>CM042384.1:30088886-30708886 GCA_023634145.1 Thymallus thymallus
AACCTATGCAGTCTGCTATCCTCTACACAGCGGATCTGTCTTGATTTGATAGCTACTCCAATGAATCATATCCTCTACACAGCGGATCTGTCTTGATTTGATAGCTACTCCAATGGATCATATAGTGCACATGTTACACAAATATGTTCTCTATTTGTGGGTTGAGGGTGAAAAATCTTTAAAGCAAAACACTGAATACAGGTCATCGTTAGGACATCGTTAGGACTTTGTTAGGACAAGTGTTCTTTCATAAAAATAAAAATAACTGATTGACACGCACCCTATAAATGATACAAATGATATAATTATATTAAAAGTGTAAGTTACAGTATATTGGGACGATGGAACAGTTCACATAGAACAGCAGTCTTCCAAATATATTCTGGTGCTTATTGCCTCCTATTACCATAATGCATGTCTGAATGAATGAACTGAGCTGCAGGGTTTTGGTTTGGAAAAGAACATTACTTTTCAAACGTAGCCAAATCTGATCACGAGAAATCTGAAAAATACTGGCTTTAGTAGTTGCCTGACTGTCTGAGTGCACGTGAGCGTGTGCTTGTGTTTGTGTGAGCGTGCACTAGTTCAGGACACAATGTTCCAGACATTGAAAGTAGGTCAAATAGTTGAGACAAGTGAGAAGAGAGAGAACAGAAGGGATATACCGCCCCCCACTGTATAAATAGTGTACTGCAGCGAAACTTTATACTCTGCCATTTAGTCATTTGTCTAATATTGCCAGTCTATGGTTATGGCTGGGATACGCAGGTTTATAATGCATAAACCAGTGGAGGCTGGTGAGGGGAGGACGGCTCATAGTAATGGCTGGAATGAAGTCAATGGAATGGCGTCAAACACATGGAAACCACGTCTTCGATGTGTTTGATACCATTCCATTGAATCCATTGCAGCCATTACTATGAGCCGTCCTCCCCTCACCAGCCTCCACTGGGATACATCTGTATTATGTTCATTATTATTATGAGCCGTCCTCCCCTCACCAGCCTCCACTGGTATAAAGATATACTAAACATACTTTATAGCACTCTTTCTCTGAAGGATAACTGAACATATGACTAATACGACACACAAGATTGTTTTGCCTTTTGCTCTTTAACTTAGAAAGACACACAGGCCGCTACTTATACATGTATTAGTTGCCTTTCCTGTCACTGTAACCCAATCCCTTTCCTGCCATTGTAACCCAATCCCTTTCCTGTCACTGTAACCCAATCATTTTCCTGTCACTGTAACCCAATCCCTTTCCTGTCACTGTAACCCAATGATGGCTATCTTGAACTACAGTTTAGAATCGGAACGTGTTCAGCAGAACTGGCTGTAAACACTACAGAGTGAGTCATTCAAGTGGTTTGGAGAGAAAGCCGAAATGGGTCTGTGTGAAAAATAATATTGGCATTCTATTTAGTAATGTGTTTGATATTTGCTGAGTGTTATTCACTTCTGTCTCTGACTGTAAATACTTGTTCTATGCATCCAAGGAGAGTGGCTATAAATGGGTTCCAAATGGCACCCTATTCCCTACATAGTGCGTTACTTTTGGCCATTGGGCTCTAGTCAAAGTAGAGCACACCCATAGAAATGTTGTAGCGCAGCATTCGATGGAGGGAACAGCACTTTCTCCCTCTTCTTGCTTTGATGCCATGATCAAAGCTAAGAGCTGTTCTTTGATACAATGATCAAAGCTAAGAGCTGTTCGTTGATGCCATGATCAAAGCTAAGAGCTGTTCTTTGATACAATGATCAAAGCTAAGAGCTGTTCTTTGATGCCATGATCAAAGCTAAGAGTTGTTCTTTGATGCCATGATCAAAGCTAAGAGCTGTTCTTTGATGCCATGATCAAAGCTAAGAGTTGTTCTTTGATGCCATGATCAAAGCTAAGAGCTGTTCTTTGATGCCATGATCAAAGCTAAGAGCTGTTCGTTGATGCCATGATCAAAGCTAAGAGCTGTTCTTTGATGCCATGATCAAAGCTAAGAGCTGTTCGTTGATGCCATGATCAAAGCTAAGAGCTGTTCTTTGTTTGGAGTGGCTATTCCAATTTGATCCCTATGACAGGACTGACTAAAGATGCTATGTGTTGCTTATGACAGGACTGACTAAAGATGATATGTGTTCCCTATAACAGGACTGACTAAAGATGCTATGTGTTCCCTATGACAGGACTGACTAAAGATGCTATGTGTTCCCTATGACAGGACTGACTAAAGATGCTATGTGTTGCTTATGACAGGACTGACTAAAGATGCTATGTGTTCCCTATGACAGGACTGACTAGAGATGCTATGTGTTCCCTATGACAGGACTGACTAAAGCTGCTATGTGTTCCCTATGACAGGACTGACTAAAGATGCTATGTGTTCCCTATGACAGGACTGACTAAAGATGCTATGTGTTCCCTATGACAGGACTGATGCTAAGAGTTCCCTATGACAGGACTGACTAGAGATGCTATGTGTTCCCTATGACAGGACTGACTAGAGATGCTATGTGTTCCCTATGACAGGACTGACTAGAGATGCTATGTGTTCCCTATGACAGGACTGACTAGAGATGCTATGTGTTCCCTATGACAGGACTGACTAGAGATGCTATGTGTTCCCTATGACAGGACTGACTAGAGATGCTATGTGTTCCCTATGACAGGGCTGACTCGCTAATGTTCAGTCACTGGATAATAAAGTAGACGAGCTCAGGTCGAGGATCTCCTTCCAGAGAGACATCAGGGATTGTAACATACTCTGTTTCACGGATATACTGTCCCTGTCCATAAAGCCAGCTGGGTGCTCAGTACATCGTGCAGACAGGAATAAAGAACTATCCGGGAAGAACAAAGGTGGAGGTGTATGTTTCATGATTAACTACTCATGGTGTGATTGTGATAACATACAGAAACTCAAGTCCTTTTGTTCACCCGACCTAGAATACCTCACAATCAAATGCCGACTGTATTACCTCCCAAGAGAATTCTCTTCGGTTATAGTCACAGCTGTGTATATTCCCGCTCAAGCGATACCACAACGGCCATCAAAGAACTACACTGGACTTTATGCAAACTGGAAACTACATTTCCTTAGTCCGCATTTAATGTAGCTGGGGATATTAACAAAGCAAACTTGAGTTAAGCGCTTCCGAAGATATACCAACACATTGACTGTAGTACTCGCTCTGAGAAAACATTAAACCACTGCTACTCATTTTTTCGAAATTCCAACAAGGCCCTCCCCCGCCCTCTCTTCTGCAAATCTGATCACGACTCCATGTTGCTCCTCCCTTCCTATAGGCAGAAACTCGTGCTAAGGTCTATTCAACACTGGTCTGAACAATCGGAATCCATGCTTCAAGATTGTTTTGATCATGTGGACTGGGATACGTTCCGTGTAACCTCTGAGAATAACATTGACGAATACACGGATATGGTGACTGAGTTCATCAGGAAGTGTATAGGAGATGTTGACCCTTAATCCACTCAAATTCCATATCAAGTTTGAGTGGAATAAAGGGGCAGACCTCTCTTTGAGGCAGTAATGTCGTATAGGGCACATTAAGCCATCCAATAGGCTGCCACCAGAGGCATTGTTGAAAAGGTACACTACCGTTGAAAAGTTTGGGGTCACTTAAAAATGTCCTTGTTTTTCAAAGAAAATTCCATTAAAATAACATAAAATTGATCAGAAATACAGTGTAGACATTGTTAATGTTGTAAATGACTATTGTAGCTGGAAACGTCTGATTCTTTATGGAATATCTACATAGGTGTACAGAGGCCTATCATCAGCAACCATCACTCAGGTGTTCCAATGGCACGTTGTCTTTGCTAATCCAAGTTTATCATTTTAAAAGGATAATTTTTTGCAATTATGTAAACTGTTGTGATGATTAAAGAAGCAATAAAACTGGCCTTTTTTTAGACTAGTTGAGTATCTGGAGCATCAGCATTTGTGGGTTCGATTACAGGCTCAAAATGGCCAGAAACTAAGAACTTTCTACTGAAACTCATCAGTCTATTCTTGTTCTGAGAAATTAAGGCTATTCCATGCGAGAAATTGCCAAGAAACTGAAGATCTCGTACAACGCTGTGTACTACTCCCTTCACAGAACAGCACAAACTGTCTCTAACCAGAATAGAAAGAGGAGTGGGAGGCCCCGGTGCACAACTGAGCAAGTACATTAGTGTCTAGTTTGAGAATTAGACGCCTCACAAGTCCTCAACTGGCAGTTTCATTAAATAGTACCCACAAAACACCAGTCTCAACGTCAACAGTGAAGAGGTGACTCCGGGATGCTGCAAAGAAAGTTGCAAAGAAAAAGCCATATATCAGCCTGGCCAATAAAAATAAAAGATTAAGATGGGCAAAAGAACACAGACACTGGACAGACGAAGATATGGCTTTTTCTTTGCAATTCTGCCTAGAAGGCCAGTATTAACAATGTCTACACTGTATTTCTGATCAATTTGATGTTATTTTAATGGACAAAAAATGTGGTTTCTTTCAAAAACAAGGACATTTCTAAGTGACCCAGTACATGCGGGGGCTGGATGGAAGCTTTCGGCTTTTAGCGGATCAAAACAAGTAGTCTCATGTAATGGGAAGGATGCCTCTCTCTCTCCCCCCACCCTCCCTCTCCCTCTCTCTCTCCCCACCTTCTCTCCCTCTCTCTCTCCCCCCACCTTCTCTCTCCCCCCACCCTCTCTCCCTCTCTCTCTCCCCACCCTCTCTCCCTCTCTCTCTCCCCCCACCTTCTCTCTCTCCCCACCCTCTCTCCCTCTCTCTCTCTCCCCACCCTCTCTCCCTCTCTCTCTCCCCCCACCCTCTCTCTCCCTCTCTCCTCCCACCCTCTCTCTCCCTCTCTCTCTCCCACCACCATCTCTCTCTCTCCCACCACCATCTCTCTCTCTCCCCACCCTCTCTCCCTCTCTCTCCCCCCACCCTCTCTCTCCCTCTCTCCTCCCACCCTCTCTCTCCCTCTCTCTCTCCCACCACCATCTCTCTCTCTCCCATCACCCTCTCTCTCCCTCTCTCTCTCCCCCACCCTCTCTCTCCCTCTCTCTCCCCACACCCTCGGCCCCTCTCTCTCTCCCCACACCCTCGGCCCCTCTCTCTCTCCCCCACCCTCTCTCCCTCTCTCTCTCTCCCCACCCTCTCTCCCTCTCTCTCTCTCCCCACCCTCTCTCCCTCTCTCTCTCCCCCCACCCTCTCTCTCCCTCTCTCCCCCCACCCTCTCTCTCCCTCTCTCTCCCCCCACCCTCTCTCCTTCTCTCTCTCCCCCCACCCTCTCTCTCCCTCTCTCTCCCCCCACCCTCTCTCCCTCGCTCTCCCCCCACCCTCTCTCTCCCTCTCTCTCCCCCCACCCTCTCTCCTTCTCTCTCTCCCCCCACCCTCTCTCTCCCTCTCTCTTTCCCCCCACGCCTCACAAGTCCTCAACTGGCAGCTTCATTAAATAGTACCCGCAAAACACCAGTCTCAACGTCAACAGTGAAGAGGCGACTCCGGGATGCTGGCCTTCTAGGCAGAGTTGCAAAGAAAAAGCCATGTCTCAGACTGGCCAATAAAAATAAAAGATTAAGATGGGCAAAAGAACACAGACACTGGACAGAGGAAGATATGGCTTTTTCTTTGCAATTCTGCCTAGAAGGCCAGCATTAACAATGTCTACACTGAATTTCTGATAAATGTTATGTTATTTGAATGGACAAAAAAATTTGCTTTTCTTTCAAAAACAAGGACATTTCTATGTGACCCTGTACATGCTGAGGCTGGATGGAAGCTTTCGGCTTTTAGCGGATCAAAACAAGTAGTCTCATGTAATGGGAAGGATGCCTCTCTCTCTCCCGCCACCCTCCCTCTCCCTCTCTCTCTCCCCACCTTCTCTCCCTCTCTCTCTCCCCCCACCCTCCCTCTCCCTCTCTCCCTCTCTCTCTCCCCCACCCTCTCTCTCTCTCCCAACTCTCTCTCCCTCTCTCTCTCTCCCCCCACCCTCTCTCCCTCTCTCTCTCCCCCCACCCTCTCTCCCTCTCTCTCTCCCCCCACCCTCTCTCCCTCTCTCTCTCCCCCCACCATCTCTCTCCCTCTCTCTCTCCCCCCACCCACCCTCTCACTCTCTCCCTCTCTCTCTCTCTCACCCCACCCTCTCTCCCTGTCTCTCCAACCCCCCCTCTCTCTCACCCCTCTCTTTCTCCCTCTCTCTCTCTCCCCCCACCCTCTCTCTCCCCCCACCCTCTCTCTCCCTCTCTCTCTCCCCCAACTTCTCTCTCCCTCTCTCTCTCTCCCCCCACCCTCTCTCCCCACACCCTCTCTCTTACTCTCTCTCTCTCCCCCACCCTCTCTCACTGTCTCTCCAAACCTCCCCCCTCTCTCCCCCCACCCTCTCTCTCTCTCTCCCCCACCCTCTCTCCCTGTCTCTCCAACCCCCCCCCCCTCTCTACTCCACTCCCTCTCTCTCAACCTGTTTTTCGGCACAAACAATTTACTGTTCATATTTAAAATAATGCACCCTTTCCCTCTCTAGCCCCTCCCAGCCCCTCCTATCCCCCCTCCCAGCCCCTCCTATCCCCCCTCCCAGCCCCTACGAGCCCCCCTCCCAGCCCCTACGAGCCCCCCCCCCAGCCCCTCCTAGCCCCCCTCCCAGCCCCTCCTAGCCCCCCTCCCAGCCCCCTCCCATCAAACACTTTGTGCTGTGTTTTCTTTGTCCCTGAGTGGTTCCTCACCACACTAACATGCTGTGATTTGAACGTTCTGCCGTGGTGGAGGACGTGTTGTTCTACAGGATCAATAGCCCTGGCTTCCATGCACAAAGCTAAGTTGACAGGAGAGACTGGGAGAAAAGAGAGCGTTGACCTTTGAGAATACCATTTTAAACATCTTCCAACGTTGTGTGTGTGTGTGTGTGTGTGTGTGTGTGTGTGTGTGTGTGTGTGTGTGTGTGTGTGTGTGTGTGCTAACGCTGACACCTCACTGAGTCTGCAACTTGTGGATCACCTTATTCACCCCAGATTGTACCAATTTCAGGAAAGGGAGAGGATCCTAGTAAACAAGGCCAAAGCCAGGTACAAACACCAATGTCTGCGTTCCCCTTATAATGTTTTTGTGCCATCTGTTTCTTCCTCTAACCTCTAATCTCTTCCTATCAGTGGTCCTGTTTCACAAACAACACTGTGTGACTCTTGTTGTGGCTGCAGTTATTTCAGGGTTTACATCAGGTATTCAGAATTTCCGTTTCAGTCCTGAACTCCCGTTTCAGTGGCGAGCTTCCAGCGGCTTGGCTCATTTACATGGTGTACGCTGGAGACTGTTCAACTACAATGAAGCGCTGACAGAAAATCTATATTTGTCTTCTGGAATGATTCAGTTGCTGCCTTCTCTTTTTTCTCTCCCTTTGCTGGAGTCAGTTGTCTTGTGGACCGACCTCTCACTGACAAATATCTCACAGGCCAGGGTGGGGTCTTACGTCGAAGGTTGGATAAAAGTGAAAATAACAGTTAAACCATACATTTTCCACACCTCGCTATTACCTATTGCCAATTCATATTTTGTCTTGATGGAACTAACAGTTCAACAAATTTAATGTTAAAGCTGCTCTATAATTCATGCATCTTGAGTGACATATTGAAATCATGCATGTATGAAGCAGCAGTATTTCATGAATAAGTTGGTGCCTTGGCTCCGTGAGTGGAGGGCAGCAAATTGTCTCTGTATTAGCTGCATGTTCTGTTTATGAACAGCAGGGGGCAGTGTGGACCCGAGCTATATCCTGCAGGGATGACTTTATGTCCCTCAAACTGGTGCAGTCTTATTCTTGTTTCAAGGGAGGAAAAGAATACTGCATTGCACAATGTGTTGAATGAGGAGGACAATATAGAGCTATCTACCCATGGATTTACACTGCTAACCACTCTCCTCACCCTGTTCTACATCTACATATGTGTTACACTCCTAACCACTCTCCTCACCCTGTTCTACATCTCAATATGTGTTACACTCCTAACCACTCTCCTCACCCTGTTCTACATCTCAATATGTGTTACACTCCTAACCACTCTCCTCACCCTGTTCTACATCTCAATATGTGTTACACTCCTAACCACTCTCCTCACCCTGTTCTACATCTCAATATGTGTTACACTCCTAACCACTCTCCTCACCCTGTTCTACATCTCAATATGTGTTACACTCCTAACCACTCTCCTCACCCTGTTCTACATCTCAATATGTGTTACACTCCTAACCACTCTCCTCACCCTGTTCTACATCTCAATATGTGTTACACTCCTAACCACTCTCCTCACCCTGTTCTACATCTCAATATGTGTTACACTCCTAACCACTCTCCTCACCCTGTTCTACATCTCAATATGTGTTACACTCCTAACCACTCTCCTCACCCTGTTCTACATCTCAATATGTGTTACACTCCTAACCACTCTCCTCACCCTGTTCTACATCTCAATATGTGTTACACTCCTAACCACTCTCCTCACCCTGTTCTACATCTCAATATGTGTTACACTCCTAACCACTCTCCTCACCCTGTTCTACATCTCAATATGTGTTACACTCCTAACCACTCTCCTCACCCTGTTCTACATCTCAATATGTGTTACACTCCTAACCACTCTCCTCACCCTGTTCTACATCTCAATATGTGTTACACTCCTAACCACTCTCCTCACCCTGTTCTACATCTCAATATGTGTTACACTCCTAACCACTCTCCTCACCCTGTTCTACATCTCAATATGTGTTACACTCCTAACCACTCTCCTCACCCTGTTCTACATCTCAATTCTGTTTTGACAAACCCACTCTACATGTTTAATTAGCAGTGACACCTTTACTTTGATGTGTCTGAAATGGCACCCTACCTTCTTTGTAGTGCACTACTTTTGACCAGGGCCATAAGGAAAGTGAAGGTGTCTCCACTCTGGTCAAAGTAGTGCACTGTAGAGAATGGGGTGCCAATGTGGACGCAGGTTCAAGCCTTTACCACAGGATTAGTGTGCTGTGTTTCTGTGGGCGGTAGTAAATACACACCAACCAGGACCCGCAATGACTTAACCATAGATGGACCCACAATGACTTAACCATAGATGGACCCACAATGACTTAACCATAGATGGACCCACAATGACTTAACCATAGACGGACCCACAATGACTTAACCATAGACGGACCCACAATGACTTAACCATAGACGGACCCACAATGACTTAACCATAGACGGACCCACAATGACTTAACCATAGACGGACCCGCAATGACTTAACCATAGACGGACCCACAATGACTTAACCATAGACGGACCCACAATGACTTAACCATAGACGGACCCACAATGACTTAACCATAGACGGACCCACAATGACTTAACTATAGACGGACCCACAATGACTTAACCATAGACGGACCCACAATGACTTAACTATAGACGGACCCACAATGACTTAACCATAGACGGACCCACAATGACTTAACCATAGACGGACCCACAATGACTTAACCATAGATGGACCCACAATGACTTAACTATAGACTGACCCACAATGACTTAACCATAGACGGACCCACAATGACTTAACCATAGACGGACCCACAATGACTTAACCATAGATGGACCCACAATGACTTAACCATATATGGACCCACAATGACTTAACCATAGATGGACCCACAATGACTTAACCATAGATGGACCCACAATGACTTAACCATAGACGGACCCACAATGACTTAACCATAGATGGACCCACAATGACTTAACCATAGATGGACCCACAATGACTTAACTATAGACTGACCCACAATGACTTAACCATAGACGGACCCACAATGACTTAACTATAGACGGACCCACAATGACTTAACCATAGACGGACCCACAATGACTTAACCATAGACGGACCCACAATGACTTAACCATAGACGGACCCACAATGACTTAACCATAGACGGACCCACAATGACTTAACCATAGATGGACCCACAATGACTTAACCATAGATGGACCCACAATGACTTAACCATAGACGGACCCACAATGACTTAACCATAGACGGACCCACAATGACTTAACCATAGACGGACCCACAATGACTTAACTATAGACGGACCCACAATGACTTAACCATAGACGGACCCACAATGACTTAACCATAGACGGACCCACAATGACTTAACCATAGACGGACCCACAATGACTTAACCATAGACGGACCCACAATGACTTAACCATAGACGGACCCACAATGACTTAACCATAGACGGACCCACAATGACTTAACTATAGACGGACCCACAATGACTTAACCATAGACGGACCCACAATGACTTAACCATAGACGGACCCACAATGACTTAACCATAGATGGACCCACAATGACTTAACTATAGACTGACCCACAATGACTTAACCATAGACGGACCCACAATGACTTAACCATAGACGGACCCACAATGACTTAACCATAGATGGACCCACAATGACTTAACCATAGATGGACCCGCAATGACTTAACCATAGACGGACCCACAATGACTTAACCACAGATGGACCCACAATGACTTAACCATAGACGGACCCGCAATGACTTAACCATAGATGGACCCACAATGACTTAACCATAGACGGACCCGCAATGACTTAACCATAGATGGACCCACAATGACTTAACCATAGACGGACCCGCAATGACTTAACCATAGATGGACCCACAATGACTTAACCATAGACGGACCCACAATGACTTAACCATAGACGGACCCACAATGGCTTAACCATAGACGGACCCACAATGACTTAACCATAGATGGACCCACAATGACTTAACTATAGACTGACCCACAATGACTTAAAAATAGATGTACCCACTATGCCTTAACCATAGATGGACCCACAGTGACTTAACCACAAATTGACACACGATGACTTAACTATAGACTGACCCACAATGACTTAACTACAGATGGACCCACAATGACTTAACTATAGACTGACCCACAATGACTAAACCATAGATGGACCCACAGTGACTTAACCATAGATGGACCCACAGTGACTTAACCACAGATGGACCCACAGTGACTTAACCATAGATGTGTTTCTTTATTCTGTCCTCAGAATCATTGCAAAGGAAGCTGTTATTTGATCCTTCTTTGTGGCTTATGAATATAAAATAACACACCGCTATCTAATCATTTCCTTCACCTCTGTTCAGTTAAAGGACAAGAGAGACAGAGAATTGTGTCGGTGTGTGGTTGGAGGATTTACTTAGGGCCCGTCCCAAATGGCACCATATTCCCCGGTCAAAAGTAGTGCTCTAAATAGGGGATAGGATGCCATTTAAGATTCAGCCTAACTAACATGTAACAATGTTATCTGCGTAATAATGTTTCCCACGGATCGGATGAGGTTTAGAATTAATATTAATCTGTTGTAAATTTATTGAAAAGTAATTTGGGACATATTTGACTGCATGTTGTCACGAACTTGGGAGATCAATGACCAAGGCACAGAGCTATTAACGTTCGACATCTTTATTTAGCGAACGGTGAAAATAATAAAGAGAGGATACAAAGCAAGTCCGTAACGTAACTTGTGAGCTCCAACTTAGAGACTCACAGACAAACAATGTGGGAAATAATACACATTAAATAGGGTCCCCAATTAGAGACAACGCGTAGCAGCTGCCTCTAATTGGGGACCAACACAGAACCACCATAGAGCGGTTTAGCCTGCTGTCAGGCCCTGACCACGCCCACCATAGAATAAGCCAGAGGCTTAAAGTATAAGGCTGTTGCCTTTCTCAGTTAAAATTAAAAGATAATTTGTTAACAGTGTTGCCCGACCCAGTTAAAATACAAATGTAATATGTTAACAGTGTTGCCTATCTCAGTTAAAATTAAAAGATTGTCTGTTATTTCATGTTTTCACCTGACTGAGCAGTATTCACAGAAGGGTCATTTTTTGCTGTTTCAGTGATATGATCCTGTTCTATATCTGTACATATTCTATATGAATCTTTACACATAATGCTTTTTTATCTTGACACACGCAGAACCTGTAAGAATTCCTATTCAACACACCTAGCTAAGGATTCAGGTCTGGGTTTTGTCCTCACTGTAATGATATGTTCATGCTCTTTCACTGACGTGATTCTGTCTATATGATTGAATCTTGACACATGCTGAGGTTGCAAGCAATCTTAATTAAAAACTCTTATTCAATACACGTTCATAAGAATACAGTTCAGGTCTGGTTACATCCTTTAGAAACATTGGAGTCCTGAATTGTGAAAGTTAGACAGCAGGTGAAATAAGTATTGAACACGTCACCGTTTTTCTCAGTAAATATATTTCCAAAGGTGCTAGTGACATGAAATTTTCACCAAATGATGGTAACAACCCAAGTAATCCATACATACAAAGAAACCAAAACAAATAAGTTCAGAAATTAAGTTATGTGTAATAAAGTGAAATGACACAGGGAAAAAGTATTGAACACACTTACTGATATCTATTTAATACTTTGTACAAAATCCTTTGTTGGTAATGACAGCTTCAAGACACCTCCTGTATGGAGAAACTAGTCGCATCTTGATCTTCAGTTCTTTCCATAGATTTTCAATGGGATTTAAGTCAGGTGATTGGCTGGGCCATTCTAGCAGCTTTATTTTCTTTCTTTGAAACCAATTGAGAGTTTCCTTGGCTGTGTGTTTGGGATCATTGTGTTGCTGAAATGTCCACCCTCGTTTCATCTTCATCATCCTGGTAGATGGCAGCAGATTTTTGTCAAGAATGTCTCGGAAATTTGCCCATTCATCCTTCCTTCAATTATGTGAAGTTTGCCAGTACCATTTGCTGAAAAGCAGACCCACACCATGATGTTCCCACCTCCAAACTTCACTGTTGGTATGGTGTTTTTAGAGTGATGTGCAGTGCCATTTCTCCTCCAAACATGGTGTGTATTATGACATCCAAACAGTTCAATTTTGCTCTCATCTGACCACACTATATTCTCCCAGTATTTCACTGGCTTTTCCAAATGTTGTGCAGCAAACTTTAAACAAGCTTCAACATGCTTTTTTTTCAGCAATGGAGTCTTGCGTGGTGAGCGTGCGTACAGTCCATGGCGGTGGAGTGCATTACTTACTGTTTTCTTTGAGACAACAGTACCTGCTAATTGCAGGTCTTTTTTAAGCTCTCCACAAGTGGTCCTTGGCTCTTGGACAACTCTTCTAATTATTCTTTTCACTCCTCTGTCAGAAATCTTGCGAGGAGCACCTGGTCGAGGCAAATTTATGGTGAAGGGATTGTCTTTCCACTTCCTTATTATGGCCCCAACAGTGCTCACTGGAACATTCAGAAGCTTAGAAATGCGCCTATAACCAATGCCATCATTATGTTTTGCAACAATTAGGTTGCGAAGGTCTTGAGACAGCTCTTTGCTTTTACCCATCATGAGATGTGTCTTGTGTGACACCTTGGCAATGAGACCTTTTTGTAGGCCATCAGTTGGGACTGAACCAGCTGGTATTAATTTGCACTGACAGGGGGCTGGATTGCTTTTTAATTACTGATAGTTTTCAGCTGTTGTCTTGGCTTTCCATGCCTTTTTGCACCTCCCTTTCTTCATGTGTTCAATACTTTTTCCCTAACTTAATTTCTGAACTTATTTGTGTTGGTTTCTTTGTATGTATGGATTACTTGGGTTGTTACCAACATCTGCTGAACATGTCATGTCAATAGCACCTTTGGAAATATACAGAGGATAAACAACTGCGCTGTTATGAAAATCAATCACTAATACTTATTTCATCCGCTGTATGTTTACTATACTTAATCTATATTTCTGGAATTATGCAGAATTATTCAATACACCCAAGCACATGTTATTCAATACAATTTCACAGAATGCTAATTTTCTCTCTGTTTCTCTAGTGTGATGTATCTTACACTTTCTTGGCCTGTTCTAAATCTTTGAATTCTGACATGCAGAAATACAGCCTAGGATGGATCTCTTTATTCAGTACAGCCAAGGATGGATCTCTGTATTCAATACAGCCAAGGATGGATCTCTTTATTCAATACAGCCAAGGATGGATCTCTGTATTCAATACAGCCAAGGATGGATCTCTGTATTCAATACAGCCAAGGATGGATCTCTTTATTCAATACAGCCAAGGATGGATCTCTGTATTCAATACAGCCAAGGATGGATCTTTGTATTCAACACAGCCAAGGATGGATCTCTGTATTCAATACAGCCAAGGATGGATCTCTTTATTCAGTACAGCCAAGGATGGATCTCTGTATTCAATACAGCCAAGGATGGATCTCTTTATTCAATACAGCCAAGGATGGATCTCTGTATTCAATACAGCCAAGGATGGATCTTTGTATTCAACACAGCCAAGGATGGATCTCTGTATTCAATACAGCCAAGGATGGATCTCTTTATTCAGTACAGCCAAGGATGGATCTCTGTATTCAATACAGCAAAGGATGGATCTCTTTATCCAGTACAGCCAAGGATGGATCTCTGTATTCAATACATTCAAGGATGGATCTCTTTATTCAGTACAGCCAAGGATGGATCTCTGTATTCAGTACAGCCAAGTATTCAACATACAATCCAACCAAGGATGGATACAGCTTTGGGTTACATCCTTTAGAAACCTGGGTGACCTAAATTGCTAAGCACAGACCAAGGTTGCGTCCCAAATGGCACCCTATTCCTGTAGGGCTCTGGTCAAAAGCAGTGCACTATAGGAAATAGGGTGCCATTGTGATGCACCTCACACCAAACCTGGAGCCCATCATTTCTCCCATCACAAGGTCTTTGTCGCAGGAGTTGATTTACCACAGAGTCTCATAGAATCCATGTTACCAAGGCGACGGTGACAAAATCAGACATCCAAATTCAGGAGTTGATTTACCACAGAGTCTCATAGAAGCCATGTTACCTGACATTCATTTCTCTCTATTAGGATTATTATTATATTAATTAGATATTTTGATTCCTTACCTTGAAAGCCGTCTATGAAGTCCAAGGAGTGAAATGCAATTCACACTTTGGTTACGTAAAAGAATTGCCAACAATTAGCAACATTAGCATTTTCGTACCAATTCCGCATTGGCAAGTCAATCTCATTTAAACAAATATCTGAATATGTTAAAATCGATTAACTATCCCTTTTAGTCCTCAGACATATTCCCTGTGCTATTGAATGCAACGTGGGGTCTCAGGACTGGCTGCATTAATATTTGATGGATAGTTTACAACTCCCAGCAGCTCGCCACATTCAGACAGTGACCTTTCAAACAACGCTACATTCTCAGACCTTTAATAAGCATGCTCCTTCACTTTTCACTCATCTTAAGTATTTTTATTAGACCATGAAATATGTTTTACATAACTACATGTAATGAAATGATCCTCCCTCCTTTGATACATCCTTGAAATCTCCCTGCGTGGAGATTCACTCATTGTGAATGTTTATTTCTGTGGTGATAAATTCTTTGTGGGATGATTATTAAGTTAAGTTTCTGAGATGATCTTTGTTTACTTGTGTAACTTAGCTCATGGAACTTCTCCCCACCTTGCAGGTTGTCAAGACACGTCCCAAATGGCACTATATTACTTTTAAAGTGCACTACTTTTGACTAGGGCCCATGGGGCTCTGGTCAAAAGTAGTGCACTATCTAGGGAATAGTGCGGCATTTCTGAAGCAGACACAGCATCCCAGAGAGGGGAAATAGAACACTTCAGTGATTGATTTTCATCACAGCGCAGTTGTTTATCATCCTCTGTTAAATCCTTGTTAATCTAATACAGGAATATGTATTGTACAACGTCACGCCTGTTTAGAGACTGTTTTGTTGTGATGGTGAATAGCTAACAGACTAAGCTTAGAGGTGAAAGGTGCACAGAGCGAGTCAGTCTCAATTGGGTTGGGGCGGGATGGTGGGGGTGTATAACACGTGATAAATGCTGAACATCTGCAAGTCTGGTTCAAAAGGAATAATATCCGCCATACGAGTACATTGTGAACAGTGCAACCTTGAGCGTGAAGAAAAAGGCCAGGATACAGGAGACGAGAAATATATGAAACTATTTATTCTTGTATATCTTATTTTCCCCATGGCAACACTGTGTTCCGTGCTTCAGTTGAACACAACATATCTTGCTATTGTCCCAACGAAGACACCATCTAAGTTCTTCATTTAAATCTGATCTCTGTGAGCAGAGAAAGAGCTTGACGTGATACTAATACTTACATCTAATCAGGTGTATGTCTTGTTGCAGAGTTACTTGGATTTATCCCCATCTACCTTAATGTTAAATCCACTTAATTCGTTTATAAGTGGGGGTAAAGTTATGAGTGCAGCACTAAACTGCAAACTGACATGAACAATGATGGTGTGGGTGGAGGTGTGGGGAGTTAAGTGACTGGGTTGGAGAGGATAGATAGTGTGGGTGGAGGTTTGGGGAGTTAAGTGACTGGGTTGGAGAGGATAGATAGTGTGGGTGGAGGTGTGGGGAGTTAAGTGACTGGGTTGGAGAGGATAGATAGTGTGGGTGGAGGTGTGGGGAGTTAAGTGACTGGGTTGGAGAGGATAGATAGTGTGGGTGGAGGTTTGGGGAGTTAAGTGACTGGGTTGGAGAGGATAGATAGTGTGGGTGGAGGTTTGGGGAGTTAAGTGACTGGGTTGGAGAGGATAGATAGTGTGGGTGGAGGTTTGGGGAGTTAAGTGACTGGGTTGGAGAGGATAGATAGTGTGGGTGGAGGTTTGGGGAGTTAAGTGACTGGGTTGGAGAGGATAGATAGTGTGGGTGGAGGTTTGGGGAGTTAAGTGACTGGGTTGGAGAGGATAGATAGTGTGGGTGGAGGTTTGGGGAGTTAAGTGACTGGGTTGGAGAGGATAGATAGTGTGGGTGGAGGTGTGGGGAGTTAAGTGACTGGGTTGGAGAGGATAGATAGTGTGGGTGGAGGTTTGGGGAGTTAAGTGACTGGGTTGGAGAGGATAGATAGTGTGGGTGGAGGTGTGGAGAGTTAAGTGACTGGGTTGGAGAGGATAGATAGTGTGGGTGGAGGTGTGGGGAGTTAAGTGACTGGGTTGGAGAGGATAGATAGTGTGGGTGGAGGTGTGGAGAGTTAAGTGACTGGGTTGGAGAGGATAGATAGTGTGGGTGGAGGTTTGGGGAGTTAAGTGACTGGGTTGGAGAGGATAGATAGTGTGGGTGGAGGTTTGGGGAGTTAAGTGACTGGGTTGGAGAGGATAGATAGTGTGGGTGGAGGTTTGGGGAGTTGGATAGATGTGGAGAACTATATGTAATCTTTTCTCCTTCAAATGAAACCTTTACTACTTTAAGCCACCTAGCATGGCATTTAATCAAAAGTATCTATTCGAGCATCCAAAATGGCACCCTATTCCCTATATAGTGCACTGCTTTTGTCCAGAGCCACAGACCCTTTTCAAAAGTAGTGCACTATGTAGGGAATAGGGTGCCATTTGGGATGCAACCTGTCTGTGTGATAAAGCTCATCCAAACCCTTCCTCTTCCTGACAGCAGACTACGCCAGTCACACAGTACAGCTGGGTTATCAGTTTTCATCAGGTGTGGTCAAGATAGCAAGGAGTATATCTCCCCGTCCCCCCGTCCCCACATCCCATCTCTCCCTTCCTCTCTGATAGTATTTTGTTCGTATGACATAGCACTGAACCTTCACCATAACATGCAAAAGCTCAGCGCACCGGAGCCCTGTGCCAAAAAAGTCTATGACATTTTGTGTAAACAGATGAACTACCTGCACATCACTGCACAGTGCACAGGGATGCACGCAGCTCGCATGATAAAACACAGTGCCTGAGAAGTCAAGGTACTGATCCTTCCTAGGCCTGTATTCACAGTGTCTCAGAGTAGGAGTGTTCATAGTGTCTCAGAGTAGGAGTGTTCATAGTGTCTCAGAGTAGGAGTGTTCATAGTGTCTCAGAGTAGGAGTGTTCACAGTGTATCAGAGTAGAAGTGTTCATAGTGTCTCAGAGAAGGAGTGTTCACAATGTCTCAGAGTAGAAGTGTTCATAGTGTCTCAGAGTAGGAGTGTTAACAGTGTCTCAGAGTAGAAGTGTTCATAGTGTCTCAGAGTAGGATTGTTCACAGTGTCTCAGAGTAGGATTGTTCACAGTGTCTCAGAGTAGGAGTGTTCATATTGTCTCAGAGTAGGAGTGTTCATAGTGTCTCAGAGTATGATTGTTCACAGTGTCTCAGAGTAGGATTGTTCACAGTGTCTCAGAGTAGGAGTGTTCACAGTGTCTCAGAGTAGGAGTGTTCACAGTGTCTCAGAGTAGAAGTGTTCATAGTGTCTCAGAGTAGGATTGTTCACAGTGTATCAGAGTAGAAGTGTTCATAGTGTCTCAGAGTAGGGGCGTCACAGTGTCTCAGAGTAGGAGTGTTCACAGTGTCTCAGAGTAGGAGTGTTCACAGTGTCTCAGAGTAGGAGTGTTCACAGTGTCTCAGAGTAGGAGTGTTCACAGTGTCTCAGAGTAGAAGTGTTCATAGTGTCTCAGAGTAGGATTGTTCACAGTGTATCAGAGTAGAAGTGTTCATAGTGTCTCAGAGTAGGGGCGTCACAGTGTCTCAGAGTAGGAGTGTTCACAGTGTCTCAGAGTAGGAGTGTTCACAGTGTCTCAGAGTAGGAGTGTTCACAGTGTCTCAGAGTAGAAGTGTTCATAGTGTCTCAGAGTAGGAGTGTTCACAGTGTCTCAGAGTAGGAGTGTGCATAGTGTCTCAGAGTAGGAGTGTTCATAGTGTCTCAGAGTAGGAGTGTTCACAGTGTCTCAGAGTAGGAGTGTTCACAATGTCTCAGAGTAGAAGTGTTCATAGTGTCTCAGAGTAGGAGTGTTCATAGTGTCTCAGAGTAGGAGTGTGCATAGTGTCTCAGAGTAGGAGTGTTCACAATGTCTCAGAGAAGGAATGCTGATCTAAGGTCAGTTTTTCCATGTAGATAATAATACAAAAGATTACAGGGACAGGGAGGACCTGATCCTAGATTTAGACAGTCCGATGCTGAGATGGTTACAGGGACAGGGAGGACCTGATCCTAGATTTAGACAGTCCGATGCTGAGATGGTTACAGGGACAGGGAGGACCTTATCCTAGATTTAGACAGTCCAATGCTGAGATGATTACAGGGACAGGGAGGACCTGATCCTAGATTTAGACAGTCCAATGCTGAGATGATTACAGGGACAGGGAGGACCTGATCCTAGATTTAGACAGTCCGATGCTGAGATGATTACAGGGACAGGGAGGACCTGATCCTAGATTTAGACAGTCCGATGCTGAGATGGTTACAGGGACAGGGAGGACCTGATCCTAGATTTAGACAGTCCGATGCTGAGATGGTTACAGGCACAGGGAGGACCTGATCCTAGATTTAGACAGTCCGATGCTGAGATGGTAGGCCCGTGTAGCTCAGGTGGTAGTGCATAGCACTTGCAACGCCAGGGTTGTGGGTTTAACTCCCAAGGGGACCAGTACTAAAAAAAGTATGAACATGTATGCACTAGCTAACTGTAAGTCACTCTGGATAAAAGCGTCTACTACATGACAAAAATGTAAGATGATTTATGAATATGGGCCCTGTAGAAGAAATGTCATGGATGATAATGTGTGAGGGTGCGAGGGTTGTGGGCACAAAAACGGAGGAGGTTGAAACAAAATGAGAAAGTAAAGTTTAATAAATGCATACATAACATAGACAATAATCCACACACTAACACTGGGGCGGGGAACATAAATAGGGAGTGCAATTATGTGAATGGGAACAGGTGTGTGGGCGTGTGGAATCAGGGGGATTGGGAACAGGTGTGGGAGTGGCTGCCATCTTCCTCATGCCGGAGCGTCGGGGCGGGAGGAGCACCGTCGAGGTAGAAGGCACAGGCGCGGCTCCCGAGGTCGAGGAGGTCCGTGTGAAACTCCCTCGTCCACCGCCTGGACCCAGCTGCGTTCCTCCAGACTGTATCCCACCCAGTCCACAAGAACTGTTTGCACTCTGTATGCCAGACCCCCTTCCACCTCCACCGGAGGCGGCGGCACCGCAGCAGGGCCGGATCCCCCCAGCAGACCAGGAACCACCGGTCTGTGGAGAGAGATATGGAAAGTGGGAGAGATGTTATTATATGGAGGGGCAGTTGGAGGGTGACATGTCATTGATATGTCATTGACCTTAAGGAGGACCTTAAACGCCCCACATACCGGGGGCTTAACTTGCGGCAGGGCAGGCGGAGGGGAAGTCCGGTAGTCCGGAGCCACACTCCGCCGCTGGTCCGCTTGCCTTTTCTGGCGGGCTACTGCCTCCTGCAGGCGGACGTGGCTAGCGGACCATACCTCCTCTGCCGACCGGAACCAGTCCTCCACCGCAGGCACATCACTGGGCTCGGTACCAGTCCAAGGACACAATGGAGGTTGCCGGCCCAGGCCTGGAACGGTGTTAACCCTGTGGAGAAATGGCACAGGGAGTTCTGGCCGTACTCCACCCAGGGAAGAAAGCACAACCACTCACCTGGCCTGTCTAGGCAGTAGCTTCGCAGGAACCATCCCAGCTCTTGGTTTGTGCGTTCCGCCTGCCCATTCGCCTTCCAGACCCGGGATGTAAATTGGGGACCACGGTCGGAGACAATGTCCTCCGGAACTCCATACATCCGGAAGACCTGCTGGAACAGGACCTCAGCGACCTGTAAGGCAGAGGGCAGCCCAGCGAAAGGAACAAAATGAACCTTCTTGGAGAACCGGTCCACGTTCACCAAGATGGTCGTGTGTCCCTCCGACCGGGGTAGGTCAGTCACAAAGTCAACTGCCAGGTGTGACCAAGGCCGCTGAGGTACCGGCAAAGGATGGAGCTTCCCTGCGGGAGCCTGCCTCGATGCCTTGGAGTGCCCTCAGATGGAACAGGACTGGACGTAGTAGGGCACGGTCCTCCCGATGCCAGGCCACCAGTACTTCGCCTGCAGCGCCTCAAGGGTTCTGACAATCCCTGGGTGTCCTGTCGCCGGGAATTGGTGTGCCCATGTCACCAGCCTTCCACGCACCCTCCGCGGCACATATGTCTTCCCTGGGGGGCTCGCTGCTGGTGGTGGATCTTCCTCTTGCTCCATGAGATGTTGGGGTCGTGCCTTTGGAGCCAAGGAAGACCCAGGATGACCGGATGTATGGATGACGTCAGCACCATAAGCTCCATTCTCTCCAGATGGCAGCCGTCGATGGTGAGGGTGAGTGGTCGAGTCACTTGGGTAATGGACCTGGTACCCACTGGTCGGCCATCCAAAGCCTTAATGCGGAGAGAGGACCTCAACCTGCCTACCGGCAGCCGGAGATCGGATACCAAGGACTGGTCAATGAAACTCCCCATCGCCTCGGGTTCTGACTCCTCCCGACGGAGAGGATGAGACGACTGGCGGGCCAAACGGTCACGGTCCTGGAGCTGCCCGTCGATGACGATGGCCCGGGCAATGAACGCGTCCAGCGACATGGATTCATTAACACAAGCCAGCTCCATTCGAACCTCCCTCCGCAAACCCCTGCAGAAAGCTGTTCGGAGAGCCAGCCCGTTCCAGCCACTGGACGGCGCCACCGTCCGGAACACCAGAGCATACTCTGAGGCCGTGCCCGTCCCCTACTGTAGACATAACAGCCGCTCGCCAGTGTCTCCCCCTTCTGCGGAACCGAGGGGGGAGACAGCTCGGAACCGGGCGATGAACCTGGAGAAGGACCTCAGTTCCTCAGATCCACTACCCCACAATGCCGTTACCCAATCGAGGGCGCGCCCGATAAGGCATACCGGAGCTCGCAAACCGGGACGCTGATAGGTATCCCACGCTCAGGAGAAGAAGATGCCGCCGCACAAACTGGCTGTCTCTGCTCCCATGGCAACTGTCCCTCCATGACGCGATAACTATCCTCTAGCCCCGACAGCCGGCCAAGGTGAGATGACAAAAAACGTGGAAAAAAACACCTCCAGGTTCGGTGGATTATTCTGTACTGCTAGCCAACGTACAATCATTGGACAATAAATTAGACGAGATACAATCACGAATATCCTACCAACGGGACATAAAAAACTGTAATATATTATGTTTCACCGAGTCGTGCAATTATGTGAATGGCAACAGGTGTGTGGGTGTGTGGTAGTGGCTGCCATCTTCCTCATGCCTGAGCGCCGGGGCGGGAGGGGCACCGTCGAGGTAGAAGGCACAGGCGTAACACAGAGGGCAAAACTGTGATACAAAGCTCTTGTTCTGTTACTTTGTATTCAGCCCTCATACACCAAGCCAAGGCTTAACCCTCTCACAAAATCTGATCCCAATCCAGGCTAATTAGCTGACCTGTGTTCATGATATCTGGGAATTGTATTTTAATTACTTAGATATATGTAATTTGTATGGCAGATACATCAGTATATATGGCAGCTATAATATCAACGATATGGCAGTAAATATCACACATTTGTAGTGTCATCATAGAGAATTGTCAATGGAATTTTTCAATGGCCACACAGTATGTATGGAATGTGCTTAAGAGAGCCAGCCAGCCAGCCAGCAAGATAAGAAGCAGAAGAGGCCCCAGCTCATCAACACACACACATACACAGACACATGCACGCGCATAGGGAATAGGCTGCAATTTGGGATGCATCCTAGGAGTCTCTCAGTCATAAACTGGATTTAGGCCCCTGGAGACAATGGGAGTGAGCAGCTCCACCTCAGAGTTTCCCTTCATCATTGGTGTTAAATCTGGCTAATAACATGACATGAATACGTCTGAAATAACGAAGGCCTACCAGTCAAATACAACAGCAGACATTTGTGACTCATGGATGAGGCCGTTATTGGGTTTATATGATCTCTTGTTAAGCCTTTTGGATGAGGCCATTATTGGGTTTATATGACCTCTTGTTAAGCCTTTTGGATGAGGCCGTTATTGGGTTTATATGACCTCTTGTTAAGCCTTTTGGATGAGGCCGTTATTGGGTTTATATGACCTCTTTTTAAGCCTTGTGTCTCATAGTCTTTGTTCTATTACTTTGATATTTGAGTCACGGACACTTGATTTAAACATTTGAATAAAACACCTCATTTGTAACGAGTGAGACTCACTAGATTGAATGAATGGCTCAGGAAGGCAGAATATAAGAGAGGGTGAGGTGAGGTGAGGTTCCTGCCTTGAAAATCTAGTTCAAGAGGAAGAGCTGTCTGACGAGGCAGAATCAAATTATTTAATATCATCTAATTTAGCAGTCCAACATGATCTCCCCTTTCCGAAATATAATATATATGATTGATTTGCTGAGATTGAAGTTATAGTAAGAGTCTGTTTTACATCTCCGAGGACGCTCACATCACAGTGGAGAGCTTAATCCAGCCCTTTAGGTGTCTACTTGTAAGAATGAAGGGGGCTAACTGCTTGCTGCCATTGGCATCTCTAGCTAGATTATGCTTCTTTCTGTTTTTTTTGCTGCACTTTCTAATGGCACAATATTCACTTATCTATGATGAGGGAGAACACTGTATATTATTATTGTTTTACGTGTACGTCTACACAGGTACACATTTTATATAAGTAAAATAATGGTTATTTGAAGGCATTACACTGTAATCTGTAGCTACTGTATAATTTATGTTAACGTACACAACTGTATATGTATCTACTGTATGTTAATGTTAATGTATTGAACTGTATCTGAAGCTACTGTATTTATTTATGTTAACATATTCAACTGTGTCTGTAGCTACCGTATATATTTATGTTAACATATTAAACTGTATCTGTAGCTACCGTATATATTTATGTTAACATATTCAAATGTATCTGTAGCTACTGTATATATTTATGTTAACATATTCAACTGTATCTGTAGCTACTGTATATATTTATGTTAACATATTCAACTGTATCTGAAGCTACCGTATATATTTATGTTAACATATTCAACTGTATCTGTAGCAACTGTATATATTTATGTTAACATATTCAACTGTATCTGTAGCAACTGTATGTTTATGTTTATGTGATGAGGCACACATGTGGCAAACTAAAGATCCACACTAAACAGTTTTGTGAGATCTTTAGTTGGTGTCTATTTTACTCTGGTGGCAGTCACATGAAAGGTGCACATTCCATGGTGACTGTAATCAAAGTGAAACATACAAGGTGAAGTTGAACCAACAATGTTTTAATATTAATATGCATGTCTCTTTGTCTTACCGGTTCCTGGAAATGCCTAGTAGGAGGGGCCGCGAACAGGAAACCGACTATATGACATCCTGAAGGGGAGGAGTTGGTCTATTAAGAGTTTTAGACTTAAAACTCATGAATGTTTGTTTGAAGGTGTACTAATGGTAATGTAACTGGTTGAAGATTATCAATGTATGGTTGGGGAGCTTGCCAATGCTCTGTGAACTATGAACTGTATAGTAATTAACTAATGAAGAGTTATGATTGGTCAGTTTGAAAAGGAAGGAGGAGATTAAAACTATAAAAGAACAGATTCAATGTTTGGAAAGGGAGAAAGAAAAAGGGGCTGTTTGGTTGGATCAGTAGCCAACTGTGTAACTTATTTTTGTTAGTATGTTTTCCTGCTGAATTTCTGAGTTAAACTTGGACTTACAAAGGACATTTTGTTTTGGACCGTGTTGCATTTTTTGGAATTAGTGGCACCCTGAATTAAATGAGATTTGTTTCCATGGACATTTCTGAAGTTTTTCAATTTTTTTCTGCTGGTTTAGCCAACGCACTGACCACCTTACCACAGTTTACATATTCAACTGTATCTGTAGCTACTGTATATATTTATGTCAACATATTCAACTGTATCTGTAGCTACCGTATATATTTATGTTAACATATTCAACTGTATCTGTAGCAACTGTATGTTTATGTTAACATATTCAACTGTATGTGTAGCTACTGTATATATTTATGTTAACATATTCAACTGTATCTGTAGCTACCATATATATTTATGTTAACATATTCAACTGTATCTGTAGCTACTGTATATATTTATGTTAACATATTCAACAGTATCTGTAGCAACTGTAGGTTTATGTTAACATATTCAACTGTATCTGTAGCTACCGTATATATTTATGTTAACATATTCAACTGTATCTGTAGCTACTGTATGTTGATGTTAACATATTCAACTGTATCTGTAGCTACTGTATATATTTATGTTAACATATACAACTGTATCTGTAGCTACTGTATGATTATGTTAACATATTCAACTGTATCTGTAGCTACTGTATATATTTATGTTAACATATTCAACTGTATCTGAAGCTACTGTATATATTTATGTTAACATATTCAACTGTATCTGTAGCTACTGTATATATTTATGTTAACATATTCAACTGTATCTGAAGCTACTGTATGTTTATGTTAACATATTCAACTGTATCTGTAGCTACTGTATATATTTATGTTAATATATTCAACTGTATCTGAAGCTACTGTATGTTTATGTTAATGCATTCAACTATATATGTAGCTACAGATACAGTTGAATATGTTCACATACAAATACAGTAGTTCAGTCTTCATGCAATACAAGGAAGATGTGAAAACACCAGCTCAGTTCTCACTTGGAGAGAGTCTCACTATAATAACTAATCTATTATTTCATGTATTCTCTTGGAGAGAGTCTCACTATAATAACTCATCTATTATTTCATGTTCTCTCTTGGAGAGAGTCTCACTATAATAACTAATCTATTATTTCATGTTCTCTCTTGGAGAGAGTCTCACTATAATAACTAATCTATTATTTCATGTTCTCTCTTGGAGAGAGTCTCACTATAATAACTAATCTATTATGTCATGTTCTTTTGACATCCATCCCTCCTAAGTGCTTATGCAGTCCAAATGTCAGACATCTAGTCAATTCACTGAGGTTCGAAGAGAGAAAGTGTGTGTCCCAAATGGCACCATTTCACCTATATAATGTACTACTTTTGACAAGAGCCCTATGGACCCTGGTGAACAGCAGTGCACTATACAGTTAATGGGATGCTATTAGGAGGAGGAGGAGGAGGAGGAGGAGGAGTGTGTGAAGATGTGTGAATTGTTAGCTGTTCTGTAGCCCAGACAGCCAGCAGTAGGTACTTCACAGTGGGGAGACCAGGGAGATTATAATGGGTGGAACGTACCGAGGAGCAGGAGCCCATGTATGTCTGGCTGAAGAATAATTGCTCCTCTTTCGAGAGCCTCTAATTGGCTGGCTCTGTGCTCTAGTCAGAAGAACACTTGAAGCCCAGAGAGTCAGCTAGAAAGTCAGATAGAGAGTCAGCTAGAGAGTCAGCTAGAGAGTCAGCTAGAGAGTCAGATAGAGTGTCAGATAGAGAGTCAGATAGAGAGTCAGCTAGAGAGTCAGATAGAGAGTCAGATAGAGAGTCAGATAGGCAGAGTACTGTGTTGCTGACTTCTACCTTTCTTCTTTTATTTAACCCTCCAGGCCCATAGGACAGGGTTTCTCAAAAGGTGCTTTTATTTAACCCTCCAGGCCCATAGGACAGGGTTTCTCAAGAGGTGCTTTTATTTAGCTCCCAGGCAATGACGGACTGACCATCTGGAGCACCAGGAGTTTTCCCGGTGGGCCGCTTGACAATTGGGGCCAATGCAATGCAAAATATAAATAACCTCAGCCCCCGCTTAAATAAAAATAACCAAGTGCTGTGTGTCTGACTGGCCCAGGCGAGTGGGCTGCAGGCCCATTGCCACTGTGGTTGGGTATTTCATCTTTCAGCCTCACTCTCCCAGCCAATTACTTTTGGTCCAGTCCATTCTAACTTTATCTGGCCCCGCCCCTTTCCCAACTCTGTTAATTGGTGACATTTGGATAAATAGTGGAGTGGAGCAAGATGGACGAACACAAAGAGAAACAACGTAAAGGTGCTGCTGAAACTAGGAGAGAGAAGAGGTTGAAGTCCCTTGAGGCTGATGCAGACAAATGTTTTAAAATAACAAATTATTCATTTGGCGCCGTTACCAGTCAATCATCTCAGCCTAGTGAGCCTGAAGGCACTGGCAGCAGAGAGGAGAGAGAGCAGAGAGAGCAGCCCGTTGAGCCCAGTGATACCAGATCAACCGTTAGTCAAGGTTTTGCAGCTGAAGCGGTAAGACAGGAGACAATAGGGATAAGATAAGCAATGTTTGGGTGGGTTTGGCTAGCTGGCTATTTAGCTATATCGGGTGCCTTTTGTTGAAACGAGCTCGTCAATGTCACTTTTCGTGAACTGACCAATCACAGCCTGGATGGGGCGGGACATTGAAAAAAGGTTGACGTGCAAACTTTCGAAATGTTGAACTCATTGTTATGCATGAATGGTTACGATTATTGACAAGTTAGTACTTATTAACAAATTAGAGAATTAACACCAATGGAGACCATTTTTCTTGCAGAAGGATTTAATGACGGAACAAAACATACAAAAATTATGAATGTTGATTGTGTATTTCTTAAACTGCTGTATTGTCCAATTGGAATTAATATTATACTAGTGGTATATTGTATATTATTATATTAAATTATATGACTATACTAACATTATATAATGAATATATTAATATTATACTAGCATTATACTATTATATTAACATTATACTTTTTATTTAACGTTATAATATCATACTAATATACAAATGTATACTAATTACTCATCCAGGTTGAGGATAGTGCATCTGCAGTGGACAGAACCAGGATGCCACTACCACCCCCATTTTTTATTATTTTAAGAGGCCGTAGTCAGGAGACAGATATTTTTTTAAGTTTCCACCCCCAACAAAAGTGTGAAAAGTCTGTGATGCAGAAGGTTTTCGTTTGTAAAGATGGGACCAACAGGAAGTGGCTGTCATACAGTGAAGAGAACCATGCTTTATTCTGCTTCATTTGTATGGCATTTGCAAAGCCCACAGAGAACAGCCCTTTCATGAATGGAATGGCAGACTGGAACCATATCCATCAGAGAGTGGAAGAGCATGAGAAGAGCATTATGCATAGAGGTTATGCTGAGGCCTACTTTCTAAGGTCCTCCAAAGGTAACATTGAGAGCCTGTTCATCTGCAGTCAGATGTCTGCTCATAGAGAGCAAGTGAGCAGAAGAAGGCAAGTGCTAGAGCTCATTATAGATGTTATTAAAGTCATAGGCAAGATGAGTCTGAGCTACAGAGGCATGCAGTCTGAAGCAGCTTATACACTAGATGACAGCAGCATTGACCATGGCAACTTTTTAGAGATGATCATTCTGCTGGGAAAGTACGACCTGTGTATGAAAGAGCATCTCACTGCCTGTATAGAGAAAAGCTAAAAACTGCATGAGTCTGGGTCAAGAGCGGGCAGAGGCTCTCTAATCACTCTATTATCAAAGACTATCATCAATAACGTCATTACCACCATCCAACACACAATGCAGGCCACCATAGCAAGTGAAATCCAGGAAGCTGGTAATACATTGTCCAGGTACTGAGTGAAGTACTGGAAAACATGAAGCTTGACATCAGCAAGTGCATTGGCAATTCCACTGATGGAGCCTCCAGTATGCAAGGCCAGTATAAAGGCTTCTCTGCCCTGCTCTCTGCAAAGTCCACCATTCAAGAGCATGTGTGGTGCTATGCACACATTTTTAACCTTGTTTTGGCAGACACAACAGAGAGTGTCTTGGCAAGTGGGTCACTTTTTTCTCTCATTAAGAACATAGCTGTGTTCTTCCGTGAATCCTACCAGAGGATGAACATTTGGGAGAAGGAGAGCAAGGACCCAAGACACAGACATCTTGCTCCAATTGGAGAGACGCTGGTGGGCTAAAGACAGTGCCTTAAAGAAGGCCTTTGCAGCTTTGGGAAATCCAGATGAGGGTCTGTATGTTGATGTCCTTCTCACTCTTTTAACCATACAAGATCAGAAAAACATCAACACTACTGAACGGGTCAAGGCACAAGGATACATTGAGGGGTTGCTGAAGTATGAAACAATACTTACAGCTCAGATATTCCTCATAATATTTCAGGTCACCTCACCAGTCTCAAAATATCTTCAAACAAGTGGATGGACATTCTGTCTGCGCATCGTATGGTTGTGTCTACAGAGGAGCAGCTGAAAGGACAACCGGAATGGCAAGGGATTTTGAAAAAGTCAAGGCAGCTGCATACACATTTGTTCAGTGGGCCAACAGGAAGTTGCAGGAACGGGATGAGGAAACAGAACTGGAGTTAGAGACCACTCTGCCAACGAAAGGGCTCGAAAGAAGGAAAGATGGCTTTTACTGGGACAGAGAGTGCATACAGGATTGGTGTCCATAATAAAATTCTGGATACAGTTATAGATAGCATCCATCAGCGATTTCTGAGTAATGGCACTTTGTATGACGACATGGCTCTTCTGGACCCTTAAAACTTTAGTAAGCTAACATCCAGTGCCAGTGGCCTTCCACAGACAGCCCTTCAAGAACTAAGCAAATGTTTGATCCAATTTGACAGCAAAGCAACAGTGGCCAATTTACAGAGTGAGCTCATGAGTCTGGCAGAACAGTGGACTAGGTTAAAACAATTGGGATTTGAAGAATACACAACCAGGACAATGGAGGATCAAGGACCTGAAGGAAATTAAGACGAGGTGGAGATGGTGAACAAGAGCTGTTCATCTTGCAAGGACTGTCCAGTGTGTTGCTACCGTATTCTTAGTCAGTACAACCTATTGACCGACGTATACCACATCCTGGGCCTTTCTTACAAGTTCCTGCTTACCCTGTCAGTAACCCAGGCAGCTTGAGAGCGGAGCTTCTCTACTCTGAAATTCATCAAGAGTAGGAGCACTCTATCTCAACAGCACCTGGAGGCTTTTATGCTCATGGCTACTGAGCGAGATGTTTTAATGGCCCTGGACAGTGACCTGGTTATAGATGGCATTGCTGAGTTGCTGCAGAAATTGCTAATTTAAGGAGGTAGGAAATATGTTAATTTTTATTTTATTCTATTACTTGCTTACTCACCAGTCTTTGTCTTCCTGTATTATTTATTTTACTGGTCAGATGGTTCCAGAGATTCTTGCCACCTTGCTGCCAGGGCCATTGTGCCAATATGTGCTCCTTCTAGCCAGCCTCCTCCTAAGAGCAACACGTTCCCCTTGTTCTATTTTACATCTGTTTTACTAAAGTTATTGTTATAAATATTGTTCAGTAACCTTGTTTCCATAAAGTGTGGCTTGGGTTGTGTGGGTGGTGGCGTATCGCTGGGGGGGGGGGTTTTGGTGGGCCGGTCTGTGTCAAAAAGTCCAAGGGTAATTTTTCAATCCCAACCCGTCCCTGCCCCCAGGGCCCATAGGACAGGGTTCCTCAACTGGCGGTTTTATTTAACCTACAAGTATTTTTTTATTTTTTATTGTTGGATATAAAATACTATAAAACTGTAATTTTGGAAATCTTTTCCCAAGTATTAACACCCATAATAGAAAGACACTTGTTCATATACAAATGTAAGCAAGGTATGTTTTAGTCAAATATTATATCTGTTAGGTATTCCTGCTGACAAATCTATAGTCTATAAATGATCTAGTGAATGATCCCTGCCATAGGGTACAGTGCACTATATAGGGAATAGGGGACACAACCCATTTGGGACACAACCCTACTCTTTTCATCTTTGTTTTGCTCTGACAAATCTCTTTCAGTTTCATTCAGCTCCATCCTCAGCAGACTCTCGTTTGGCCGCGTGGCAGTCCCAAAGAGAGGTATCTCCTCTGGATTGTCTTCTCTCTCTGTCTGTCTACTGTGGATGCTGCACCACCACCACCACCACCACCACCAACACCACCACCACCACCACCACCACACACACACACACACACACACACACACACACACACACACACACACACACACACACAGACAATCGGCCGCCTCTGATGTGTCTCCACTAAAGTGTTTGAGTGGTTCTGTGAGGTTCTGTCCACTGGTGGTGACCCTGAAATAGAGTAATTGAACAACAAAATAACAGCGAGACATTCCCAGAGCTGTCATCGACAATAGCAAGCGCCACTACAGAACCTTGTTTTACAGCTCTGTCGTAATAATCAATATGTGACTCTCCTCGCCAGTCAACATTTCCTCACTCACTCCTCTACTTTCTAACTTCTCTCTCTCTCTCCCTCTCTCTCTCTCGCTCTCTCTCTCTCTCTCTCTCCGTCTCTCTCTCTCCCTCTCTCTCTCTCCCTCTCTCTCTCTCCTTCTCTCTCTCTCCCTCTCTCTCCCTCTCTCTCTCTCCCTCTCTCTCTGTCTCCGTCTCTCTCTCTCCCTCTCTCTCTCCCTCTCTCTCTCGCTCTCTCTCCCTCTCTCTCTCTCTCCTTCTCTCTCTCTCCCTCTCTCTCCATCTCTCTCTCTCCCTCTCTCTCTCTCGTCTCTCCGGGGAGAGGTTTCTCAAATACAATGATTTGATGATATTACTGTAGTTCGATAACATGAAAACCCACTTGAAATCTGCCAACCAACTCTCTCTCTCTCTCTCTCTCTCTCTCGCTCTCTCTCTCCAGTCCCTGTTTGTTATTGAGAATCTATACCATACTGAACAAAAATATAAACTCAACATGCAGCAATTTCAAAGATTTTACTGAGTTACTGTTCATATAATGAAATCCGTCAATTGAAATACATTCATTAGGCCCTAATCTATGGATTTCACATGACTGGGAATACAGATATGCATCTGTTGGTCAAAGATACCTTAAAATAGGTAGGGGCTTGGATCAGAAAACCAGTCAGTATGTGAACACCATTTGACCACCATTTGCCTCATTTTTTTTATTTTTTATTTCACCTTTATTTAACCAGGTAGGTCAGTTGAGAACAAGTTCTCATTTGCAACTGCGACCTGGCCAAGACAAAGCAAAGCAGTGCGACAAAAACAACACAGAGTTACACAGTAAACAAAGTCAAAAAACACAATAGAATAAATCTATATACAGAGTGCAAAATGTAGTGCAAAATGCAGTAAGGTTAAGAGGTAGGACAATAAATAGACCATAGTGGTGATATAAATGACAGATTAGCATTAACACAGGAACACTCATTAACACTCATGCAGCGCGACACGTCTTATTCTGCATAGAGTTGATCAGGCTGTGTATTGTGACGTGGAAGGTTGTCCCACTAGTCTTCAATGGCTGTGCGAAGTTGCTGTATATTCGTCCTGGGCTGCAGTGGTTACACGTGGTCTGCGCTTGTGAGGCCAATTGGACATACTGCCAAATTCTCTAAACGCCGTTGGAGGTGGCTTATGGTAGATTAAGGAACATTCAATTATCTGGCAACAGCTCTGTTGGACATTCTTTTAGTCAGCATGTCAACTGCACTCTCCCTCCAAACTTGAGACATCTGTGGCATTGTATTGTGTGACAAAACTGCACATTTTAGAGTGGCCCCAGCACAAGGTGCAGCTGTGTAATGATCATGCTGTTTAATCAGCTTCTTGATATGCATCACCTGTCAGGTGGATGAATTATCTTGGCAAAGGAGAAATGCTCACTAACAGGGATGTAAACAAACTTGTGCACAAAATTTGAGATAAATAATATTTTTGTGTGTATGGAACATTTCTGGGATCTTTTATTTCAGCTCATGAAACATTAAACACTTTACATGTTGCGTTTATATTTTTGTTCAGTGTAGTTCAACAGGGTTGAACGTAACGAGCCCATTGCACTAGCATCATAGTGGGATTGAACAGAGCGAGGCCACGGCAGCAGCATCGTAGTGGGATTGAACAGAGCGAGGCCACGGCAGCAGCATCGTAGTGGAATAGAACAGAGCGAGGCCACGGCAGCAGCATCGTAGTGGAATAGAACAGAGCGAGGCCACGGCAGCAGCATCGTAGTGGAATAGAACAGAGCGAGGCCACGGCAGCAGCATCGTAGTGGAATAGAACAGAGCGAGGCCACGGCAGCAGCATCGTAGTGGAATAGAACAGAGCGAGGCCACGGCAGCAGCATCGTAGTGGAATAGAACAGAGCGAGGCCACGGCAGCAGCATCGTAGTGGAATAGAACAGAGCGAGGCCACGGCAGCAGCATCGTAGTGGAATAGAACAGAGCGAGGCCACGGCAGCAGCATCGTAGTGGAATAGAACAGAGCGAGGCCACGGCAGCAGCATCGTGGTGGAATAGAACAGAGCGAGGCCACGGCAGCAGCATCGTAGTGGAATAGAACAGAGCGAGGCCACGGCAGCAGCATCGTAGTGGAATAGAACAGAGCGAGGCCACGGCAGCAGCATCGTAGTGGAATAGAACAGAGCGAGGCCACGGCAGCAGCATCGTAGTGGAATAGAACAGAGCGAGGCCACGGCAGCAGCATCGTAGTGGAATAGAACAGAGCGAGGCCACGGCAGCAGCATCGTAGTGGAATAGAACAGAGCGAGGCCACGGCAGCAGCATCGTAGTGGAATAGAACAGAGCGAGGCCACGGCAGCAGCATCGTAGTGGAATAGAACAGAGCGAGGCCACGGCAGCAGCATCGTAGTGGAATAGAACAGAGCGAGGCCACGGCAGCAGCATCGTGGTGGAATAGAACAGAGCGAGGCCACGGCAGCAGCATCGTAGTGGAATAGAACAGAGCGAGGCCACGGCAGCAGCATCGTAGTGGAATAGAACAGAGCGAGGCCACGGCAGCAGCATCGTAGTGGAATAGAACAGAGCGAGGCCACGGCAGCAGCATCGTAGTGGAATAGAACAGAGCGAGGCCACGGCAGCAGCATCGTAGTGGAATAGAACAGAGCGAGGCCACGGCAGCAGCATCGTAGTGGAATAGAACAGAGCGAGGCCACGGCAGCAGCATCGTAGTGGAATAGAACAGAGCGAGGCCACGGCAGCAGCATCGTAGTGGAATAGAACAGAGCGAGGCCACGGCAGCAGCATCGTAGTGGAATAGAACAGAGCGAGGCCACGGCAGCAGCATCGTAGTGGAATAGAACAGAGCGAGGCCACGGCAGCAGCATCGTAGTGGAATAGAACAGAGCGAGGCCACGGCAGCAGCATCGTAGTGGAATAGAACAGAGCGAGGCCACGGCAGCACCCTATTCCCTTTATGGTGCAATACTTTCGACCAGGGCCCACAGGTCAAAATAAGCTACAGCCACCATAGCCAGACAGAAATGTAATGGGGCCAGCTATACCCTGTCTACACTGTCACCTAGTAGTTTAAATAGATGGCTATCTCTTGCCCTGTCCAATGGTCCTGCTAATTGTATTTTATTTTACTTGGTCAGGTTTTGTCAGTGTCCATCACTCTTATCGGACATGTGTAAAATGACAGTGTGGCTAGTTGACGGTCTAGCTCTGTGGTGGGTCAGAGACTAGTTGATGGTCTAGCTCTGTGGTGGGTCAGAGACTAGTTGATGGTCTAGCTCTGTGGTGGGTCAGAGACTAGTTGACGGTCTAGCTCTGTGGTGGGTCAGAGACTAGTTGACGGACTAGCTCTGTGGTGGGACAGAGACTAGTTGACGGTCTAGCTCTGTGGTGGGTCAGGGGCTAGTTGACGGTCTAGCTCTGTGGTGGGTCAGAGACTAGTTCACGGTCTAGCTCTGTGGTGGGTCAGGGGCTAGTTGACGGTCTAGCTCTGTGGTGGGTCAGAGACTAGTTGACGGACTAGCTCTGTGGTGGGTCAGGGACTAGTTCACGGTCTAGCTCTGTGGTGGGTCAGAGGCTAGTTGACGGTCTAGCTCTGTGGTGGGTCAGAGACTAGTTCACGGTCTAGCTCTGTGGTGGGTCAGAGACTAGTTCACGGTCTAGCTCTGTGGTGGGTCAGAGGCTAGTTGACGGTCTAGCTCTGTGGTGGGTCAGAGGCTAGTTGACGGTCTAGCTCTGTGGTGGGTCAGAGGCTAGTTCACGGTCTAGCTCTGTGGTGGGTCAGAGGCTAGTTGACGGTCTAGCTCTGTGGTGGGTCAGAGGCTAGTCGACGGTCTAGCTCTGTGGTCGGTCAGGGGCTAGTTGACGGTCTAGCTCTGTGGTGGGTCAGAGGCTAGTCGACGGTCTAGCTCTGTGGTGGGTCAGGGGCTAGTTGATGGTCTAGCTCTGTGGTGGGTCAGGGGCTAGTTGACGGTCTAGCTCTGTGGTGGGTCAGGGGCTAGTTGATGGTCTAGCTCTGTGGTGGGTCAGGGGCTAGTTGATGGTCTAGCTCTGTGGTGGGTCAGGGGCTAGTTGATGGTCTAGCTCTGTGGTGGGTCAGGGGCTAGTTGATGGTCTAGCTCTGTGGTGGGTCAGGGGCTAGTTGATGGTCTAGCTCTGTGGTGGGTCAGGGGCTAGTTGATGGTCTAGCTCTGTGGTGGGTCAGGGGCTAGTTGATGGTCTAGCTCTGTGGTGGGTCAGGGGCTAGTTGATGGTCTAGCTCTGTATTCATAATGCTTACAACACTCATTCCATGTTACAGATACGGATTCCAGCTGATAATGTGTGTGTGTACAAATAGTAACTGTGGGGATATGAATGTCCTATAGCCTTTTGCCTTTTTGCTTGTCTACGTATTTATATCATGCTTTCCATACAAAGTACATGAAAACATGTGATATTTATATATTTTTTATATAATATACTGACTTATCATTGCACACTCATACCAAGCTCCAGTTCTAGATAGATACATCTGTCTACTGTAAGTCATAGCGGGATCTAACGAGGCCTCAGACAGCCCAGCGGTTGCCCTTTGTTAGCATGTCATACATGGCACATAATGGCCACTGCAAATCACCCCTTCCCACACTTCCCTGCTCTGAAATGTCACTGCAGCACTGTGTGAATATAAACACTTAATTTTTTGTTGCAAATAATGGGATGTGGAGTGGTGACATTTCAGATCAGTGCCTCATAATGTTTTCTGGAAAAGATGTAAGATCACAGCTAATGTGTCGGGTCCTCTGTGGCTTTAGAGTGTTGCTAAAAGAGAGAGAGAGAGCGAGAGAGAGAGAGCGAGAGAGAGAGAGAGAGACAGGAGAGAGAGAGAGAGAGAGAGAGAGACAGACAGAGACAGAGACAGAGACAGAGACAGAGACAGAGAGAGACAGAGACAGAGACAGAGACAGAGACAGAGACAGAGACAGAGACAGAGACAGAGACAGAGACAGAGACAGAGACAGAGACAGAGACAGAGACAGAGACAGAGACAGGGCAAAGAGAGAGAGATAATTAAATGACTAGTGCTGAGAGACAAATGGGGGTGTCATTTTGCAGTAATTTAGTGGAAACAAAATTTGATTTAGAGGGTGAGTTGAAATGGACCTGCTAAGCATCACTATTCATTATCAAGGAAAATTCTTATTTATGTATTTCTGTGAAGGCAGACTGAGACTGGTTAGAGGTCAGATCTAGGGGTTAGGGGAAATAGCATCAAGATCTCATGTAGGAACTAATTATAGTTTAAGGGCTATATACTGTACCTCACTGTGATGCTGATCTAAACATTATTACCATAACTTAACATATGCTAAGATAAATCTAGTATAGACCCCTAACATACTATTTTTTTTTTCTTTTTTCTTCTTCTTATTTTTCAAATTCAAACCCCACAGAAACAGAGGGTGACATATCCATCAGGTGATTCCACATCCCAGTCGTGCCTGACAGGTCTGGGATCATCTCCCCTCCTCTCCACAGCCCCTTCCGGCTCAGTGCAGGCAGGCTGCTGATGGGGCATCCCTTCTCTAGGCTACAATCTCCTGCAGGCTGTCCCTCCCTCAATTAGACCCCTGTCTGGGTACCCTGGCTGTTGGGGTGAGGACCATCTAGAGGGGGCATCTGGCGGCGGTGCACCCCAGGTCATGCTATCTGAGGCGGGTGCGGATCGCCCGGCACTTCATGGATGGCTCACTGTCTCTCAGCGACAGCTTGTCGTTTATCACCACTAGGCAGCGGCGTCAGGTGGGAACATGATTCATTTCACTTTACCATTTTCAGAAATAAGCCCTATAAATCATTGTAACACCTCGCTTGTGTAAGTTTTGTTGCAGACACATGACAAATCTTTACCACATCCCTACTGCCTGGTTCGCCTGGCTCACATCAGAGAGGCCAACAAGGGGGGGCCTGCCACCCAGCCAAACAGCTTCACAGAGGCGTCCACACTGGAGACTCTTTTAATAAATACCCTTCTGCGATTAATGACCCAGCACATTATAAAGGAAGAGACACTTTGAATGAAGGAGAGAGATTATGTACAAGTCATTTTATGAACCCCCTTCACCTCATGTTTTCTCTCTAGTCTCACTTTGATGCTGTTGCAAAATGGCACCCTATTCCCTACCTACATTAGTACCAGATTGGCGCCGCCCTGCTGGTCGCCTGTTAAGCAGCTCCCATTGTTTGTGCGTTAATTGTTGTTTTATTATGTTTTTCGTGAGTTTTTCGTGATTATTTTTAGCAACACTTCAACTATAATAGTTCAGGATTATGGAGTGCAACTGTTTTAAGAAAAGGTTTTATCAGCCCTTTTTATTACTGAGGCACTTTTAATTTTTCTCAGCACCGAACGAACACGCGAGTCCTCAATTATTTACAACCGAGCCCAGCTCCTGGATTTAGCACACTCAGCGCTATTGCACCCCAGGGAAAAGTTTGATATTCAAGACGAGTTGGAAAGACGACGGCGTGGACGCAGAGCAGGTCAGAAGTGTAAGGCAAAGCTGAGTAAGTACAAGCCGGCTATACCGTCTATCATTATGGGCAACGTGAGATCGCTACATAACAAAGTGTATGAGCTTGAGGGGCTGGTCCATGGACAAAGAGACAACCGGGAAGCTAGTCTACTGTGCTTTACACAGACATGGCTGAATGATTCTTCCAGTAAGAGTAAAGGAGTGGGGCTGGCTTTATTAGTTAACAACAGATGGGGTTAACCGAGCCATATTACTGTTAAGGAACAGTTTTGTAGCCCGGACATTGAGCTGTTAGCCGTTAGCCTGAGACCCTACTATTCAAGGAGGGGGACAGGGACAAATTGAAATGCGTCCAGAGGGAGCTGAAGTTGCGGATTGCTGAGGGGAAGAGAGGGTATAAGGAGAAGATGGAGGACAAGCTGAGGCAGAGCCAGGTGAGAGAGGTGTGGAATGGTATGAGAAATATCACTGGCTTCAAAAAGTCAAACAGTGGGCAGGGGACCTAGGACAGAGACAATTTTTGAACAGGTTCGATACTGGCCTTGTCCACCTCCCCTCCAGCTCCCTAGGCCACACACCCTCACGGCTGTCCCACCCCCACTTTGCTCACAACACCTCCATTGAGACAATCAGCAAACCCCTCCCCACCTCCGCCCCCGCTCCCTCTGGACTGATCTGCAACACCTCCCTTCCCCCCACCTCTGGACTGATCCTCAACACCCCCCTTCCCCCCACATCCCCACCTGGGCTGGCTTTCACCACCAACCAAGTGTAGTGAGAGCTGGAGAGACTACATCAGTGGACAGCGGCGGGTGCTGATGGCATCAGGCCAAGGGTGCTTAGGGTCTGTGCTGACCAATTGTGTGGAATTGTACTCCAGCGACCCCTCAACCTTAGCCTGAGTCTGGTAAGGGTCCCTGTACTGTGGAAAACATCCTGCATGGTCCCAGTGCCCAAGAAAGCGCACCCCAATGTCCTGAATGACTTCAGGCCTGTAGCGCTAACATCCCACATCATGAAGACCCTGGAAAGGTTAGTCCTCGCTCACCTCAGACCCCTGGTGTGTACATCACTGGACCCGCTGCAGTTTGCATACTAGCACAACATCGGGGTGGATGATGCAATCATCTACCTTCTGCAGAGGGCCTACTCTCACCTGGAAAATGCAGGTTGCACTGTGAGGGTTATGTTTTTTGACTTCTCCAGTGCTTTCAACACCATTCAGCCCCTGCTACTGGGTGAGAAGATGAAGAGGATGAAAGTGGAAGCACCCTTAGTCTCCTGGGTTACGGACTACCTGATCGGTAGGCCACAATTTGTGCGACTTCAGAGCTGTGTCAGAACGGGCAGTGAGCAACACAGGGGCCCCCCAGGGAACAGTACTGTCCCCCTTCCTGTTCACCCTCTACACCTCAGACTTCAGATATAACTCTGAAATTTGCCACCTACAGAAGTTCCCGGATGTCTCCGCAATTGTAGTGTGCATCAGGGGTGTGGTGTGGTGTGGTGTGAGCAGAACAACCTTCAGCTCTACATCAGCAAAACAAAGGAAATGGTTGTGGACTTCAGGAGAACCAAGGCCCAACCGACTGCAGTCCCTATACAGGGGATGGATGTGGAAATGGTTGGGTCATACTGTAATGGGCTGGTAACACCGGGGCTTTGTACAAAAAGGTCCAGAGCCAACTCTACTTTCAGAGGAGGCTCACCAGTCTGCATCTTTTTTGCAGTGGTGTGCTGGGGCGCCAACATAAAGGCTGGTGATGCTTCTCAGGTAAATAAGCTAATCAGGAAGGCTAGCTCTGTTCTGGGGATTAGCCTGACACTATAGAGGAGGTGGCGGAGAGACGGATCCTAGCCAAACTGCTGGCCATCATGGTCAACGTCACCCACCCTCTGCATGCCATGGTTATGATGCAGAGGAGCACCTTCAGTCACAGACTGATCCCACCATGGTGTGCCAAAGAGCGCTACAGGAGGTCCTTCCTGCCTGCGGCTATTAGACTATTTAATGCCTCACCGGGGTGCCGTGCCGTCGGCAACATAGACCTGGAACTGTTGGGGTGTTAGGAACTAGTTTAACAATTATGCATCCATCCGTGAGTAACTCTGGTCTGTAATCACTCATTCATGTAAGACTTATTCATTCAGCACTCATTCATTCAGGACTGTATATACATATTCATGTACAGTTGTTATATCATATCACTTGCAATATTGTAAGTCATTCTTGGACTGAACTTACTTACGTAGTCATTCACTAAGGAATGCAAATTAGTATCCTGTCAGTTGCATCTTATTTCATTGCTTTAAGTATTTTGAATGTGCAATACGTGCATTTATCTGTAATCAAACCATGCACTAAGGACTGTATTTTAAGGGAATTATTATTATTACCCTAAATTATATCATACGAACATTTAGCTATTTAAGTATCTCTTCCTGTCATTTACCTGTACAGTTAATGTAACCATGCAAAATATTCACTTACCTGTTCATTTAATCAGACTGTATATTAAGTAAACTATTATTACCCTCACTTATATCATACGCACATTTAGCTATTTAAGTATTTCTCTGCCATTGACCTGTATAGTATAGTTAACCATGCACCATCCACCAATGTATAGTGTACATATTCAGCCATCCACCCATACTATGCAATGTCTTTTTATTGCTTTTTTGCACTCCAGACTTCTTGTATTTCTATACTTTATCACACTGGCGCTCTATGAATCATGTATCGTGTATCTGTCTTTTGTGTATTTTTGTTTTGGCATTTTGCACCTGCCCTGTGTTTTGTTGTAGCTGCTTGACGAATAAATTTCCCCTCGGGGATCAATAAAGTACCTATCTATCTATCTATCTATCTATCTATCTATCTATCTATCTATCTATCTATCTATCTATCTATCTATCTATCTATCTATCTATCTATCTATCTATCTATCTATCTATCTATCTATCTATCTATCTATCTATCTATCTATCTATCTATCTATCTATCTATCATCTATCTATCTATCTATCTATCTATCTATCTATCTATCTATCTATCTATCTATCTATCTATCTATCTATCTATCTATCTATCTATCTATCTATCTATCTATCTATCTATCTATCTATCTATCTATCTATCTATCTATCTATCTATCTATCTATCTATCTATCTATCTATCTATCTATCTATCTATCTATCTATCTATCTATCATCTATCTATCTATCTATCTATCTATCTATCTATCTATCTATCTATCTATCTATCTATCTATCTATCTATCTATCTATCTATCTATCTATCTATCTATCTATCTATCTATCTATCTATCTATCTATCTATCTATCTATCTATCTATCTATCTATCTATCTATCTATCTATCTATCTATCTATCTATCTATCTATCTATCTATCTATCTATCTATCTATCTATCTATCTATCTATCTATCTATCTATCTATCTATCTATCTATCTATCTATCTATATAGTGCACTATGATAAGGCTCAGGTCAAAAGTAGTTCACTATATAGGGAATCGGGAGCCATTTGGGACACATCCCTTTTGTATGAGGGGGATTGGAGAAATCAAATCAAACATGTGGATGATGTGTCCGGACCTGCCAGAGTCATGCAAAGTACGGTTTATTAACAGTGAGAGGGAACAGATCACATCTCTAATGTCAGAGGTAACGAGGATGTTAAGTACGGTTTATTAACAGTGAGAGGGAACACATCACATCTCTAATGTCAGAGGTAACAAGGATGTTAAGTACGGTTTATTAACAGTGAGAGGGAACACATCACATCTCTAATGTCAGAGGTAACAAGGATGTTAAGTATGGTTTATTAACAGTGAGAGGGAACAGATCACATCTCTAATGTCAGAGGTAACAAGGATGTTAAGTATGGTTTATTAACAGTGAGAGGGAACAGATCACATCTCATATGTCAGAGGTAACGAGGACACGTTGTGGGTGACGGGTGGCAGTCTGCCAACTTGTCAGCCCAGTTATTAAAGGGTTTTATATTAATATAATATCCTGCTGGTCGGCTATGAGTGATATACTGTACTTTATCTTACATCTTAAAGGTTGAAGTTTAACAGGCTGAAGTTGATGTAAGATCAAGTATTTTAAAGTGTATAATTGAAGTAATGACTAATGTTTCTCTTGAGACGTTTTTCTCTCCTTTTTACTAGATGCCAATCTAGTTAATTAAGTAATTACTTTCAAATTAATCTCAGATCATGAACAAGTGAAGGCACTTATCCTCACAAAGTATCACTGGAGTTGATATAAAAACACGTTCTGTTCTCTAAGTATCTCTACGTCTGTCGGTCCTGTATTAGCTTGTGTCCCAAATGGCATCCTATGTCCTATCTAGTGCATTACTTTTGATCAGGGCCCACATGTTTATGGTGAAAATTAGTGTACTTTGTAGGAAATAGGGTGCCATTTGGGACACAGCTTTATGATAGATTAGTGGTGCATTGTTCAGATAAAGCTAAGATTTGTTGCCTTCCAGGATTTATGCCATTGTAACCAACGGTTTAGCTTCCTTGCTCACAAGCTGGCATTCAGACTCGATCTTGCATCCTCTGTCTTGACAATACACGTGGTCGCCCTCTACAACGTCTTAGCCATTTGGGCTTTGGGTTTTGTCTGTATTGTGTGTGTTCCATCGGGATCACGTTGGAAACAAGGGAATTTCACATGAATGTGTTATCGCCTGGGTTGTACTCAATACATCTTCTTCATCAATAAATCAACCAATCAACTATGCTACCAAAAACCTAGCAGTTGAATAGCGATGGTGGAGACATTTCAAATTGGTGAGTGAGGTTATGAATTCAAGTCTGTCCCACCATATGAATGATCCTGAAATGTGTAATTCTAGATTGGCCTGAGGCATTATTATGGTAATTCTAGATTGGACTGAGGAATTATCATGGTGAATCTAGATTGGACTGTGGCATTATCATGGTGAATCTAGATTGGACTGAGACATTATTATCGTGACTCTATCCAGTACTGAGGAATTATCATGGTGAATATAGATGGGACTGCAGCATTATCATGTGGTATAGATGGGACTGAGGCATTATCATGGTGGATATAGATTTGACTGAGAAATTATCATGGTGAATCTAAATTGGAATTAGGCATTATCATGGTGAATATAGATTGGATTGAGGGATTATCGTGGTGAATCATGACATACAAAGCTCTACCACCATAACACACCCGAATATTTGTTGGAATTTGAAACCATTTCCAACAGTGCCAAAATCAATATTCACCCCAACAACACAGCTTGTCACACCTTTAACAAATACCACACAATCAGAGCTCCCCAGCCTCTGAGCCATATGCCCACAACATTCACTCCAGCTCACAACCAAGTCAGGCCAATCCATCTCCCCAACTGTGGTCCGAAAATACAGTCCTGTTTCAAAAACGCAGCAGCTTGAAAGGAAAACTTAAAATCACATTTATTGCATGGATAGGAGGGGAGAAAGGAGGGTAGAAAGGAGGGGAGAAAGGAAAGGAGAAAGAAGGGGAGAAAGGAGGGGAGAAAGGAAAGGAGAAAGGAGGGGAGAAAGGAAAGGAGAAAGGAAAGGAGAAAGGAGGGGAGAAAGGATGGGAGAAAGGAAAGAAGAAAGGAAAGGAAAAAGGAGGGGAGAAAGGAGGGGAGAAAGGAAAGGAGAAAGGAAAGGAAAAAGAAGGGGAGAAAGGAAAGGAGATAGGAGGGGAGAAAGGAGGGGAGAAAGGAAAGGAGAAAGGAAAGGAGAAAATAGGGGAGAAAGGAGGTGAGAAAGGAAAGGAGAAAGGAAAGGAGAAAGGAGGGGAGAAAGGAAAGCAGAAAGGAGGGGAGAAAGGAGGTGAGAAAGGAAAGGAGAAAGGAGGGAAGAAAGGAAAGGAGAAAGGAGGGGAGAAAGGAAAGGAGAAAAGAAAGGAGAAAGGAGGGGAGAAAGGAAAGGAGAAAGGAGGTGAGAAAGGAGGTGAGAAAGGAGGGGAGAAGGAAAGGAGAAAGGAAAGGAGGAAGGAAAGGAGAAAGGTGAGAAAGAAAAGGAGAAAGGAAAGGAGAAAGGAGAAAGGAAAGGAGAAAGGAGGGGAGAAAGGAAAGGAGAAAGGAAAGGAGAAAGGAAAGGAGAAAGGAGGTGAGAAAGGAGGTGAGAAAGGAAAGAAGAAAGAAGGGTAGAAAGAAAGGAGAAAGGAGGTGAGAAAGGAGGTGAGAAAGGAGGGGAGAAAGGAGGTGAGAAAGGAAAGGAGAAAGGAAAGGAGAAAGGAGGGGAGAAAGGAGGGGAGAAAGGAAAGGAGAAAGGAAAGGAGAAAAGAAAAGGAGAAAGGAAAGGAGAAAGGAGGGGAGAAAGGAGGTGAGAAAGGAGGGGAGGAAGGAGGGGAGAAAGGAGGGGAGAAAGGAAAGGAGAAGGAAGGAGGGGAGGAAGGAAAGGAGGAAGGAGGGGAGAAGGAAAGGAGAAAGGAAAGGAGAAAGGGAAGGAGAAAGGAGGTGAAAAAGAAAAGGAGAAAAGAAAGGAGAAAGGAGGGGAGAAAGGAAAGGAGAAAGGAGGTGAGAAAGGAGGTGAGAAAGGAGGGGAGAAGGAAAGGAGAAAGGAAAGGAGAAAGGAAAGGAGAAAGGAGGTGAGAAAGAAAAGGAGAAAGGAAAGGAGAAAGGAGAAAGGAAAGGAGAAAGGAGGGGAGAAAGGAAAGGAGAAAGGAAAGGAGGAAGGAGGGGAGAAAGGAGGGGAGAAAGGAGGGGAGAAAGGAGGGGAGAAGTTGGGAAAGGAAAGCAGTAGGATGAGAAAAACGGGATTATTTTACTTGAACAAAAAGATGTGATTACTTCCTCTCTCCCAGAAGTAGAGCTCTTGTAATGTGTCTGAGGATCCAGATTGCATGCCTAAATACTTCTGCTGGGTTTTCTATTTGATATTTATATTCTCATTGAAGTTTCTAGTTCCTGAAGTTTTAATTGGCTGTAATAAATAAATCATCCCTGCTCTTCCTCAGCAGATGTGCAGCAAGGCACTCTGGCGCATGATATCTGCTGTGCAGGTGTAGCACGTACGTTGTGTGTGCGTGTGTTTGTGTGGTGTGTGTGTGTGTGTAGCATTTACGCCTCATGTCAATGTGTGTGTGTGTGTGTGTGCGTACATGTGTATGTGTGTGTGTGCGTGCACGCCTCATGTCAATGTGTGTGTGTGTGCGTGCGTGCGTACATGTGTATGTGTGTGTGTGCGTGCACTCTGCCTCATGTCAGTGTACTCTGCTGTGTGCTGAGGAGCTGTAGATAGATGTATCTTAGCAGCTCTTTAACAATAAACACCAACTCTAACTCTAGATAACAGCCCTTTATCTATAGAGACCAGCTCTAACTCTAGATAACAACCCTTTATCTATAGAGACCAACTCTAACTCTAGATAACAGCCCTTTATCTATAGAGACCAGCTCTAACTCTAGATAACAGCCCTTTATCTATAGAGACCAACTCTAACTCTAGATAACAGCTCTTTATCTATAGAGACCAACTCTAACTCTAGATAACAGCCCTTTATCTATAGAGACCAACTCTAACTCTAGATAACAGCCCTTTATCTATAGAGACCTACTCTAACTCTAGATAACAGCCCTTTATCTATAGAGACCAACTCTAACTCTAGATAACAGCCCTTTATCTATAGAGACCAACTCTAACTCTAGATAACAGCCCTTTATCTATAGAGACCAGCTCTAACTCTAGATAACAGCTCTTTATCTATAGAGACCAACTCTAACTCTAGATAATAGCCCTTTATCTATAGAGACCTACTCTAACTCTAGATAACAGCCCTTTATCTATAGAGACCAACTCTAACTCTAGATAACAGCCCTTTATCTATAGAGACCAACTCTAATACCTTATAACAACCCTTTATCTATAGAGACCAACTCTAATGCCTTATAACAACCCTTTATCTATAGAGACCAACTCTAACTCTAGATAACAGCCCTTTATCTATAGAGACCAACTCTAATTCCTGGCCATGGACCCAAAATGTTGATGTTTTGTTCCCGAGCCACTTAGTTATCACTTTGCCTTATGGCAAGCTGCTCCATCATGCTGGAAAATGCACTGGTCGTCACCAAACTGTTCTTGAATGGTTGGGAGAAGTTGCTCTCGGAGGATGTGTTGGTACCATTCTTTATTGATGGTTGTGTTCTTAGGCAAAATTGTGAGTGAGCCCACTCCCTTGGCTGAGAAGCAACTCCACACATGAATGGTCTCAGGATGCTTTACTGTTGGCATGACACAGGACTGATGGTAGCACTCACCTTGTCTTCTCTGGACAAGGTGTTTTCCGGATGGCCCAAACAATCGGAAAGGGGATTCATCAGAGAAAATGACTCTACCCCAGTCCTCAGCAGTCCAATCCCTGTACCTTTTGCAGAACATCAGTCTGTCCCTGATGTTTTTCCTGGAGAGAAGAGGCTTCTTTGCTGCCCTTCTTGACACCAGGCCATTCTCCAAAAGTCTTCACCTCACTGTGCGTGCAGATCCACTCACACCTGCCTGCTGCCATTCCTGAGCAAGATCTGCACTGGTGGTACCCCGATCCCGCAGCTGAATCGGTCCTGGCGCTTGCTGGACTTTCTTGGGCACCCGGATGCCTTCTTCACAACAATTGAACCTCTCTCCTGGAAGTTCTTGATGATCCAATAAATGGTTGATTTAGGTTCAATCTTACCAGCAGCAATATTTTGTGCAAAGCAATGATGACGGCATGTGTTTCCTTGCAGGTAACCATGGTTGACAGAGGAAGAACAATGATTTCAAGCACCACCCTCCTTTTAAAGCTTCCAGTCTGTTATTCTGACTCAATCAGCATGACAGAGTGATCTCCAGCCTTGTCCTCGTCAACACTCTCACCTGTGTTAACGAGACAGTCACTGACATGATGGCAGCTGGTCCTTTTGTGGCAGGGCTGAAATGCAGTGGAAATGTTTTTGGGGGGGATTAAGTTCATTTTCATGGCAAAGAGGGGCTTTGCAATTAATTGCAATTCATCTGATCATGACAGATTCATGACATTCTGGAGTATATGCAAATTGCCATCATCAACACTGAGGCAGCAAACTGTGTGGAGACCAATACTTATGTCATTCTCAAAACCTTTGACCACGACTGTACACTGTCCTGCGTGATTGTAGCGGGTTAACTAACGTGTTATTTCTATCAGCTATGTTGACTATGATGTTAGCTAATATGGTGACAACAATATAGGCTGATCAGCTAGATGCAGGCAAAGTGTGCAAGGCGGTATTGAATGTGTCACTGTCACCTTGATTACTCAAATTTTTCTCTCGACTTGTGCACCTACATTGTAAACTTTCATTCATAGTCTAGCTTGTAGCGACCTCATGATGGGTACAGGGAAAATGTTAGTATCATGTAGTAGCCTAAACCTATCGATGTTACATTGAACTGGGTGAATGGAATATGAATGATAGTCATACAATATGCTGTAATAGAAACACGGCCATGCCCCCCCCCCAAAAAAAATTGTCCTCTCTCATCTTAAACTGCATCAACCACCACTGGCTTACAAGTAGTATTTTTTACGAATTTACCACGGGAAATCAGGGCGTTCTCCAACTGGAAATTCTGGAAAACCTGGGATTTTTTTGGGTGAAAATTTTCAGACCTAGTAATGAAGCTACACTCAGTTTGGCATGATGAAACTTTGTGATGAGGGAACATGATAATGTGTCGCCTATCTGTGTGTGTGTATGTGTGTGAATGCGTGTTCGCATACCCACGTGTGTGTCCGTGTGTGAGTGGGTGGGTGGAAGACAAGAATTATGGGCAGGTCTGTGGGTGGGCAGTAGGCCAAACAGTTGCAGGGTTGGCTGAGGCAGGGTTTCCTATAAAAATGCATGCCCACATGTTGTTTACACAACCACCTCATCGAGCCTGCTACTGCCTAACTCTTCCCACTTACAAACACCTAGAACAAATGGACATTCACTCTGCCCACTCACAAACACCTGGAACAAATGAACCTTCTTGGTCTTGGTCTCGGCCAGTGGAGCAGGGAGGAAACAGACTGTCAGTCAGGCAGAGAGAGACGGACAGACACAATACAATTCCTAAACTTAATGGTTGATGGGTGAACCATAAACATGACATGAAGAAGGAAGTACACCTTCGTCTGAGGGGTTTATGCCATTCTAGGACATATTTCTATGGGCAGATAGAGAGTGATTTGAGTCACTGTCCATCCTTCTCAGCCTACCAACCTGTCGGTCAACCTAATCCTAACCCTAACCCAGCCAGGCACAGAGACACAGACAGAGAGCGATCCAAGTTAGTCTCAGCCTACCTACAGTGGGGAGAACAAGTATTTGATACTCTGCCGATTTTGCAGGTTTTCCCACTTACAAAGCATGTAGAAGTCTGTAATTTTGATCATAGGTACTCTTCAACTGTGAGTGACGGAATCTAAAACAAAAATTTATTTGCATTTTATTGCATGACATAAGTATTTGATACATCAGAAAAGCATAACTTAATATTTGGTACAGAAACCTTTGTTTGCAATTACAGAGATCATACGTTTCCTGTAGTTCTTGACCAGGTTTGCACACACTGCAGCAGGGATTTTGGCCCACTCCTCCATACAGACAGACCTCCTTCAGGTTTCAGGGCTGTCGCTGGGCAATACGGACTTTCAGCTCCCTCCAAAGATTTTCTATTGGGTTCAGGTCTGGAGACTGGCTAGGCCACTCCAGGACCTTGAGATGCTTCATACGGAGCCACTCCTTAGTTGCCCTGGCTGTGTGTTTCGGGTCGTTGTCATGCTGGAAGACCCAGCCACGACCCATCTTCAATGCTCTTATTGAGGGAAGGAGGTTGTTGGCCAAGATCTCGCGATACATGGCCCCATCCATCCTCCCCTCAATACGGTGCAGTCGTCCTGTCCCCTTTGCAGAAAAGCATCCCCAAAGAATGATGTTTCCACCTCCATGCTTCACGGTTGGGATGGTGTTCTTGGGGTTGTACTCATCCTTCTTCTTCCTCCAAACACGGCGAGTGGAGTTTAGACCAAAAAGCTCTATTTTTGTCTCATCAGACCACATGACCTTCTCCCATTCCTCCTCTGGATCATCCAGATGGTCATTGGCAAACCTCACACGGGCCTGGACATGCGCTGGCTTGAGCAGGGGGACCTTGCGTGCTCTGCAGGATTTTAATCCATGACGGCGTAGTGTGTTACTAATGGTTTTCTTCTGGGCTGATCCCTCACCTTCCTCATGATCATTGATGCCCCACGAGGTGAGATCTTGCATGGTGCCCCAGACCGAGGGCGATTGACCGAATTGAACTTCTTCCATTTTCTAATAATTGCGCCAACAGTTGTTGCCTTCTCACCAAGCTGTTTGCCTATTGTCCTGTAGCCCATCCCAGCCTTGTGCAGGTCTACCATTTTATCCCTGATGTCCTTACACAGCTCTCTGGTCTTGGCCATTGTGGAGAGGTTGGAGTCTGTTTGATTGAGTGTGTGGAGTTCAAACAGGTGCAGTTAATACAGGTAATGAGTGGAGAACAGGAGGGCTTCTTAAAGAAAAACTAACAGGTCTGTGAGAGCCGGAATTCTTACTGGTTGGTAGGTGATCAAATACTTATGTCATGCAATAAAATTAAAATTAATTATTTAAGAATCATTTCTGGATTTTTGTTTTAGATTCCGTCTCTCACAGTTGAAGTGTACCTATGATAAAAATTACAGACCTCTACATGGTTTGTAAGTGGGAAAACCTGCAAAATCGGCAGTGTATCAAATACTTGTTCTCCCCACTCTACCTATCAGTCAACCAGCCCAGTCGGTAAGCCGTCTGCTTATTCATTTAGATTGTGTGTGTGTGTGTGTGTGTGTGTGTGTGTGTGTGTGTGTTGGGTGGTCTGTGTGTGTGTGTGTGTTGGGTGGTCTGTGTGTGTGTTGTGTGTGTGTGTGTGTGTGTTAGGTGGTCTGTGTGTGTGTGTGTTGGGTGGTCTGTGTGTGTGTGTGTGTGTGTGTGTGTGTGTGTGTGTGTGTGTGTGTGTGTGTGTGTGCTAGGTGGTCTGTGTGTGTGTGTGTGTGTGTGTGTGTGTGTGTGCTAGGTGGTCTGTGTGTGTGTGTGTGTGTGTGTGTGTGTGTGTGTGTGTGTGTGTGTGTGTGTGTGTGTGTGTGTGTGTTGGGTGGTCTGCGTGTGTGTGTGTGTGTGTGTATGTGTTGGGTGGTCTGTGTGTGTGTGTGTGTGTGTTGGGTGGTCTGTGTGTGTGTGTTGGGTGGTCTGTGTGTGTGTGTTGGGTGGTCTGTGTGTGTGTGTGTGTGTGTGTGTGTGTGTGTGTGTGTGTGTGTGTGTGTGTGTGTTGGGTGGTCTGTGTGTGTGTGTGTGTGTGTGTTGGGCGGTATGTGTGTGTGTGTGTGTGTTGGGTGGTCTGTGTGTGTGTGTGCGTGTGTGTGTGTGTGTGTTGGGTGGTCTGTGTGTGTGTGTGTGTGTGTGTGTTGGGTGGTCTGTGTGTGTGTTGGGTGGTCTGTGTGTGTGTGTGTGTGTGTGTGTGTGTGTTTGTGTGTGTTGGGTGGTCTGTGTGTGTGTGTGTGTGTGTGTGTGTTGGGTGGTCTGTGTGTGTGTTGGGTGGTCTGTGTGTGTGTTGGGTGGTCTGTGTGTGTGTTGGGTGGTCTGTGTGTGTGTTGGGTGGTCTGTGTGTGTGTTGGGTGGTCTGTGTGTGTGTTGGGTGGTCTGTGTGTGTGTTGGGTGGTCTGTGTGTGTGTTGGGTGGTCTGTGTGTGTGTTGGGTGGTCTGTGTGTGTGTTGGGTGGTCTGTGTGTGTGTTGGGTGGTCTGTGTGTGTGTGTGTAAGTTACCACAGCTGATCCCATTAACTAGTGAAATTATACTCTCTTGACCTTGTATGGACCTTTACCTGTTGAGGAATAACAGGGTTATTATGCATTAGTTGATGGAACTATTGGGGCAATTCATTGTCATCTGATGTCCTATCCAGTTCAGACTGACACGATATAACATTAATAAACATGTTTTCTTGGCATCATGGTGACATCATGGTGACATCATGGTGACATCATGGTGACAGCTGTTCACTTTGTACTGTAATTTAATTCTTTTTTTATCGATCATTTGTATTTGTAGTCAATTCATTACTGTAGTTGTGTTCAGTACATGTTTTGACCTGGATAATAAATCAGTACACAAAGCAACAACAACAACAGCAGCAACAAACACCAAACAAGAAGTGGTGAGCCTTCCTGCCTGGCCTCTGCTCCAATCTCCCAATGGACATTTACTATACAGGGTTACTACACAGGGTTACTATACAGGGTTACTATACAGGGTTACTATACACGGTTACTATACAGGGTTACTATACAGGGTTACTATACACGGTTACTATACAGGGTTACTATACAGGGTTACTATACAGGGTTACTTTACAGGGTTACTATACAGGGTTACTATACAGAGTTACTATACAGGGTTACTTTACTGGGTTACTATACAGGGTTACTATACAGGGTTACTATACAGGGTTACTTTACAGGGTTACTATACAGGGTTACTATACAGGGTTACTATACAGGGTTACTTTACTTAGTTACTATACAGGGTTACTATACAGGGTTAATACACAGGGTTACTATACAAGGTTACTATACTGGGTTACTATACTGGGTTACTATACAGGGTTACTATACAGGGTTACTATAGAGGGTTACTCCCACACATTGCTAATTTATCAGAATTCGATATGTTGTGCATCTCTCATCTTCTTTGAGTCTTCGTATTGTTCGAATCTATCTCCTTCTTCAAGAACCAACGTTTCATAAATAAATGATAGGGAAAAACAGACCCGTCCAAGACAATACCCACAACACAGTTCATAATCAGATCTATTATTCACTGGTGTTGGAATTAAGAGCATCTCATTCAGTAGAGCTACTAGTAGATAACTCCTATTCTTTCACTGTGAGATGCTGAAATGTAGTGTTCTAATTATAACATGTAGAGACAGTTAAGAGTAATGAACCACCAGCCCTGAGACCAGGACACAACTGAACTATCAGCCTGGGATACTGAGACATTGAGACCAGGACATGACTGAACTATCAGCCTGGGATACTGAGACACTGAGACCAGGACATGACTGAACTATCAGCCTGGGATACTGAGACACTGAGACCAGGACATGAATGCAAGAAGATGCCTTTCCATTCCCTTTTTTTCTGAATATTGCTACGGTTAAATTTTTCAGCAGAACTTTAATTATTCAAATTGTAAAAAATGGAATTGCATGCTGTGAATAAATTAGATAAATGCGGCAATTAAATAATGTGTTGATATAATAATCATCCATTTAACCACGCTTCTCTATGTGATTAGTATGACTGCTGTGTTAGTAGAATTGTTGCTTTATGTGATTAATATGACTGCTGTGTTAGAAGAATTGTTGTCCATCCTTCCCTCTCCTCTCACAGTCTTTTCTTTACCATCTCCTCTCCTCTCCTCTCCTCTCCTCTCCTCTCCTCTCCTCTCCTCTCCTCTCCTCTCCTCTCCTCTCCTCTCCTCTCCTCTCCTCTCCTCTCCTCTCCTCTTTACCATATCCATCCTTCCCCCTGTTTCCACTGGATCCTGTCAGGACTCAACACATCATCAGAAAGCACCAACATGTCTCTATATTTCTCTCTCTGGTCAGTGGATAATCTCTCTCCAAAAGACACAAGGAGGATCAGATAGTTAATTATTCATTCTCTCTTTTTGTTTGTGTGTCAAACTTCCAGAAGCTGTTTCTAGGATGAAGGGATGGAGGGAGAGAGGGATGGAGGGATGGAGGGATGGAGGGAGAGAGGGATGGAGGGATGGAGGGATGGAGGGACGGAGGGATGGAGGGATGGAGGGATGGAGGGATGGAGGAATGGAGGGATGGAGGAATGGAGGGATGGAGGGACTCTTGTTCTTTCTCCGTGATCAAAACCAGTAATTAGCCCTCTCTCTGGACAGTAGTAAGGAACGTCATTACCAGACACACACAGTGAATCCTAAGTACTTGTGAAATGTCTGTGTGTAACAAGCACAGAGTGGCAGTGAAATGGTACCCTATTCACTAATTAATGCAGCACTCTTGACCAGGGCCCATAGGGGACTGTATAGGGCATATGGTGCTATTTGGGACACAGTTCCTTGAGTCAGATATATCTTCTTGTAAAGGCAACCAAAGTTAAGTTAAACTTCACAGGCAGGGAAAATGTTACTTTTTTCCATATCATCCTCCGCCTCGTACACCTCCATCCTCATCCACCTCCCTAACTCCGAAGATGAAGTTGTATAAATCAATAGGATTGATGGAAGTACGGAACGCAGAAATGGTTCAAAGCAGTATTTTTTTCAGCAGAGGACTAGGATTCTCAAATCATCATCCTCATGACTCCTTATGACAGTTTATCTGACCAAGAGAGGGCAGTATGGTGCTGTTGTTCTGGAGATGCTATATTACCATGGCCATGCAGGCTAGGCAGAGAGCGCTCTGCTGCAGTGAGTGAATGAAGGGATGTGGAGAGATACCTGGCCAGTGAGTGACAGGGGGAAGCTACACTGATCAACATTGATCCTTCAGCTCAGACCCTGAGTATTGACCGGTGCTCCTTCTGTCCTTCTGCCTCCACCCTGGCTAACATTGTATTATCAGCCTGCATGACTGTATCAGGGCACATATAGTTCTCCTGATAGATACAATACACAGGGTGAGTGACAAATGGCACCCTGTTCACTATTTAGGGCCCATACGTCTCTGGTCAAAGGTTGTGCACTATCTGGGTCATTCTATCAACCAGGGTACCAGTGAAGATTTCCTACACTGGACAACTTGTTACTGCTGTTGATAAGTCATTGATAATAATTGTAAAAAATTGTTTTATGTTTTATTACATTAAGATAAGCTGTATTCAATAAAATTGATGACCTATGTTTAACTTTTATCATTGTTGGTGTCTTGACAGATTTGTTAAAAATTCTGGGACATAAAACATTACTTTTCTGTCCTTGCATTTATGGCCGTGTAAATTGTAGATACAGTAGGAATCCTGGATCTAGCTGTTGGACAGTTGTTTTTATAACAATCTCCTAAATACAGTGTAACTACGTAACACTTCGTGTCTCCTTATGTTATGGGGAGAAAACCGTTTTCACGGGCGCACAAATCCAAAATAATGTATGCATTGCAAATCGAATGCTTCTAACTGAAAGAGTCACATTACCTTGATACATAAAACCTAAATTGATACTGTCATTAATGTGGTTTTCCTATAACTATGCATAATACTTGTTGGATGCGCATTTGGTGTCCAGCTGATTAGGTATGCTGTGATATTTTCACACATCATCATCTGAAGGACTTTTTTCGAATGACAGTCAAGTGACGAACAGCCGAAGTGCTGAAAAAAAGGTGTTCACGAGGAATGTCCAGAATATTTTGGTGTTTCATTCGTTACTCCGGTGAAGACAATTTTACCTGGATCCACGTTGGATCTAATATCCCTAGCGAATTAATCATCTGTTGTTGTCTGCTTGATTTACAGCAGGGTCTCGTTAGATTTAACAGAGAAGGCATTAAGGTAATGAGTTCATGTTTTCGTGGGGTTTTGGACACATAGTCTACTGGGCATAATTGTGTGAGATAGACTATTGCGCAACACCCAACGCTCTTCCTGTTAATTATTCTGGATATAATGACAACAAATTACATAGTTTAGTGGGGTTATTCAAAATATAATCTGGTATTTTAATTTTGGATTTTTTTTATTTTTTATCCATGTTACACCTGCAATACAATGGTCTTGAAGGTTCTTACTTGAACATTTGTAGCTCAGAAATTCAAGTACTGGAATATTTCCTCAACTTGGTGCTTGAAAAGATATTGTAATTATTGTTGCCTTTTTCTAAGTTCTCTTGCCCCCATACTGTTATTAAATGTTTTATCAGTTTTTGTGAAACACTTTCATTTGTTTCCTGCCACTTAAATTGAAGTGTGTTGTGCTACTCCGTTCCGGTAAAACCAGGTATGGTTCTAATGATGAAAACAACATATAATGTCTTTCTTTCTTTCTTATATTTTTTTATTGAATTTAAAACGTACAATCTACTTGCAGTGAAGCCGCTCAACATCTACATCACATTAGTCATCTAACAGACTCCCAACCAGAGCGACACACAGAAGCAACCAAGGTCAACGACCTGCTCAAGGGCACGTCGTCAGATCTACCCGAACCAGCGATTGTCCTTCTCCCATCTCCAGAGAGGAACTCTAGAGCTCTGTCAGAGTGACCATCGGGTTCTTGATCACCTCCCTGACCAAGGCCCTTCTCCCCTGATTGCTCAGTTTGGAAGGCGGCCAGCTCTAGGAAGAGTCTTGGTGGTTCCAAACTTCTTCCATTTAAGAATGATGGAGGCAACTGTGTTCATGGGGACCTTCAATGCTGCAGACATGGCTTGGTTTTTGCTCTGACATGCACTGTCAACTGTGGGACCTTATATAGACAGGTGTGTGCCTTTCCAAATCATGTCCAATCAATTGCATTTACCACAGGTGGACTCCAATCAAGTTGTAGAAACATCTCAAGTATGATCAATGGAAACAGGATGCACCTGAGCTCAATTTTGAATCTCATAGCAAAGGGTCTGAATACTTAGGTAAATAAGGTATTTCTAAAAACCTGTTTTCGCTTTGCCTTTAGGGGGTATTGTGTGTAGATTACTGAGGATTTTAAAACTTTTTAAAATCCATTTTAGAATAAGGCTGTACCATAACAAAATGTGGAAAAAGTCAAGGGGTCTGAATACTTTCCGAAGGCACTGTATGGGCCTATGTTGTTGTATAGGTGGAGTTAAGGGCCAATTTGCATTTTGCAATTGCATAAATACACTGCTTGTACCTGTACATTCTTCTGCATGAACATCCTTTTTATTTTTGTTTCAAACTATTTTGACATTTTATCCCAAAGTCACACATTGGCCACATCTTTATAGAAAGACCCATATAGGCAATAAGATTCCATTTGGGATGCAACCACAGAAGTAGCTTTCAGACACAATGTGTTCACAAACTTAACTATTCTAATACACAAACTGGATGGAAGGAAAAATGCACCAAATTATTTTTAAATCTTCAACATAGAAACGCTACAGAGAAGAATTTACTGAAATAATGGAGTCACTCATGACTCACCGAATGAGATGTTGAAAGAGGAAGCAAAGTACCAGAAGCTTCAGTCTCCTCCATCTCCACTAACCGAAGCTAATTGTATGGATTCTTTTCCTATTGATAATGTAAAATGAACATCTGTTCAGAAAGACTCATGTGAAGGCCAAATTACAGAGACGGAACTTCTTGGTGCTATTAAATATCTTAGCGCAGCAATCTCTTATGTGTATACTGTATACCAGGGGTCACCAACACAGTGCCCGCGGGCACCAGGTCGCCCCCAAGGACCGCATGAGTCGCCCGCAGGCCTGTTCTAAAAATAGCACTTGTGAGCTGTGTCTGAAATTAAATTTTATTCTGTTGCTATTCTTTTTTAATCACACTTGCATTTATATATATTTAAAAATGACAATATCTTAAAAATATGTTCATTATACATGAGTTTAGATAAGTTTAGGTGAACTCTGACCTACTCTAGTTCAAAAGTATTTTGCGCGAGACAAAACCAGTGCTCGTGGAGAGTAAGCTAGCGGGCGCGCGCAACGAAGATGGTAGCTGAATGCAGTTTCTTGCCCCAAAAACATGGCAGTAAAAAGGAAGAAAACGTATCACTTTCACAACGAATGGGAGGAGGAATTGTTTTTTACGACTGTGAATGAAACCTGCGTGTGTCTCATTTGCGGGGCGACTGTGGCGACGGCAAAGCGGCACAATGTGGAGAGACACTTCACTATGTGTCACAACAGCTACCATGCTAACTACCCACCGGGAGTTTGAGAATAGGTTTTGTGACCTTCATCAGCTTGAGCCATGTGTGTCGTTCATTTCCAATCCTTTCATGAATGTGGACACAACATGGTTTGCTGAGCAACTAAGTGCAACGTTCAACTTGGATGCTGGACAGGTGGAGATAGAAATCATAACATTGCAAAATGACCTCCACCTCAAAGCCTACCAGGCTGCACCAAACTTTTGGTCCCTTGTTGACACAGAGAAGTACAGTGGAGTATGCACAGCAGCTATGAAGGTTGCTAGCCTGTTTGGTTCAACCTATCTCTGTGAATCAGCGTTTTCTGACATGAACTTCATCAAGAACAAACACAGAACACGCCTCACTGATGCACATCTGAAAGACTCACTCACAGTTGCAGTGTCAAGTTACACACCAGATTACAATACACTGGTAAACATGCAATGCCAGTCTTCCCACTAAAAAAGAAACAGATACCATATGTTGTCAGTGGCAACATGGCAGTGCCATGGCGAAATTGAATTAAAATAATGAAGAATTGTGTTCAATTTAGAAAGTGTTTTAAAAGATTTGGTCATTAGTTCAAAATATAACAAGATTTATTTAAAAATATGTAAGTTGATTTTTCTAACATTACATAATTGATAACTTTTTGAAACAACATAGTTCATGATTTGATAAAAGGGTTTGTCAGTGGCTAGTGAAAATGGGACATTTTTCCTATGAAATGTAGTGATGTAAGTGATTTTCTAAAAATGTAACAATTACTGAGATTAAAGTGCTGAATATTGATATCGGTTTCCCTCCTTATTGTCATTGTTGCTAATTATTGTGAGAAATCATTTACGTGATTAGTGTCTTCACATAGATGAGTATTATTATTAATGTATAACTAAAGGCAAACTGAGCAAATGTGTTATTTCAGAAGAGCGTATCAAACTGGTAGCCCTTCGTATGACTCAGTACCCATGAAGTAGCTCTCAGTTTCAAAAAGGTTGGTGACCCCTGCTGTATACTATATAGCTTACTATGCCACTGTACCTTAGTCCAATGCAGCCCTGACATATACAGTATGTATATATTCTCAATCCATTCCTTACTTAGATTTATGTATATTTGGGGATAAGTTGTGAAAACTGTTAGATATTACTAGAAGCACAAGCATTTCGCTACACCCGCAATAACATCTGCTAACCACGTGTATTTGATTTGATATTTGATTTGAAAGCCTTTAAGTCTGTGAAAACTCTAGTGCTGGATGTCACACCAGTGCAGGTATACCAAACTTTTTTTGATATACTCAGAGGACCATTATTAGAATGTTTTAACCACTTCTATAAAAATTGTAGATTATCGGACACTCAACAAGTAGGTCTGATTTCATTATTACTGAAACAGGACCCAAGTGGTAAATATAAAAATCCAGTCCATTTAAGATACTGGAGCCCTCTTACACCTCAGTGTTGTGATGCCAAGATTCTAGCTAAATACTTAGCACATAGAATTCAAAAGGTATTGTCAGTATTAATCCTAATCAGACAGGTTTTTTACATGGACGATACTTTGGAGATATAACATAAGACAAGTACTGGAAACAATAGAACACTATGAAATATCTGGGAAATGAGGCCTGGTTTTCATAGCTGACTTTGAAAAGGCTTTTGATAAAGTACGACTGGAGTTTATATATAAATGCCTGGAATATTTACATTTTTGGAGAATCTCTCATAAAATGGGTTAAAGTTATGTATAGTAACCCTAGGTGTAAAACAGTAAATAATGGCTACTTTACAGAACGTTTTAAACTGTCAAGAAGAGTAAAACAAGGTTGTCCACTGTCTGCATATCTATTTATTACGGCCATCTAAAAGTTAGCTGTTAAAATCAGATCCAACAATCATATCAAGGGATTAGAAATCCAGGGCTTAAAAACAAAGGTGTCATTGTACGCTGATGATTCATGTTTTCTTTTAAATCCACAACTTGAATCCCTTCACAGCCTCATAGACGATCTAGACAAGAGTAATAAAGTATATTACGTATTGGATCACAAAAAAAAAACTTTTACATATAAAGATTCAACTTTTACATATAAAAATGCAACTTTTACATATACAATTTAACTTTTACATTACCATGTAGTTTACCAATAAAATGGTCTGATGGAGATGTGGACATACTCGGTATACAAATCCCAAAAGAAAAAAAATGATCTCACTACAAAAATGTTTTATAGAAAGTTAGCAAAAATAGATAAGATCTTGCTACTATGGAAAGGAAAACACCTGTCTGTTTGTAGAAAAATCACCCTGAACTCTTTAGTTATATCACAGTTTACCAATTTGCTTATGGTTTTGTCTATAACTAGCGACCTGCTTTTTAAATTATATGAGCAAATAATATTCAATTTTATTTGGAATGGCAAGCCAGACAAAATTAAAAGGGCCTATCTATATAATGAATATGAATTCGGAGGGCAGAAATTATTAAACATTAAAGCTTTAGACCTCTGACTAAAGGCATCAGTAAAACAAAATATATACTGAAATCCGAAATGGTTCTCTAATAAATTAGTAAGAATGTTTCCCTTTATTCAGATTACAACCTCTCATCTTCCAGTTTAATCTCCTAGAAAAGACAGAACAAATCATATGGTTAAACTCAAAAATAACTTTATTTTTTTATATATATAAAAAAAAAATAAGGTATAATCTTTGTAAATTATATCATAAATAGGACTGGTGGAGTTATGTCACACATGCAGCTAACACAGACATTTGGAAATGTCTTCTCTACCAAAAATTACAATCAACTAATTGCAGCATTACCACAAAAATGGAAGAGGCAAGTGGAAGTGGGAAAAGGTAAGGAACTTGTCTGTCGGCCCTGAATTAAAGAGCGAAATGGTTAAAGAAAATTGTGATGAATAAAAAAATATACCAGTTTCATTTAAGGACCAAAAAATTGACAGCTGTGACATAAATTGCAAAATAGTTGGGAAGAGATTTTCGATGTACCGATTCCATGGCACATGGTTTATGAATTGACACGCAAAACAACGCCAGATTTTTCATTTTAAATTATTATACAAAATTCTTGCAACCAATAGAATGTTATATATACAGTCATGTGAAAAAGTAAGTAAACCCCCTGGAGAGTTCTCTTTTTTCTTACATATTTGGACAGATGGATATGTAATCTTCACTTCAACACTATTGACAGATAAAGGTTACCCAATTTAACAAACCACACAAAAAAAAAAAAAATGAAAATGTTATGCAATTAAAATAAACAAAAATGCCTTTTCCTTATGGGGAAAAGTTAGTACACCCCTACCTTTACCATCAGATAAAATGGCTAAAATTAGAATTAGGTACCAAAACAAGGGCAAATGATTAGAAAACATTAGAAAACAATTTGAAGTACATCATTCCACTGTCCGAAGAAAATTGCAGACCACTGGCAAACTACCTAGAACAGGTCGTCCCACCAAAGTCAGCCCAAGAGCTGACCGAAAGATGCTCATAGAAGTCTCTAAGAACCCCAGGGTAAAATCAAGGGATCTACAGGCCTCTCTTGCCACAATCAATGTCGAATTGCATGGGTACACTGTCAGAAAGAGACTGCACAAACTTGGCCTACATGGGAGGTCAGGAAGGAAGAAGCCTCTGCTCTCAAAGATTTATATCAAGACACAACTGACTTTACCCAGGTGTTGTCAGATTTTGCTGCGAGGAGGCAGAGTCATTAGATCATTTATTTTGGTATTGTCCATATGTAGCTTGTTTTGGTCACAGGTCCAGGAACGACTGAAGAATTGTAACATTTACCTGGAGCTAACGCTGCAGATAGCAATACTGGGTGATTTGAAAAGTCATAGTCAATTGATCAATAATATAATCATTATTTTAGCTAAACATTTTTTATCTTTAATTTACAATCTGTAGAAACTATGAGGATAGAAAGATTCCATATTTTTGTGAAGCATCACAGCACAGTTGAAAATTATATTGCAACTGTACATCCAATTTGGATGGTATTAAGAGATTGAATGGAGCTGAAGGTTGGGACTAATAATAACAAGATAACACAAGTGAAACATGCACGGTCTGTAGAATGCATATAGGTTCAGAGATTTATTCTGAATTGGACTAGGGAATCAGTTAGTAGAGACATCAGGAACCATCAGGAGATTATGCATTGATAGCTACATTTGAAATGATCTCATCTCAGTATCTATAGAGCACATCACATAGACCATCATATATGGGCTAGTCCTATGATCTTGATATGCCTATAACTAAGGGTCAACGGTATACTACGCTGACACACAGTAGAAATGCAATGTTCACTTATACACTCATATAAAAAAGAACCTAAAAATGTTCTTCGGCTGTCCCCATAGGAGAACCCTTTGAAGAACCCTTTTGTTGGTTCCAGGTAGAACCCTTTTGTGTCCAATTAGAACCGTTTTGGGTTCCATGTAGAACCCTTTCCACAAAGTTCTCTACGTTTTGAAATTGTAGTCATTTATCAGACACTCTTATCCAGAACGACTTACAGGAGAAAGTATGGTTAAGTGCCTTGCTCAAGGGCACATCAACATATTTTTCACCTAGTTAGGTCAGGGATTTGATCCAGCGATCTTTCGGTTACTGGCCCAGTACTCATAACCGCTAGGCGATCTGCCGCCATGGAACACAAAATGTTTCCAACTGGAACCAAAAAGGGTTCTACCTGGAACCAAAAAGGGTTCTACCTGGAACCAAAATGGTTCTCCTAAGGGGACAGCAGAATAACCCTTTTTTCTAAGAGGCTAAGGTATATTTCTTACATTTCATGATTCCATTTACATCTCTATATAGGTGAAAAAGGAATTAAAACATGATGTAAAATGTTGTACACAAACATATTTACATGATGTAAATATGTTTGTGTACATATGGCAGGACTGAGTCTATGGGGTAAAAGAGAAAACAGTCACTCTACTCACTTTTCAACTCTTCTCTACTTGCATATACTGTTTACCTTCAGCTGGGAGGCCAATCATATTGTAAAAGCATTTCAGTCCCCTCTCCCCAAGCCTATACTCATCGAGTTTGAGAATCCTTGGAACAACTGAAACACCTTAAAAACATCACTAATTACCTTTTCCATCTAGGATCAGCAAAATGCCCATGTGATGACAACTCTGCTTTCCTACAATAGCAAAGACCACTTTTCTTCCAACCCTCCAACTCTCCAACCCTCCAACACTACATTCTTCCAACCCTCCAACCCTCCAACCCTCAAACACTACATTCTTCCAACCCTCCAACCCTCCAACCCTCAAACACTACATTATTCCAACCCTCCAACCCTCCAACCCTCCATTCTTCCAACCCTCCAACACTACATTCTTCCAACCCTCCAACCCTCCAACCCTCAAACACTACATTCTTCCAACCCTCCAACCCTCCAACCCTCCAATGCTCCATTCTTCCAACCCTCCAACCCTCCAACCCTCCATTCTTCCAACCCTCCAACCCTCCAACACTACATTCTTCCAACACTCCAACCCTGCAATACTCCATTCTTCCAACCCTCAAACCCTCCAATACTCCATTCTTCCAACCCTCCAAACCTCCAACTCTCCAACAATACATTCTTCCAACCCTCCAACCCTCCAATACTCCATTCTTCCAAACCTCCAACACTCCATTCTTCCAACCCTCCAACCCTCCAACCCTCCAATCTTCCAACCTTCACTTCTGAAGGACAAAAAAATAGAAAAATAAACACATTTCAGGTTAAATCTATGATCAAGATGCCTTGTCCCGCCCCCTCCACAGCAGCCAATTGGTATTCTGAAGGATCCCCTGCCCCCTATTGTGTTCTTAATCTCCTAGCAGGAAGGAGGGAGAAGAGTCCACTAAGCCTTAGGATGGAAAACGCAGAGCTATGGATTAATGACCAGTAGAACACATGAAGACCAAGAGAGGGTTTCTACTGTATATATCACTACAAAGTAGCAGACTGGATCTTTCTATCTATTAAAAACAAACAACTAGGTTTTAAGTGAGAAGCAGGCATTGGTCTGAAGCTGAGAAATAAAGGAAATTCACTCGAGCACCACATTGCCTTCTCAACCCATGCTCTGCCAAGGTTTTCCAGCACACGGTTTTGACCTACTACAGTAGCTATGTTGGTCTATTGTACTTCAAACAATGTGTATGCAGGTTGCTTAGGATTCAAACCTTCTCAAATAGCCTTACTTATATTCTTAGAGGAGGTGCTTCCACAATAATGTGATTTATACCACATACAAGATAAAGTACTGGATTCTTCATACACCACACTAATCCAATTCCGCTACCTTTTTAAGCATTTTTTAATGTATGAAAACAAGCTTTGCTTTTATACTTACAAAACAATCCTGATTGACTGAGTGAGCTGTTTTGTCTTGTAGTAATGTTTGTTTAAGCAATACATGTCATTGAGAAAATAATATATTTAATAAAACATTTTTGGGGTCAGTAGGTGTCCAACATAGCAACAGGTGGTGGTGTGTTGGACACAGATACTCAGATATAGAGGTCTATAGAGCCTGTATGCATTCATGATTTCTCTAACCATTAGCTTAACTGTGTAATATTGACAGAAAACATAGTCCTGTTTTATCAATTGCTGTGCTGATCAATGGACATCTCTTTGAGAAGGTTTGAATCCTAAACAACCTGCTTACACATTGTTTGAGGTACAACAGAACAACATAGCTACTGTAGTAGGTCAAAACTGTGTGCTGGAAACCCTTGGTAGAGCATGGGTTGAGTAGGCATTGTGATGCTAATGTGAAATTCATTTATTTTTGGGTTTTAAGAACCAATGCCTACTTTGCCCATAAAACATATTTCTTTGTTTTTCATTTCCATGTTTTTTTTTTACACTGGAAGGAGATTTTAAAGTTATGTTAAAGTTATGTTATACAACATTTCCACATGCAAAGCGTACGTTTTTCGAGCCGCCAAAGTCTGCCGTTGGCAGTGTTATTGGAACCTCTAATTTGGTCTCTGCCAAAATGTCTGGTCTTAATGGCACAGTTGGTGTGCTTGCATAACTGCAAGGGTTGCTGGTTCAAACTCCGGTCTGCTGGCTGTTGCCCTCTAATAGCTAATATCTGTTTTGAACTAACTATTAAGATATTGTTTAGAATTTAACCATGGATAGTCAAAAGAAATTGTCTGCACCCAGTGTCGCCCGGGTTAGGGGAGGGTTTGATCGGCCGGGTTGTCCTTGTCCCATCGCGCTGTAGCGAGGCGGGCCGGGCGCATGCATGCTGACACGGTCGCCAGGTGTACAGTGTTTCCTCTGACACATTGGTGCAGCTGGCTTCCGGGTTAAGCGTACATTGTGTCAAGAAGCAGTGCGGCTTGGAGGGATGTGTTTTGGAGGACGCACGGCTCTCGACCTTCGCCTCTCCCGAGTCCGTACGGGAGTTGCAGCGATGGGACAAGACTGTAAATACCAATTAGATAACACAAATAAAATACAAATAAAAAAAGAAATAGAAATTGTCAGCAATTTTCACAATTTTCAGAAGGTGAATAGCTCACGTCTTACATTGCATATGACGGAATTCACATTGAAAGCAAAGCAAAGTAAAGGAAAACATTTTGAAGTCATAGAATTTTGAAGGTCGTATAACTCAGCCAAAAAGATTAAAGAAAGAGATCCCCATCACGCTAGTTCCACAGCTTGTTTCACTGGAGAGTTGTGCAACCCTCCCCCACCGATAGCGTCGCTCCACTGGAATGGCTGTGCACGGCAGAGTTGTTGACAAATATCCAACACATGAGCTAGTCCAGCATCCAAATAGGAGCTTTAAATACAATCAATATGGTCAAATGGTTGTTAGTTTGGCACTGTTGATCAGCATAGATATGGATTAAAATGTCAAGAAGACAGGAGAAGGAGTGTACTGGAATCTATTCTGGATGTTCGAAACTGGTGAATTTTTCTGATGCTAGCAAGCATATATTTGCACACTGCACTGCACTGTTTTCTACAGTTTGAGTTGTGTCCTGACTGACAGTGAAATATGGCTAGGTCTTACTGTAGCTTGGACTACAATGTCCTCCCCCGCCCTCCCTTCGGCAAATCAGATCATGCCTCCAAATCAGATCATGCCTCCAACGTTGGTCTGACCAATCGGAATCTCTGTTTCACGATTGTTTTGATCATGCGGACTGGTATATGTTCCGGGTAGCCTCTGAGAATATTATTGGTGTATACACACACACGATAACATAAGCACTATACACACACATGATAACATGCGCACTATACATTACACACGTATACATGGATTTTTTTTTGATGAGGCTGTACAACCGATTGGCAAAGTACTGCAAATGTAGAAATCATGTGACTGAACTGAATAAAAAGAAGAAACTCCACTATGAAACAAAGATAATTTTTTTTTTATCTTTATTTTACTAGGCAAGTCAGTTAAGAACATATTCTTATTTTCAATGATGGCCTAGGAACAGTGGGTTAACTGCCTTGTTCAGGGGCAGAACGACAGATTTTTACCTTGTCAGCTCGGGGATTTGATCCAGCAACCTTTCAGTTATGGGCCCAACACTCTAACCACTGGGCTACCTGCCACTGGGCTAATGACATAAAGAATGAGAGTAAAAAGCTTTAATTAATTCAGAAGGCTCATTCATCACAAAACCCACTGATATTGGCAACTACTTTCATAATTTTTTCATTGGCAAGATTAGCAAACTTAGGCAACCAACACTGACACTACACATCCATGTATAACTGATCAAATTATGAAAGGCAAGCATTGTCATTTTGAATTCTGTAAAGTAAGTGTGGAAGAGGTGAAACTAATTATTGTTCTCTGTCAGCAATGACAAGCCACCTGGATGGACAATTACTGAGGATAATAGCGGATGATATTGCCTCTCCTATTTACCACATCTTCATTTTAAGCCTAATAGAAAGTGTGTTCCCTCAGGCCTGGAGGAGAGCAGTAATATTAATCTACCTAAGAATAGTAAACGCTGCTTAACAGGCTCAAATAGTCAACCAATCAGCCTGTTACCAACCCTTAGTAAACTTTTCAAAAAAATGGTGTTTGACCAGATACAATGCTATTTTACAGTAAACAAATTGACATCAGACTTTCAGCACACTTATATAGCAAGCACAGCACTTACACAAATGACTGATGATTGGCTGAGAGAATTTGATGATCAAACAACTGTGGGAGCTGTTTTGTTAGACTTCAGTGTGGATTTTGACATTATCGATCATAGTCTGTTGCTGGACAAACGTATGTGTTATGGCTTTACACCCCCTGCTATATTGTGGATAAAGAGTTACCTGTCTAACAGAACACTGAGTGTGTTCTTTAAAGGAAGCCTCTCCAACATAATCCAGGTAGAATCAGGAATTCCCCAGGGCAGCTGTCAATCTTTACCAACGACATGCCACTGGCTTTGAGTAAACCCAGAGTGTCTATGTATGCGGATGACTCAACTCTTTACATGTCAGCTACTACAGCGACTGAAATGACTGCAACACTTAACAAAGGACTGCAGTTAGTTTCAGAATGGTTGGCAAGGAATAAGTTAGTCCTAAATATTTCAGAAACTAAAAGCATTGTATTTGGGACAAGTCATTCACTAAACCCTTAACCTTATCTAAATCTTGTAATGAATAATGTGGAAATTGAGCAAATTGAGGTGACTAAACAGCTTGGAGTAACCCAAAACATATTGAGACAACAGTAGCTAAGATGGGGAGAAGTCTGTCCATAATAAAGCACTGCTCTTGTCACGTTCGGGTGTGTAGAGAGACCAAGGCGCAGCGTAGCGATAGTTCGACATCGTTTATTGAACTAAATAAACTCGACAGGATGCGAACTATACAAAATAACAAATATGCAATATAATATAAAACACACGTAGCACGAACACGGGACAACATACAACAATGAACCACGCCAAGGGAGTGGAACATAGACATATAAGTAGGATCCCTAATTAGAGGTAATGCATAGCAGCTGCCTCTAATTAGGGATCCCACACACAACACCACCCAGAAGTAGAAATACTAGATCTGCCAGACTCTGACCATAGAACTATAGAGAAGCAAAGCTTCTCTATGGCCAGAGCCTGACAGCTCTGCCTTCTTAACAACACTATCAACAAGGCAGGTCCTACAGGCTCTGGTTTTGTTGGACGCAAACAAAGTGCACTAGGGCTTTACAACACTAGTAGCTGCATTCATGTATATAATATCACCAGGTTCTATAACAGGAATACATGTTCTGTTCTCTACTATTTAATGAAAGTCAAGCCCTATTCCTATAGAAGAAGCCCAACTTAATTCTTAATTTATTGACTAACACGTCAACATGCTTTTTAAAGGATAGCTTTTCGTCAATCAAGATGCCCAGATTTTTATAAGCAGGGAAATCATCAGCTTCATTATTACATGATTTGGAAAATAACATTTTGGTTTTACCAGCACTTAGTACCAACTTCAGGTCAACCAAGGCTTTCTGCAAGGTAGTAAAAGCAGATTGAAGAGTCAACAGAGCCTGAGCTGCCGTAGGGGCAGTAGTGTATACAACAGTGTCATCTGCGTACAGATGCAAGTTACAGTTTGTACAATTAGACCAATGCTGTTAATATAAATAGTGAAAAGAACTGGACCAAGAATCAGTACACACTGTGTTAATAATTCTCAAACCAGCTACAAGCAGCATGATCTAAGCCAATTGTAGAGAGTTTCTGAATATGTAAGGTGTGATCCACTGTGTCGAATGCCTTGGACAGATCAATGAAGAGAGCAGCACAGTGTTTCTTCATATCTAAACAATGTATGACATCATTTAAAACCATAGAGGTAGCAGAGATGGTACTACGACCTGGTCTGAACCCTGACTGTTTTACATTCAGAAAAGATGTAGCAGTTAAAATGGATCTAAGCTAAATATTAATTAATGATTCCAGGATTTTTGCTCGGCAAGAAAGGTTAGAAATGGGATGATAATTATTTAGATCTCTCGGGTCTCCGCCTTTATGTAGAGGAAGAACATGGGCCGCCTTCCAAACATTAGCGATAGTACTTGATATAATTGTCAAGTTAAAAATATGTATTAATTATTCTGCAATCAGTGGAGCAGAAAGCTGTAGTAAGAAGGGATCAAGCATATCAGCCCCAGTAGATATTTTTACATCAATCATAAGTAGTTGTTCCAATACATCAGAAGTAGACAGTTGGTCCAGACAGTACATTCACTGGGGGTTGTCTGGTCGACTAGTGGCTTGGAGAGGGACGAGCAGTTTATTGACTGACCCGGGTCTATTAAACCAAGTTTTCTTTCAAACAATAAACTGTCAGACCTAAAATGTTGGTTAAAAGCATGACCAATCTCTTTTATAAATTAAAAAAAAAATAATAAATACAAAATACAAATCAAGTTTGCATACTGTTTTACCCACTTGATATGTACAGTACATACAGTACTTACAATTAGGCAATGCAATATATGAAAAATGCTAAGTTGTAGCCAGTATTTTAATCACAACTTAAAATACCTTGAAAACGTTTTCTCTCTCTAAATCCTCCGTCTTACTATCTCATAATGAATTAGCTGAGCAGCAATAACCTGGCAAATCAATAGCAATCGGCAGCAAGCCACTGACAGAAAGGCTGTACAGACTGTACTGTATGGACATGTACTGAAAGGCTACACAGACTGTACTGTGTGGACATGTACTGAAAGGCTGTACAGACTGTACTGTGTGGACATGTACTAAAAGGCTGTACAGACTGTACTGTGTGCCCATGTACTGAAAGGCTGTACAGACTGTACTGTGTGGACATGTACTAAAAGGCTGTACAGACTGTACTGTGTGCCCATGTACTGAAAGGCTGTACAGACTGTACTGTGTGGACATGTACTGAAAGGCTGTACAGACTGTACTGTGTGGACATGTACTGAAAGAAAAGAGTCCTTGGAAACCAAGCGATCTATTCAGCAGTGTCTGTCTGTCTGTCTGTCTGTCTGTCTGTCTGTCTGTCTGTCTGTCTGTCTGTCTGTCTGTCTGTCTGTCTGTCTGTCTGTCCTACCTTCCTAATCATACTACATTTGCACACACTGTACTTAGATTTTCTATTGCGTTATTGACTGTACGTTTGTTTATTCCATGCGTAACTCTTGTTTTTGTCACACTGCCTTGCTTTGTCTTGGCCAGGTCGCAGTTGTAAATGAGAACTTGTTCTCAACTGGCCTACCTGGTTAAATAAAGGTGAAATAAAATAAAAATAAAACATGTAAGTGCCTGCCTGCCTGCCTGTCTGCCTCTCTACCTGGCTGCCTGCATTCACCGCCAAAACATACCCATCTGCAGTGCATTCGGGAAGTATTCAGACCCCTTTACCTTTTCCACATTTTGTTACAGCCTTATTCAAAAATGTATTACATTATTTTTTTCCTCATCATTCTACACACAATACCCCATAATGACAAAGCAAAAACTGGTAAAAAAAAATGTTCAGCTAAATATTTTAATAAAATGAAATTACACATTTACATAAGTATTCAGATCCTTTACTCAGTACTTTGTTGAAGCACATTTGGCAGCAATTACAGACTCAAGTCTTCTTGGGTATGAAGCTACAAGCTTGGCACACCTGTATTTGGGGAGCTTCTCTCATTCTTCTCTGCAGATCCTCTCAAGCTCTGTCAGGTTGGATGGGGAGCGTCGCTGCACAGCTCTTTTCAGGTCTCTCCAGAGATGTTAGATCGGGTTCAAGTCCGGGTTCTGGCTGGACATTCAGAGTCTTGTCCCGAAGCCATTCCTGCATTGCCTTGGCTGTGCACTTAGGGTCGTTGTCCTGTTGGAAGGTGAACTTTCGCCCCCAGTCTTAGGGCATGAGCGCTGTGAAGCAGGTTTTCATCGGGAGATCTCTCTGTATTTGGCTCTGTTCATCTTTCCCTAGATCCTGACTAGTCTCCCTGTCCCTGCCGCTGAAAAACATCCCGACAGCATGATGCTGCCACAACCATGCTTCACCGTATGGATGTTGCCAGGTTTCCTCCAGATGTGACGCTTGGCATTCAGGCCAAAGAGTTCAATCTTGATTTCATCAGACCAGAGAATCTTGTTTCTCATGGTCTGAGAGCCCTTTAGGTGCCTTTTGGCAAACTCCAAGCGGGCAGTCATATGCCTTTTACTGAGGAGTGGCTTCCATCTGGCCCCTCTACCATAAAGGCCTGATTGGTGGAGTGCTGCAGAGATGGTTGTCCTTCTGGAAGGTTGTCCCATCTCCACAAAGGAACTCTGGAGCTCTAGGAAGAGTCTTGGTGGTTCCAAACGTCTTCCATTTAAGAATGATGGAGCCCACTGTGTTCATGGGGACCTTCAATGCTGCAGAAATGTTTTGGTACCCTTCCCCAGATCTGTGCCTCGACACAATCCTGTCTCGGAGCTCTACAGACAATTCCTTCGACCTGATGGCTTGTTCTTAGGACCCTGACGAAGAATGGAAATCTTGAGTCCCACTGTTAATTTGTATGTGTTGAGGCACCCGGAGAAGTACATTACAGTTCCAGAACCTTTAAGGTCAACACGCTCACTTCCTTCCTTGTTTTTTTCTGAGGGGAAATGACTCTCAGTAAGGGCAAACTGAAGGAAATCAGAGAGGAGGTATTTAATCCCTTGTAGAAGTTTAAGCTCACGGAGACCATTAGTCTGGTGGTGGCGGCGGAGCCAGAGGACCGACAGCTCACTCTCATCTTGTCTTGTCTGGCAGGCAGACCTGGGTTCAAATAGTGTTTAACTGTCTGGATTTACACTTTTTTATACCAGTTCATTGTTTCCATTTGGCCAGGGACACTCAATCAAGCCCAGGCTTAAGTGTTTGAAATGATTTCAAATAGTATTTTAACCCAGGTCTGCTTGTAAGAGAGAAGTAGAGCAGCAGATGGCTTGGGCGATGGCTTTGACGACTCACATCCTGAAGGACGCATGCAGGTCTCGTCCCATTGTCCTCCTTCCCCTCCCAGTCAGAATGTCACAGAGGTGGGCTGAAGAGTAATTGGTGACTGGCTGGGAGACCAGACACTGCAGGTTTAGCTCTTAATTGGCAATTGTAAATAACAAATGAAACTGATGGATGAAATTACCCGTACCACAAAGCTTCTGCTTCAACTCATTAATTGCCTCCTGGAACGTGACACAAAATAACAAATGGTTGTAGTGGGATGGTGGGATGGTGGGATGGTGGGATGGTGGGATGGTGGCTGCTGTCAGGTTGCCATTGTATGCTGGGTTGATATGAGACAGAGCCTGCGACCCAAATGAGACCTTATTCCCTATCCATAGGTCCCATAGGGCTCTGGTCAAAGGTAATGCACTATATAGGGATTAGAGTGCCATTTGGGACGGACACAGAGAGGGGAATACATCAAGGAGGTAGGGTAGCAGATTGTTAATATCAGCCGTCTCATCTGGCCGGTTGGGAAATAAACGGCAATGGGGCTTACAGTAGCACGGCAGGCCGTGGCACGGACGTGTAATGGGACGGAGCCAGTCTCCGCCGGCGGGGCCTAATGATCTGAGACATCGTTTTCCAATGCGAACCACCACTATGTCAAGGTGTTGCAACATGCCATTTGTGTTCTGAGGAGGTGGAGGATGTGAAGGACGTGGAGGACATGGAGGACGTGAAGGACATGGAGGACATGGAGGACGTGAAGGGCATGGAGGACATGGAGGACGTGTAGGATGTGGAGGACGTGAAGGACGTGGAGGACGTGAAGGACATGGAGGACGTGGAGGACGTGAAGATCGTGGAGGACGTGGTCAATATGAACTCCAAGGTCAATATAGAAACCTGAGCCAGTGAGAAGGCCACATCCTGGTGTTTCAATCTGCTCAAGATAAAGTCAGGGAAGAGGGGAGAGGTGAGAAGCTGTACCTCACACATACACCTTTGGACTTTTTTTGCGGCAGAATTTCAAAATGCGTAATGAAAATTATATATACAAGAGAAACACACACACCAGTATCCATTTGGTAATGCTTTATGTTAACGGTCCTTTATAAACCATGTTAACGGTCCTTTATAAACCTTGTTCACGGTCCTTTATAAACCATGTTAACGATCCTTTATAAACCATGTTAACGGTCCTTTATAAACCATGTTAACGATCCTTTATAAACCATGTTAACGATCCTTTATAAACCATGTTAACGGTCCTTTATAAACCATGTTAACGATCCTTTATAAACCATGTTAACGGTCCTTTATAAACAATTAACTAATCAGAGGTAAAATATTTAGCAGCCCCTAATCTAAACGGAGTGCTATTTAAACCTAACACTAACCCTCTAGCTCTAACCCTCTAACTCTAACCCTCTAACTCTAACCCTCTAACTCTAACCCTCTAACCCTCTAACCCTCTAACCCTCTAACCCTCTAACCCTCTAACCCTCTAACCCTCTAACCCTCTAACTCTAACCCTCTAACTCTAACCCTCTAACTCTAACCTCTAACCCTCTAACTCTAACCCTCTAACTCTAACCCTCTAACCCTCTAACTCTAACCCTCTAACTCTAACCCTCTAACTCTAACCCTCTAACTCTAACCTCTAACCCTCTAACCCTCTAACTCTAACCCTCTAACTCTAACCCTCTAACTCTAACTCTAACCCTAAAACTCTAACCCTCTAACCCTCTAACTCTAACCCTCTAACTCTAACTCTAACCCTCTAACTCTAACACTCTAACTCTAACCTCTAACCCTCTAACTCTAACCCTCTAACTCTAACCCTCTAACTCTAACCCTCTAACTCTAACACTCTAACTCTAACCCTCTAACCCTCTAACTCTAACCCTCTAACTCTAACCCTCTAACTCTAACTCTAACCCTCTAACTCTAACACTCTAACTCTAACCCTCTAACTCTAACACTCTAACTCTAACCCTCTAACCCTCTAACCCTCTAACCCTCTAACTCTAACACTCTAACTCTAACCCTCTAACCCTCTAACCCTCTAACTCTAACCCTCTAACTCTAACCCTCTAACCCTCTAACTCTAACCCTCTAACCCTCTAACCCTCTAACCCTCTAACTCTAACACTCTAACTCTAACCCTCTAACCCTCTAACCCTCTAACCCTCTAACCCTCTAACCCTCTAACCCTCTAACTCTAACCCTCTAACTCTAACCCTCTAACCCTCTAACTCTAACACTCTAACCCTCTAACTCTAACACTCTAACCCTCTAACTCTAACCCTCTAACCCTCTAACTCTAACACTCTAACTCTAACCCTCTAACCCTCTAACTCTAACCCTCTAACCCTAACTCTAACCTTAAATGGTGTGCAATCTTTTGGTAAATGCCTTATGAATGATTTTAACGGCTCGTTAAAATAAAGTGCAACCACACATTTAAATAATGTGCAATGACCAGAAAGTTACTTTGTAGTGGAAGCTTTGCACTTCTAAACGTGTTTATTAAGAGTACCAGCTGTGGCCTTATACATGGAGTTACAGTAATATGTTGTCTTTCTAATATACAAAACTACAAAATGAGAAAAGCACAAAGGTTTGAAGTCTCAAACAAACGTAGAGTGTAAATACATGCCCGTAAAGAAAGAGAGAGAACTCTGCAAGGCATCCAAAGCTTTGCTGTTTTTCTATCCATGTCTGTTATGTAGCTTTCCCATGAGAGTAGGAGTCAACTGTAATATCTTTCTTACAGATAAATACAGAATGGAAAGAGACTTCCCTCTTTCTTGTGAGAAGTCTTAATTAGCCGAAGCAGAGGCAAACACCACTTTACTTTCCTCATTTGGAATACATCTACTCTAGAAGGACCCAAGCATCAAAAGGCGTCATTTCACAACAACAGGAGGAACAGGAAATAGATTTCACAACAACAGGAGGAACAGGAAATAGATTTCACAACAACAGGAGGAATAGGAAATAGATTTCACAACAACAGGAGGAACAGGAAATAGATTTCACAACAACAGGAGGAACAGGAAATAGATTTCACAACAACAGGAGGAACAGGAAATAGATTTCACAACAACAGGTGGAACAGGAAATAGATTTCACAACAACAGGAGGAACAGGAAATAGATTTCACAACAACAGGAGGAACAGGAAATCGATTTCACAACAACAGGAGGAACAGGAAATAGATTTCACAACAACAGGAGGAACAGGAAATAGATTTCACAACAACAGGAGGAACAGGAAATAGATTTCACAACAACAAGAGGAACAGGAAATAGATTTCACAACAACAGGAGGAATAGGAAATATAGCTATCTCCTCTCCTTCTGTACCACATGACTCTGTCCAGCTGGTGCTAACCCTGAACCCCACATATCTATGCTCATGAAAACGCTATTCACTGATTAAACAGCACAGGCCTTGTCACTGGCACATAATAAAGAGCCTTCTATTTCACTCATCGAGCACTAACATATTCCTCATTGCCAGTCTTTCTCCTATGCTGGGCTGTGAAGGGGCATATTGGAGGAAGAAGAGGCATGTGTCATTTTTTTATTTAACCTTTATTTAACTAGGCATGTCAGTTAAGAACAAGTTCTTTTTTACAATGAAGCCTACCTACAGGGTCCGCCCCTGGAGCAAATTAGGGTTAAGTCGGGTATTCGAACCAGCGACCATTCAAGGTGAAAGTTGGAAGGCTAGTGGTGGAATGCTGCTGAGAGCAACACAGTGTGATGTGTTGTTGTATTACAGAGAAAGTGGCAGCATTGGAAGAAATAGATATAGTAGATTAAATCAGATGCAGATATCAAATAATTGGTGATTTGGTGACCTGTGACCTGTGACCTCCTGTAAACAACTGTTTTCTAAACCCTCTAACCTGTAGCATTTCTTCTAAAACCTCTTAACTTTAGAAGTTGGTGCTTCTAACACAAAATCATCTGTCTCCACGATATATCATCTTCTTTAGCATTCTAAGAATCTGTGTTGCTTCTCTCCATGTACTGTATGTTAGACTACCAGACCAGACAGTGGTGATACTGTATGTTAAACTACTAGACCAGACAGTGGTGATACTGTATGCTAGACTACTAGACCATACAGTGGTGATACTGTATGTTAGACTACCAGACCAGACAGTGGTGATACTGTATGTTAAACTACTAGACCAGACAGTGGTGATACTGTATGCTAGACTACTAGACCAGACAGTGGTGATACTGTATGTTAGACTACTAGACCAGACAGTGGTGATACTGTATGTTAAACTACTAGACCAGACAGTGGTGATACTGTATGCTAGACTACTATTCCAGACAGTGGTGATACTGTATGTTAAACTACTAGACCAGACAGTGGTGATACTGTATGTTAGACTACTAGACCAGACAGTGGTGATACTGTATGCTAGACTACTATTCCAGACAGTGGTGATACTGTATGTTAGACTACTAGACCAGACAGTGGTGATACTGTATGTTAGACTACTAGACCAGACAGTGGTGATACTGTATGTTAAACTACTAGACCAGACAGTGGTGATACTGTATGTTAGACTACTAGACCAGACAGTGGTGATACTGTATGTTAGACTACTAGACCAGACAGAGGTGATACTGTATGCTAGACTACTAGACCATACAGTGGTGATACTGTATGCTAGACTACTAGACCAGACAGTGGTGATACTGTATGCTAGACTACTAGACCAGACAGTGGTGATACTGTATGCTAGACTACTAGACCATACAGTGGTGATACTGTATGCTAGACTACTAGACCAGACAGTGGTGATACTGTATGCTAGACTACTAGACCAGACAGTGGTGATACTGTATGCTAGACTACTAGACCAGACAGAAGGTAAGTTGTGTAACATTATTCTTGAGATGCCAGCTAGATAAAGGAGCTATACATCCTGGATATTGTTTCCTTTGAGAACACTTTTTACTGTTTGATCTGATCTCACCAGCAGGCGAACTCCTAACAGTCCTGCCTGAACATTACATTTTTCAAGAGAAATCATTGGCTAGGGTGTTCTGTAGTGTGTAGTGCAAGTTGAGAAGCTACTCCACTGGGTCTAAGGAGACTTAGCTAGCTTCACTTGACAACAATAAAAAAAAAAAAAATGCTTCCTTAAGTGTTTTCTTTCTGAGACCTTTTTACACAGGTAGTTTAAAGGCAGTCACTTTTCCACTAACATCCAACCCTTACAAACAGGGACTCTTGTGTCAAATACAAACAAAACAGGCATTTTCTCCAAAAACGTGTTCAGTGTGTAAGAACCAGCCAAGGTGTAAGAACCAGCTAAGGTGTAAGAACCAGCCAAGGCCACTGTTCCAATTAATGGCACAGCATTTTAGATGTAATGGTTATAGAGGAGGCTACAGGATGAGAATCTATATGTACCACAGTATGCTTTTTATTTATTTAAACCATATTTAACCAGGTAAGTTGTTCAATGTCCATAATCGTCTCTTTAAATCATCTTACAGCAGAAGCATGGGGATACAGCAAGAGAGACGATAAATATTCTAACTAATTCACAGTATCGGAATTATTGTGAAAGTACTTTTAATAGTACAGAACAGGGTGCCAACGACTGTACGTCGTAGCGTTGAGTATCTATAAAAATGAAATTATAGCAGAAACATGTTTTCTATTTTAAAACAAGATTGTGTTCCCATCCCCTTACGATGGAATTGATTGCTTGCTGTTATTAGGTATTCTCAGTGCTACTAACCACTGCTGAATGAACTGAGACATGTATTGGATGCTGTTATTAGGTATTCTCAGTGCTAATAACCACTGCTGAATGAACTGAGACATGTATTGGATGCTGTTATTAGGTATTCTCAGTGCTAATAACCACTGCTGAATGAACTGAGACATGTATTGGATGCTGTTATTAGGTATTCTCAGTGCTAATAACCACTGCTGAATGAACTGAGACATGTATTGGATGCTGTTATTAGGTATTCTCAGTGCTAATAACCACTGCTGAATGAACTGAGACATGTATTGGATGCTGTTATTAGGTATTCTCAGTGCTAATAACCACTGCTGAATGAACTGAGACATGTATTGGATGCTGTTATTAGGTATTCTCAGTGCTAATAACCACTGCTGAATGAACTGAGACATGTATTGGATGCTGTTATTAGGTATTCTCAGTGCTAATAACCACTGCTGAATGAACTGAGACATGTATTGGATGCTGTTATTAGGTATTCTCAGTGCTAATAACCACTGCTGAATGAACTGAGACATGTATTCCCTGTGCTTGACTGATTCACCCAAATACACTTTGGGATAATTGCAATAGAAGTGTATGGGGGCGGCAAATTGAGGTTTTGCAACGGCCTACAGTCTATTTATAGATGTTCAGAAAACTGCTTTGTAAACTGACTTGAGAGTGGCCTGTGTAGTGTGTAGTGTGTAGTGTGTAGTGTGTGTAGTGTGTGTAGTGTGTGTAGTGTGTGTAGTGTGTGTGTGTAGTGTTTGTGTATGTGGGGGGGGGGGGGGGGGCGGTAAAAGGAGTGTGTGTAGTGTGTGGGGGTGATAGGAGTGTGTGTGTGTGTGGGGGGGGTGATAGGAGTGTGTGTGTGTGGGGTGGGGGTGATAGGAGTGTGTGTGTGTGGGGGGGGGGGTGATAGGAGTGTGTGTGTGTGTGTGGGGGGGGGTGAAAGGAGTGTGTGTGTGTGTGTGGGGGGGGGGTGATAGGAGTGTGTGTGTGGGGTGGGGGGGTGATAGGAGTGTGTGTGTGTGGGGGGGGGTGAAAGGAGTGTGTGTGTGGGGTGGGGGGGTGATAGGAGTGTGTGTGTGTGGGGTGTGTGGGGGTGAAAGGAGTGTGTGTGTGTGGGGGGGGGGTGAAAGGAGTGTGTGTGTGTGGGGGGGGGGTGATAGGAGTGTGTGTGGGGGGGGGTGAAAGGAGTGTGTGTGTGTGGGGGGGGGGGGGGGTGAAAGGAGTGTGTGTGTGTGGGGGGGGGGGGGTGAAAGGAGTGTGTGTGGGGGGGGGGGGGGGGTGAAAGGAGTGTGTGTGTGGGGGGGGGTGAAAGGAGTGTGTGTGGGGGGGGGGGGGGGGTGAAAGGAGTGTGTGTGTGGGGGGGGGTGATAGGAGTGTGTGTGTGTGGGGGGGGGGGGGTGAAAGGAGTGTGTGTGGGGGGGGGGGGGGGGTGAAAGGAGAGTGTGTGTGGGGGGGGGTGAAAGGAGTGTGTGTGGGGGGGGGGGGGGGTGAAAGGAGTGTGTGTGTGGGGGGGGGGGTGAAAGGAGTGTGTGTGGGGGGGGGGGGGGGGTGAAAGGAGTGTGTGTGTGGGGGGGGGGGGTGAAAGGAGAGTGTGTGTGGGGGGGGGTGAAAGGAGTGTGTGTGGGGGGGGGGGGGGTGAAAGGAGTGTGTGTGTGGGGGGGGGGGGGTGAAAGGAGTGTGTGTGGGGGGGGGGGGGGGGGGTGAAAGGAGTGTGTGTGTGGGGGGGGGGTGGGTGAAAGGAGTGTGTGGGGGGGGGGGGTGAAATGAGTGTGTGTGGGGGGGGGGGGGGTGAAAGGAGTGTGTGTGTGTGGGGGGGGGGGTGAAAGGAGTGTGAAAGGAGTGTGTGTGTGTGCGATGAGTGTATGCATGAAGGCCTAAAAGGTCACTTTTTTTTGTGATATCCAATTGGTAGTTACAGTCTTGTCCCATCACTGCAACTCCGCTATGGGCTGGGGAGAGGTGAAGGTCGAGAGCCATGGTACCCTGCCAAGCCGCGCTGTTTCTTGACACACCTGTAAGCATCAATGTGTCGAAAGAAACACTGCACACCTGGCGACTGAAGTCAGCGTGTATGCCCCTGGCCTGCCACAAGGAGTCGCTAGAGCGCGATGGGACAAGGACATCCCGGCCGGCCAAACCCTCCCCTAACCCGGACAACGCTGGGCCAATTGTGCGCCGCCTCATGGGTCTCCCGGTCACGGCCGGCTGTGACACAGCGCCACTCGGGAGGCCGTAATCAGCTAGTTAACACATAGATGGAGTGCTCTGGTCAGATGTATTTCCCTATTCTAGGGCCCTCGTCAAATAGTGCACTCTAAAGGGAATAGGGTGTCATTTTGGATGCAGAAGAATTCATTTGTCACATGTTCAAAATATTTCACTCCATAGAAGACGTCTTTAGATGTTTCTAATTGATATTCAAATAATTTGTGTTCTCTGTCCTCAAACACAACGCTCTCTGTTGTATTTCCTCTGTTGTATTTCCTCTGTTGTATTTCCTCTGTTGTATTTTACTCTGTTGTATTTCCTCTGTTGTATTTCCTCTGTTGTATTTTACTCTGTTGTATTTCCTCTGTTGTATTTCCTCTGTTGTATTTCCTCTGTTGTATTTCCTCTGTTGTATTTAGCTTTATTGATTAACACTACGTCACAAAGTGAGCATTGCATATTCTTTCACTGAAAATCTTAATTAGCTGAATGAATGAGAAGTTGCAAAGCCTGTGACTGGGTGTTGATGAATAGTCACAGCAAAGCCCATGCTTGAGATCGCCTGACAATAAGAAAATCACCCTTCTGACACCAATGCAGCGACTTCAGGAAAGAGTCTGAATGAGGCTTGTGCTCGAGACAGGAGTTTGGTATCATGTTTGAATTACATTCTGGAGAGCGTCGCTATATTATATTTGGCATCGGTGCATGAGGGGCAAAACCAATTTGTTGACAGATGAGACTTCGTGGACGGAAACTGTTGTGTAACATTATAACTGCGTCACAAATGGCACCCTATGCCCTGCATTCCCTTCCCTACTATTCCCTATTAGTGCACTATATAGGGACTAGGGTGCCATTTAGGACACAGACCAATAAGAATTCGTATATCCATGTTGTATTGAACGCAGCTTAGAAAGGAATATGTTCGTCTGTGACCTTCACAGGTCTGTGACGGTAGCCACCCACTCTCTCTCTCTCTCTCTCTCTCTCTCTCTCTCTCTCTCTCTCTCTCTCTCTCTATCTCTCTGTCCACCACAACTCACAGCCCAGCCAACACTGAGACCGCCTGGCTAACGCAGACGCACGATGCTACTCTATTCACTTTATGGTGCACTGCTTCTGAACAGAGATCTATGGACCCAGGCTCAGCCACAGACAGCTTGAGAAAACGTAAAGTAATCAAGCTTCGAATGGAGACTGTTCCTGCTCTAAATCTCACAGAACGTTGTTTTCCCCTTTAAGGTACACTATATATACAAAAGTATGTGGACACGAGTACACAGTATAAAATCGAGTACACAGACTCTGGAACAGTGTAAACGTATTCTCTAGAGTGACGAATCACGCTTCACCATCTGGCAGTCTGATGGACGAATCTGGGTTTTGGCGGATGCCAGGAGAACACTACCTGCCCGAGTGCATAGTGCCAACTGTAAAGTTTGTTGTAGGAAGAATAATGGTCTGGGGCTGTTTTTCATAGTTTAGGCCCTTTAGATCCAGTGAAGGGAAAACTTAACGCTACAGCATACAATGACATTCTAGACGATTCTGTGCTTCCAACTTTGTGGCAACAGTTTGGGGAAGGCCCTTTCCTGATTCAGCATGACAATGCCCCTGTGCATAAAGACAGATCCATACAGAAATGGCTCGTCAAGATCGGCGGGGAAGAACTTGACTGGCCTTCACAAAGCCCTGACCTCAACCCCATCGAACACCTTTGGGATGTATTGGAACGCCGACTGCAAGCCAGACCTAATCTCCCAACATCAGTGGCCGACCTCACTAATTCTCTTCAGGCTGAATGGAAGTCCTTGCAGCAATGTTCCAACATCTAGTGGAAATCCTTCCCAGAAGAGTGGAGGCTGTTATAGCAGCAAAGGGGGGGACCAACTCCATATTAATGCCCATGATTTTAGAATGAGATGTTTGTCAAGCAGGTGTCCACATACTTTTGGTCACATAGTGTATCTAACGTAGTGTCAACCTTTTTCCTTTTAACAGTGTGGGGTTTCTCTTTTGCTAGTGACATAGAGTATTTCAGATTACAGACTAATACATGGAGAGGTTGGATCCAGACTCAACAAGGCAGTTTCCAGACAAACCCTGCACTCCCCGCCTGCTAAACTCTAGCTGATTATGCATGGCTGTCAAAATATATTTATCCTGCAGTTTGAAACCCCCAAATGTACATGAAGTCTATCAGGGTTTGTGGATGGCCCTGGTTGAATCCCAAATGGCACCCTTTTCACTATATAGTGCACTACTTTTGATCATGGGTTTTGACCAGTTTTCTGGTCAAAAGTAGAGCACTCTGTAGGGAATAGGGAGCCATTTGGAATGCACCATCTGTGTGTGTGGATGCACTGTGTTTATTTACCCAGTACAGGACTCCAGTGTGTGTCTTGGGAGTGGTAAGAGGTAATCTGTACAATACACATTCTGCTGGAAATCATTAATGCTCTAGAGATGGTCAGACCACATTCATATTTCATTATACCCACTCCATGAGTGGCATCTTCAAGTTACATGGATTTGAAAGATTCACAAAGAGTGACATAATCCACTTCCACACAGTTCATTTTCTATCCCCCCCAATGCAATTCAAAGCCTTGTGCACAAAATATTCCCAGAAATCATTGTTTAAGGTTCTAATTTCAGTGGCAGGCCTTGCAAATCTTATCTGAGCGGTACTGTTACTTCACATTGCCCTGGGCCACTGCATATTTAAGCTAGTCATCTTCAGCCCTTTTTCAGACAGTCAATGTGAATTATATAAAAGCAATGTGAATTATATAAAAGCATGAATTGCTCAAACCAAATTAATTTTATCAGCAGCTGGGAGTTGAATGATTCGTAGATGCCAGGTTCCAATTATTTATTTTCAATTTGTCATTTGCAGTGACACCAGTCCATCATGCCAATTAGGCAAGTTTCTACAAATCCCATAATTTGTGAGAAGTGCCAGGCAGATGCCAGATTACAAATGTCCTCAGTAATTTAAATTCTGATGTCTCCATCCGTGAACAGAAAATCCAAGTGACCACCCAGGGACACTGCTGTAATACATTTAAGAGAATAGTCATTGAGATTTGACAGAGTATCTTGGAAAGCAGTACAGTGGCACAAAAATCCCATGAAGTTATTGAAAACAGCAAACAAATATGTACAGCGGGTGAAACACGTCACCATTTTTCTCAGTAAATATATTTCCAAAGGTGCTATTGACATGAAAGTTTCACCAGAATTGGTAACAACCCAAGTAATCCATACATACAAAGAAACTAAAACAAATAAGTTCAGAAATTAAGTTATGTGTAATAATGTGAAATGACACAGGGAAAAAGTATTGAACACACGAAGAAAGGGAGGTTCAAAAAGGCATGGAAAGCCAAGACAACAGCTGAAAACTATTGGTAATTAAAAAGCAATCCAGCCCCCTGTCAGTGCAAATTATTATCAGCTGGTTCAGTCCCAACTGATGGCCTTCAAAAAGGTCTCATTGCCAAGGTGTCACACAATACACATCTCATGATGGGTAAAAGCAAAGAGCTGTCTCAAGACATTCACAACCTAATTGTTGCAAAACATAATGATGGCATTGGTTATAGGCGCATTTCTAAGCTTCTGAATGTTCCAGTGAGCACTGTTGGGGCCATAATACAGAAGTGGAAAGACAATCATTTCACCATAAATTTGCCTCGACCAGGTGCTCCTCGTAAATTTGCCCATTCATCCTTCCTTCAATTATGTGAAGTTTGCCAGTACCATTTGCTGAAAAGCAGCCCCACACCATGATGTTCCCACCTCCAAACTTCACTGTTGGTATGGTGTTTTTAGGGTGATGTGCAGTGCCATTTCTCCTCCAAACATGGTGTGTATTATGACATCCAAAAAGTTCAATTTTGTATCAACCATTGTATCAACTGGTCACAGTAGTGGGTACCTGATATTAACACGTTTACCTATCATGAGTCAGCACTAGTATATCTATACTACCCAAACTCTCCCTTCATGCTTAGAACCTCATCCATAAAGTAACCTATGTGTAAATGGAATGAACAAACGGGTCTCCTGGTGTCACACCCTGATCTGTTTCATCTGTCTGTGTGCTTGTCTCCACCTGGGACACACGTTAACACACGTTAACACACGTTAACATCGCCAAAGCAAGTGAAATAGATAATAAACAAATGTGAATAAACAATCAAAAAGGTACAGTAAACATTATAACGTTCCAAAATAATAAAGACATTTCAAATGTCATATTATGTGCAAATAGTTAATGTACAAAAGGGAAAATAAATCAATATAAATCTGGGTTTGTTTTTACAATGGTGTTTGTTCTTCACTGGTTGCCCTTTTCTTGTGGCAACAGGTCACACATCTTACTGCTGTGATGGAACACTGTGGTATTTCACCCAGTAGATATGGGAGTTCAAATTCTTTGTGGATCTGTGTAATCTGAGGGAAATACAGTTAATTCGGAAAGTATTCAGACCCCTTCACCCTGAGACTGCCTGCCGTTCCACGTTTTGTTACATTACTGTCACACCCTGATCTGTATCACCTGTCTGTGTTCTTGTCTCCACCTCCTCCAGGTGTCCCCATCTTCCTCATTACCCCCAGTGTATTTATACCTGTGTTCTCTGTTTGTCTGTTGGCAGTTGGTCTTGTCTCGTCAAGTTTACCAGCGTGTTTTTCCGTACTCCTGGTTGCCTGACCTGACCCTGAGACTGCCTGCCATTCTGGACCTAGTCACAGCACCCTGGATTACTGACCTCTGCCTGACCTGACCCTGAGCCTGTCTGCCATCCTGTACCTTGTCACACTACCCTGGATTATTGACCTCTGCCTGACCTGACCCTGAGCCTGTCTGCCGTCCTGTAGTTTGTCAAACCACCCTGGATTATTGACCTCTGCCTTCCCTGACCCTGAGCCTGTCTGCCGACCTGTACCTTCGGATTCTACTCTGGATTACTGACCTCTGCCTGCCCTGACCTGTTGTTTGCCTGCCCCTGTCTGCATCTGGGTCCTATCCTGAGTTCTGATACATGGGTCATATTCACTAGACCTGTCTCCTGGGTCATATTCACTAGACATGTCTCCTGGGTCATATTCACTAGACATGTCTCCTGGGTCATATTCACTAGACATGTTTCCTGGGTCATATTCACTAGGCACCAAATGGGAACAGAACTGACTGAAACACAGAAGGGGGGCCTACCTAAACTTATGCAATAAGAACCATTTTCGTTTTCCGTAGCAAAACATGAATAGGACCCTGCCACTTAACCTGCCACTTACCCAGACACTTACCCAGACACTTACCCACACACTTACCCAGACACTTACCCAGACACTGAGAGCAGATGCAGAATATTCTACAAAGGGATGCTCAGATTGCCTGACCCGCCCAGTCCATGTGAGGTGAGGCAAGGCTGTCACATAGTGCCAGGTGCAGAGAGTACAATTCGGGTAGTAAAAATAAGAAGTGACAGATTATTGATTTGCTTATCTCTGCTGTGCAGACACACAGAAGTGAAGGGCGAGTGGGGGTTGGTTATCAGGCTTCAGCGTCTGATAGAGGAGACAGTGAAGGAAAAAAAGATTCCTCATCCGATTGGTTCCTTCAATATTTATTCCACTTTCTTCTGGTGCATTTCAGTAAGAGCCGCGGCACTTTTACAGTAAATGAAAAGAATTGCAGCTTTTTGGATGTTGATAGGATTATTCACGGCCAAATAGATAGCAAAAAGAATGTTGGTTATTATCTGTTATGGTTATTGATGAATGATTCATCAATATCATGACTGTGTAATTGGGTAAATTAATCATGTGGAACCATCTCAATAACCATCAGCTGATGTACTCAATTTAATTTGTGATTCGGAGAACCAATTAACACAGCCCATTATACGCCTGAAAACGTCATCCTGCCTCGTTCTTTTCAAAAAAGATAAATGTCACGGTAGGTGATGCTTTACTCAATACATTGCAGTCAGTGGTAAAAAATGAGTGTCACAGGCTTGATGTTTTTCAATACATTAAAGTCAATAGGAAAATATGACTCTCTATGTCCACTCCTCTTTCTCCATCCTGTCTCTCTATGTCCACTCCTCTCTCTCCATCCTGTCTCTCTATGTCCACTCCTCTCTCTCCATCCTGTCTCTCTATGTCCACTCCTCTCTCTCCATCCTATCTCTCTATGTCCACTCCTCTCTCTCCATCCTGTCTCTCTATGTCCACTCCTCTGTCTCCATCCTGTCTCTCTATGTCCACTCCTCTCTCTCCATCCTGTCTCTCTATGTCGACTCCTCTGTCTCCATCCTGTCTCTCTATGTCCACTCCTATCTCTCCATCCTGTCTCTCTATGTCCACTCCTCTCTCTCCATCCTGTCTCTCTATGTCCACTCCTCTCTCTCCATCCTGTCTCTCTATGTCCACTCCTCTCTCTCCCTCCCATCTCTATATATGTCCCCATCCTACCTTTACAAGTTCCATCTCTATATATGTCCCCATCCTACCTTTACATGTTCCCTCTCTATATACATTACATTCAAGATAAAAAGTTGGAAAAATAGTTGCAATGGATAAAGGCAGGCAGGCAGACAGACAGACAGACAGACAGACAGACAACAGACAGACAGACAGACAGACAGACAGACAGACAGACAGACAGACAGACAGACCGACAGACAGACAGACAGACAGACAGACAGACAGACCGACAGACAGACAGACAGACAGACAGACAGACAGACAGACAGACAGACAGACAGACAGACAGACAGACAGACAGACAGACAGACAGACAGACAGACAGACAGACAGACAGGTAGGCTGGTAGGCTGGTAGGCTGGTAGGCAGGCAGTAATATAAACTCACAGACAGACAGAGAGACAGACAGACAGGCAGACAAACTCTAAAATCAACCCTAAACATAAAACTAAACCTAGCTTCATGTCCACATGAAGCTAGGTTCATGTTATAGCTAAAGTTAGCTATAACACTAACCCTAGCACTCCAGATCTTGGCTCAGCTCTTGGAGTTAGGGTTGAGCTGGGATATGGACAAGCCATTAGGGTTATGGCTAGGGTTAGGGTTGAGCTAAGATGTGGAGATGAAGCTATGGTTAGGGTTAAGGTTATGTTTAGAGTGGAGCTGCGAGTGGACATGAAGCTAGGTTTAGAGTTAGGGCCTTAACCCTAGACATAACCCTAACCTTAATCCAATTAACAATTAACAAATGTGCCCCTCCCCGCACTACATGGCAGCAAAGTAGGCCTCACTTGAAGCTTGACCTAGAGTTAATGTGCTATTGACTGACATCGGCAGAACGGTTGAGGCACTAAACTAAATTCACTCATGGGATCCTTCAACAGACGCTCCCGATGAACACAAGCCCAAACCTGACCATGTGAAATGAACTAATCACAGTGAAAACCCACAGAGAACAAGGCTTTTCTTCCATGGAAAAGCGTTACTTGACTGAGATTGAGCCAGCTAACCATCTCACAGTCTACCAATAGTGACCAATTAGGGATGCCCTGTGTTGAGGTCCAGCTTCCTGTAGAAGAGTCTTAATTCATCCTCAACATGGTCCTTAATTCTCTCCCTGCAGTTACACAAAAACACTGTCTTCCATCCTCTGTAGAGGTACAGTTGAAGTAGGAAGTTTACATACACCTTAGCCAAAGTCTTAACCCGGTGGTGCCTGTGCCAGTTCCTAGCCCAGTAGCTCCACCGGTGCCCAGTCCGGAACCGGCTGTCAGCCCCGTTCCAGCGCCGGAGTAGTCCGCTCCACCGGTGCCCAATCCGGAAAAGGGTTACAGCCCTGCTCCTGAGCAGGGGGTTGGGGTAATTGTCCATTTGGAAGACCCATTTGCGACCAAGCTTTAACTTCCTGACTGATGTCTTGACGTGTTGCATCAATATATCCACATAATTTTCCTTCCTGATGATGCCATCTATTTAGTGAAGTGCACCAGTCCCTCCTGCAGCAAAGCACCCCCACAACATGATGCTGCCAACCCCATGGTTCACGTTTGGGATGGTGTTCTTCGGCTTGCAAGCCTCCCCCTTTTTCTTCCAAACGTAACGATGGTCATTATGGCCAAACAGTTCTATATTTGTTTAATCAGACCAGAGGACATTTCTCCAAAAGTACAATCTTTGTCACCATGCACAGATGCAAACCGTGGTCTGGCATTTTTATGGCGGTTTTGGAGCATTGGCTTCTTCCTTGCTGAGCTGCCTTTCAGGTTATGTCGATATAGGACTCGTTTTACTGTGGATATACATTCTTTTGTACCTGTTTCCTCCACCATCTTCACAAGATCCTTTGCTGTTGTTCTGGGATTGATTTGCACTTTTCACACCAAAGTACGTTCATCTCTAGGAGACAGAACATGTCTCCTTCCTGAGAAGTATGATTGCTGTGTGGTCCCATGGTGTTTATACTTGCATACTATTGTTTTTATAGATGAACGTGGTACCTTCAGGCGTTTGGAAATTGCTCCCAAGGATAAACCAGACTTGATTTTCCCATGATGTCGAGCAAAGAGAAATACATCTACAGATACACCTCCAATTGACTCAAATGAGAGAGAGAGAGAGGGAGAGAGGGAGAGAGAGCAAAGACAGAGAGAGAAAATCAGAGAGAGAGAGAGAGAGAGAGAGAGAGAGCAAAGTCAGAGAGAGAGAGAGAGAGAGAGAGAGAGAGAGAGAGAGAGAGAGAGAGAGAGAGAGAGAGAGAGAGCAAAGACAGAGAGAGAGAGAGTGAATGAGAGGGGATAAAGATAAGGTAGAGAGAGAGACTGACATATTTAATGCCTTATTTTCTTTAAAATGTAATTATAAAAAAATAAAAAAAGGATGTATGATACTTTTGCAATATGTACATTGTTGCATCATGCCAATAAAGTGAATTGGATTGAGAGAGAGAGAGAGAGAGAGAAATATAATGACAGGGGATAAAGTGAAGGTAGATGAGAGATGAGAAAAACAAGAACATTTTCAACCGTGACTCATCTTTTCCCATTGACTGAAATGTGCTGAGAAAAACGTCAGCTACTGTGACATTTTACCTTTTTGCAAAATTATGTTTCTCTATGATATGATGTTGATCAACAACATAATGACAGATTACATACAGTTCACTTGAGTCATTGGAAATTATAATTATGGATTAACATCCTTTTGGTAAAGCAGAAATCCATCTATGAAATCAGTGAACAAAAATGGAAGTGGTGAATATTTTTTTTTCACAGAGGGTAAATCTCAAAAGATTATTTTCTCAATTGATTGCGTCCTCCTTCCTCGACCTCATTTTAAAAGTGTCAAACGGAGTGACGATATCACCTTTGATTCACCCCTGGTTAGACATTATGATGCCAGATGGACCCCGCTTCCTTGGCACTCACTTGTCATCATAAAGTTATTATTTTCGGAATGTTAAGAATAACAGATCCTCTCTCTGTCGACATGTCATGCTATTGACAGGTTATTAACAGGTTATTAACCTATTATGATCCTCTCTCTGTCGAAATGTCATGTTATTAACAGGTTATTAACAGGTTATTAACCTATTACAATCATACTGTTGAACGTGCATGCGTTACAGCATAGTGCTACTGGCTGGGAAGACACAGTGATGGGATGAGGAAGACATGATAAAGAAATATAATCACAAAATCTATCCCAGTTATTTATTCTAGAAAAAGAATGTCAGAAAATGAAAGAAAAGCCTATGAATATATTTATAAATTAAATCAAACTTAAAGCATTGTAGTTTTCTATTAACCTAATCTGATAGTGTAGTTACCAAGTTCCACTACTGTAATTTCACACTGCCTAGTTCCACTACTGTAATTTCACACTGCCTAGTTCCACTACTGTAATTTCACACTGCCTAGTTCCACTACTGTAATTTCACACTGCCTAGTTCCACTACTGTAATTTCACACTGCCTAGTTCCGCTACTGTAATTTCACACTGCCTAGTTCCGCTACTGTAATTTCACACTGCCTAGTTCCGCTACTGTAATTTCACACTGCCTAGTTCCGCTACTGTAATTTCACACTGCCTAGTTCCACTACTGTAATTTCACACTGCCTAGTTCCGCTACACTTACACACCACCTGCAAAGTGCACATTCGTATAAAGGTCAATCTTGAAACCTTTGTCATTGAGACAATAGAGTTGTCACCTTATTTAAGAAACAAATCTAAATTGATCCCTCAACTCTGTTAATGGAAAGATCTTAAGGACATGTGGGAAAACACCCCCCCCCCCCCCACGAACGATAAACTAAAAGACTGAAAGAATGGAAGAACGGGAACGGCTGATTAAATTGTCTTAATTTGCTTAACTTGCTGCTAATATTTCAATTAGAGGGACTGGAGGCAGTGAGACTGTAGGGTTAAAAATGGAACAGGGGAGAATTAGTCCCACTGATTAAAAGACTTTCTTCTCTTCCTGTCTTCCGCTCACGAGACACTCTCATCCCTCCGGCTCTGTTCGTCACTGACACTCACCCTCATTCATGTCACTCAATTAAAAAAAAAACCTTTATCAACGTTCTATTCGCTTACATTCTATGGAACATTTGGAGTGCAGACTCTACAGCTCTCCTTGTGTGAAAGTCTGGAATAGATAGTCCTCTGTAAAGGAACACACATGATTTTGACAAAAAGCACATTTAAGACTTCCTTTCCCCTCCTCTGCCTGTCCCAATTACCATAAACCCACTCACTCATGATAACCATTAATGTGGAGTCTTATTAAAAACCTATCAATACACATGCTGTCATGCCACTAATGGCTAGGAATTCCTCTCAGTTAAATCTCGACTTTGGTCTTCCAGTCAGGACTAATGAGATCCATCCCTCAGCATCTCTTTGGGCTAAATCAGCTTTATTTGTATCTGCCTACTTCTACCTGCTGATCATTTATAGAAGTGTTGTGCAATGGGAGATGCATTATGCCTCTGGAGCCTGGAGGGCTGGCTGTGGCTGCTGGGTGGCTGCTGGGTGCTGGCTGGCTGGCTGCTGGCTGGCTGTGCTGGCTGCTGGGTGCTGGCTGGCTGGCTGCTGGCTGGCTGCTGTCTGTGCTTCGCTACCCTCCCTCTCTGGGTGATTCAGGTTTAGGGAACCATAGAGAGTCGTTATTTGAACCATAGAGAGTCATTAATTGAACCATAGAAAGTCGTTGATTGTTCTTGGTTACGGCTCCGGCAATAAAAAGGTCTGCCGCCACCACTGATGAGGCATTGCTGTCTAGAAATGTATCTCTAATGCCAAGTCACAGAGAGGGCAGTGTTTGTTCTGAAGCTGCAGCTAGCCGAGCTCCTCACAGGGGACTTTGCCCTCTAACTCAGGGAAGGAATTGAATATTGCTCTATCAGTGTTTTACGGCTCCAGGTCTTCCCAGCCATGAGAAATGTGGGGGTGTATTTACACTGTAATTTACTGTCCACTGAGTCAGAGTCTGAATCCCAAATGGCACACTCTTCCCTATATAGTGCACAACTTTTGGTCAGAGCCCACTAGTAAAAAGTATTGAAGGAAATAGGGTGCCATTGGGGACACAGGCAGAGGCAAACCTCTACATACTTTCGGAGCAGTGAGTGAGTTTAAAACCATAAAGGGCTAAAATGCACCTAATCAAACTACGAGACTTTAAGTTGTGGTACTGATGCTGTCACCATGTATCTCTTTGGCTATGAGCTGCATGGTGAGCATAGGGCTCGGGTCAGACAAAGTGCACTGGGTAGAGAATAGGGTGACTTTTGGGACGTGAGTATAACTTATGATTCCTTTATCATCATCAGACAAACATGAGATGACTCTTAACTTGTGTTTCCTTTATCATCATCAGACAAACATGAGATGACTCTTAACTTGTGTTTCCTTTATCATCATCAGACAAACATGAGATGACTCTTAACTTGTGTTTCCTTTATCATCATCAGACAAACATGAGATGACTCTTAACTTGTGTTTCCTTTATCATAATCAGACAAACATGAGATGATGTTAAGGATAAGGATGATGTTAAGGATAAGGATGATGTTAAGGATAGGTCGGTCAATCTTAAAACTGCCCTCTACAACAGGGCTTTAGATAATTGGCTGACGAGCCATCTATCATCACAGAACACCATCATCATCTACCAGGGCATAGAGTCATTGGCAGTCCACCTCAAAGCCTCTAGTACTGCGTCCCAAATGGTGCCCTATTCCCTATACAGTGTACCATTTTTGACCAGGGCCGCCTCTTGTTCAAGGTAGTGCGCCGTGTAGGGAACATGGTGTAATTTGGTACTAAGCCTTTGGCTCACTGCATAGCCATGAACTCTCTTTGAAATGCCCCCTACTGTCTCCTTGTCAACAAGAAAAAAAAAAGCTATTGTATATATGACAAAGGTTCTGGCTCTAGCTGGCTGGCAGCAAAGGTAACCAAGGGCAAAGCTGCATTTAATATTTATGATGGGATGATGGAATCATTGCAACGCACCTATTCATTAGTGTAGCATACATATACATCCCCTCCCATTGATGTACAGACCAGTGGGGGAGATGTACAGTATGCACCAAGTCTTTGCACTAGGTCTAACAATCATCATTCAAACAAGCCAATAACAGCTTTTCTGTTATAGCCAATTGCAATCATAGTCAGTTCTGGAATGGCTGTTACTGAACCACTAGAAAGCAAGAGAGGCTGCCGAGAGAGAGAGAGAGAGAGAGAGAGAGAGAGACAGAGAGAGAGAGAGAGAGAGAGGCAGAGAGAGAGAGAGAGAGAGAGGCAGTAATATAAATGCACTTTGAAGAATGGAGAGGGAGGGATGGCATTATTCTGGGTAGGTGCCAGATACATCCAGAACAATAAAATCACAGGCAACAAGCTTTAAGCTGACTCAGTCTCTGAACAATGGCACAGCCCGGATGGAGAATGGACTGCTATTTTTCTTTTGGAACATAATCTGGTGGTTTGAGTCATTACTGCATTTTATACAGAAAAAACTGACAAATACATAATTTCTACTCGGAGAGAGAAGAGAAATGTAACATGTTTTTGTGAAGACAGATGGCAAAGTAGCCTATCTAAAACAGAAATGTTTCAACCTGAAAACACACTACACTAAAACAAGGCTGGCTGGCTGGCTGGCTGGCTGGTGGGATCAGGCACTGGGGGGCAGCATTGCCGAGGGTTGGTAGTCATTGATCACAGACTGAAATTAGCTGTGTTGGATATGAGCTCTGGCCAAATTAGTGATCTATCAGTCATAACACATTAACCTACAGATGTGCTGCAGATGAGGGGGGGGTGGTGGTGTTGGGGGGGGGGGCTGAGATGCAGAAAATCCAGGTTGAGTTGACATTGTGAGGCTGAACTAGACTACTAAGAACTGAGAGGTATTTCTATGAAGCAAAAGTGGAGAGTCATATGACTTCTTTATTATCACTGCGTAACAAGTGGATGGGAACACGCTGTACGGCCTAATTAAAGCTGAAACAGGTAGCAACAGTCGCCCCGATATGTAAAGATAATGATTGACAGTGAAAGGTAGCAACAGCATAATAACTATGCTCATACTATTTTACTGAACTTCCATAGCTACACTCAACTGAAAGGTTAGGGAACCCTGGAGGAATCCAACGGTCAGTGTTGTCTCTTTTCATTTAAAATGTTTCTGTTTTTTTTTACGTAAGCATGGTATCATTACGAACTGAACCACCACAACAACATTTACTCGAGAGTAGGAATTCCCCAGACATAGCAACCGAGACCATCTCATTTCTAACAAAACATAAGCTTTCAGGGGAGAAACTAGATTCATGCAAGCTTTTGCTTATTATCTATGTGGGATAAAACAGGCTATACAAGGCTGGGACTGAGTCTGGGACTGAGTCTGGGACTGAGTCTGGGACTGAGGCTGTGACTGAGATGGGACTGAGGCTGTGACTGAGGCTGGGACTGAGGCTGTGACTGAGGCTGTGACTGAGGCTGGGACTGAGGCTGTGACTGAGGCTGGGACTGAGGCTGTGACTAAGGCTGGGACTGAGGCTGTGACTGAGGCTGTGACTGAGGCTGGGACTGAGGCTGTGACTGAGGCTGGGACTGAGGCTGGGACTGAGGCTGTGACTGAGGCTGTGACTGAGGCTGGGACTGAGGCTGTGACTGAGGCTGTGACTGAGGCTGGGACTGAGGCTGGGACTGAGGCTGGGACTGAGGCTGTGACTGAGGCTGGGACTGAGGCTGGGACTGAGGCTGTGACTGAGGCTGTGACTGAGGCTGGGACTGAGGCTGGGACTGAGGCTGGGACTGAGATGGGACTGAGGCTGGGACTGAGGCTGGGACTGAGGCTGGGACTGAGGCTGGGACTGAGGCTGGGACTGAGGCTGTGACTGAGGCTGGGACTGAGGCTGGGACTGAGGCTGTGACTGAGGCTGGGACTGAGGCTGGGACTGAGGCTGGGACTGAGGCTGGGACTGAGGCTGTGACTGAGGCTGGGACTGAGGCTGGGACTGAGGCTGGGACTGAGGCTGGGACGGAGTCTGGGACTGAGGCTGGGACTGAGGCTGGGACTGAGGCTGGGACTGAGTCTGGGACTGAGTCTGGGACTGAGTCTGGGACTGAGGCTGTGACTGAGATGGGACTGAGGCTGTGACTGAGGCTGGGACTGAGGCTGTGACTGAGGCTGTGACTGAGGCTGGGACTGAGGCTGTGACTGAGGCTGGGACTGAGGCTGTGACTAAGGCTGGGACTGAGGCTGTGACTGAGGCTGTGACTGAGGCTGGGACTGAGGCTGTGACTAAGGCTGGGACTGAGGCTGTGACTGAGGCTGTGACTGAGGCTGGGACTGAGGCTGTGACTGAGGCTGGGACTGAGGCTGGGACTGAGGCTGTGACTGAGGCTGTGACTGAGGCTGGGACTGAGGCTGTGACTGAGGCTGTGACTGAGGCTGGGACTGAGGCTGGGACTGAGGCTGGGACTGAGGCTGTGACTGAGGCTGGGACTGAGGCTGGGACTGAGGCTGTGACTGAGGCTGTGACTGAGGCTGGGACTGAGGCTGGGACTGAGGCTGGGACTGAGATGGGACTGAGGCTGGGACTGAGGCTGGGACTGAGGCTGGGACTGAGGCTGGGACTGAGGCTGGGACTGAGGCTGGGACTGAGGCTGGGACTGAGGCTGTGACTGAGGCTGGGACTGAGGCTGGGACTGAGGCTGGGACTGAGGCTGGGACTGAGGCTGTGACTGAGGCTGGGACTGAGGCTGGGACTGAGGCTGGGACTGAGGCTGGGACGGAGTCTGGGACTGAGGCTGGGACTGAGGCTGGGACTGAGGCTGGGACTGAGGCTGGGACTGAGGCTGTGACTAAGGCTGGGACTGAGGCTGGGACTAAGGCTGGGACTGAGGCTGGGACTGAGGCTGGGACTGAGGCTGGGACTGAGTCTGTGACTGAGGCTGGGACTGAGGCTGTGACTAAGGCTGGGACTGAGGCTGGGACTAAGGCTGGGACTGAGTCTGGGACTGAGTCTGGGACTGAGTCTGGGACTGAGTCTGTGACTGAGGCTGGGACTGAGGCTGGGACTGAGTCTGTGACTGAGGCTGGGACTGAGGCTGGGACTGAGTCTGTGACTGAGGCTGGGACTGAGGCTGGGACTGAGGCTGTGACTGAGGCTGTGACTGAGGCTGGGACTGAGTCTGTGACTGAGGCTGGGACTGAGGCTGTGACTGAGGCTGGGACTGAGGCTGGGACTGTGTCTGGGACTGAGGCTGGGACTGAGGCTGGGACTGAGTCTGGGACTGAGGCTGGGACTGAGGCTGGGACTGAGTCTGGGACTGAGTCTGGGACTGAGGCTGGGACTGAGGCTGGGACTGAGACTGGGACTGAGACTGGGACTGAGACTGGGACTGAGGCTGGGACTGCTCTGAGATGGGAATTACTTCTGATTAGTTTTGTCGCCCCTAGAAGGAAAAACAATTCCCAGATGGATGTTTTGGGATTGCATAGGAATTAGACATATCAGAATGTGTCTTCAGAGTCTCATACAGGCTACTACAATCACTTTGGCACTAATTTCAGAACCTTGATGTCATTTTTCAAAACTCTAGACACAAAACACACAACCGATGATCAAAATGCACATTTTTCAAAACTCTAACATATTTTCCAACTGCTTGCATACAATACACATAAAGATAAGATCATTAGTTCATTGAACTAAAATTACCTGTTCAAAACCGCACAACTTAACATCAAAGTATTATCATTTCAAAATGCAATTCACACGTTACATCTGACATGACTGTCTATTCATTTCATTACAATGATCTATCAATTGATACAACTGTTATAAATGAGAAGTAACTGTTACATTACTCTTAATGCATGGTTTTATGGAAACTGACAAACAACATTCCATGTTTAGATCATGAACGTTTCAGGATAACGACACCAGTTGGACTACATTATCTACGGGTGTAATATTTCATCATCATTCTTCATCAGACACTGTTTCTATGGTCCCATGTACCACTTTTCCAGACCATGTTTTCAGATTTGACATTACTGTACACTCACCGGACACTTTATTAGGTACACCTATCTGGTACTAGGTAGGACCCCCTTTTGCCTCCACGACAGCCTGAATTATTCACATTGTTGTACGTTAAGAGATGCCCTTCTGCACACCACTGTTTTAAACGGCTGTTATTTGAGCGTTTGTGGCCTTTCTGTTAGCGTGAATGAGTCTGGACGTTCTCCTCTGACCTTTCTAAGTAACAAGGTGTTTTTTGCCCACAGAGCTGCCGCTTACTGAATGTGTTTTGTTTATCGCACCATTCTCTGTCAATCAATTCTAGAGACCGTAGTGCGTAAAAATCCCCGGAGGGCAGCTGTTTCTGAGATGCTGGAACCACCATGTGTGGCACCAACAATCATACCAGGGTCAAAGTCGCTTAGATTACGCATCTCGCCCGTTCTAATGTCTGGTCGAACAACAACTAAAGCTCTCTACTCTATATACTCTATATATTGAGTTGCAGTGGGAGGAGGAAGTCGAAGAAGACGAGGTGGTCAAAGGAATTGCAGGGGGCAAGAGCGTCCAATGAAATCCCAGCAATAGTTGTAGACCATGTCGTAAATCATGGCATGACAACGACTGAGGCAGATACAATGATTCAACCAAACCTCAGAAGATCAACCGGGGCCTCAATCACCAGAACTTTCCTAAATGAGAGCCGGTAAGTCTTCAGAATGCACTAAACATTAGGCTGCTCTCAACTGTCAAATGACTGTATACTGCATGCCAACGTGGACCAAAGAGTAGCTGATGTGTCTAAATGTGTTCTTAGGGTAATTTTCCCTGCAGAATTGAGACAAGGCCAAATAGTGGAGGCTGAGGCAAAATTCTGACTGACCAACAAGAGCGGGCTGTGGTCAATTTGGTTCGGGCCAGAAATTATATTCACCTTACAGAAATTCGACAGCACATCTTGGACAATGACTACATGTTCAACAATGTGGAAGCCATATGTTTGCCGACTATTGCACGCATGCTGAAAATGCACAAGGTGTCTCTAAAACAACTATACTGTGTGCCTTTTGAAATAAATGCAGACAGAGTGAAGCAACTGAGGACTGAGTATGTTCAGGTATGTTCAGGTATGTTCAGTTTCAAGATGCTTGTTGTGAAAAATTCCCCATCAGTAATTCTCTTTCCAAAATGTATTTTTAGAGGGTGATGGAGCTGGATGTTGACGAAAACCATCACAAACTCCTCTTTTTGGACGAGGCAGGCTTCAACCTGGCCAAGACAAGGAGGGGAGGTCGGAATTTCATTGGCCAGCAGGCAACCATCCAAGTACCTGGACAACGTGGAGCCAGTATCGCCATGTGTACGGCTATATCGGAAGATGGTGTGATGGGGCACAGACCTTTTATTGGATAATTTAATTCAGCTCTCCTTGTAACCTTCCTTGATGAGCTAAATCAGATCTGTAGAGCTGATGGTGTGACCTATGTTATTGTGTGGCATAATGTCAGGTTTCACGAGGCTCAAATAGTGCAAGTATGATTTCAGGCCCATCCACAATTTACCACCTTGTACTTACCCCCCATACTCTCCTTTCCTTAACCTCATTGAGGATTTTTTCTCCACATGGAGGTGGAAGGGACACTCCCGTTCAAAAGTTTGGGGTCACTTAGACATTTCCTTGTTTTTGAAAGAAAAGCAAATTTTTGTCCATTAAAATAACATCAAATTGATCAGAAATACAGTGTAGACATTGTTAATGTTGTAAATGACTATTGTAGCTGGAAACGGCAGATTTTTTATGGAATATCTACACAGGCGTACAGAGGCCCATTATCAGCAACCATCACTCCTGTGTTCCAATGGCACGTTGTGTTAGCTAATCCAAGTTTATCATTTTAAAAGGCTAATTGATCATTAGAAAACCCTTTTGCAATTATGTTAGCACAGCTGAAAACTGTTGTGCTGATTTAAAGAAGCAATATAACTGGCCTTCTTTAGACTAGTTGAGTATCTGGAGCATCAGTATTTGTGGGTTCGATTACAGGCTCAAAATGGCCAGAAACAAAGAACATTCTTCTGAAACTCATCAGTCTAATTTTTTTCGGAGAAATTAATGCTATTCCATGTGAGAAATTGCCAAGAAACTGAAGATCTCGTACAACGCTGTGTTACGCCCTTCACAGAACAGCGCAAACTGGCTCTAACCAGAATAGAAAGAGGAGTGGGAGGCCCCGGGGCACAACTGAGCAAGAGGATAAGAACATTACTGTCTAGTTTGAGAAACAGACGCCTCACAAGTCCTCAACTAGCAGCATCATTAAATAGTACCCGCAAAACACCAGTCTCAACATCAACAGTGAAGAGGCGACTCCGGGATGCTGGCCTTCTAGCCAGAGTTGCAAAGAAAAAGCCATATCTTCCTCTGTTCAGCGTCTGTGTTCTTTTGCCCTTAATCTTTTATTTTTATTGGCTTTTTCTTTGATTGCTAATAATGGGCCTCTGTACGCCTATGTAGATATTCCCAAAAAACTGCTGTTTAAGCTACAATAGTTATTTACAACATAGACAATGTCTACACTGTATTTCTGATCAATTTGATGTTATTTTAATGGACAAAAATTTGCTTTTCTTTCAAAAACAAGGAAATGTCTAAGTGACCCCAAACTTTTGAACGGGAGTGTCCCTTCCACCTCCATGTGGAGAAAAAATCCTCAATGAGGTTAAGGAAAGGAGAGTATGGGGGGTAAGTACAAGGTGGTAAATTGTGGATGGGCCTGAAATCATACTTGCACTATTAGTGACCCTACACTTTTGAGCGGTAGTGTATATGATAGGCGCCCTCACGAACAAGCCACCCTTCTCCAGGCCATGAATGACGCATGCAATGACATCACGGCAGACCTGATGTTTGGCTAACAAAAACATCCATTGTAATGTGGATGAGAACCTGTGGCCAAATCCACAAGACAGGGTTGATGGAAATATAGAAGTACGGTAATCAATCCTTTGTTTTGCTTTTTACAGTAAGCCAGGTGAGAAACACTGTAGTTTTAAAGACGTTTTACTATCGTATTTTTTCTTTTTTGTGGCTTATTATTTTTGCTTTGATTCAAAGAAACCTATGTTGTGATTTTATTGTATTTCATCAATACATTTCAGGTTTTGTTCAATGATTCCACTGGACAGTAGTGCCAAAATAACTGTAAAATTACCGTTGTCATTTTACCTCCATTACCTTTACAAATTGTAGCACTGAATTAATGTTAAGGCTGTGTGTGAGTGTGCTCATTGCAGCAACATAGCACCCTGTGTCCCACTGCTGGTTTACCTCTGAAGCTAAGCAGTGTTGGTCCTGGTCAGACCCGAGGTTGGGAGACAAGATGTAGCTGGATGTGGTTAACATAATAATGTGAAAAATAAACATGTGAAGAAAAATATCACACAGGGAAAAACTGTTTTTACATTAGGGAAAACATGTGAAACTTAACACGTAAATGTGGAGTTTGTGGATTGTTTTACATATGTGAACTTGCAATTTGCATTTTCATGTGTAAGAAAACCCCAGATTGACTCCAATGTTAACAAAGTATGATCTAAAAACTGTTAAAACTATCATTTTGATATAATGGATAGTTTTTGAGAGTCGTCGCATTTTTCCAGCACAATCTCTCAGACGGTGGCAGGAAAACCATTTGTTCATGTTTCAAGTAACAGTGTTTTTATACTCTAGTGAGTGAGTTACTTTTGTGCCTTTAATATCAAGCAAAACGTCAAAAGTTGAGAACGAAATGTGTTGTATTGCAAACAAAAAGAGTGAAACTGCATATCCAATTCTCTCGTGAACGATTTTTACATCTGAAAACAGGTGGTGTTAACATGACATTTAATAAATGTGAAAATATAGTTGCAAATTAGACTTTTTTGTAAGGGTGTGTATACATGTTATATACAGAGTGTATACATGTTATATACAGGGTGTATACAGGTTATATACAGGGTGTATACAGGTTATATACAGGGTGTATACAGGGTATATACAGGGTGTATACAGGTTATATACAGGGTGTATACATGTTATATACAGGGTGTATACATGTTATATACAGGGTGTATACATGTTATATACAGGGTGTATACATGTTATATACAGAGTGTATACATGTTATATACAGGGTGTATACATGTTATATACAGGGTGTATACAGGTTATATACAGGGTGTATACATGTTATATACAGGGTGTATACAGGTTATATACAGGGTGTATACAGGGTATATACAGGGTGTATACAGGTTATATACAGGGTGTATACATGTTATATACAGGGTGTATACATGTTATATACAGGGTGTATACAGGTTATATACAGGGTGTATATAGGTTATATACAGGGTGTATACAGGTTATATACAGGGTGTATACAGGTTATATACAGGGTGTATACAGGTTATATACAGGGTGTATACATGTTATATACAGGGTGTATACAGGTTATATACAGGGTGTATACAGGGTATATACAGGGTGTATACAGGTTATATACAGGGTGTATACATGTTATATACAGGGTGTATACATGTTATATACAGGGTGTATACAGGTTATATACAGGGTGTATATAGGTTATATACAGGGTGTATACAGGTTATATACAGGGTGTATACAGGTTATATACAGGGTGTATACATGTTATATACAGGGTGTATACAGGTTATATACAGGGTGTATACAGGGTATATACAGGGTGTATACAGGTTATATACAGGGTGTATACATGTTATATACAGGGTGTATACATGTTATATACAGGGTGTATACATGTTATATACAGAGTGTATACATGTTATATACAGGGTGTATACATGTTATATACAGGGCATATACATGTTATATACAGGGCGTATACATGTTATATACAGAGTGTATACAGGTTATATACAGGGTGTATACATATTATATACAGGGTGTATACATGTTATATACAGGTTGTAGACATGTTATATACAGGGTGTATACAGGGCGTATACATATATATACAGGGTGTATACATGTTATATACAGGGTGTATACATGTTATATACAGGGCGTATACAGGCTATATGCAGGGTGTATACAGGTTATATACAGGATGTATATATGTTATACACAGGGTGTATACAGGGTGTATACATGTTATATACAGGTTGTAGACATGTTATATACAGGGTGTATACAGGGCGTATACATATATATACAGGGTGTATACACGTTATATACAGGGTGTATACATGTTATATACAGGGCGTATACAGGCTATATGCAGGGTGTATACAGGTTATATACAGGATGTATACATGTTATACACAGGGTGTATACAGGGTGTATACATGTTATATACAGGGTGTTTACATGTTATATACAGGATGTATACATGTTATATACAGGGTGTATACATGTTATATACAGGGTGTTTACATGTTATATACAGGGTGTATAAGGTTATATACAGGGTGTATACAGGTTATATACAGGGCGTGTACACACATATGTACAATGAGTTGTGTGGATACCCGTGTGTATGTCAGGACATCTATGCTGTACTTCTAGTTGGTTCAACAATAAAACAATTTTAGATAGTATGTGGCATTGTGTGTTTGAGACTCTCTTCATGGTGCTTCAGCTATGAGCCCTAAACATACTGGACCCCCATGTCAGTGTCCCTGACCTCCTCCAGACCCCCAGCAGTTAGTACCGGGGCATTTACACCCTTTGATGTGACCCGGGATCGGATCTGCTCACTGGCCTTGTCTCAGGAATTGATATTGGTGCTGCCCCCGTAGCCTGAAGGTCCTTTTGTCTCTGTGTCCCTCTGTGTGTCTGTAGTCTATTGGAGGCTACACGCTGACACTGAACGGTAAGGACTTATCATGAGAGAGAACCTTCAAATACACTGTTTCTATTCCTCATCTAACCAACAAACAAACATTGACTTTTGTAAAATATTTTACAAAGAATCTCCCCTCAAACATACAAGCCCATCATAATGTCGTACTTGTGTTGAAGATGAATCATCTTGAAACCACAGATTAAGTGGTTAAGGACCGGTAAAACCTAACCCCTGTAGATAAGTCATAGTCAAGACGTGAGGGACAAGGGCTTTTCCCAGAGCTTATTGACAAAGTTGTAAGTGTATCCAAAATGCCACCCTGGTCCCTAATTTGGGTGCTACTTTTCACCAGGGCCCATTGAGATCTGGTCAAAAGTAGTGCACTATATACGGAATTAGGGTGCGATTTGGGACACAATTAGGGTGCCATTTGGGGGGAGGGGGTGTGTTCAGGTTTCCAGTTGTATTTGTCACATGCACAAGTATAGTGAAATGCTTTGCTGACATTCTTGAGATTAAATTACAGTTGACTGAGTGATGAAGCTTCTAATCCCATCTAATGCACTTAAGGACACTACTTCACACTTAAACCTGTTAGCTAAACACACGGAATCCTACTGTGTTTAATATGGGTTAAAAAGCTTTAAGGAATATAAGACAAATTGTCTAACGTGATGGAAAATACACAACGATTTAATATGAAGAAACATATTGCTCTCCAGTCTATTTTTTAATTGAATATGAAGAAATATGTTGCTCTCCGGTCTATTCTTTCATTTAATATGAAGAAACATATTTCTCTCCAGTCTATTCTTTCATTTTGAACAGATAATTGAGTTAAATTATTCAGTGTATATATCTTTTAATATGCTTTCCTCATTTCCTCACAAATTGATTATGTGTATGTAATTTCAGTTCCTGTTCAATCTACATATCTCTGGGCTTCTCTAGAATTACATTAACATTTCAGTCATTTAGCAGACACTCTTATCCAGAGCGACTTACAGTAGTGAGCGCATACATTTTCACACAATCTTCATATTGGTCCCCCATGTGAACTGAACCCACAACCCTGTCATTGCAAGCACCATGCTCTACCAACTGAGACACACGGGATTGGCGACAACGACTGAGATTGCATCCCAAATGGCATCCTATTCCCTATATAGTGGTGTTATTTTTACCCATGCTATTTGGAACGTAGCCACAGATAGGAAGTATAGTGCAGACTAGTGGCAGTAAATTAAGAACTCATAATGTGTTGTTATGAAATCCTTAACAGTCTATTTTGGGCTGTAAACTAATGTGACCCCTCCATCAGTTTCTCTGGTTTTACGATTTCTGGGTATGTGTTTGGATAAAATGAACATTTTTTATTTTTTATTCTATAAACTACTGACAACATTTCTCCCAAATTCCAAATAAAAATATAGTAATTTAGAGCATTTATTAGCAGAAAATGACAACTGGTCAAAATAACAAAAAAATATGCGTTTGTCAGACCTCAAATAACGCAAAGAAAAGTTTCATTTTTAAACAACACAATAATAATGTTTTAATTTAGGAAGTGTTCAGAAATCAATATTTGGTGGAATAACCCTGAATAACCCAGCATTCATGCGTCTTGGCATGCAGCTCTCCACCTGTCTTTCACATTGATGTTGGGTGACTTTATGCCGCTCCTGGCACAGAAAATTCAAGCAGCTCGGCTTTGTTTGATGGCTTGTGACCATCCATTTTCCTCTTGATCACATTCCAGAGGTTTTCAATGGGGTTCAGGTCTGGAGATTGGGCTGGCCATGACAGGGTCTTGATCTGGTGCTCCTCCATGCACACCTTGATTGACCTGGCTGTGTGGCATGGATCATTGTCCTGCTGGAAATAACAATCCTCAGAGATGGGGAACATTGTCAGAGCAGAAGGAAGCAAGTTTTCTTCCAGGACAACCTTGTACGTGGCTTGATTCATGCGTCCTTCACAAAGACAAATCTGCCGATTCCAGCCTTGCTGAAGCACCAGATCATCACCGATCCTACACCAAATTTCACAGTGGATGCGAGACACTGTGGCTTGTAGGCCTCTCCAGGTCTCCAAACAATCTTGAACAATTAGATGACCAGGTTTTGGGCAAAGCTGAAAATTGGACTCGTCAGAGAAGATGACCTTACTCCAGTCCTCTACGGTCCAATCGTTATGGTCTTTTGCAAAGTTCAACCTGGCTCTTCTTTGCTTCTAATTGATGAAGGGCTTTTTTCTAGCTTTGCACGACTTCAGACCTGCCCCGAGGAGACTGCTTCGAACCGTCCTCGCCATGCATTTCACCCCAGCTGCCGTTTGCCATTCTTTTTGTAGGTCACTTGATATCATCCTACGGTTGTTGAGTGACATTGGAATGAGTTTGCGGTCATCCCGGTCAGTGGAGAGTCGTTTTCGACCTCTGTCGGTCTGTAGCTTTGTTGTCCCCAATGTCCGCTGCTTGACCTTGTTCTTATGAACAGCCATCTTTGAGATTTTAAGGATGGAAGCAACCTGATGCTCACTGTATCCCTCTGCCAGTAAAGCCAGAATTTAACCCTTCTTTTCCTCACTCAAAACTTTATTTTTCAACTCTTTTGGCATGGTCAATAGTTATTTTTGGATTCTAATTACTGTTGATGTACTACTGGGACTGTTTCTGCCATCCAGCTGGTCCTATTGCAAGAGGATAGTCACAGTAGTGTTTTTTATACTTTTCTTCATTAAATAAGATTTGGTTCAGGTGATCACCTAATCAGTACCTCATTCAGTAGAATGAGGTGAGCCTGTGTTGGAATTCAACAGACACTGGAATGGAATGGCTGCCATACATGTAGAGGTGCTGATTTAAGAAGAATTTGCAGGGGTTTCTTCATTTTTTTCCAGAGCTGTATGTACTGTATATTCCCTGACCTTTCTTATATCTCCTAGATACAGGACAGACATTTCAAAACCTTATTCTTTATGACTTATTTTTGGACTGTCTTTTTTGCCATTCATGAACGTTATTCAGTGTGTTTCTGTGGACTATAAAATTCAATATTTGATCAAATAATTTTGCAAAAAAAAATATATACCCAACATCATCCATCCATCACAACCCCAACCCATCCCAATACTATCCATCCATCATACCCCCAACCCATCCCAACACCATCCATCCATCATACCCCCAACCCATCCCAATACCATCCATCCACCACACCCCCAACCCATCCCAACACCATCCATCCACCACAACCCCAACCCATCCCAACACCATCCATCCATCACAACCCCAACCCATCCCAATACTATCCATCTATCACACCCCCAACCCATCCCAACACCATCCATCCACCACACCCCCAACCCATCCCAACACCATCCATTCACCACACCCCCAACCCATCCCAACACCATCCATCCATCCATCACAACCCCAACCCATCCCAATACTATCCATCTATCACACCCCCAACCCATCCCAACACCATCCATCCATCCATCATACCCCCAACCCATCCCAACACCATCCACCCACCACACCCCCAACCCATCCCAACACCATCCATCCATCATACCTCCAACCCATCCCAATACCATCCATCCATCACACCCTCAACCCATCCCAACATCATCCATCCATCATACCTCCAACCCATCCCAATACCATCCATCCATCACACCCCCAACCCATCCCAACACCATCCATCCATCATACCTCCAACCCATCCCAATGCCATCCATCCATCACACCCTCAACCCATCCCAACACCATCCATCCATCACAACCCCAACCCATCCCAACATCATCCATCCATCCATCACACCCCCAACCCATCCCAATACCATCCATCCACCACACCCCCAACCCATCCCAACACCATCCATCATACCTCCAACCCATCCCAATACCATCCATCCATCACACCCTCAACCCATCCCAACACCATCCATCCATCCATCATACCCCCAACCCATCCCAATACCATCCATCCATCACACCCCCAACCCATCCCAACACCATCCATCCACCACACCCCCAACCCATCCCAACACCATCCATCCATCACAACCCCAACCCATCCCAACACCATCCATCCACCACACCCCCAACCCATCCCAACACCATCCATCCACCACACCCCCAACCCATCCCAACACCATCCATCCATCCATCCATCACAACCCCAACCCATCCCAATACCATCCATCACAACCCCAACCCATCCTAATTGTTTCTGTTTCTTAGGTAGCATGACTCAGCTCAAACCCCATCTCCCTTCTAAAGGCTTGTGACTGAGGGGAGCAGGGAGGAAGGCTTGTGACTGAGGGGAGCAGGGAGGAAGGCTTGTGACTGAGGGGAGCAGGGAGGAAGGCTTGGGACTGAGGGGAGCAGGGAGGAAGGCTTGTGACTGAGGGGAGCAGGGAGGAAGGCTTGTGACTGAGTGGAGCAGGGAGGAAGGCTTGTGACTGAGGGGAGCAGGGAGGAGGGCTTGTGACTGAGGGGAGCAGGGAGGAAGGCTTGTGACTGAGTGGAGCAGGGAGGAAGGCTTGTGACTGAGGGGAGCAGGGAGGAAGGCTTGTGACTGAGGGGAGCAGGGAGGAAGGCAGATGGGTTGTGACAGGATGCTGTGAACCTGACGTCTCACTTCCCCTTTCAAGTGCTCTGGTTCAATCATCCCTCGCTGCACAAGCTGTTGTGGAGCACCTTTGAAATCACGGCACAATAGTCTGTTAATGGCTTCTTGTAAAGTTCTAAAGCAGAACCTGACTACACGCTCTCGCTAACGTATATACACACACACACACACACACACACACACACACACACTTTATGTAACATGTCCATACACACTCTGCTGTGCCTCCACAGATAGTGGATATGGTTGTCATAGTTATTCACTGTATGTATTCCTCCTGTCACTAATTATATTTTTTATTTAATCATCTTTATTTTTAACTCTGTATTGTTGGAAAAGTATGTATACTTAAGCATTACACTGTTAGTCTACGTCTGTTATTTACGAAGCATGTGACAAATACAATTTGATTTGATTTGGATACCAACGCAAGGATGCAAATAAACAATGAATATGTTGATAAGGCTGATCGGTGGAGTTGATCGGTGAAGTTGATTGGTGGAGTTGATAGGTGGAGTTGATCGGTGAAGTTGATCGGTGGAGTTGATCGGTGAAGTTGATCGGTGGAGATGATAGGTGGAGTTGATCGGTGGAGTTGATCAGTGGAGTTGATCGGTGAAGTTGATCGGTGGAGATGATAGGTGGAGTTGATCGGTGGAGTTGATAGGTGGAGTTGATCAGTGGAGTTGATCGGTGAAGTTGATCGGTGGAGATGATAGGTGGAGTTGATAGGTGGAGTTGATCAGTGGAGTTGATCGGTGAAGTTGATCGGTGGAGATGATAGGTGGAGTTGATCGGTGGAGTTGATAGGTGGAGTTGATCAGTGGAGTTGATCGGTGGAGTTGATCGGTGGAGATGATAGGTGGAGTTGATCGGTGGAGTTGATCGGTGGAGATGATAGGTGGAGATGATAGGTGGAGTTGATCGGTGGAGTTGATCGGTGGAGATGATAGGTGAAGTTGATCGGTGGAGTTGATCGGTGGAGATGATAGGTGGAGTTGATCGGTGGAGTTGATCGGTGGAGTTGATCGGTGGAGTTGATAGGTGGAGTTGATCGGTGGAGTTGATCGGTGGAGTTGATCGGTGGAGTTGATCGGTGGAGTTGATAGGTGGAGTTGATCGGTGGAGTTGGTGAACAGTACAAAATGGAGGAAGCACGTCAAAAAGAACTCACTGAAAATGAATCAGCATTATGTCTTGTGTGTGAACTTGAGGTCTGAGAGCATTGGCTACACATAAATGTACCTTACATTCAGTCCTCTTGACGATGTGAAACATGAATAGTTTTCTAAGAAATAGCCAAAACACTAGGTTTTCTAAGAAATAGTCAAAACACAAGGTTTTTTAAGAAAATGTTATCTAATACAGGTGTCTAATTACTATATGTAGTGAAGGACCTCATATGTTAGATTCAGTGTTAATCCTGTGATATAACATCATCATGTAGTGCCCTAAATAGGCAATAGGGTGCCGTTCACCCAGTCCATATCTGTCTGTTGTAATGTAAACAGACTATAAAGCTGGTCACCTGGATGATGGACCCAGTCCATATCTGTCTGTTGTAATGTAAACAGACTATAAAGCTGGTCACCTGGATGATGGACCCAGTCCATATCTGTCTGTTGTAATGTAAACAGACTATAAAGCTGGTCACCTGGATGATGGACCCAGTCCATATCTGTCTGTTGTAATGTAAACAGACTATAAAGCTGGTCACCTGGATGATGGACCCAGTCCATATCTGTCTGTTGTAATGTAAACAGACTATAAAGCTGGTCACCTGGATGATGGACCCAGTCCATATCTGTCTGTTGTAATGTAAACAGACTATAAAGCTGGTCACCTGGATGATGGACCCAGTCCATATCTGTCTGTTGTAATGTAAACAGACTATAAAGCTGGTCACCTGGATGATGGACCCAGTCCATATCTGTCTGTTGTAATGTAAACAGACTATAAAGCTGGTCACCTGGATGATGGACCCAGTCCATATCTGTCTGTTGTAATGTAAACAGACTATAAAGCTGGTCACCTGGATGATGGACCCAGTCCATATCTGTCTGTTGTAATGTAAACAGACTATAAAGCTGGTCACCTGGATGATGGACCCAGTCCATATCTGTCTGTTGTGATGTAAACAGACTATAAAGCTGGTCACCTGGATGATGGACCCAGTCCATATCTGTCTGCTGTAATGTAAACAGACTATAAAGCTGGTCACCTGGATGATGGACCCAGTCCATATCTGTCTGTTGTGATGTAAACAGACTATAAAGCTGGTCACCTGGATGATGGACCCAGTCCATATCTGTCTGATGTAATGTAAACAGACTATAAAGCTGGTCACCTGGATGATGGACCCAGTCCATATCTGTCTGTTGTAATGTAAACAGACTATAAAGCTGGTCACCTGGATGATGGACCCAGTCCATATCTGTCTGTTGTAATGTAAACAGACTATAAAGCTGGTCACCTGGATGATGGACCCAGTCCATATCTGTCTGCTGTAATGTAAACAGACTATAAAGCTGGTCACCTGGATGATGGACCCAGTCCATATCTGTCTGCTGTAATGTAAACAGACTATAAAGCTGGTCACCTGGATGATGGACCCAGTCCATATCTGTCTGCTGTAATGTAAACAGACTATAAAGCTGGTCACCTGGATGATGGACCCAGTCCATATCTGTCTGTTGTAATGTAAACAGACTATAAAGCTGGTCACCTGGATGATGGACCCAGTCCATATCTGTCTGCTGTAATGTAAACAGACTATAAAGCTGGTCACCTGGATGATGGACCCAGTCCATATCTGTCTGCTGTAATGTAAACAGACTATAAAGCTGGTCACCTGGATGATGGACCCAGTCCATATCTGTCTGCTGTAATGTAAACAGACTATAAAGCTGGTCACCTGGATGATGGACCCAGTCCATATCTGTCTGCTGTAATGTAAACAGACTATAAAGCTGGTCACCTGGATGATGGACCCAGTCCATATCTGTCTGCTGTAATGTAAACAGACTATAAAGCTGGTCACCTGGATGATGGACCCAGTCCATATCTGTCTGCTGTAATGTAAACAGACTATAAAGCTGGTCACCTGGATGATGGACCCAGTCCATATCTGTCTGCTGTAATGTAAACAGACTATAAAGCTGGTCACCTGGATGATGGACCCAGTCCATATCTGTCTGATGTAATGTAAACAGACTATAAAGCTGGTCACCTGGATGATGGACCCAGTCCATATCTGTCTGCTGTAATGTAAACAGACTATAAAGCTGGTCACCTGGATGATGGACCCAGTCCATATCTGTCTGTTGTAATGTAAACAGACTATAAAGCTGGTCACCTGGATGATGGACCCAGTCCATATCTGTCTGATGTAATGTAAACAGACTATAAAGCTGGTCACCTGGATGATGGACCCAGTCCATATCTGTCTGCTGTAATGTAAACAGACTATAAAGCTGGTCACCTGGATGATGGACCCAGTCCATATCTGTCTGTTGTAATGTAAACAGACTATAAAGCTGGTCACCTGGATGATGGACCCAGTCCATATCTGTCTGTTGTAATGTAAACAGACTATAAAGCTGGTCACCTGGATGATGGACCCAGTCCATATCTGTCTGTTGTAATGTAAACAGACTATAAAGCTGGTCACCTGGATGATGGACCCAGTCCATATCTGTCTGCTGTAATGTAAACAGACTATAAAGCTGGTCACCTGGATGATGGACCCAGTCCATATCTGTCTGTTGTAATGTAAACAGACTATAAAGCTGGTCACCTGGATGATGGACCCAGTCCATATATGTCTGTTGTAATGTAAACAGACTATAAAGCTGGTCACCTGGATGATGGACCCAGTCCATATCTGTCTGTTGTAATGTAAACAGACTATAAAGCTGGTCACCTGGATGATGGACCCAGTCCATATCTGTCTGTTGTAATGTAAACAGACTATAAAGCTGGTCACCTGGATGATGGACCCAGTCCATATCTGTCTGCTGTAATGTAAACAGACTATAAAGCTGGTCACCTGGATGATGGACCCAGTCCATATCTGTCTGTTGTAATGTAAACAGACTATAAAGCTGGTCACCTGGATGATGGACCCAGTCCATATCTGTCTGTTGTAATGTAAACAGACTATAAAGCTGGTCACCTGGATGATGGACCCAGTCCATATCTGTCTGCTGTAATGTAAACAGACTATAAAGCTGGTCACCTGGATGATGGACCCAGTCCATATCTGTCTGTTGTAATGTAAACAGACTATAAAGCTGGTCACCTGGATGATGGACCCAGTCCATATATGTCTGTTGTAATGTAAACAGACTATAAAGCTGGTCACCTGGATGATGGACCCAGTCCATATCTGTCTGTTGTAATGTAAACAGACTATAAAGCTGGTCACCTGGATGATGGACCCAGTCCATATCTGTCTGTTGTAATGTAAACAGACTATAAAGCTGGTCACCTGGATGATGGACCCAGTCCATATCTGTCTGCTGTAATGTAAACAGACTATAAAGCTGGTCACCTGGATGATGGACCCAGTCCATATCTGTCTGTTGTAATGTAAACAGACTATAAAGCTGGTCACCTGGATGATGGACCCAGTCCATATCTGTCTGTTGTAATGTAAACAGACTATAAAGCTGGTCACCTGGATGATGGACCCAGTCCATATCTGTCTGTTGTAATGTAAACAGACTATAAAGCTGGTCACCTGGATGATGGACCCAGTCCAAATCTGTCTGATGTAATGTAAACAGACTATAAAGCTGGTCACCTGGATGATGGACCCAGTCCATATCTGTCTGTTGTAATGTAAACAGACTATAAAGCTGGTCACCTGGATGATGGACCCAGTCCATATCTGTCTGCTGTAATGTAAACAGACTATAAAGCTGGTCACCTGGATGATGGACCCAGTCCATATCTGTCTGATGTAATGTAAACAGACTATAAAGCTGGTCACCTGGATGATGGACCCAGTCCATATCTGTCTGTTGTAATGTAAACAGACTATAAAGCTGGTCACCTGGATGATGGACCCAGTCCATATCTGTCTGCTGTAATGTAAACAGACTATAAAGCTGGTCACCTGGATGATGGACCCAGTCCATATCTGTCTGTTGTAATGTAAACAGACTATAAAGCTGGTCACCTGGATGATGGACCCAGTCCATATCTGTCTGCTGTAATGTAAACAGACTATAAAGCTGGTCACCTGGATGATGGACCCAGTCCATATCTGTCTGCTGTAATGTAAACAGACTATAAAGCTGGTCACCTGGATGATGGACCCAGTCCATATCTGTCTGCTGTAATGTAAACAGACTATAAAGCTGGTCACCTGGATGATGGACCCAGTCCATATCTGTCTGCTGTAATGTAAACAGACTATAAAGCTGGTCACCTGGATGATGGACCCAGTCCATATCTGTCTGCTGTAATGTAAACAGACTATAAAGCTGGTCACCTGGATGATGGACCCAGTCCATATCTGTCTGTTGTAATGTAAACAGACTATAAAGCTGGTCACCTGGATGATGGACCCAGTCCATATCTGTCTGCTGTAATGTAAACAGACTATAAAGCTGGTCACCTGGATGATGGACCCAGTCCATATCTGTCTGCTGTAATGTAAACAGACTATAAAGCTGGTCACCTGGATGATGGACCCAGTCCATATCTGTCTGATGTAATGTAAACAGACTATAAAGCTGGTCACCTGGATGATGGACCCAGTCCATATCTGTCTGTTGTAATGTAAACAGACTATAAAGCTGGTCACCTGGATGATGGACCCAGTCCATATCTGTCTGCTGTAATGTAAACAGACTATAAAGCTGGTCACCTGGATGATGGACCCAGTCCATATCTGTCTGCTGTAATGTAAACAGACTATAAAGCTGGTCACCTGGATGATGGACCCAGTCCATATCTGTCTGTTGTAATGTAAACAGACTATAAAGCTGGTCACCTGGATGATGGACTATAATGCCAAACAGCACTTCATTAGTTAGTACTGTGACTGGACATGCAAAATCCTCAGCATTAAATACAAATCTATGTATTGAGTTGCATGTATTGGTGAACACAGACTTCATTGATCCTTGATACGGAAAAAATGTGTTTAAACGCCATAACATTCATGATACCATATTATTTGACGTGGCAGTCAAAATCGGGACAGAGTCTTGCTCAAGTAATAGAGTGCCTTAAAAATGCACTAATCTATTGGACTGTGAGGAAGAGGAGGAGGAGGAGGAGGAGGATGAGGAGAAGGAGGAGGAGGAGGAGGAGGAGGAGGAGGAGAAGGAGGAGGAGGAGGGCGGTCCTTTCTCTCCAGAGCCAAGCTTCAAGGACCAGCCTTAATGAGGTAGTGGTGATAGAGAACGCCTGGTATGGAGAGGTGAAGGACAGACTTACCTGCAGCACTCAGCACACGAGAGGTTCACTACTCACAGCTTAAGCTGATAACAGAACAAGAAGTTAAAAGTGTCAAGAGGTCGTAGGAGTAAGTATTTTCTACCAGACAGAACTGGGGAAATCTTATACTCAGAAATATGGTGTAGCCAAGATAGAAAATGCAGAAGAGAACAGAATGGAAGTACATTTTAAGCACCAAAGGCAATTCCATGGCTTTTTACTGTAAGTGGACTGAAATATACTGTATTATATCTCTTTCACACTCTAAATAGAGGAATGGGTCTTAGAAATATATAATAATATTTTTATATAAAATGGTTACAGTCCAGACTGAATAGAAACCAGAGATACAACGACTACGTCAAACCAAGTCTTTAACAATTCAACACATCAAGTCAGGAAATGGCCTTGATTTTAAGCTGTTGAGAAATATTCATATTGAAAACGATTTTAATTATTAAGAGTTAGAGATTAAGTAGTGACGTATTGACATCAACCAGCATAGTAGTTAAGTTAGCTAACTCATGAGGTGGTGTTCAAAATGTTCCCTATGTAGTGCACGACTTTTGACCAGTGGCCATAGGGTTCTGGTCAAAAGTCGTGCGCTGAGTAGTGAGTAGGGTGTTGTAGGAAGCAGAATGGTCCAGTGGTCTGACGTCTGACGTGACTCAGGCATATTACTCCTGAAATTGAGTGTGGCCAAACGTGGCCATATAGTCATTAATCCACATTAAGATGTGTTGCCTAATGAGTCACGTCTCCGGGTTGTTGAAGTCAAACATATCCCTGACTAGTTTAATGAAGCGTGATTCCCTGTCGATGGTGTTTAGGATAACCAGCCATGAAGTAAATGTGAGGTTCACTACTCAATTAAGTTTGTATAGAGGGTGAAATCAGTTATAGTTGTGTTAATAGACCAGTATAAATCAGTTATAGTTGTGTTAATAGACCAGTATAAATCAGTTATAGTTGTGTTAATAGACCAGTATAAATCAGTTATAGTTGTGTTAATAGACCAGTATAAATCAGTTATAGTTGTGTTAATAGACCAGTATAAATCAGTTATAGTTGTGTTAACAGACCAGTATAAATCAGTTTTAGTTGTGTTAATAGACCAGTATAAATCAGTTATAGTTGTGTTAATAGACCAGTATAAATCAGTTATAGTTGTGTTAATAGACCAGTATAAATCAGTTATAGTTGTGTTAATAGACCAGTATAAATCAGTTATAGTTGTGTTAATAGACCAGTATAAATCAGTTATAGTTGTGTTAATAGACCAGTATAAATCAGTTATGGTTGTGTTAATAGACCAGTATAAATCAGTTATAGTTGTGTTAATAGACCAGTATAAATCAGTTATAGTTGTGTTAACAGACCAGTATAAATCAGTTATAGTTGTGTTAATAGACCAGTATAAATCAGTTATAGTTGTGTTAATAGACCAGTATAAATCAGTTATGGTTGTGTTAATAGACCAGTATAAATCATTTATAGTTGTGTTAATAGACCAGCATAAATCAGTTATAGTTGTGTTAATAGACCAGTATAAATCAGTTATAGTTGTGTTAATAGACCAGTATAAATCAGTTATAGTTGTGTTAATAGACCAGTATAAATCAGTTATAGTTGTGTTAACAGACCAGTATAAATCAGTTATAGTTGTGTTAATAGACCAGTATAAATAAGTTATAGTTGTGTTAATAGACCAGTATAAATCAGTTATGGTTGTGTTAATAGACCAGTATAAATCAGTTATAGTTGTGTTAATAGACCAGTATAAATCAGTTATGGTTGTGTTAATAGACCAGTATAAATCAGTTATAGTTGTGTTAACAGACCAGTATAAATCAGTTATAGTTGTGTTAATAGACCAGTATAAATCAGTTATAGTTGTGTTAACAGACCAGTATAAATCAGTTTTAGTTGTGTTAATAGACCAGTATAAATCAGTTATAGTTGTGTTAATAGACCAGTATAAATCAGTTATAGTTGTGTTAATAGACCAGTATAAATCAGTTATAGTTGTGTTAATAGACCAGTATAAATCAGTTATAGTTGTGTTAATAGACCAGTATAAATCAGTTATAGTTGTGTTAATAGACCAGTATAAATCAGTTATAGTTGTGTTAACAGACCAGTATAAATCAGTTATAGTTGTGTTAATAGACCAGTATAAATCAGTTATAGTTGTGTTAATAGACCAATATAAATCAGTTATGGTTGTGTTAATAGACCAGTATAAATCAGTTATAGTTGTGTTAATAGACCAGTATAAATCAGTTATAGTTGTGTTAATAGACCAGTATAAATCAGTTATAGTTGTGTTAATAGACCAGTATAAATCAGTTATAGTTGTGTTAATAGACCAGTATAAATCAGTTATAGTTGTGTTAATAGACCAGTATAAATCAGTTATAGTTGTGTTAACAGACCAGTATAAATCAGTTATAGCTGTGTTAATAGACCAGTATAAATCAGTTATAGTTGTGTTAACAGACCAGTATAAATCAGTTATAGTTGTGTTAATAGACCAGTATAAATCAGTTATAGTTGTGTTAACAGACCAGTATAAATCAGTTTTAGTTGTGTTAATAGACCAGTATAAATCAGTTATAGTTGTGTTAACAGACCAGTATAAATCAGTTATAGTTGTGTTAATAGACCAGTATAAATCAGTTATAGTTGTGTTAATAGACCAGTATAAATCAGTTATAGTTGTGTTAATAGACCAGTATAAATCAGTTATAGTTGTGTTAATAGACCAGTATAAATCAGTTATAGTTGTGTTAATAGACCAGTATAAATCAGTTATAGTTGTGTTAACAGACCAGTATAAATCAGTTATAGCTGTGTTAATAGACCAGTATAAATCAGTTATAGTTGTGTTAACAGACCAGTATAAATCAGTTATAGTTGTGTTAATAGACCAGTATAAATCAGTTATAGTTGTGTTAACAGACCAGTATAAATCAGTTTTAGTTGTGTTAATAGACCAGTATAAATCAGTTATAGTTGTGTTAACAGACCAGTATAAATCAGTTATAGTTGTGTTAATAGACCAGTATAAATCAGTTATAGTTGTGTTAATAGACCAGTATAAATCAGTTATAGTTGTGTTAATAGACCAGTATAAATCAGTTATAGTTGTGTTAATAGACCAGTATAAATCAGTTATAGTTGTGTTAATAGACCAGTATAAATCAGTTATAGTTGTGTTAATAGACCAGTATAAATCAGTTATAGTTGTGTTAACAGACCAGTATAAATCAGTTTTAGTTGTGTTAACAGACCAGTATAAATCAGTTATAGTTGTGTTAACAGACCAGTATAAATCAGTTATAGTTGTGTTAATAGACCAGTATAAATCAGTTATAGTTGTGTTAATAGACCAGTATAAATCAGTTATAGTTGTGTTAATAGACCAGTATAAATCAGTTATAGTTGTGTTAACAGACCAGTATAAATCAGTTATAGTTGTGTTAATAGACCAGTATAAATCAGTTATAGTTGTGTTAACAGACCAGTATAAATCAGTTATAGTTGTGTTAATAGACCAGTATAAATCAGTTATAGTTGTGTTAATAGACCAGTATAAATCAGTTATAGTTGTGTTAATAGACCAGTATAAATCAGTTATAGTTGTGTTAATAGACCAGTATAAATCAGTTATAGTTGTGTTAATAGACCAGTATAAATCAGTTATAGTTGTGTTAATAGACCAGTATAAATCAGTTATAGTTGTGTTAACAGACCAGTATAAATCAGTTATAGTTGTGTTAACAGACCAGTATAAATCAGTTATAGTTGTGTTAATAGACCAGTATAAATCAGTTATAGTTGTGTTAATAGACCAGTATAAATCAGTTATAGTTGTGTTAATAGACCAGTATAAATCAGTTATAGTTGTGTTAATAGACCAGTATAAATCAGTTATAGTTGTGTTAATAGACCAGTATAAATCAGTTATAGTTGTGTTAATAGACCAGTATAAATCAGTTATAGTTGTGTTAATAGACCAGTATAAATCAGTTATAGTTGTGTTAATAGACCAGTATAAATCAGTTATAGTTGTGTTAATAGACCAGTATAAATCAGTTATAGTTGTGTTAATAGACCAGTATAAATCAGTTATAGTTGTGTTAACAGACCAGTATAAATCAGTTATAGTTGTGTTAATAGACCAGTATAAATCAGTTATAGTTGTGTTAACAGACCAGTATAAATCAGTTATAGTTGTGTTAACAGCAAGTAGAATCCAGCAGCAAGTTGAATCCAGCAGCAAGTTGAATCCAGCAGCAAATAGAATACAGCAGCAAATAGAATCCAGCAGCAAATAGAATCCAGCAGCAAATAGAATCCAGCAGGAAGTAGAATCCAGCAGGAAGTAGAATCCAGCAGGAAGTAGAATCCAGCAGGAAGTAGAATCCAGCAGCAAATAGTATTAAGAGGAATTTATCAATTTTTTGTACAGTTACCCATTCATTACAAGCAAACCTTCATCCTTTATTAAACTTAACCTGTTTATATATCTTCCTCTTGACAGTTTTTCTATAAATGGACCAAGAACCTGTGATTATAGTTGAGGCTAATAAATGTTGCTATTAAACTACATGGGAAAATATATTGACCATACTTCAGGGTTACAGTACATTCTAATAGAGAGTGCACTCTGTAAGGTGCTGTTCTCTGCATGTTGGGGTGCAGTCTAGTCCTGAACACTGGACTGTATAGAACTAGTTTAGATGGTGAGATTCAATGATGGGCTATATTAACAGGGTGACAGACAGCAAGCCATTATTATGTTGCTATTGAGTCTCAAGGGCAGAGCACACACCGCTAAAATGGAAAAAGTTTCAGATGAATGTCTCACCCTGATACCTGCCATTAACAAGTCTATAAAGTCTATGCAGGTGTATTCTGCTTTCAGTGCCACTGAAAACACCTACCTACAGTAGAGAGGAATCTGCTGCTGAAGAAAAAAAGATTGGACTTCGTGTTACATGGAAATAAGAGTTTTAATGGTAACACTTCATTTGAAGTGATCCTTATTACAGTGTAATTGCATGTGTACAGAGCTGGATCAATGCAGGGGTTTACCGGGGCTGAAGCCCCAGGGCCCAGGCCTGTGGAGGACACAAAAGGCAAGAAACAAGAAACAAGAATAATAGTACATATATGCAGTATATATTATACGGTATATACATTACCTTTTAGATATGAAGAATATGTTTTTATATTATTTCATGCAACCGCCAACCACAGGAGGATTCGGGAGCCGGCTCTCAACAAGTGTAGACAGCCTGCTGCTTCCTGCTTCCTGCTGCCGCTCTGCCAATCGAGGTGGGGGAGGAGAGGGGGTGGGGGGCCCACGTGGGTAACTGGGGGGCTCTGCCTTGATTGGGTAACTGATTAATAAAAAATACCAAACAAAACGGCGTAATAAATAAATGTTACTGGTCAACTGTGTGAGTCAGGCGCTGGTCTCTAGAAGCATAAAAAATAAATAAAAAACATCATTTATTTATTTACCATATCATTTCTATCCAACCACGGGTCAAAATACACCAGAGAGCATCATTTAGCTGCAGAGGATCAATATTTGTTATTTTTATAAATGTTAACACAAGCTCATACAGGTAAGTGCCATAATAAGATAGACACTAACATAAAGGGTTGTGGGAACCACGAGCTGCCAGAACAGCTTCAACGCACCATGGCATAGTGGGTAGTACAGTTTACATCCACCTTAGTCAAATACATTTAAACTCAGTTTTTCCATTATTCCTGACATGTAATCCTAGTAAAAATTCCCTGTCTCAGCTCAGTAAGGATCACCACTTTATTTTAAGAATGTGAAATGTCAGAATAATAGTAGAGAGAATGATTTATTTCAGCTTTTATTTCTTTCATCACATTCCCAGTGGGTCAGAAGTTTACCTACACTCAATTAGTATTTGGTAGCATTGCCTTTAAATTGTTTAACTTGGTTCAAATGTTTCGGGTAGCCTTCCACAAGCTTCCCACAATTCCTCCTTGCAGAACTGGTGTAACTGAGTCAGGTTTGTAGGCCTCCTTGCTCGCACATGCTTTTTCAGTTCTGCCCACACATTTTCTATAGGATTGAGGTCAGGGCTTTGTGATGGCCACTCCAATACCTTGACTTTGTTGTCCTTAAGCCATTTTGACACAACTTTGGAAGTATGCTTGGGGTCATTGTCCATTTGGAAGACCCATTTGCGACCAAGCTTTAACTTCATGACTGATGTCTTGAGATGTTGCTTCAATATATCCACATAATTTTCCTTCCTCATGATGCCATCTATTTTGTGAAGTGCACCAGTCCCTCCTGCAGCAAAGCACCCCCACAACATGATGCTGCCAACCCCATGGTTCACGTTTGGGATGGTGTTCTTCGGCTTGCAAGCCTCCCCCTTTTCCTCAAACATAACGATGGTCATTATGGCCAAACAGTTCTATTTTTGTTTCATCAGACCAGAGGACATTTCTCCAAAAAGTACGAACATTGTCCCCATGTGCAGTCGCAAACTGTACTTTTTATGGCGGTTTTGGAGCAGTGACTTCTTCCTTGCTGAGCGGCCTTTCAGGTTATGTCGATATAGGACTTGTTTTACTGTGGATATAGATACTTTTGTACGTGTTTCCTCCAGCATCTTCACAAGGTCTTTTGTTGTTCTGGGATTGATTTGCACTTTTCGCAAAAAGTACGTTCATCTCTAGGAGACAGAACGCGTCTCCTTCCTGAGCGGTATGACGGCTGCGTGGTCCCATGGTGTTTATACTTGCGTACTATTGTTTGTACAGATGAACGTGGTACTTTCAGGCGTTTGGAAATTGCTCCCAAGGATGAACCAGACTTGTGGAGGTCTACTTTTTCTGAGGTCTTGGCTGATTTCTTTAGATTTTCCCATGATGTCGAGCAAAGAGACAATACCGTTTTACCTAACCAATTTTGCTATTATGTGTGTTTTTTCGCGTTATTCGCACATGTTGGCATTTGAAGTTTTATTTTGGGAGTTAATTAATGGCTGTGATCATTTTTGTTTGTTTTTGCTGTTATCAAAATAGCATTTTATAGTTTTTAAATAGTGTACATATGCAGTAAATGAACTAGTTTTTTTTTTACATGTTAGTCATTTAGCAGACGCTCTTCTTCAGCTGAAGCTAGCGACTGGAACGAGCTGCAACAAACACTCAAACTGGACAGTTTTATCTCCATCTCAAAGACTCAATCATGGACACTCTTACTGACAGTTGTGGCTGCTTTGCGTGATGTATTGTCATCTCTACCTTCTTGCCCTTTGTGCTGTTGTCTGTGCCCAATAATGTTTGTACCCTGTTTTGTGCTGCTACCATGTTGTGTTGCTACCATGTTGTTGTCATGTTGTGTTGCAATCATGTTGTTGTCATGTGTTGCTGCTTTGCTATTTTAGTGTCATGTTATGTTGCTACCATGTTGTTGTCATGTTGTGTTGCTACAATGTTGTTGTCATGTTGTGTTGCTACAATGTTGTTGTCATGTTGTGTTGCTACCATGTTGTTGTCATGTTGTGTTGCTGCCATGCTGTGTTGTTGTCTATGGTCTCTCTTTATGTAGTGTTGTGGTGTCTCTCTTTATGTAGTGTTGTGGTGCCTCTCTTTATGTAGTGTTGTGGTGTCTCTCTTTATGTAGTGTTGTGGTGTCTCTCTTTATGTAGTGTTGTGGTGTCTCTCTTTATGTAGTGTTGTGGTGTCTCTCTTTATGTAGTGTTGTGGTGTCTCTCTTTATGTAGTGTTGTGGTGTCTCTCTTTATGTAGTGTTGTGGTGTCTCTCTTTATGTAGTGTTGTGGTGTCTCTCTTTATGTAGTGTTGTGGTGTCTCTCTTCATGTAGTGTTGTGGTGTCTCTCTTCATGTAGTGTTGTGGTGTCTCTCTTTATGTAGTGTTGTGGTGTCTCTCTTTATGTAGTGTTGTGGTGTCTCTCTTTATGTAGTGTTGTGGTGTCTCTCTTCATGTAGTGTTGTGGTGTCTCTCTTTATGTAGTGTTGTGGTGTCTCTCTTTATGTAGTGTTGTGGTGTCTCTCTTTATGTAGTGTTGTGGTGTCTCTCTTTATGTAGTGTTGTGGTGTCTCTCTTTATGTAGTGTTGTGGTGTCTCTCTTTATGTAGTGTTGTGGTGTCTCTCTTCATGTAGTGTTGTGGTGTCTCTCTTCATGTAGTGTTGTGGTGTCTCTCTTTATGTAGTGTTGTGGTGTCTCTCTTTATGTAGTGTTGTGGTGTCTCTCTTTATGTAGTGTTGTGGTGTCTCTCTTTATGTAGTGTTGTGGTGTCTCTCTTTATGTAGTGTTGTGGTGTCTCTCTTTATATAGTGTTGTGGTGTCTCTCTTTGTGTAGTGTTGTGGTGCCTCTCTTTGTGTAGTGTTGTGGTGTCTCTCTTTATGTAGTGTTGTTTTGTCTCTCTTTATGTAGTGTTGTGGTGTCTCTCTTTATGTAGTGTTGTGGTGTCTCTCTTTATGTAGTGTTGTGGTGTCTCTCTTTATGTAGTGTTGTGTTGTCTCTCTTTATGTAGTGTTGTGGTGTCTCTCTTTATGTAGTGTTGTGGTGCCTCTCTTTATGTAGTGTTGTGGTGCCTCTCTTTATGTAGTGTTGTGTTGTCTCTCTTTATGTAGTGTTGTGGTGTCTCTCTTTATGTAGTGTTGTGGTGTCTCTCTTTATGTAGTGTTGTGGTGTCTCTCTTTATGTAGTGTTGTGGTGTCTCTCTTTATGTAGTGTTGTTGTCTCTCTTTATGTAGTGTTGTGGTGTCTCTCTCTATGTAGTGTTGTGTTGTCTCTCTTTATGTAGTATTGTGGTGTCTCTCTTGTCGTGATGTGTGTTTTGTCCTATATTTTATTGATGTATTTTTAATCCCAGCCCCCGTCACCGCAGGAGGCATTTTTTCTTTTGGTAGGCCGTCATTGTAAATAAGAATTTGTTCTTAACTGACATGCCTAGTTAAATTAAGGTTCAATAAAAATATAAATAAAAACATCCCGTGGGAATCAAACCCACAACCATTGTGCTGCATGTGCCATGCTCTACCAACCGAGCTACAATTATAATTACCCTTCCTCATCTAATAACAACATAACTGAACCCAACATGTAAATATGAGATTCCTTCCTCATCTAATAACAACACAACTGAACCCAACATGTAAATATGAGATTCCCTTCCTCATCTAATAACAACACAACTGAACCCAACATGTAAATATGAGATTCCCTTCCTCATCTAATAACAACACAACTGAACCCAACATGTAAATATGAGATTCCTTCCTCATCTAATAACAACACAACTGAACACAACATGTAAATATGAGATTCCCTTCCTCATCTAATAACAACACAACTGAACCCAACATGTAAATATGAGATTCCTTCCTCATCTAAAATCAACACAACTGAACCCAACATGTAAATATGAGATTCCCTTCCTCATCTAATAACAACACAACTGAACCCAACATGTACATATGAGATTCCCTTCCTCATCTAATAACAACACAACTGAACCCAACATTTAAATATGAGATTCCTTCCTCATCTAATAACAACACAACTGAACCCAACATGTAAATATGAGATTCCCTTCCTCATCTAATAACAACACAACTGAACCCAACATGTAAATATGAGATTCCTTCCTCATCTAAAAACAACACAACTGAACCCAACATGTAAATATGAGATTCCCTTCCTCATCTAATAACAACACAACTGAACCCAACATGTAAATATGAGATTCCCTTCCTCATCTAATAACAACACAACTGAACCCAACATGTAAATGTTCTACCTGAGTAAAACCTTGATTTTGATTGGTCTACACCTACAGTCATTAATAGCCTGGTGCATGCATGCCTTTTTCATAGTTGTATAGAGAAACAATTAGAATTAAGGGAATTGGCCATCATTAATATTCCACCCTTTGAAAATAATTTCGAACCTGCCAGCAAATTCATTTGATTTTGTACCCATTTCGTTTTCTCCTCCAGGGCGTAAATACTCTCCGACGCTAACCTTTCCCCTCCTGATGATGTCATCATCTGAAATGACATTAGAATAAATACGAAGGGGGGAATTAAGGTTATATTCAGGCATATGTGTCATTGCAAAACATAGAACAGTAGGCTAGATAGCTATGTGTCCGTTGACTTTACATTTCTGTAGATCTGAGAGATCTACTGTTGGTGCTACAGGTTCAGAGAGCCAGCCCAGTGCAACGTATGTCTTTAAATGTGTCTCTGAGGGAATGGAACGAGTTCGACCTTATATCTCTTTCAATTTCTGTTTACATGTACAGAGAACAAATGCCTTTGATTAAAGAATCATCCCCGAGAGCCTTTTTCTGGAGGAGAATGTCTCCGGCTAACGACAACATGAGGTTAACAGCGGATTCTGAAATAATGTGGCATTTCCTGGCAGACCTCCGCCTGTTCTTTTCATTTCCTTTGTGCCACTGGAACAATGCAGACAAGGAGACTGATTCTGCACTCTGTCAACATGATGTGACTGCAGTCCTGACCACGGTTGTGGAAATAGATGGGCCAGGCTGCCGAGGGAAATTATTCCCTTATAGTTGGTGCTGGAGGAGGGCTGGGGATGGAGAGAGACTGGTGATGGGGGTGATGTGGCTGGGCATTGTGTAGGTGCCTAGAAACGAAAACTCAGACTATTTTGATGACATATGAAGATGTCACGAAAGAGAAACATTTGCCTGGTTACAAGGATTCAGTCATATAATGAGACATTGGTCTGATTAGAGGGTGATGTCACTGAAATCCATCCGGAATTAAACAGAAAAATTGCACAATACTCCCTTTATAGTGGATCCCATTAGCTCTGGTCAAAAGTTGTGCACTATATAGGGAACATGCTGGGACACAGCCATGGAATGAGGGTTACTGTTTAATCTCAGCACTGGTCCTTGGAAATGGCAAAGGCCACTACTGGTCCCACAAGCTGTGATCTAAACAAAAGCTTCTTATTCCTGTTGGGATAATTAGAGTAGTGAGAAGTTAATCAATTCTTTCAAACAATTAGAAAATGTTCATAAGACCCTCTTAGACAGACCAGATTCTTGGATAAAATATACAAGTCGTAACAATAAAGCCATCAATGCCAGATGCTTTCACAGCTGTAATCTCATCTAGAAACAGAGTGTGTTAAATGAACAGGATTAATAGAATATCTCAGCCTATACTAATACTATCTCAATGGTTTTTGACTAAAAGGGAAATCAACAATGAAAGAGAATAGAAATTAAATCACAAGAATGTCTGATGTATTGGAATCACATCAATCATGATAATTAAACTGTGGTTATAATGAAAGAGATGATAATTGCAATGGGCAGCAAATAGCATTATGATAAATTCCATGATACCTCCGGATAGTCAAATAATACAGCAATTATGTTATTGATCTTTGTCACGCTATACTGATGGGGCTACGTAATATTTTACAGACATGTTCATAATGATCCATACTGGTGCTTTGGTTTTGCTGCATAGTCTTCACAATTTTTTACAGTATTCGATGTAATAGAATAACTGTACGTTTCAGTTTATTTGAGTTTTAACCCTTCAGCTGTAAAATATTTCACCTTATATTCTAACTACTAATAACTCAACTTCCAATCGTTTTTTCCCCTAACTGTATGTTTATTTTGGACATTACAGAGCTCTACCAGACATTTAAGATATCAAAAGAGTGATATATTATCTCCCACCAACCCTCAGGAAGGGTCATCTGTAACACATTTACATTATTTGGAGCAAACCATTCCTTCCTTATTTTCAGCTGAAACTTCTGAAGCAGTAATGGCTATTGTCTCTGATATTTAAATCACTGCAGAATTACTACACACATTATACATCTTAATGGTGTTGCGCTGTGCCTCAAACAAAGGACAGTGCAGAACTGTCTATCTATCTATCTATCTATCTATCTATCTATCTATCTATCTATCTATCTATCTATCTATCTATCTATCTATCTATCTATCTATCTATCTATCTATCTATCTATCTATATATCTATCTATCTATCTATCTATCTATCTATCTATCTATCTATCTATCTATCTATCTATCTATCTATCTATCTATCTATCTATCTATCTATCTATCTATCTATCTATCTATCTATCTATCTATCTATCTATCTATCTATCTATCTATCTATCTATCTATCTATCACCAGCCTTTATGTTGGCGCTCCAGCACACAACAAAGTCATTGATTGTGCTCCTGTACTCCTCCTCCTGCCCACACCTGATGCACCCTATAATTGTGGAGTCATCCGAGAACCTCTGTAGGTGGCATGTTTTAGAGTTATATCTAAAGTATGAGGTGTGAAGGTAGATGATTGATCCACCCCGATGTTGCGCTGGTACGCGAACTGCAGGGGGTCCAGGGATGTTCACACCAGGAGTCTGAGGTGAGCGAGGACTAACCTTTCCAGGGTCTTCATGATGTGGGATGTTAGCGCTACAGGTCTGAAGTCATTCCGGACAGTGAGGTGTGCCTTCTTGGGCAATGGGACCAGGCAGGATGTTTTCCACAGCACAGGGACCATTTCTAGGCTCAGGCTAAGGTTGAAGTGTCACACAATTGGTCAGCACAGACCCTAAGCACCCTTGGGCTGATGCCATCAGGGCCCGCCGCTTTCCACTGATGTAGTCTCTCCAGCTCTCTCTTCACTTTGTGGTGAAATCCAGCCCAGGTGGGGAGGTGGGGGGAAGGGGGGTGTTGAGGATCAGTCCAGAGGTGGGGGGAGGAGAGGTGTTGCAGATCATGTGCAAAGGGGTTGTGGGACAGCCGTGAGGGTGTGTGGCCTGGAGAGGTGTGGGAAGGCGGACAGGGTCAGTATCGAACCTGTTAAAAAAATTGGTTCAGCTCATTGGCTCTGTCCTGGGTCCCCTCCGTCTGCCCACTGTTTGACTTATTGAAGCCAGTGATATTTCTCATACCCTTCCACACCTCTCTCACCTGGCTCTGCCTCAGCTTGTCCTCCATCTTCTCCTTATACCCGCTCTTCCCCTCAGCAATCCGCAACTTCAGTTCCCTCTGGACCGATCTCAATTTGTACCTGTCCCCCTCATAGAAGGCCCTCTTCTTCTCATTCAGCAGGTCCTTCAGGTCGCTGGTGACCCAGGATTTATCATTTGGAAAACAGCGTACCTTCCGGTAGGGTGTTGTCTACACAAAAATGTATATAGTCCGTTATGCAGTCTGTAGGTCCATCAATGTCCTCCCCATGAGCCTCACAGAGCACATCCCAGTCTGTTGTTTTCAAAGGTCCTGTAGGGCCTCATTTGCCTCCGGGGACCATCTCCTAATGGTCCTAGTGGTCGCTGGCTGCTGTTGGACCAGAGGCCTGTAGAGTGGGATGAGGTGGACAAGGTTGTGATCCGATCTACCGAGGGGAGGGAGTGCAGTGGAGTTGTATGCATCCTTCACATTAGCATATAACAAGTCCAGAGTTGTATTATTCCTGGATGGGCACTTCACGAACTGTTTGAACGTGGGCAGCGTTGAAGAGAGAGAGATGGTTAAAATCCCCCTGAAATGGCAAAGAAGGCACTGGGATGCGCTGTCATCCAACCTCCAGAGTGGATGACGTCACACGCTGTGTTTGCGTCAAATGTGTTTTTAAAAATCCCTATAATATTACTGGGAAAATATGATGTATTATTTGAACGTGAATATGGGGACAAACAGAAAACTCACTATTGTTTCTGAAGTAAAACACAACCATGAAGGGGCACCAGGCGCCCCAGCAGTCATTTTTAATTATAGATCATCTTACAAGCTATGCCACGTTTAATTGTACAGGGAAGTAAAAATGATTCATCTTTTGGGGTAATTTAAATTGAAATGCAAGTCCTTCAATTCGGAGGATTCTGCCAGGAGACATGGGGAGAAAATTGTCTTAATTGTTTAATTCTTATCAGTTATGCACCATATGGGAGAAATTACAGGTAGAATGTTAATGGGGTAAACACCACTCCTAAACAAGTGCTTCAGGGGCCAGTCCTCCGTTGTTTGTGATGTCTTTTAACATCAATTTGTCTTGTCTGCTTTTCTCTCTTCGGTCCTGTTAAGAAGATATGTATGAGAATAAAACCTTCTCTTTGTACTCATCATCAGCTTTCACGTTGTGCTCTAATTATTGGATGTGGATCTTTGTTTTCCCCGAGTATTCCTCCTACTGTTCTTAGTAAATCACCAAGAGCAATAGTTATGCAAAGTTGTAGATTATTTTATGTTTTGTTCAAATACATGTTCATGTTTAGTCTATCCATCCCATTCAAGGTATTCCTTAAAACTTCATGTTTGGTTCCAAAAAGGTTATATTTGGGTCTATTTCCGTTCTGAAGTGGGATTCAAATTAACTACGTTCATTTAATAATTAGTTACATTAATTTAATAGCTATTTTTTTCCTCAATATAATTGATTGGTTCTGAGTTATGTTCTGCTGGGTTGGTTCTGAGTTATGTTCTGCTGGGTTGGCAATTACCATATCATTAATCACACCATAATTAGAGTCAATGATTCAATTGTGTCTTAAAGCTTCCATTTCTTTAAGGATTGAATACAATAAATTGTCATTAATGTATTAAGCCGAATGTGTAGTATTCTGCACGCCTGGCTGTACGTGGCTTTGGATAAGAGCATCATATTATTATCATTACTGAGGCTAAAACTGAACAGTGCAGTGCAAGAGATTAGGGTTGGATATCTGAGAGTCAGAAAATAGGTGAAGTAGTTTGACATGCTCATAGCCTTACGGTGAGTAAGTGGCAGTGTTACCTCATATCCCAAGGGCAGCTTAGAGGTTTTTGAACTGGGAGGAGTCTGATATTGAGAGTAGCTGATGATGGTCTAGAATCAAGATAAGGTCTCTACAAGGTGCACATCAAACCTGGGAGTGAAATAGGAATTTAAATGTTGGAGAAGGTGGTCACTTTGAGTGGCCTTTCATCTTTTAAAACTACCTGCAGAATTATTTATGCTGTTGAATTTGGAATGTTTGTTGGTTTAGGATTGCAGGATGGCATTCTTTTCCCTCTACAGGGTGGCTGTCTTTTCCCTCTGCAGGATGGCTGTCTTACCCCTCTGCAGGATGGCTGTATTTTCCCTCTGCAGGATGGCTGTCCTACCCCTCTGCAGGATGGCTGTCTTTTCCCTCTGCAGGATGGCTGTCTTTTCCCTCTGCAGGATGGCTGTCTTTTCCCTCTGCAGGATGGCTGTCTTACCCCTCTGCAGGATGGCTGTCATTTCCCTCTGCAGGATGGCTGTCTTACCCCTCTGCAGGATGGCTGTATTTTCCCTCTGCAGGATGGCTGTATTTTCCCTCTGCAGGATGGCTGTCTTTTCCCTCTGCAGGATGGCCGTCTTTTCCCTCTGCAGGATGGCTGTCTTACCCCTCTGCAGGATGGCTGTCTTACCCCTCTGCAGGATGGCTGTATTTTCCCTCTGCAGGATGGCTGTATTTTCCCTCTGCAGGATGGCTGTCTTTTCCCTCTGCAGGATGGCCGTCTTTTCCCTCTGCAGGATGGCTGTCTTACCCCTCTGCAGGATGGCTGTCATTTCCCTCTGCAGGATGGCTGTCTTACCCCTCTGCAGGATGGCTGTATTTTCCCTCTACAGGATGGCTGTATTTTCCCTCTGCAGGATGGCTGTCTTTTCCCTCTGCAGGATGGCTGTCTTTTCCCTCTGCAGGATGGCTGTATTTTCCCTCTACAGGATGGCTGTATTTTCCCTCTGCAGGATGGCTGTCTTTTCCCTCTGCAGGATGGCTGTCTTTTCCCTCTGCAGGATGGCTGTCTTTTCCCTCTGCAGGATGGCTGTCTTACCCCTCTGCAGGATGGCTGTATTTTCCCTCTGCAGGATGGCTGTCCTACCCCTCTGCAGGATGGCTGTCTTTTCCCTCTGCAGGATGGCTGTCTTTTCCCTCTGCAGGATGGCTGTCTTTTCCCTCTGCAGGATGGCTGTCTTTTCCCTCTGCAGGATGGCTGTCTTTTCCCTCTGCAGGATGGCTGTCTTTTCCCTCTACACACCCAATAGACATGAAATTCTATCCTAGCGATGGATAACCTTACGATGACCCTAGAATCCTTGACAATGGGCTGTTATTTGAGCCTAATGGGTATTTTCCATAGCATCTTTCCAGCTCTCCTCACCTCTCCGCTGTGTAGCAGTAAGTGTTCTGGGGAAATATGTCCACAGTGCATCACCCAGGGGAATGCTACTGTACACATTAGGGTTGGTTTCCCCCCATACAATATGAAGTTACTGTACACATTGTGGTTGGTTTCCAACCATACAATATGAAGCTACTGTACACATTGGGGTTGGTTTCTCCCCATACAATATGAAGTTACTGTACACATTGTGGTTGGTTTCTCCCCATACATTATGAAGTTACTGTACACATTGGGGTTGGTTTCTCCCCATACAATATGAAGCTACTGTACACATTGGGGTTGGTTTCTCCCCATACATTATGAAGTTACTGTACACATTGGGGTTGGTTTCTCCCCATACAATATGAAGTTACTGTACACATTAGGGTTGGTTTCTCCCCATACAATATGAAGCTACTGTACACATTAGGGTTGGTTTCCCCCCATACATTATGAAGCTACTGTACACATTGGGGTTGGTTTCCCCCCATACAATATGAAGCTACTGTACACATTGGGGTTGGTTTCTCCCTATACAATATGAAGTTAATGTACACATTGGGGTTGGTTTCCCCCCATACATTATGAAGTTACTGTACACATTAGGGTTGGTTTCTCCCCATACAATATGAAGTTACTGTACACATTAGGGTTGGTTTCTCCCCATACAATATGAAGCTACTGTACACATTAGGGTTGGTTTCTCCCCATACAATATGAAGCTACTGTACACATTGTGGTTGGTTTCCACCCATACAATATGAAGCTACTGTACACATTAGGGTTGGTTTCTCCCCATACAATATGAAGTTACTGTACACATTGTGGTTGGTTTCTCCCCATACATTATGAAGTTACTGTACACATTGGGGTTGGTTTCTCCCCATACAATATGAAGTTAATGTACACATTAGGGTTGGTTTCTCCCCATACAATATGAAGTTACTGTACACATTGTGGTTGGTTTCTCCCCATACATTATGAAGTTACTGTACACATTAGGGTTGGTTTCTCCCCATACAATATGAAGCTACTGTACACATTGTGGTTGGTTTCTCCCCATACATTATGAAGCTACTGTACACATTAGGGTTGGTTTCCCCCCATACATTATGAAGCTACTGTACACATTGGGGTTGGTTTCCACCCATACAATATGAAGTTACTGTACACATTGTGGTTGGTTTCCCCCCATACATTATGAAGTTACTGTACACATTAGGGTTGGTTTCTCCCCATACAATATGAAGCTACTGTACACATTGTGGTTGGTTTCTCCCCATACATTATGAAGCTACTGTACACATTAGGGTTGGTTTCCCCCCATACATTATGAAGTTACTGTACACATTAGGGTTGGTTTCTCCCCATACAATATGAAGTTACTGTACACATTGTGGTTGGTTTCTCCCCATACATTATGAAGTTACTGTACACATTAGGGTTGGTTTCTCCCCATACAATATGAAGCTACTGTACACATTGTGGTTGGTTTCTCCCCATACATTATGAAGCTACTGTACACATTAGGGTTGGTTTCCCCCCATACATTATGAAGCTACTGTACACATTGGGGTTGGTTTCCACCCATACAATATGAAGTTACTGTACACATTGTGGTTGGTTTCTCCCCATACAATATGAAGTTACTGTACACATTAGGGTTGGTTTCTCCCCATACAATATGAAGTTACTGTACACATTAGGGTTGGTTTCTCCCCATACATTATGAAGCTACTGTACACATTGTGGTTGGTTTCTCCCCATACATTATGAAGCTACTGTACACATTGGGGTTGGTTTCCCCCCATACAATATGAAGTTACTGTACACATTGGGGTTGGTTTCCCCCCATACATTATGAAGCTACTGTACACATTGGGGTTGGTTTCTCCCCATACATTATGAAGCTACTGTACACATTGTGGTTGGTTTCCCCCCATACATTATGAAGCTACTGTACACATTAGGGTTGGTTTCCACCCATACAATATGAAGTTACTGTACACATTGTGGTTGGTTTCTCCCCATACATTTTGAAGCTACTGTACACATTGGGGTTGGTTTCCCCCCATACATTATGAAGCTACTGTACACATTAGGGTTGGTTTCCCCCCATACAATATGAAGTTACTGTACACATTGGGGTTGGTTTCTCCCCATACATTATGAAGCTACTGTACACATTAGGGTTGGTTTCCCCCCATACAATATGAAGTTACTGTACACATTGGGGTTGGTTTCTCCCCATACATTATGAAGCTACTGTACACATTGGGGTTGGTTTCTCCCCATACATTATGAAGCTACTGTACACATTAGGGTTGGTTTCCACCCATACATTATGAAGCTACTGTACACATTGTGGTTGGTTTCTCCCCATACAATATGAAGCTACTGTACACATTAGGGTTGGTTTCCCCCCATACATTATGAAGTTACTGTACACATTAGGGTTGGTTTCTCCCCATACAATATGAAGTTACTGTACACATTGTGGTTGGTTTCTCCCCATACATTATGAAGTTACTGTACACATTAGGGTTGGTTTCTCCCCATACAATATGAAGCTACTGTACACATTGTGGTTGGTTTCTCCCCATACATTATGAAGCTACTGTACACATTAGGGTTGGTTTCCCCCCATACATTATGAAGCTACTGTACACATTGGGGTTGGTTTCCACCCATACAATATGAAGTTACTGTACACATTGTGGTTGGTTTCTCCCCATACAATATGAAGTTACTGTACACATTAGGGTTGGTTTCTCCCCATACAATATGAAGTTACTGTACACATTAGGGTTGGTTTCTCCCCATACATTATGAAGCTACTGTACACATTGTGGTTGGTTTCTCCCCATACATTATGAAGCTACTGTACACATTGGGGTTGGTTTCCCCCCATACAATATGAAGTTACTGTACACATTGGGGTTGGTTTCCCCCCATACATTATGAAGCTACTGTACACATTGGGGTTGGTTTCTCCCCATACATTATGAAGCTACTGTACACATTGTGGTTGGTTTCCCCCCATACATTATGAAGCTACTGTACACATTAGGGTTGGTTTCCACCCATACAATATGAAGTTACTGTACACATTGTGGTTGGTTTCTCCCCATACATTTTGAAGCTACTGTACACATTGGGGTTGGTTTCCCCCCATACATTATGAAGCTACTGTACACATTAGGGTTGGTTTCCCCCCATACAATATGAAGTTACTGTACACATTGGGGTTGGTTTCTCCCCATACATTATGAAGCTACTGTACACATTAGGGTTGGTTTCCCCCCATACAATATGAAGTTACTGTACACATTGGGGTTGGTTTCTCCCCATACATTATGAAGCTACTGTACACATTGGGGTTGGTTTCTCCCCATACATTATGAAGCTACTGTACACATTAGGGTTGGTTTCCACCCATACATTATGAAGCTACTGTACACATTGTGGTTGGTTTCTCCCCATACAATATGAAGCTACTGTACACATTAGGGTTGGTTTCCCCCCATACATTATGAAGTTACTGTACACATTAGGGTTGGTTTCTCCCCATACAATATGAAGTTACTGTACACATTGTGGTTGGTTTCTCCCCATACATTATGAAGTTACTGTACACATTAGGGTTGGTTTCTCCCCATACAATATGAAGCTACTGTACACATTGTGGTTGGTTTCTCCCCATACATTATGAAGCTACTGTACACATTAGGGTTGGTTTCCCCCCATACATTATGAAGCTACTGTACACATTGGGGTTGGTTTCCACCCATACAATATGAAGTTACTGTACACATTGTGGTTGGTTTCTCCCCATACAATATGAAGTTACTGTACACATTAGGGTTGGTTTCTCCCCATACAATATGAAGTTACTGTACACATTAGGGTTGGTTTCTCCCCATACATTATGAAGCTACTGTACACATTGTGGTTGGTTTCTCCCCATACATTATGAAGCTACTGTACACATTGGGGTTGGTTTCCCCCCATACAATATGAAGTTACTGTACACATTGGGGTTGGTTTCCCCCCATACATTATGAAGCTACTGTACACATTGGGGTTGGTTTCTCCCCATACATTATGAAGCTACTGTACACATTGTGGTTGGTTTCCCCCCATACATTATGAAGCTACTGTACACATTAGGGTTGGTTTCCACCCATACAATATGAAGTTACTGTACACATTGTGGTTGGTTTCTCCCCATACATTATGAAGCTACTGTACACATTGGGGTTGGTTTCCCCCCATACATTATGAAGCTACTGTACACATTAGGGTTGGTTTCCCCCCATACAATATGAAGTTACTGTACACATTGGGGTTGGTTTCTCCCCATACATTATGAAGCTACTGTACACATTGGGGTTGGTTTCTCCCCATACATTATGAAGCTACTGTACACATTAGGGTTGGTTTCCACCCATACATTATGAAGCTACTGTACACATTAGGGTTGGTTTCTCCCCATACATTATGAAGTTACTGTACACATTGGGGTTGGTTTCTCCCCATACATTATGAAGTTACTGTACACATTAGGGTTGGTTTCTCCCCATACAATATGAAGTTACTGTACACATTAGGGTTGGTTTCTCCCCATACAATATGAAGCTACTGTACACATTGGGGTTGGTTTCCACCCATACATTATGAAGTTACTGTACACATTAGGGTTGGTTTCTCCCCATACAATATGAAGCTACTGTACACATTGGGGTTGGTTTCCACCCATACAATGTGAAGTTACTGTACACATTAGGGTTGGTTTCTCCCCATACAATATGAAGCTACTGTACACATTGGGGTTGGTTTCCACCCATACAATATGAAGCTACTGTACACATTAGGGTTGGTTTCTCCCCATACATTATGAAGCTACTGTACACATTAGGGTTGGTTTCTCCCCATACAATATGAAGCTACTGTACACATTGTGGTTGGTTTCTCCCCATACATTATGAAGCTACTGTACACATTAGGGTTGGTTTCCCCCCATACATTATGAAGCTACTGTACACATTGGGGTTGGTTTCCACCCATACAATATGAAGTTACTGTACACATTGTGGTTGGTTTCTCCCCATACAATATGAAGTTACTGTACACATTAGGGTTGGTTTCTCCCCATACAATATGAAGTTACTGTACACATTAGGGTTTGTTTCTCCCCATACATTATGAAGCTACTGTACACATTGTGGTTGGTTTCTCCCCATACATTATGAAGCTACTGTACACATTGGGGTTGGTTTCCCCCCATACAATATGAAGTTACTGTACACATTGGGGTTGGTTTCCCCCCATACATTATGAAGCTACTGTACACATTGGGGTTGGTTTCTCCCCATACATTATGAAGCTACTGTACACATTGTGGTTGGTTTCCCCCCATACATTATGAAGCTACTGTACACATTAGGGTTGGTTTCCACCCATACAATATGAAGTTACTGTACACATTGTGGTTGGTTTCTCCCCATACATTATGAAGCTACTGTACACATTGGGGTTGGTTTCCACCCATACATTATGAAGCTACTGTACACATTAGGGTTGGTTTCCCCCCATACAATACGAAGTTACTGTACACATTGGGGTTGGTTTCTCCCCATACATTATGAAGCTACTGTACACATTGGGGTTGGTTTCTCCCCATACATTATGAAGCTACTGTACACATTAGGGTTGGTTTCCACCCATACATTATGAAGCTACTGTACACATTAGGGTTGGTTTCTCCCCATACATTATGAAGTTACTGTACACATTGGGGTTGGTTTCTCCCCATACATTATGAAGTTACTGTACACATTATGGTTGGTTTCTCCCCATACAATATGAAGTTACTGTACACATTAGGGTTGGTTTCTCCCCATACAATATGAAGCTACTGTACACATTGGGGTTGGTTTCCACCCATACATTATGAAGTTACTGTACACATTAGGGTTGGTTTCTCCCCATACAATATGAAGCTACTGTACACATTGGGGTTGGTTTCCACCCATACAATATGAAGTTACTGTACACATTAGGGTTTGTTTCTCCCCATACAATATGAAGCTACTGTACACATTGGGGTTGGTTTCCACCCATACAATATGAAGCTACTGTACACATTAGGGTTGGTTTCTCCCCATACATTATGAAGCTACTGTACACATTAGGGTTGGTTTCTCCCCATACAATATGAAGCTACTGTACACATTAGGGTTGGTTTCTCCCCATACAATATGAAGCTACTGTACACATTGGGGTTGGTTTCCACCCATACAATATGAAGTTACTGTACACATTAGGGTTGGTTTCTCCCCATACAATATGAAGCTACTGTACACATTGGGGTTGGTTTCCACCCATACAATATGAAGCTACTGTACACATTAGGGTTGGTTTCTCCCCATACATTATGAAGCTACTGTACACATTAGGGTTGGTTTCTCCCCATACAATATGAAGCTACTGTACACATTAGGGTTGGTTTCTCCCCATACAATATGAAGCTACTGTACACATTAGGGTTGGTTTCTCCCCATACAATATGAAGTTACTGTACACATTAGGGTTGGTTTCTCCCCATACAATATGAAGCTACTGTACACATTAGGGTTGGTTTCTCCCCATACAATATGAAGTTAATGTACACATTAGGGTTGGTTTCTCCCCATGCAATATGAAGCCCTTGGAGACTAAAAAGTTGTAATTTGATTTGTTTAGTAACGATATAGCAACAATTTCCTAATTCAAATTGGAAACTATGACACAATAGCCATGCTCACACAAGCTAGCTTCAAGATAAAATGTGTCTGCCATTTTAGCTAGCCTACCTTGGAGACAACATAAGAGCTGCCATGGAGGGCTCTGTTTGATAGCGCCCAATCTAGGCTGGATCCTTAGAAAGGTCACAGGCATCAAGACAATAGGAGGAATGAGCCAGGAAGGTTTAAAGTTGTATTAATGAGGACCTCTTAGAGTTCAGCCCATCACCTAAAATGATCAAGATGTATCATGGGGAGACAGGCTGGGCAGGATGGGCTGAACCCCTCACTCCCCTATGGCTCTGCTCTTACAAAAGCAACCACTGTCAAGGGTCCCTGGATGGATGAAAGCTATTCCCTCCTTCTCCACCTCCACTGCTGCAAACCCTTTTAGAAATATTCCTGGTGGTGGTGTCAGTAAATAATTGATCCAGTATATTTTGTACTCTGACCATTTTTAAGAGATGTGCTGCTACATGATCCTACACTTTGAGGACCTACTCTGAAGAGGTGAAATATGTGAGATTGGAAACTGCTTAAGATGACATAATTGCCTTATTTCGTGCAATACTTTGGAGGGGAAGGGTATTTGGAGGAGTTGTGGTACTTGGCCGGGTGGTCTAAACTGTCTGCAGGTAAACTTTCTATATTCATGGCCTTGAACTGAAGCTCATCCAACGTCACAATACGGTGCTTTAAGAGATGACAAAACGTTCACTCTTTATTCTACATACTACCTCGTTCTACAGTGCCTTGCAAAAGTATTCATCCCCCTTGGTGTTTTTCCTATTTTGTTGCATTACAACATGGAATTTAAATGGATTTTTATTTGGATTTCATGTAATGGACAAACACAAAATAGTCCAAATTTTTTTTTTAATAAACTTGTTTCAAACTATTCTAAAAAACAAATAATGTAAAAGTGGTCCGTGCATATATTTATTTATTTATGTATTCACCCCCGTTGCTATGAAGCCCCTAAATAAGATCTGGTGCAACCAATCACCTTCAGAAGTCACATAATTAGTTAAATAAAGTCCACCTGTGTGCAATCTAAGTGTCACATGATCTCAGTATATATACACCTGTTCTGAAAGGCCCCAGAGACTGCAACAGATCAGGGTTCGGTTATAAAAAAATATCAGAAACTTTGAACATCCCACAGAGCACCATTAAATCCATTATTAATGAATGGAAAGAATATGGCACCACAACAAACCTGCCAAGAGAGGGCCGCCCACCAAAACTCACGAACCAGGCAAGGAGGGCATTAATCAGAGAGGCAACAAAGAGACCAAAGATAACCCTGAAGGAGCTGCAAAGCTCCACAGCGGAGATTGGAGTAACTGTCCATAGGACCACTTTAAGCCGTACACTCCACAGAGCTGGGCTTTACGGAAGAGTGGCCAGAAAAAAGCCATTGCTTAAAGAAAAAACAAACAAACACTGTTGGTGTTCGCCAAAAGGCATGTGGGAGACTCCTCAAACATATGGAAGGAGGTACTCTGGTCAGATGAGACAAAAATTTAGCTTTTTGGCCATCAGGGAAAACGCTACGCCTGGTGCAAACCCAACACCTCTCATCACTCCGAGAACACCATCATGGGGATGTTTTTCATCGGCAGGGACTGGGAAACTGGTCCGATTTGAAGGAGTGATGGATGGCGCTAAATACAGGGAAATTCGTGAGGGAAACCTGTTTCAGTCTTCCAGAGATTTGAGACTGGGACAGAGGTTCACCTTCCAGCAGGACAATGACTCTGGTTTAAGGGGAAACATTTAAATGTCTTGGAATGGCCTAGTCAAAGCCCAGACCTCAATCCAATTGAGAATCTGTGGTATGACTTAAAGATTGCTGTACACCAGCAGAACCCATCCAACTTGAAGGAGCTGGAGCAGTTTTTCATTGAAGAATGGGCAAAAATCCCAGTGGCTAGATGTGCCAAGCTTATAGAGACATACCCCAAGAGACTTGCAGCTGTGGCTCTACAAAGTATTGACTTTGGGGGGGTGAATAGTTACTATGCACGCTGAAGTTTTCTTTTTTTGGTGTCTTATTTCTTGTTTGTTTCACAATAAAAAATATTTTACATCTTCAAAGTGGTAGGCACGTTGTGTAAATCAAATGATACAAACCTCCCAAAAATATTTTTTAATTCCAGGTTGTAAGGCAACAAAATAGGAAAAAAATGTCAAGCGGGGTGAATACTTTCGCAAGCCGCTCTATACATCAATTTATTTCCGATACAGTATGCTATACAGCTTGTCCATAACTCTGAACATGCAGTCTAGAAGCCGAACATTCACAATCCTTTTATTTGCTGAATTGACTTATTTTCTTTTCGAGGTAAATTGTACTAAAAGATGGGCCTACGCTTCGTATCTGTACGAGGCTATTTCAAACGCGTCTTGTTCTAGTCATAATAAGCCAACGTTCAACAATGTATAGGTGGCAGTACAAAGAAATCTTTATTTTGTTTGAGATTAACACCATGTGTCCAGGGGAAAAGCACGGTTGTTGACATGGCAACCATTAAAGCTGAATAGCTGTGTTCCAGCATGGTGTGTGTTTGTTTGTGTGTGTGTGTGTGTGTGTGTGTGTGTGTGTGCGTGTGTGTGTGTGTGTGTGCGTGCGTGCGTGAATGAAAGCAGCTTTAGAAAGTAATTCTATCAGCAACTGTTGTGTCCATAAGAATTTCTGTCTCAGAGGCACAGAGGGGAAACAAGTGCTTTTCCACACAGCAACAACTGGCTACTATTGTACTGATATAATTGACCTTGTAGATACTCAGTCAGGTACGCATGCATAAAATAAAAAGTTGACCAACGTAAAATGTTATTTTTCTTCTTAGGATTCAAATGGTGAACAGACCTGAATGTCAGTGATCTTCTTATAGCCCTCAATGTCAATCACTCACGGTCTCTGCAAAGATGTCATATGGTCAGGACCCCCCGAACAGCCCTGGACAAACACATCACACTCAGCTCATGGAGGGCTTGATGATTAGTTGACGAGTTGAATCAGGTGTGCTTGTCCAGGGTTACAATAAAAGCGTGTACTGTTGGGGGTAATCGAGGACGAGGGTTGGTAAACACCAGCTATAAAGAACCCTTTCGAAGGGTTCTATAAAGAACCATTAAAAAAAGGTTCTATATAGCACCAAAAAAGGGTTCAGCTATGGTAACAACCTTTTTGCGGGGCTATATAGAATCCTTTTTTATAGTTATTTATTGAACCTTTATGGAGAATGGTTCTATACAAACACTTTCTCAATCTCAAAGGTTCTTTGTAGAACCATACAGTTTTTGTATTGTTATCCTGGTTTAATAGCCATAATATACTGTTACAATTCCATAGGGTTTATTATTGTGTTTATTAACAAGTTGAATCAGATGTTCTGGAATAGCTGAGGGTCCTTGAGGATAGAATTAAGAACTACTAACTTAGTCAACCGTTCTCAATTGACACAAGGCCATACATGAGTGTTTCACAAGACACCGTAACTGGCCATAGTCATATACACTGAGTATACCAGCCTCCTTTGCCTTCAGAATAATCTGTTGGGGTTCTACTAATATGGACTCTACAAGGTGTCCAATATGCCTATGTTGACTCCAATGCACACTGCTCACTGTAATAGCAGCATCCATCCCTCCCTCCCTACTCACTGTAATAGCAGCATCCATCCCTCCCTCCCTACTCACTGTAATAGCAGCATCCATCCCTCCCTCCCTACTCACTGTAATAGCAGCATCCATCCCTCCCTCCCTACTCACTGTAATAGCAGCATCCATCCCTCCCTCCCTACTCACTGTAATAGCAGCCTCCATTTGAACCACGTATTTAGAAATCACGTCAGTATTCCTAACCACACCAATATTTAAACTAAACATTTTCAAATTTTAAAACAATATAACGATATCATTTTTGAAAGGCAGAAAAATTTGAAATTGAAAGATTAAAAGATTAAAACAAATAAGAAATTATAAATATTTGATCATTGGATTGATAAGCGATACACATACCCTTAGGCCGTAATATAATATTAACTCATACAGAATTTTGCAACTGTTAATGTTGTCCTGGGAACAGGAGTGGAAAAATATATTTAAAACAAATCTGCATCTCTTGAGAAAATGTGAATGAGCATGTAATGTAATGTGTTATCTTTGACACTGTTTTGCAAGCAGACAGCATTTCAACGACATAAAATATTACCCAGGACAAACTTAAGTATTATCAGAAATCTGTTTCATTGTTTTCTCAGCTTTTAATTTCCTTAAAACCGGTCAAATTGATGACATTTGGAAGTTTTGCACAGGACCAATCATAACCGGGATTCAAACTTTTTGGGGTTATTTTAAACGGGATATAATGTTTATATGTGTCAACAAAAAAACAGAATACTTGAGTATCCCGAATAATAACGGGATATTGGTGTGCATGTAAATGTGGTCAGTGTCAACTTGAACTGTATTGACAGCAGGTGATTCCCTCAAGCAGATTTTCAGCTATAAAAGATAAAACACAATATTTTACAATTAAGTGCTTACAAACACTCATGTTCTGCAGTCAGAATGAATGAGATGTAATTAGCTACACCAGACAGTCGTAGATAATGGGATTGACTGAGTAGCCTACTTGAAGTAGGACCACAAACGATTTGGCACTGATACCTGCAAGTCTGGCAATGATCAGTTCCCTAACCGTCATGGCTGCCAGTGAAAATAGGGTTCACCGCGCAGAGGAGCAGCTAGAACAGGCCACACGGTCTCTAAATGTTCACTTTCCTAAAGAAGTCATTCAAAAACAGGAACAGCAAGTATCCATGGGGAAATAGTTTAGGATTAGAAGGGAAGAAAGATTGAGAAAGTAATTTGAAAAATAATGGGCTTTTTAATGACTAAACCTATGGGACACCCAGATGTGCTCTTTGGTAATTTTCACGAGTGTAATGTAAAATTCCAACTGCTTAATTACTCCAGGACACACAAAGCAACTGGTTCTAACGAAGCAATTATGGGAGCAGTTGCTAACATAGCACAACGCACAGCTAACGTACATAAATATATCCCTCCTTGATGAAACACTGGTGCTTTTTGACAAATAAGTTATCAAGGCTTTCATATTATAACCAATAAGAATAAACCCATAGTTCTTAGGCTCCAGAGGCCTTCAGTTCACTGGAACAGCTATATGACCTAATTGTAGTTTGGGGAATGTATTTTAGCAATATTTGAATTATTTTAAATTAATCTGTTAGCGGAAGTGTTTTCCGCCAACTCTTACGAAATTAAAGCATAATCAATGACTGTTCAAGTTCTGACGAGTGGGATTTTGAAAATTGTGTTCGGTTTTCGTCAGCCCCAAAAGGTTTTTAGATGGCCATTGTTTCTATGTCTGCAATATAATGCATCGAAGGGGTTTAATGTTGGATTTGTTTGACCTTTAAAGATGGAAATATTGTTAAGGAACATCTCTGCTGACTGATATTTTTGTAGATTTTTTCTGATTAAATCAATAAAGACAACCACTGGGGCAATATACAGTAGACTGGCTGTTGGTAAATATCATTACAATGTTACATGCTTTATCGCTGGTTTAATTGTGAAACATCTGATGTCTTGGCTCTAAAGACATTAACATTTAGACCAATTAACATAACTTCTGGTAGCACAATGCAGGTTTATAGGGGACACATTTCTGAAGTAGCCACTCATGAATGTTTTCTATAACATTAAATGAGAGTGTGTGTGTCTTGACGTATAATGAATACCTACTTCATAGGTCCTACTCTCTAAGCAGCATATTCAACATACATTTTACATTTGAGTCATTTAGTAGACACTTTTATACAGAGCAACTTACAAATAGATATACAGTGTCTTCAGAAAGTATTCATGCCCTTGACCTATTCCACATGTTGTTGCCTTACAGCCTGAATTTAGTTTTTTTTGCAAAATAATTAATTAAATACAGCAATATCACCCCTGAGTAAATACTTTGTGGAATCACCTTTGGCAGCGATTACAGCTGTTAGTCTTTCTTGGTAAATCTCTAAGAGCTTTTTTTATCCTGAAAAACCTTGATTACAAGCATACACATAACATGAAGCGGCCACCACTATGTGGAGAGTGGTATGGAGAGTAATACTAGGTAATGTGTTGTATTGGATTTGCCCGAAACACAACACTTTGTATTCAGGACAAAAAGTGAATTGCTTTGCCATATTTTTTTGAAGTATTACTTTAGTGCCTTGTTGCAAACAGGATGAATGTTTTGGAATATTTTTATTCTGTACAGACTTCCTTTTTTTCACTCTGTCATGTAGGTTAGTATTGTGGAGTTACTACAATGTTGTTGATCCATCCTCAGTTTTCTCCTATCAAAGCCATTCAACTCTGTAACTGTTTTAAAGTCAGCATTGGCCTCATGGTGAAATCCCTCTCCGTAATTAATTTGTAAACATTTTGAAAAACATAATTCCACTCTGACATCTAAATGTAATCTATTTTAAATTCAGGTTGTAACAAAAAAAAGTCTGGTGCAGCCGCTGCACCGCCCATAACCTCAAAGCTCTCCAGAGGGTGGTGCAGTCTGCCCAACGCATCACTGGGGGCAAACTACCTGTCCTCCTGGACACCTACAGCACCCTCTGCCACAGGAAGTCCAAAAAGATCATCAAGGACATCAACCACCCGAGCCACTGCCTGTTCACGGCGCTATCATCCAGAAGGCGAGGTCAGTACAGGTGCATCAAAGCTGGGACCGAGAGACTGAAAAACAGCTTCTATCTCCAGGCCATCAGACTGCTAAACAGCCATCACTAGCACACCAGAGGTGACTCCCTATAGACACTCATTAGAAATCACTGGTCACTTTAAGGAATAGAACACTAGCCACTTTAATAATGTATCTGCATCACTCATCTCTATGTATAAACTGCACTCTACACTATTCTACTGTATCTTAGTCACTCAAATTGTGTTCATATTGCATCACCCATCTCATATATACTGTATTGTACTCTATACTACGCCACTGACTGCTAAACAGCCATCTCTAGCACATCAGAGACTGCTGCCTATAGACACTGATTAGAAATCACTGGTCACTTTAAGGATGAAACACTAATCACTTTAATAACGTTTACGTATCTTGCACTACTCATCTCATATGTTTAAACTGTACACTATACTATTCTTCAGTATCTTAGTCACTTAATCTTGTTTACATACTGCATCACCAATCTCTTATGTGTATACTGCATACTATAAAGCTTACTATGCCACTGTATCTTAGTCCAATGCAGCCCTGACATATACAGCATGTATATATTCTCAATCCATTCCTTACTTAGATTTATGTGTATTTGGGTATATGTTGTGAAAACTGTTAGATATTACTTGTTATATAGTACTCCACTGTCGGAGCTAGAAGCACAAGCATTTCGCTACACCTGGAATAACATCTGCTAACCACGTGTATGTGACCAATACAATTTGATTTGATTTGAGTTGGGTGTGAATACTTTCTGAAGGCATATAGGATATATACACATATGCATGAGTTACATACACTCTACTCTCAAAGCAGTATGTTCAAAATATTGAATACATAGCAGTTATATATACCCTGTTAAGATGAAAGACATCAGGCCAACTAAAGTTATAAAAGGTACCTACTGCAACTAAAGTTATAAAAGGTATCTACTGCAACTAAAGTTATAAAAGGTATCTACTGCAACTAAAGTTATAAAAGGTATCTACTGCAACTAAAGTTATAAAAGGTATCTACTGCAACTAAAGTTATAAAAGGTACCTACTGCAACTAAAGTTATAAAAGGTACCTACTGCAACTAAAGTTATAAAAGGTACCTACTGCAACTAAAGTTATACAAAGTACCTACTGCAACTAAAGTTATACAAAGTACCTACTGCAACTAAAGTTATAAAAGGTACCTACTGCAACTAAAGTTATAAAAGGTATCTACTGGAACTAAAGTTATAAAAGGTATCTACTGGAACTAAAGTTATAAAAGGTATCTACTGCAACTAAAGTTATAAAAGGTATCTACTGCAACTAAAGTTATAAAAGGTATCTACTGCAACTAAAGTTATAAAAGGTACCTACTGCAACTAAAGTTATAAAAGGTATCTACTGCAACTAAAGTTATAAAAGGTACCTACTGCAACTAAAGTTATAAAAGGTACCTACTGCAACTAAAGTTAGAAAATGTTAGCCTTTGAGATGCAAATGCTGGAATAACATTCTTCATGCTTTAACTAAATTGCTAATGCTGACTGTGTGGCAAGCTGAGGGTGTCCCTTTCAATGGTGTACCTGATGGCACAGACTCTAGATCAATGACCAGACCATGTCATGCTTCCCCCACTGAGACACATCAGTCATTTAGACACAGTGAAACATGCATGTCCCTTGTTGCTTAACAGTGTTTTTTAAAAGCTCTGGAATTGGAATTGCTTGACGGGTTACAAGAACAACACGTAATTGGGAGTCCCATAGGGCGCAGCACAATTTGCCCACCATCGTCCGAGTTTGGCCGGTGTAGGCCGTCATTGTAAATAAGAAGTTGTTCTTAACTGACTTGCCTAGTTAAATAAAGGTTAATTTAAAAAAAAATGAATAAAAACAGCAACTACTATTGTAGCTACTGTATATGGAATAATAGCAGTAGTTACAGTCCAGCCTAATGCCTCTCCGTCTCAGTTAAAAGAGCTCCATTCATGTCAGCTTTTGTGGGAGATTCAAGTCTTGTGTATCCACACAGCAAACCATGGGACTTGAACAGATATCTCTTGAGTTGAACGACTGCAATTTTCATTGAAAGCCAAATATGTTTTGCTATAAATTAACCTGCTATCAAGTGAGCAAGTGTCCAAGAAAATACAGTGCTCCAACTATAATCAATCATGCTTTCGTCAAAAGCTCCATCCGGGGAAGGATCTGCTCCTCCTGCTCCAGTAACGGAGACTTACAGTGCCTTCCGGAAATATTCAGATCCCTTTACTTTTTCCACTTTGTTAGGTTACAGCCTTATTCTGAAATTGATTAAATCGTTTTTCCCCCCTCATCAATCTACACACAATATCCCATAATGACAAAGCAATGTTTACAAAAATCAATCTTGGTTTCATCAGACCAGAGAATCTTGTTTCTCATGGTGTGAGAGTCCTTTAGGTGCCTTTTGGCAAAACTCCAAGAGGGCTGTCATGGGCCTTTTACTGGCCAAATTACCATAAAGGCCTGATTGGTGGAGTGCTGCAGAGATGGTTGTCCTTCTGGAAGGTTCTCCCATCTCCACAGGTCACCTCCCTGACCAAGACCCTTCTCCCCCGATTGCTCAGTTTGCCCGGACGGCCAGCTCTAGGTAGAGTCTTGGTGGTTCCAAACTTCTTCCACTTAAGAATGATGGAGGCCACTGTGTTCTTGGGGATCTTCAGTGCTGCAGACATTTTTTGGTACCCTTCCCCAGATCTGTGTCTCGACAAAATCCTGTCTCGGAGCTCTACGGACAATTCCTTCGACCTCATGGCTTGGTTTTTGCTCTGACATGCACTGTCGACTCCAATCACGTTAGAGAAACATCTCAAGGATGATCAATGGAAACAGGAAGCACCTCAATTTCGAGTCTCATAGCAAAGGGTCTGAATACTTATGTAAATAAGGCATTTCTGTTTTTTATTATTAATACATTTGCAGAAATGTCTAAAAAACTGTTTTATGGGGTATTGTGTGTAGATTGTCATTATGGGGTATTGTGTGTAGATTGTCAGTATGGGGTATTGTGTGTAGATTGTCATTATGGGGTATTGTGTGTAGATTGTCATTATGGGGTATTGTGTGTAGATTGTCATTATGGGGTATTGTGTGTAGATTGTCATTATGGGGTATTGTGTGTAGATTGTCATTATGGGGTATTGTGTGTAGATTGATGTCATTATGGGGTATTGTGTGTAGATTGATGTCATTATGGGGTATTGTGTGTAGATTGTCATTATGGGGTATTGTGTGTAGATTGATGTCATTATGGGGTATTGTGTGTAGATTGTCATTATGGGGTATTGTGTGTAGATTGTCATTATGGGGTATTGTGTGTAGATTGTCATTATGGGGTATTGTGTGTAGATTGATGTCATTATGGGGTATTGTGTGTAGATTGATGTCATTATGGGGTATTGTGTGTAGATTGTCATTATGGGGTATTGTGTGTAGATTGATGTCATTATGGGGTATTGTGTGTAGATTGTCATTATGGGGTATTGTGTGTAGATTGATGTCATTATGGGGTATTGTGTGTAGATTGTCATTATGGGGTATTGTGTGTAGATTGATGTCATTATGGGGTATTGTGTGTAGATTGATGTCATTATGGGGTATTGTGTGTAGATTGATGTCATTATGGGGTATTGTGTGTAGATTGTCACTATGGGGTATTGTGTGTAGATTGATGTCATTATGGGGTATTGTGTGTAGATTGATGTCATTATGGGGTATTGTGTGTAGATTGATGTCATTATGGGGTATTGTGTGTAGATTGTCATTATGGGGTATTGTGTGTAGATTGATGTCATTATGGGGTATTGTGTGTAGATTGATGTCATTATGGGGTATTGTGTGTAGATTGATGTCATTATGGGGTATTGTGTGTAGATTGTCATTATGGGGTATTGTGTGTAGATTGATGTCATTATGGGGTATTGTGTGTAGATTGTCATTATGGGGTATTGTGTGTAGATTGATGTCATTATGGGGTATTGTGTGTAGATTGATGTCATTATGGGGTATTGTGTGTAGATTGATGTCATTATGGGGTATTGTGTGTAGATTGTCACTATGGGGTATTGTGTGTAGATTGATGTCATTATGGGGTATTGTGTGTAGATTGATGTCATTATGGGGTATTGTGTGTAGATTGATGTCATTATGGGGTATTGTGTGTAGATTGTCATTATGGGGTATTGTGTGTAGATTGATGTCATTATGGGGTATTGTGTGTAGATTGATGTCATTATGGGGTATTGTGTGTAGATTGATGTCATTATGGGGTATTGTGTGTAGATTGTCATTATGGGGTATTGTGTGTAGATTGATGTCATTATGGGGTATTGTGTGTAGATTGATGTCATTATGGGGTATTGTGTGTAGATTGTCATTATGGGGTATTGTGTGTAGATTGATGTCATTATGGGGTATTGTGTGTAGATTGATGTCATTATGGGGTATTGTGTGTAGATTGATGTCATTATGGGGTATTGTGTGTAGATTGTCATTATGGGGTATTGTGTGTAGATTGATGTCATTATGGGGTATTGTGTGTAGATTGTCATTATGGGGTATTGTGTGTAGATTGATGTCATTATGGGGTATTGTGTGTAGATTGATGTCATTATGGGGTATTGTGTGTAGATTGATGTCATTATGGGGTATTGTGTGTAGATTGTCACTATGGGGTATTGTGTGTAGATTGATGTCATTATGGGGTATTGTGTGTAGATTGATGTCATTATGGGGTATTGTGTGTAGATTGATGTCATTATGGGGTATTGTGTGTAGATTGTCATTATGGGGTATTGTGTGTAGATTGATGTCATTATGGGGTATTGTGTGTAGATTGATGTCATTATGGGGTATTGTGTGTAGATTGTCATTATGGGGTATTGTGTGTAGATTGATGTCATTATGGGGTATTGTGTGTAGATTGATGTCATTATGGGGTATTGTGTGTAGATTGTCATTATGGGGTATTGTGTGTAGATTGATGTCATTATGGGGTATTGTGTGTAGATTGTCATTATGGGGTATTGTGTGTAGATTGATGTCATTATGGGGTATTGTGTGTAGATTGATGTCATTATGGGGTATTGTGTGTAGATTGTCATTATGGGGTATTGTGTGTAGATTGTCATTATGGGGTATTGTGTGTAGATTGATGTCATTATGGGGTATTGTGTGTAGATTGATGTCATTATGGGGTATTGTGTGTAGATTGATGTCATTATGGGGTATTGTGTGTAGATTGTCACTATGGGGTATTGTGTGTAGATTGATGTCATTATGGGGTATTGTGTGTAGATTGATGTCATTATGGGGTATTGTGTGTAGATTGATGTCATTATGGGGTATTGTGTGTAGATTGTCATTATGGGGTATTGTGTGTAGATTGATGTCATTATGGGGTATTGTGTGTAGATTGATGTCATTATGGGGTATTGTGTGTAGATTGTCATTATGGGGTATTGTGTGTAGATTGATGTCATTATGGGGTATTGTGTGTAGATTGATGTCATTATGGGGTATTGTGTGTAGATTGTCATTATGGGGTATTGTGTGTAGATTGATGTCATTATGGGGTATTGTGTGTAGATTGTCATTATGGGGTATTGTGTGTAGATTGATGTCATTATGGGGTATTGTGTGTAGATTGATGTCATTATGGGGTATTGTGTGTAGATTGTCATTATGGGGTATTGTGTGTAGATTGATGTCATTATGGGGTATTGTGTGTAGATTGATGTCATTATGGGGTATTGTGTGTAGATTGATGTCATTATGGGGTATTGTGTGTAGATTGATGTCATTATGGGGTATTGTGTGTAGATTGATGTCATTATGGGGTATTGTGTGTAGATTGATGTCATTATGGGGTATTGTGTGTAGATTGATGTCATTATGGGGTATTGTGTGTAGATTGATGTCATTATGGGGTATTGTGTGTAGACTGATGAGGAAAACATGTTATTTAATCCATGTTAGAAAAAATCTAGGGCTCTGAATACTTCCTGATTGCATTGTCCGTGCATCCCAAATGGCAATCTATTCCATATAGGGCCCTAGTCAAAAGCAGTGCACTACATAGGGAATAGGGCACATAAATACATTTAGGAGGCAGACATAAGTATTACATATTTTGTATTGTAATTGTTTAAGTCCCTCTGGAGAATACTAATAGTTGTAGTCTTCTCCAGAGGGACTTACAGAAGAGGTAAGGGTTAAGTGCCTTACTCAAAGCCAAGTTACAAATAACATGAGAAGTGAAGGTTGAAGGTAGCAGACGAGACTTAATCATGGACGCTTAATTGACATTTCTTACACTAAACAAATGGTATTCTGACGTTCATCATTGTCAGTTAACAGCTGAGCGGATGCTTATCATCTAATTCACTTAAATAGGATCATGCATCAACTCAAAGCTATGGTAAAGATAGGCACACTATACAAGCTATCACCATACAGACTAACTTCCTGTCCAGGGGGTGTCCTTGCACATCAAGCTGCCTCACTACAGAAACAGGAGACAATGCTGACTTGGAAAACTATCTTTCTCCAACATGGAATATTCTTAAATGAAAACTGTTACAAAATACAATATGACACATTTTGTGTTGAGAAACTAATAACAAGGTTATTACTTTTCTTACTTAACTCATGTTTTGCTCATTAGTTTTCTCTGAGGCATAGATCCTCCACAGCCTTACTGGGCTTTGAGTATTCTATCCTTCACCCATGTTCACACTGCTAAGTGCCACGGGACAACACAGAACACATATCTAAGGTGTTGGATCATTATTTCCCTTGTTCATAGGTGCAGCTCATGTTTTCTCAAAGTGACCTACTGAGGCTTTATGCTTACCTCACAACATGTGACACAAACCCACGGTTGAGCTGAGAGGAGCTGTGAGGAGAATTCAGAATGAGAAGACCCTCCCTCCATCTCTCCCTTCCACTCTCCTCTGTGATTAGTCAAGTCTGCCACAGGAAGAGAAAGTCATAAAGAGGCCCACACACCTAACTCACCCTTCTACCAACACACACAGACCCACACACCTAACTCACCCTTCTACCAACACACACAGACCCACACACCTAACTCTCCCTTCTACCAACACACACAGACCCACAAACCTAACTCTCCCTTCTACCAACACACACAGACCCACACTCCTAACTCTCCCTTCTACCAACACACAGAGACCCACACACCTAACTCTCCCTATACCAACACACACAGACCCACACTCCTAACTCTCCCTTCTACCAACACACAGAGACCCACACACCTAACTCTCCCTTCTACCAACACACACAGACCCACACTCCTAACTCTCCCTATACCAACACACACAGACCAACACACCTAACTCACCCTTCAACCAACACACACAGACCCACACACCTAACTCTCCCTTCTAACAACACACACAGACCCACACACCTAACTCTCCCTATACCAACACACACAGACCCACACACCTAACTCGCCCTATACCAACACACAGACCCACACTCCTAACTCACTCTATACCAACACACACAGACCCACACTCCTAACTCACTCTATACCAACACACAGACCCACACTCCTAACTCACTCTATACCAACACACAGACCCACACTCCTAACTCACTCTATACCAACACACAGACCCACACTCCTAACTCACTCTATACCAACACACAGACCCATACTCCTAACTCACTCTATACCAACACACATACCCACACTCCTAACTCACTCTATACCAACACACAGACCCACACTCCTAACTCACTCTATACCAACACACAGACCCACACTCCTAACTCATTCTATACCAACACACAGACCCACACTCCTAACTCACTCTATACCAACACACAGACCCACACTCCTAACTCACTCTATACCAACACACAGACCCACACTCCTAACTCACTCTATACCAACACACAGACCCATACTCCTAACTCACTCTGTACCAACACACAGACCCACACTCCTAACTCACTCTATACCAACACACAGACCCACACTCCTAACTCACTCTATACCAACACACAGACCCACACTCCTAACTCATTCTATACCAACACACAGACCCACACTCCTAACTCACTCTATACCAACACACAGACCCACACTCCTAACTCACTCTATACCAACACACAGACCCACACTCCTAACTCACTCTATACCAACACACAGACCCACACTCCTAACTTATTCTATACCAACACACAGACCCACACTCCTAACTCACTCTATACCAACACACAGACCCACACTCCTAACTCACTCTATACCAACACACAGACCCACACTCCTAACTCACTCTATACCAACACACAGACCCACACCCCTAACTCACTCTATACCAACACACAGACCCACACTCCTAACTCACTCTATACCAACACACACGTGTGAAGCATTCATTTCAGATTCATTTCAAAGGGACATTTAGTGTCAATATAGACATATTTTAAATGCATTCAAACCAGGACATAATGTGTTAAAGTGATCAGTGAATAATGTTGAGAATCAAGAATTATGATGATGATGATGATGATGATACGAACAACCAATCAAACATGTGTGCCTTCACCAATGGCTCATCCAAATGACTCTGGCTATTACAGTAATGTTCCATCCAGACTGTTATGGTCTGTTCTGTATTGCCTGCTCTGACTCCCCTCAACATCACATATGTTGGCTGAACATTTTCGCCTTTTACGATTGTAGGCATGACTGGACACAGTGATAACCACTTGAGACACGGCTAGCCTGACAAGCCTGCCATGGCTTTCTCTCCCTCTGTTATGGCCTCCATTCACAGGCTCTTTATGAAAGGGTTTACATGACAACTCTAAGGCTAATTGGCCCATAGAGATCAGAAGTATTGTTAGTTCTGCTTGGCTTCTAACATCCAAGCCTGCCATATGAGTGCCTAATCACCCTAGGGTTCCACACCTGACTAAACAGAAGCAGTTTTTGATTTCCAAAGACTGTCTGCAGAACTAAACCCAGACTAAAATGTATCTTCCCCTGGTCTAGCTGCCTAACTATCGTGATTTGCCAAAGTTTGACCAGAACTCCATGAGATCCATGGTGATACTGACTGCACCAACTTATTAAGCAAGAAACCAAGCAGCTACCCTGGAAGGCTGGAACTTTTGGATCAGAAACTAATGGGTGTTCAAGAAGAAGAAGAAGAAGAAGAAGAAGAAGAAGAAGAAGAAGAAGAAGAAGAAGAAGAAGAAGAAGAAGAAGAAGAAGAAGAAGAAGAAGAAGAAGAAGAAGAAATTCCGGGCTTACAATGTCCTGCTGAGCGGGAGACTGTCCTATTATGGAAACAAAGTTTTGACCATTGCTTGTCTGAAGGAAGAGCAGTACTGGCTCTGGAGCAGCATGTGTACACACTGTGTGTGTGTGGAGTTTGGAGCTGTACAAATAACTCATCTTAAGGGCTTTGACTTCTCAAACACGGCAGACGGCTAACACATTATGATGCCGCATCAACTTATTAATTCAGCCACTTACGTAGCTAATATCTTGCTGCGTTTTGTAAACGCTTTGTGACTGATGTGGAGCTGCTTTCTATCAGCAGACAGCGTTCTGACTGATGTGGAGCTGCTTTCTATCAACAGACAGCGTTCTGACTGATGTGGAGCTGCTTTCTATCAGCAGACAGCGTTCTGACTGATGTGGAGCTGCTTTCTATCAGCAGACAGCGTTCTGACTCAGGGACTTTTCTCATTGTAGCCTACGGTTTAATTCAAGATTAACTTTAAGCAAACCATTAGAAACTGTAGCGGTTACATTTGTTCTATGATAAACATTAGAAAAAATACATTGCTTTTCACTGTAAGCTAATTTACTTGTGTGGTGGTAAAAATGAAGCTATTTTCTGCCAGATTTGACTCACTAATGTATTTTCTGTGATGGAAAACTATAGTTGCAAGACCCTGATCACTCTATTGAAGAAAAAAAAAACACTGTTGACTTCAGATAATTTTTTTCCATGGCATAGACGATATTGAAAAACCATCCCATGGCTATTTTCAAATACCCAGGTATACGATATATACACCCAAGCCTAGTACCAGTGAGGATTTCTTATACTGGACAACTTGTTACAGCTGTTGATAAGTCATTGATAACAATCTGCCAATTTGTTTCATGTCATCACATCAAGATATATGGGGGGATCATAGCTATTGTCACATCCTGATCTGTTTCACCTGTCTGTGTTCTTGTCTCCACCCCCCTTCAGGTGTCCCCATCTTCCTCATTATCCCCAGTGTATTTATACCTGTGTTCTGTGTTTGTCTGTTACCAGGTGGTTTTACCTCTGCGCCTGTCTCGCGATTGTTCCTGTTTTCCTAGACTTTCCTGGTTTTGACCTTCCTGCCTGCCCTGACCCTGAGCCTACCTGGCGTCCTGTACCTCTGCCCCACCTATCTGGATTACTGACCTCTGCCGGCCCTTGACCTGTCTTTTGCCTGCCCTGGTTGGATTTAATAAACTGTTGTTACTTCAACGTTGTCTGCATCTGGGTCTTACCTGAAACGTGTTACCTACACTACCGTTCAAAAGTTTGGGGTTACTTAGAAATGTTTTTTTTTTTTAAAGAAAAAATAACAAATCATCCATTCAAATAACATTAGATTGATCAGAAATACAGTGTAGACATTGTTCATGTTTTTAATGACTATTGTAGCTGGAAACGGCTGATTTTTTATGGAATATCTACATAGGCGTACAGAGGTCCATTATCAGAAACTATCACTCCTGTGTTCCAATGGCACGTTTTGTTAGCTAATCCAAGTGTATCATTTTAAAAGGCTAATTGATCATTTGAAATCCCTTTGGCAATTATGTTAGCACAGCACCTCAGATATTCACGGATGTGGTGGATTGAGACGCAGGCCATGCAAAAAAAACCCAGATACACTACCTGATCAAAAGTATGTGGACACCTGCTCGTCGAACATCTCATTCCAAAATCATGGGCATTAATATGGAGTTGGTCCCCCCTTTGCTGCTATAAGAGCCTCCACTCTTCTGGGAAGGCTTTCCACTAGATGTTGGAACATTGCTGCAGGGACTTGCTTCCATTCAGCCACAAGAGCGTTAGTGAGGTCGGGCACTGATGTTGGGCGATTAGGCCTGGCTCACAGTCGGTGTTCCAATTCTTTCCAAAGGTGTTCGATGGTGTTGAGGTCAGGGATCTGTGTAGGCCAGTCAAGTTCTTCTATACCGATCTCAACAAACCATTTCTGTGTGGACCTCACTGTGTGTACCTCACTTCGTGTGGACCTCACTTTGTCATGCTGAAACAGGAAAGGGCCTTCCCTTAACTGTTGCCACAATGTTCGAAGCAGAGAATCGTCTAGACTGTCATTGTATGCTTTAACATTAATATTTCCCTTCACTGGAACTAAGAGGCCTAGCACGAACCATAAAAAACAGCCTCAGACTATTATTCCTCCTCCACCAATCTTTGGACTTCCAGATGGTGAAGCGTGATTCATCACTCCAGAGAACGTGTTTCCACTGCTCCAGAGTCCAATGGCGGCGAGCTTTACACCACTCCAGCCGACACTTGGCATTGCGTGTGATGATCGTAAGCTTGTGTGTGACTGCTCAGCCTTGGAAACCCCTTTCATGAAGCTCCCGACGAACAGTTCTTGTGCTGTCGTTGCTTCCAGAGGCAGTTTGGAACTCGGTAGTGAGTGTTGCAACTGAGGACAGACGATTTTTACACACTATGCGCTTCAGCACTCGACGGTCCTGTTCTGTGAGATTGTGTGGCCTAGGTGTTTCCATATCCCAATTACGGCACTTGCAGGAAAGCCGGGGGAAGCTCTAGCAGGGTAGAAATTTGACTAAATGACTTGTTGGGAAGGTGGCATCCTATTGGAAGTTGGAAGTCACTGAGCTCTTCAGTAAGGCCATTCTACTGCCAATGTTTGTCTATGGAGATTGCATGGCTGTGTGCTCGATTTTATACACCTGTCACCAACGGGTGTGGCTGAAATAGCAGAATACACTAATTGGAAGGGGTGTCCACATACTTTTGTATATATAGTGTATATATAGTATATATATATGCTTAAACAGACAGATCCATTTTAGGCTAATGGTTAAAACCTAAGTGAATACTGTCAGTATCGTGGTTCTTCAATAGCTATGCATACTACTAGTTGGATGCACATTTGGTGTCCAGCTGATTATATATGCCATGATATTTTCACACATCATCATCTGATCAAGGAAGGAATTTTTGTAATATCAGTCAAGTGATAATGTTGTTGTGATGACGCATGCAATGCAACAACAGCCCAAGTGCTGGAAAAAAGGTGTTTGCGAGGAATGTCCAGAATATTTTGGTGTCTCATTCGTTACACCGGTGAGGATAGTTGTGCCTGGATCCATTTTTGGATCTAATGTCCCTTGCGAATTGATGTTGATCACCTGTTGTTGTCTGCTTGATTTACAGCAGGGTCTCGTTAGATTGAACAGAGCATTAAGATAATGAATTCAAGTGCTGGAATAGGTCTACCTATCATTTCTGAAATTAAATCCATTTTAATAGTACATTTATAAGTTCACCTGCTCCCTTTTAAATGATCTGTGATTTGATCTGTTTTTGTGAGAGATGTGGCCACTTTACTGTGTTTCACAACACTTCAATTTAAGGGCGTTGTGCTTCTCTTTTGCGTTAAAACCATGTGCGGTTATTATGAGGATGAGAACATCTGTTGGCCTAAAAACAGCGATGGTGAGATTAAAATGGTGAGAGTAAAATGGTGAGATTAAAATGGTGAGAGTAAAATGGTGAGATTAAAATGGTGAGATTAAAATGGTGAGATTAAAATGGTGAGATTGATGCTACCACTATTCCATAGGATGCTGCTGAGGTAAGGCCATTCTACTGCCACCCTGACCAAGATGTCAGTCCTGTGACCATGTTGCCAGTAATGCCAATGTCCATTCTTGTGTTCTATTTCATTCTGTGGTACCTGGCATGACTCATTGGGCGAAAGACCTCTCCTGAGGGTGGTCAAGTTTAAAAATCACTGTAAAACAGTCACCAGGAAAATCAAAGGTTTCTAAAAATGTCACTGGGCTTTATAATTCATGTCTGTCATTTCAATTTGAATACACATCTGATCTAAAGAGCTTTGGTATTTCCTTGTCTCTCTTCCACACATATGATTTGCCTTTGAAGGGAAAAGTTTAGTCTCTCTGAACTATTGCAACATTTTAACAATGTTGGTCCTTGCCTCTCATGTGGAACATCACATTGATTTGTATACATTTTAGGTGTATGAGATCCTGTTTTCAAACATTTTTCTGGGGGATTGATAAAAATCGCATTCATAAAGCAACAGCATGTGCAGAATTCTGACAATAACTTGTAGGTGAGTTTGGGATCTAACAACACATGGAGGAAATTGCAGAAACTGGTGCTTATATAGACACAGATAGGAGATATACTGTACTGGTCTTTCTAAAGACATAGATAGGAGATATACTGTACTGGTGTTTATATAGACACAGATAGGAGATATACTGTACTGGTGCTTATATAGACACAGATAGGAGATATACTGTACTGGTGTTTATATAGACACAGATAGGAGATATACTGTACTGGTCTTTCTAAAGACATAGATAGGAGATATACTGTACTGGTGTTTATATAGACACAGATAGGAGATATACTGTACTGGTGCTTATATAGACACAGATAGGAGATATACTGTACTGGTGTTTATATAGACACAGATAGGAGATATACTGTACTGGTCTTTCTAAAGACATAGATAGGAGATATACTGTACTGGTGTTTATATAGACACAGATAGGAGATATACTGTACTGGTGTTTATATAGACACAGATAGGAGATATACTGTACTGGTCTTTCTAAAGACATAGATAGGCACCAACTGATAGGTTGGGTTGGGTCCTCTGTGATTCATAACGATTGTTTTCTAAGAATCTGGACTACGTCTGGAGAACATATATAGGTCATTGCATATGCATAACAGCTGAGATGTTATTTATATGAGATGTGACATTGTAATTAAGAAGACACAGACATGCAGCAGGAAAATACATGTTTAGTGGTGTTAATTATTGATGTTTGACTCAGTAACTCATTGATCCATATATAATTGAATCAGCTAATGCTCAGATATTTAAACATTAACATTTATTGAAAACGGTCCCTTCGTTTAGAAAAAAGGAAAATATTGTATTTTACAACAATATCTCAAGGGTTATTTTTAACTGTAGATTGTTATAATATTGGTAGTGCTAATCGTGACTGAAATATTGAAGTACCAGAGCTTGTAAATGTTAAATATTTCTGGCCTAGTGTTATGTACTTTTTTAGCACATGTTGTATCACACAATAATCGTGCCTCTGATGTCAAGTCTAATTTACCTCTGGCAATATAATATGGTAAAATCACCTGTTTTGACACAATCAAAGGGAACATCTAGGATTAAAATTCATTTTTTTTTTTATACACTTAAAATCATTTATCATAAACAAAATGATCATTTAAATGCTGCATTTGAATCCTCATTAAAATCCAATTAATGTAAGACGTAATTGGAACTTAAAGCACAACGGTCATTAATGAAGTTTAATAATGAATATAAATTATATAAAAAGTGTACTTCCTTCTTAATGGCCATTATATAACAGAACATGATGAATTACCTATATAGATAGATAGATAGATAGATAGATAGATAGATAGATAGATAGATAGATAGATAGATAGATAGATAGATAGATAGATAGATAGATAGATAGATAGATAGATAGATAGATAGATAGATAGATAGATAGATAGATAGATAGATAGATAGATAGATAGATAGATAGATAGATAGATAGATAGATAGATAGATAGATAGATAGATAGATAGATAGATAGGTACTTTATTTATCCCCCGGGGGGGTAATTTCATTGTCAAGCAGCTACAACAAAACACAGGGCAGGTGCAAAATGCCACAACGAAAGTACACAAAAGACAGATACACGGTACATGATACATAGAGCGGCAGTATGAAAAAGTATAGAAATACAAGATATCTGGAGTGCAAAAAAAAAGCTATAAAAGGACATTGAATAGTATGGGTGGTTGGCTGAATATGTACACTATACGTTGGTGGATGTTGGATGGTTAACTATACTATACAGGTCGATGGCAGAGATATACCTCAGTAGCTAAAAATGCGTATGATATGAGCGAGGGTAATAATAGTTTACTTAATAGACAGACTGGCTAAATGAACAGGTAAGTGAAAATTTTGCATGGTTAAATTAGCTGTACAGTTAGGTATACAGTTATATTTACAGATAAGTGAATACTTGCATGTTTACACAAACTGTACAGGTAAATGACAGGAAGAGATACTTTAATAGCTAAATGTGTGTATGATATCATTTGGGGTAATAATAGTAATTCCCTTAAAAATACAGTCCTTAGTGCGCAGGGTTTAATTACAGACAACTGCACTTATTGCACATTCGATATACTAAAAGCAATGAGAAAAGGTGCAACTGGCAGGATACTAATATGCATTCCTGAGTGAATGCCTACGTCCAATAATTACTTACAATATTGCATGTGATATAATATAACAACTGTACATGAGTATGTATATACAGACCTGTATGAATAAATAGGTCCTGAGTGGATGAGTGCTGACGGACCAGAGTTACTCACGGATGGATGCATAATTGTTAAACTAGGTCCTAGCACCCCAACAGTTCCAGATCTATGTTGCCGACGGCACGGCACCCCGGTGAGGCATTATACAGTCTCATAGCCGCCGGCAGGAAGGACCTCCTGTAGCGCTCTCTGGCACACCGTGGTGGGATCAGTCTGTGACTGAAAGTGCTCCTCTGCGTCATAACCATAGCGTGCAGAGGGTGGGTGACGTTGTCCATGATGGCCAGCAGTTTGGCCAGGATCCGTCTCTCCGCCACCTCCTCTAGAGTGTCAAGGCTCATCCCCAGGACAGAGCTAGCCTTCCTGATCAGCTTATTTACCCGAGAAGCATCACCGGCTTTGATGTTTGCTCCCCAGCACACCACTGCAAAAAAGATGGCACTGGCCACCACAGACTGGTAGAAGGTATGCAGTAGTTTACTGCACACGTTGAAGGACCTGAGCCTCCTCAGAAAGTAGAGTCGGCTCTGGCCCTTTTGGTACAGGGCCCCGGTGTTACCAGCCCATTCCAGTCTGTTGTCCAAATGGACACCCAGGAACTTGTATGACTCAACCATTTCCACATCCATCCCCTTTATAGGGACTGCAGTCAGTTGTGCCTTGGTTCTCCTGAAGTCCACCACCATCTCCTTAGTTTTGCTGATGTTGAGCTGAAGGTGGTTCTGCTCACACCACAACACAAAGTCACTGATTGTGCTCCTGTACTCCTCCTCCTGCCCACCCCTGATGCACCCTACAATAGCAGAGTCATCCGAGAACTTCTGTAGGTGGCATGTTTCAGAGTTATATCTGAAGTCTGAGGTGTAGAGGGTGAACAGGAAGGGGGACAGGACCGTACCCTGGGGGGCCCCTGTGTTGCTAACTGCCCGTTCTGACACACAGCTCTGTAGTCGCACAAATCGTGGCCTACCGGTCAGGTAGTCCGTGACCCAGGAGACTAAGGGTGCTTCCACTTTCATCCTCCTCATCTTCTCACCCAGTAGCAGGGGCTGAATGGTATTGAAGGCACTGGAGAAGTCAAAAAACATGACCCTCACAGTGCAACCTGCATTGTCCAGGTGAGAGTAGGCCCTCTGCAGAAGGTAGATGATTGCATCATCCACCCCGATGTTGCGCTGGTATGCAAACTGCAGGGGGTCCATTGATGAACACACCAGGGGTCTGAGGTGAGCGAGGACTAACCTTTCCAGGGTCTTCATGATGTGGGATGTTAGCGCTACAGGTCTGAAGTCATTCAGGACAGTGGGGTGTGCCTTCTTGGGCACTGGGACGAGGCAGGATGTTTTCCACAGCACAGGGACCCTTTCTAGGCTCAGGCTAAGGTTGAAAAGACGCTGGAGTATTCCACACAGTTGGTCAGCACAGACCCTCAGCACCCTTGGGCTGATGCCATCAGGGCCCGCCGCTTTCCACTGGTGTAGTCTCTCCAGCTCTCTCTTCACTTGGTTGGTGGTGAAAGCCAGCCCAGGTGGGGGGAAGGGGGGTGTTGAGGATCAGTCCAGGGGGGGCAGGGGCGGAGGTGGGGTCACTGATTGTCTCAGCAGAGGTGCTGTGAGCAAAGTGGGGGTGGGATAGCCGTGAGGGTGTGTGGTCTGGGGAGCTGGAGGGGAGGTGGACAGGGCCAGTATCGAACCTGTTAAAAAATTGGTTCAGCTCATTGGCTCTGTCCTGGGTCCCCTCCGTCTGCCCACTGTTTGACTTTTTGAAGCCAGTGATATTTCTCATACCCTTCCACACCTCTCTCACCTGGCTCTGCCTCAGCTTGTCCTCCATCTTTTCCTTATACACTCTCTTCCCCTCAGCAATCCGCAACTTCAGCTCCCTCTGGACGCATTTCAATTTGTCCTTGTCCTTCTCCTTGAAGGCCCTCTTCTTCTCATTCAGCAGGGCCTTCAGGTCGCTGGTGACCCAGGGTTTATTGTTTGGGAAACAGCGTACCTTCCTGGTGGGTACAGTGTTGTCTACACAAAAATTAATATAGTCTGTTATGCAGTCAGTGAGTCCATCGATGTCCTCCCCATGAGCCTCACAGAGCACATCCCAGTCTGTTGTTTCAAAGCAGTCCTGTAGGGCCTCATTCGCCTCTGGGGACCATCTCCTAATAGTCCTGGTGGTAGCAGGCTGCTGTTGGACCATAGGCCTGTAGAGTGGGGTGAGGTGGACAAGGTTGTGATCCGATCTACCGAGGGGAGGGAGTGCAGTGGAGTTGTATGCATCCTTCACATTAGCATATAACAAGTTCAGAGTTTTATTATTCCTGGTTGGGCACTTCACGAACTGTTTGAACGTGGGCAGCGTTGAAGAGAGAGATGCATGGTTAAAATCCCCCGAAATGGCAAAAAAAGCACTGGGATGCGCTGTCTGTAACCTCGCGATAACAGAGTGGATGACGTCACACGCTGCGTTTGCGTCAGCAGAGGGCGGGATGTAAACAATAACAGCAATGGCCGCTGTGAATTCCCTCGGCAAATAGTAGGGTCTCAGGCTAACGGCTAGCAGTTCAATGTCCGGGCTACAAAACTGTTCCTTAAGAGTAATATGTTTCGGATGACACCATCTGTTGTTAACTAATAAAGCCAGCCCACCACCCTTACTCTTACCGGAAGAGACGCGATCCCTGTCCGCTGTGATGGTCTGGAAACCGTCGATAGTGACGTTCTGTATGGGGATGTTACCGTTCAGCCAAGTCTCAGTAAAACACATTAGGCTCGTTTCACGATAAATCCTTTGTCCACGAACAAGTCCCGCCAACTCATCCATCTTGTTATGTAGACACCTAACATTGCCCATAATAATAGATGGTATAACCGGCTTGTACTTGAACCTCCTCCGCTTTGCCTTACATTTCAATCCCGCCCTGCATCCACGGCGTCGTCTTTTCAATTCGTCCGGAATATCAAACTTTTCCCTGTGGAGCAGCAGCGCTGCGTGGGCTAAATCCAGGAGCTGGGCTCTGCTGTAAACAATAACAGTTGACGACTCCTGTCGACGTTCAGCTGCGATAAAATCCATAAAATCCATAATCCTGAACTGTTATAGTTCGACTGTAGCAAAATAAAAAATAAAACTAAAGAAAATAGACGAAAGAAAACGAACTAAAACAACAATTAATGCACGAACAACGGGAGCTGCTTAACAGGCGACCACTCAGGGCGGCGCCAAACTACCACTATATACGTATAAGTATGTGTGGACCTTCAAATTAGTTGATTCGGCTATTTTGTAAAATCGAGCACACAGCCATGCAATCTCCATAGACAAACATTGGCAGTAGAATGGCCCGTACTGAAGAGCTCAGTGACTTTAAACGTGGCACAGTCATAGGATGCCACCTTTCCAACAAGTCAGTTAGTCAAATTTATGCCCTGCTAGAGCTGCCCCCGGGTCAACTGTAAGCGTTTATATTGTGAAGTGGAAATGTCTAGGAGCAACAACGGTTCAGCCCCCGAAGTGGTAGGCCACACAAACTCACAGAACGGGACCACCAAGTGCAGAGTGCGTTAAAAATTGTCTGTCCTCGGTTGCACTACTCACTACTGAGTTCCAGGACAAATCTGAGTTTGGTTGATGCCAAAGTTTGGTGGAGGAGGAATAATGGTCTGGGGCTGTTTTTCATTGTTCAGGCCCCTTAGTTCCAGTGAAGGGAAATCTTAAAGCTACAGCATACAATTACATTCTAGACCTGCACAAAGCGAGGTACATACAGAAATCAAGATCGGTGTGGAAGAACTTGACATACCTAATCGGCCAAAATCAGTACCGGCCTCACTAATGCTCTTCTGGCTGAATGGAAGCAAGTCCTCGCAGCAATGGCTCCAATATGTAGTGGAAAGCCTTCCCAGAAGAGTGGAGGCTGTTATAGCAGCAAAGGAGGGAACAACTCCATATTAATGTCGATGATTTTGGAATGAGATGTTCGACAATGACCGATAGAGATGAAGGTTATTTTATTATCATGATGAATGGCCTATAGAGATGAAGGTTATTTTATTATCATGATGAATGACCTATAGAGATGAAGGTTATTTTATTATCATGATGAATGACCTATAGATGATAGATATATCAGGCCTGGGCAAAGGCCGGCCGGGTTCAATCATGCTCAGATCACATAAAGAATTTGCGATAGTAAAGTTTTGAGAAAGGTATTTGTTATTCAAATTAAAAGCCCAATGAATACTCGCCTTTGTGTAATGATTTAACTCCCACCGCTTGTGGGACATTTATTTTGAAGGCACGTATAAATGACAACTGCACGAGGACAGACAGTGACTGACAGGCTGACACACTCGTCACAGTTACAAATAGTATCTAGCTAGAAATTGCGCAAAAATTTGTTTTTCTAAGATTTCAAAGAAAAGGAAAGTAGACAATGAATGTAGGGTGTTCCAGCAAGAGTGGACATCGAAATATTTCTTTATTGAGGTATCAGAGAAATCTGTCTGCTTAGTGAGCAAAGAGAGCATCGCTGTCAAGGCACATATCATCTCTTACTGACTCTCACCTCTCAGCAATCCTGCACGTAGCGACGTCAGAAACAATTCCTGACTTCACTGCTCTAGTCAACGCCCATCAGAGACTTCACTCCTCACACTGATTGACTAGTTTAAATGTAATGTGGAGCTCTCTCTCTTTCTTGTGTTTTAGTGCATCACCCATTAACAAGAGTTCTGTCCGTGGTGCTGAATGCACAGTGTACTTTTCCCTCTGTGTAGTTCATTGCATGTTTAAAATTGACAATACCTACCAAAAGGAGAACACTGACGTGGTTTATTTCTGTGCATATAAAAAAGATAAATAAGTAGCATATCTGTACCTGATTTACAGTAGTTATATCTGTCAACACAGTCATACACATGATGTATAATCCTGTAATATGATTCTGGCCCGCGATGGCAATATATCTGTTCTATATCAATACAGATCAAGGCTGATTAAGCATCACAACTGGTAAGACCAGCGACCAACATGTCCATCTAGCTTTAATGTCCATATAGCTAGTTTTCTTTCTTATTTTGAATGGTTTGATGCCAAGTGACTATAATGTCATATTTGGCTGTGTCTCTAACCTCTACATTCACTACACAGCAGTTTATAGCTAGATATCTGATGGGGATCTGATCCAGTTATTACCAGACATTCCTCTCTGATGGGGATCTGATCCAGTTATTACCAGACATTCCTCTCTGATGGGGATCTGATCCAGTTATTAACAGACATTCCTCTCTGATGGGGATCTGATCCAGTTATTAACAGACATTCCTCTCTGATGGGGATCTGATCCAGTTATTAACAGACATTCCTCTCTGACGGGGATCTGATCCAGTTATTAACAGACATTCCTCTCTGATGGGGATCTGATCCAGTTATTAACAGACATTCCTCTCTGATGGGGAGCTGATCCAGTTATTAACAGACATTCCTCTCTGATGGGGATCTGATCCAGTTATTAACAGACATTCCTCTCTGATGGGGATCTGATCCAGTTATTAACAGACATTCCTCTCTGATGGGGATCTGATCCAGTTATTAACAGACATTCCTCTCTGATGGGGATCTGATCCAGTTATTAACAGACATTCCTTTTCTTCTTCTCTCCATTTCATACCAAATCAAAGGTTAAAGAATCTTCTATCCTCCTTGTTAAGATGGAATGAAAGATCAGTGTTTTAATGGATAGGCCTATTTTAATCTCCTTCATTAATACTTTAGTATGCAGGATATTATTGTTCTGTACCAACGACTATAATTACTTCTGTTTAATAATCTCTGTCAATCCTGAAAATGATTACTTGCTTAGTGTTGTATCTCGCTGAGAAGGATCATTAGTTTCACATCTCTAATAGAGCCGATCTGCCAACTTCTGTCTGTAGCATCCGGACAGTTTGGGCTACACACTAATATATATATATATATATATATATATATATATATATATATATATATATATAATCTTTTTACGTTTTACCTTTATTTAAGAAAGAAAGTCAGTTAAGAACAAATTCTTATTTACAATGACGGCCTACCATGGCCAAACTTGGACGACTCTGGGCCAATTGTGTGCCAGGGTGTCTGTAGTGACTCCTCTAGCACTGAGATGCAGTGTCTTAGACCACTGAACCAGGGTGTCTGTAGTGACTCCTCTAGCACTGAGATGCAGTGTCTTAGACCACTGAACCAGGGTGTCTATAGTGACTCCTCTAGCACTGAGATGCAGTGTCTTAGACCACTGAACCAGGGTGTCTGTAGTGACTCCTCTAGCACTGAGATGCAGTGTCTTAGACCACTGAACCAGGGTGTCTGTAGTGACTCCTCTAGCACTGAGATGCAGTGTCTTAGACCACTGAACCAGGGTGTCTATAGTGACTCCTCTAGCACTGAGATGCAGTGTCTTAGACCACTGAACCAGGGTGTCTGTAGTGACTCCTCTAGCACTGAGATGCAGTGTCTTAGACCACTGAACCAGGGTGTCTATAGTGATGCCTCTAGCACTGAGATGCAGTGTCTTAGACCACTGAACCAGGGTGTCTGTAGTGACTCCTCTAGCACTGAGATGCAGTGTCTTAGACCACTGAACCAGGGTGTCTATAGTGATGCCTCTAGCACTGAGATGCAGTGTCTTAGACCACTGAACCAGGGTGTCTGTAGTGACGCCTCTAGCACTGAGATGCAGTGTCTTAGACCACTGAACCAGGTTGTCTGTAGTGACGCCTCTAGCACTGAGATGCAGTGTCTTAGACCACTGAACCAGGGTGTCTTTATAACAAACATACTGTACTTTAAATAAATGTTTTGACTCTCTGGTTGCCATGTATGCATCTGTTATTCAATGCATTTCTATTGGCTAATAGCAGTAAGGCCAAATTCATGTTTCATTAAATTGTTATTAATATTTTTTTAATACCTAAAGAGGTCCTGAAATTCAAAAATCAAATAGCTAAATTATCCCTGCTATCACCAGCTTTAAACAGTTCCATATGTTAGCCTAGCAGATTAGGTTGAACGCAAATTAGAAGTCTTTTTCAAACTTTCCCGTTCATAAAACATGTTCTTTCTTCAATCCAGGTTTCTATAGCTGTGTTCACCACACCTGTGAAGTTTAATAGAATGCAGCGACCAGGCTGGCTAAGGCTTCTATGCATCGGGAACGTACTGGATGTTAAATAATACCATATAGTAAATAATGTGATCATTTCACACCTGTCTGACTGACTAATAACAGTAAGTCAGGTGTCCACAAACAATTTGGATAAACAGATGAATGAAAATTGCACCTGCACAGGATCATCACTAGCTGTTTTCCCTCTGTCTTCAATGGCCAAGTCAAAATGGCAGCTAGTGCGCTGACTTCACATTATTCCAAAGAACATTTAAATGCTAATATTATAAGCTCACAAGCATAATATGATAAGCTGACAAGCGTATTATAAGCTCTGAAGTTTTAAGAGTTTCTCCCATTAGTTATCAGTGGCGGCATTAAATTGCATCCCTGTGCTAGTAGAAGGTATGGGGTTAAATTCGGTTGAAAAAATGGATTATTTTGGCTGCATTTGACAGCACTTAATACAGTGCCGTAGTGATGGTTTACAGTGCCGTAGTGATGGTTTACAGTGCCGTAGTGATGGTTTACAGTGCCGTAGTGATGGTTTGTCAGTGAAGGACAGGAAAGTGAAGCTCAGGTGGGTTTGAGGAGAGTGTTATAAGTTGTAGCTGAAATCCATAGTGAGTAGGGAGGCTCCATCCATCCTACAGAGACTGCTATATAGTCCATCATACTGTCAATCTGTTTGGCATCACCTGACACAACTCTCCATAGACTCTCACACTCACACTACAGTCAGATACTTGGATCGAAAGAGATGCTAGGAAGCGCCTAATTGGTATATTAACACCTTGATATATTAACACCAAAATGTACTGAGCCATAAAACAGCCATATGATTGAGTTAATAGATCAAATGAATGGATCAAATGGATCACACATAAGACAGAAGAAAACAGCCTGTTCAAACATCTGAAGTTTGATGCACCGCTTCTTTGAGACATGGTCTTTAACGATGTAGATGTGAATGAACAGACAATGGGTGTTACTCAATATACATACTACCGTGCTCCACACTCTCTTGCTCCCAGTGCATTCTCCGATCACGTTCTCTCGAGTACGTTCTTGTGAGGACGAGAGTGTGGAGAATACATAAAATACATTTGGGGCGGCAGGTAGCCCAGTGGTTAGAGTGTTGGGCCCGTAACTGAAAGGTTGCTGGATTGAATCCCCGAGCTGACAAGGTAAAAATCTGTCGTTCTGCCCCTGAACAAGGCAGTTAACCCACTGTTCCTAGGCCGTCATTGAAAATAAGAATTTGTTCTTTGGAAATATATTTACTGAGAAAAATGGTGACGTGTTCAATACTTATTTCACCCGCTGTATGTGAATCGTAATAATCTAGCTAGCCAGATTATTACGCCCCTTCAAGCAAAAATGACCTAAAAACAATGTTATGCAAGGTAGATGTACATTTTTTGTGGGTAGCTACCAATTGTTCATGGCTAGCTAGCTAACCAGTTAGCCCTATTGACTTACTATGGACTTACCCATTCAATTAACCATATTCCAGCCAGGACAATGACAATAGAGACGAGACAAGATATACACAAAACAACTGTTTAATTTAATAACTATCAGCTAGCTATATGTGAATCGTAATACTGTAGCTAACCAAATAGTTTAATAGTCAAAAGTATATTATGCAAAATAGATTTAAAGTATTCGTGGGTAGCTAGCAAAACAGCATGTGTTGCTATCTGGCTATCTATTTGGCTAGCTATCTGGCTATCTATCTGGCTAGCTATCTGGATAGCTATCTGGCTAGCTATCTGGCTAGCTATCTGGCTAGCTACTGTACCATGTATTTATTAACACATCAAGAAAAAATATTGTAGTTATGCATCATATGAGATGTGAATAGGGAACCTTTCATTCTGAAGTCGGAGTGTATTTTCTCTCAGCTTTGTGTCATTTTTTACGTGGTTGCGTATTTTTCTTTGCATCCTTTCCGTTGAAGCTTGCATCAACGCATGATCCAAAAAATGTACAAACATACGCATCCGTTTCGCATACTAGATTTGGACCCTCCCGTGCTCCAATTTGCAGGACTAGAGTGCAATTTGGGGAAGCAGACAAGATTATGTTAGGACCTACATCAAATCTACTCCATCAGATCTGCCCTTGACTAATGTTAGTCTATAACATCTGTCTCAGCATAGCTAACCAAGCCATTAACAAGCACTGGTCAGTCCACATGGTGGTAGTGATGTGAGGCAGACATAAACCATAAACACTGATCATCATACTGTACAAGACTGAAACTCTCTCATAAGTTCAACCCTTAAATTGGGTCAAGAGATCTTTACATTTGAATCATGTTTTCATCGAGCCTGCTCTGCTGCATTGATTCCCCTTGATTAACATTATCTCTGGACCGTATATTTAGGCCACATTAAGCAGTAGAGAGTTAGTGAGGCCTCGCTCTGTGAATGTTGTACTGGTCTCTATTAGCCACTGATAGTGCAGCTGACTAACAGCTGGCAGCCTCTGTCTGTATAATCTCTCAGTGCAGCTGTGCTGGAACAGGCAACATGCTAGCCTAATTAGCCATGTTGTCTCTATAGAGAAATTGAAGCCTAGGGGTCCTGGATCAATGTTGCACTGCCTTATTCATTCATCCCCTCCCTCCCTCCCTCCATCCCTCCCTCCCCCCTCCCTCCCTCCCTCCCCCCTCCCTCCCTCCCTCCCTCCCTCCCTCCCCCCTCCCTCCCTCCCTCTCTCCCTCCATCCCTATGATAGAAATACACAAATCCTATCTTCACAGCCCCTGAAGATACTGTAATGCAATGGAAAGGAAAGGGGATTGTTACTATACTCTTAGAAAAAAGGTGCTATCTAGAACTTAGGGTGCTATCTAGAATTTAGGGTGCTATCTAGAACATAAGGTGCTATCTAGAACTTAGGGTGCTTTCTTGAACTTAGGGTGATATCGAGAACTTAAAATGGTTATTTCTGTTGAATGCATTCAGTTGAACAACTGCCTAGGTATCCCCCTTTCCCCACCCCTTCACCTTTCAAAAAGGGTTTTACCTGGAACCAAAAAGGGTTCTCCTATAGGGATAGTCGGAGAACCCTTTTGGAACCCAAACATGATTTCATTACAATGTGGAGTAATTGTGATATCATTATTTTGGTTAATATACTGTAAGGAATATGTTTTTGTTCTGTATACAGCGCCTTCGGAAAGTATTCAGACCCCTTGACTTTTTCCACATTTTGTTACGTTACAGCCTTATTCTAAAATTGATTAAATTGTTTTTTTCCCTCATCAATCTACACACAATATCCCATAATGACAAAGCAAAAACAGGCTTTTAGAAATGTTTGCAAATGTATAATTTTTTTTTTTTAATCAATATCACATTTACATAAGTATTCAGACCCTTTACTCAGTACTTTGTTGAAGCACCTTTGACAGAGTTTACAGCCTCAAGTCTTCTTGGGTATGACGCTACAAGCTTGGCACACCTTTATTTGGTCTGTTTCTCCCATTCTTCTCTGCAGATCCCCTCAAGCTCTGTCAGGTTGGATGGGACACGTCGCTGCACAGCTATTTTCAGGTCTCTCCAGAATTGTCCGATCGGGTTCAAGTCTGGGATCTGGCTGGGCCATTCAAGGACATTCAGGAACTTGTCCCGAAGCCACCCCTGCGTTGTCTTGGCTGTGTGCTTAGGGTCGTTTTTCTGTTGGAAGGTGAACCTTCACCCCAGTCTGTAGCAGGTTTTCATCAAGGATCTCTCTGTACTTTTCTCTGTTCATCTTTCCCTCAATGCTGACTAGTCTCCCAGTCCCTAGTGCTGAAAAACATCCCCACATCCGCCAAAGAGTTCAATCTTGGTTTCATCAGACCAGAGAATCTTGTTTCTCATGGTCTGAGAGTCCTTTAGGTACCTTTTGGCAAACTCCAAGCGGGATGTCATGTGCCTTTTACTGAGGAGTGGCTTCCCTCTGGCCACTTTACCATAAAGGCCTGATTGGTGGAGTGCTGCAGAGATGGTTGTCCTTCTGGAAGGTTCTCCCATCTCCACAAAGGAACTCTGGAGCTCTGTCAGAGTGACCATCGAGTTCTTGATCACCTCCCTGACCAAGACCCTTCTCCCCCGATTGCTCAGTTTGGTGGGGAGGCCAGCTCTAGGTAGAGTCTTGGTGGTTCCAAACTTCTTCCATTTAAGAATGATGGAGGTGTTCTTTGGGACCATCAATGCTGCAGACATTTTTTGGTACCCTTCCCCAGATCTGAGCCTCGACACAATCCTGTCTCGGAGCTCTACGGATAATTCCTTCAACCTCATGGCTTTGCTCTGACATGCACTATCAACTGTATAGACAGGTGTGTACCTTTCCAAATTATGGCCAATCATTTGAATTTACCACAGGTGGACTCCAATCAAGTTGTAGAAACATCTCAAGGATGATCAATGGAAACAGGAAGCACCTGAGCTCAATTTCAAATCTCACAGCAAAGGGTCTAAAATAAAAATAAAACTTTTTTCGCTTTGTCATTATGGGTTATTGTGTATAGATTGATTAGTTTTTTAAATGTATTTAATCTATTTTAGAATAAGGCTAATGTAACAATGTGTAAAAAGTGAAGGGCTCTGAATACTTTCCAAATGCACTGTGTGTATGGAGAACGTCTTGCTTACCTCTCTTTGTCATTTTGTCACAGTCATATCAATTATATGGTTTCATATGGAATGAATACTGATTAATGAATTATCAGTTTATTCAGCAATACAACCATCTTTCTCTTTCACATCCTCTGCATCATCAAAATACAATATTTCTACATACTGTATTTCATGGGAACATGTGTAACATTCTCTGTTCTAATGGGGGCAGACCGTTTTATTGACACAGTGAATATGGTAATGAGCCAGTCTTATTCTCCCATTGTAAAATCAACTGAGGGTCTGACCTCTCAGCAGACTAGCCTTGTGCCTTGGTTTCACTCTGTTCTGTCTCTCTTTGTCTCTGTTTCAGACAGAGAGAGGGAGAGAGGAGATGATGGTTGTGTCATTGGTCCGACCCCCTATAAAGCTCCATGTGATCAGCCTTCTCCGGTGGTGGGTCACCAACCTGTAATAAACAGATGGGAGCTCTGCGCTGTTTGGGAAAAATGCCCACTTTCCACAGCGTCTGGAAATGTCCATGTGCTAAATGATTGGGGTCACTGACTCCACCTGCTCGTTTGATTTTTCTGTGGACTCACAAGGCTTCTTTTGACATTGAATGACATCTTTCTAGCACAAGGACTGGAAATGAACCATGTCTTCCGAATCCAAGACCCAGAGCCACTTGCAAAGTATGATTTAGACCCAAATGGCATCCTATTCCCTACATAGTGCACTACTTTTGACCTGTGCCCTAGTCAAAAGCAGTGCACTATTTAGTGCTTAGGGTGCCATTTGGAATGCAACCCATTACAGCACCGGATTTTACTACAGAATCCTCACTCATGTAAGGCGAGATGGTAATAAACACGTCCGTTCATCAGTGTCTAACGTTTAGACATTAGCGTTGTTTGTATGATTACATTATATTAATTAACATTTTGTCGTTGCGTTTCTGTTGAGACAGCAGCTTGGTTTGATAAGGTTAGAAGGTGTTAGGTTTTCACTCTGAGAGGTGTGTCTAACAGAACGACATCACGAGTGTGATGGTATTTTTAAACGGGCACGGGCGTCCTCCGAGTTACACCGTCGCAGGCAATCTGTGTAACGAGGCAAAGATTGCAGCAGTAATCAGGGATCATTAGCTTTATGGGTGTTTATTATCAGTGGCTTGGAAATAATCAAGAAGTGGTGGCTGCTACACCAAGGAGAGGGTCGTCACAATCTGTTTCCTAATGACTGGCTGTCACAGGAGCCACCGCAACGCAAGAACCCAGGGTCATCCATCAATGTTGGGCCCTGACACCTGGAAGATAGATCTACTTCTCCCTGCGTCTGACCTGCATGTTCTACATTTCAAAACCACAGCACAAAGCATGTAACGTAGGTGGTAGCTGCCTGGCCCCTTCTAGCTCTCACTCTTTTAGTGTGTGTGTTTGTGCTTGCATGTGGCAGAGATGACACAGCATGAGCAAGTGTGAAAAGAAGAGTGTATTTGTTTGCCTTGGATTCCAACCATGTTTCATCTTGTTGTGCCTCTAAGCAGGTTAGCATGCTGGTTCCAGCCAGTTCTGAGACTAGTAAGGAATCTTGCGCTTCCATAGAGCCTTCGTGATTTACACATCTATCTCTCTATTGAAGTGATGTCGTGCTTGTTATGAATCAGATTGCTCACACACACACACACACTCTTTTGTGTTTTCAGGAGAAAATTGGTGGATGATGTTACAATTTCTCTGATATATTATACACATATTTCCACTAGCAGAGATTGAAACCAGGTACATGTATCTCTCTCTCTCTCTCTCTCTCTCTCTCTCACCAATAGTACAATCAGAAGAAATATCCATGGTTTGCTCCATCTGATTCCCTCTGGGAACGCACATCTTTGCATGATGATGTACTGAGCTCCTAGGGACATTGAGATACATTAGTTTAATCTCTTCCTGTTTGCAACGTGATATCACTTGGCTGAATGGATTATTGGTGCTGTGTTTCTGTATAACCCTCTGGGAACATGTACCTGTTCACAACAGATGTTTAAGTATTTAAGTAAACAGACAAGCAACAATAACCCACTCCCAATTAAATCTGCACCAGATCTTGGACAACTATTGTTGACTTGTCTGTTCAGCTCAAAAAACAGTAGACAGGGTTTTAAAATATGGAGAGAAAAAAACAAATGAGGGTTAGATTCATGATTTGTCAAGCTATCTATTTATCCAATAACTAAAAACTCAAATATTCACTGTTTCACTATATTGATTACAATGTACTCATTGAAATGATTTTTGATGTGCTGCTGCCTGTAGCGATATTGTGTGTCTTGTTTTGGCATGGTGCAACAGTATCACTGAGTGCTTCACTGTACCCGAAGACAAGCTTACATTAGCCAGAGAGTTATTTCACAGGAACAACCAAGCAGAAAAATCATTAAAATATTTTTTGCTTTTTGAGAAAGAACATTGGTGTGAAAGTTCAACAAATGATTATTCTTGTGTCCACATGACTAGCTGGAATTGTGTGTCAGACATAATCTAAATCACTGAATTAATTAGTATGCCAGTCAGGTGTGTTGGAGGTGAATGGGTTCCTAACCAGAGGCTTATTTACAACATATCTAAACAGATAAATAAAATATGGGTTATATTGTTATGTACCTCCGCCGTACGTGATTGGGTTATATTGTTATGTACCTCCGCCGTACGTGATTGGGTTATATTGTTATGTACCTCCGCCGTACGTGATTGGGTTATATTGTTATGTACCTCCGCCGTACGTGATTGGGTTCAAAGTGAAGACCATGGACTGCGGTCCATCAGCTGAACAACCCACCAGTCAATGTGTCTCAAAGTGCTTCTTTTTGATAATCTAATTTCCACCCAGAAGCCGGTGATGCTTCTCGGGTAAAAAAGCTGATCAGGAAGGCTAGCTCTGTCCTGGGGATGAGCCTTGACACTCTAGAGGAGGTGGCGGAGAGACGGATCCTGGACAAACTGCTGGTCATCATGGACAACGTCACCCACCCTCTGCATGCCATGGTTATGCACAGAGGAGAACCTTCAGTCACAGACTGATTCCACCACGGTGTGCCAGAGAGAGCTACAGGAGGTTCTTCCTGCCGGCGGCTATTAGACTATATAATGCCTCACCAGGGTGCCGTGCCGTCGGCAACATAGATCTGGAACTGTTGGGGTGCTAGGACCTAGTTTAACAATTATGCATCCATCCGTGAGTAACTCTGGTCCGTCATCACTCATTCACTCAGGACCTATTTATTCATGCAGGTCTGTATATTCATGCTCATGTACAGTTGTTATATCATATCACGTGCAATATTGCTAGTAATTCTTGGACCTAACTTACGCAGTCAGTCACTCAGGAATGCATATTAGTATCCTGTCAGTTGCACCTTTTCTCATTGCTTTTAGTATATCGAATGTGCAATACGTGCAGTTGTCTGTGTCATAGTGCGTAGTATTTAAGGGACGATATACGGAGCGCTGGTGAAGTGTCATCCTTTTTATTTGAAATTAGATGTTCTCACGAAGCATTAAAAAATAAAAAGGAGAGTGAAAAAACAAAAACACGATTACAAACAAAACACAGTGACTTACTTTGTGGCTGCTGGCAGTGCAGACAAACACAACGAACAAACAATGATCCACACACAGGTGGATTAGAGTGGAGCTTAAATGCTATCCCCAATAAGAGACAACGCTAGACAGCTGTCTCTGATTGGGAATCATAATCTCCCTAATTAGGGTGTAAGGACTTGGTTGTGTGCCTCTCTCCTCCCCTAGGTGGGAGTAAGAGGCCTTACCACAACCAAGCCCTCACAGTACCCCCCCCCTAAGGTGCGGACTCCCGATCGCACAAATATCCCCCCTCTCCTGAAAAAAAAATCCACAAAAACTAGGGGGGACATGGCGGGGTACTGAGGTGGTTGCTGGCGGGGGCTCCGGTTCCGGCTCCGGGCGCGGCGCAGGCTTAAAGAGTAGCTTCCCTCCTACCTCTCCGTTGTACGCCCGGTCCGGACACCGGCGCGATGGTTCCCCCCTCAGTACTCCCGCCATTCACCAAGTCCTGTCTGGACCCTGGTGTGGGAGCCCTCGACCCTGGAGAGGGGCTGATGTTCTCCCCTGGCTCGGACCCCAGTGGAGCGGACTGCTCCGGCACTGGAGCGGAGCAGACGACCGGCCCCGGACTGAGCACCGATGGAGCAGACTGCTCCGGCACTGGAGCGAAGCCGACGACCGGCCCCGGACTGGGCACCGGTGGAGCGGACTGCTCCGGCACTGGAGCGAAGCAGACGACCGGCCCCGGACTGGGCACCGGTGGAGCGGACTGCTCCGGCACTGGAGCGAAGCAGACGACCGGCCCCGGACTGGGCACCGGTGGAGCGAACTGCTCCGGCACTGGAGCGAAGCAGACGACCGGTCCCGGACTGGGCACCGGTGGAGCGGACTGCTCTGGCACTGGAGCGACACAGACGACCGGCCCCGGACTGGGCACCGGTGGAGCGGACTGCTCCGGCACTGGAGCGACGCAGACGACCGGCCCCGGACTGGTCACCGGTGGAGCGGACCGCTCCGGCGCTGTAGCGGAGCAGACTGCTGGACCCGGATGGGGCTCCGGTGGAGGTTCAGGGCTGCTCACCTTCACCTGAGGTCCCCGGATGCTGACCCTCACCGGAGGCCTCGGGCTGCTGACCTTCTCCGGAGGTCTCGGGCTGCTGACCTTCTCCGGAGGTCTCGGGCTGCTGACCTTCTCCGGAGGCCTCGGGCTGCTGACCTTCACCGGAGGCCTCGGGCTGCTGACCTTCACCGGAGGCCTCGCGCTGCTGACCTTCACCGGAGGCCTCGCGCTGCTGACCTTCTCCGGAGACCTCGGGCTGCTGACCCTCACCGGAGACCTCGGGCTGCTGACCCTCACCAGAGGCCTCGGGATGCTGACCTTCACTGGAGGTCTCGGGTTGGACGCCGTGCCCACCCTGGGCACCGACGTAGAGGTGGTCTCCAGCCCTGTAGTTGACCCGTCTGTCTGCCCCAGGTTTTGCACCGACACGCTACAGAGCTCCTGCTCCATAGCGGGGCTGAACGTCGTGCCCTGCCTGGGCACCGACGCAGAGGTGGCTTCCAGCCCTGTGGTTGGGCTGGCTGTCGGCCCCAGACTGGGCACCGACACGCTATGGAGCTCCTGCTCCACAGCGGGACTGAACGTCGTACCCACCCTGGGCACCGACGCAGAGATGGTTTCCAGCCCTGTGGTTGGGCTGGCTGTCGGCCCCAGACTGGGCACCGACACGCTATGGAGCTCCTGCTCCACAGCGGGACTGAACGTCGTGCCCACCCTGGGCACCGACGCAGAGATGGTTTCCAGCCCTGTGGTTGGGCTGGCTGTCGGCCCCAGACTGGGCACCGACGCGCTATGGAGCTCCTGTTCCACAGCGGGACTGAACGTCGTGCCCACCCTGGGCACCGACGCAGAGATGGTCTCCAACCACAGAGCTGTGCTGTCGACCCTCGCTGTAGGCTCCGTGTGAGGAATGGGCACGGGGCGTACTGGACTGGGTGAGCGCACCACTGGTCTGCTGCGAGGCGCAAGCACGGGCCGTACCGGGCTGGGGAAACGCACCGTTGGGTTGGTGCGTTGAGCTGGCACGGGTCGCACCGGGCTGGAGACACGCACCATAGGGCTGGTGTGCGGAGCAGGCGCGGGCCGTACCGGGCTGGGGAAACGCACCGTTGTGCTGGTGCGTTTAGCTGGCACGGGTCGCACCGGGCTAATGTTGCGCACCGATGGTTTGGTGCGCTGAGTCGGTCTCCTTCTTCTCCGACTCTGGACCGCTGGAGGCACCGGACTGGGAACTGGCACTGGAGCACGACTGTCCCTGTCGTCCCTACTCCACCGCCAATCCCCATCCTGTGAGGGTTCCTCCGGGAACCCCCACGAGTGAGGGAACAGAAGCACATCGTCGTCGTCTTCCTCCGACTCCTCTCTGTACTCCTGCTCCCACGGCTGTAGGGGCTCCTCCTGGAACCCCCACGAGTGCAGTGGTCGGGGCTCTTCTCTCTCGATCCCCGACCACCCCCATAGCCCCCCCCCCAAAATCAGTTTTGGGGTTTTTCTGGGCTCCAGGCTGGTCCTCAGTTTTAGCCCGGTGACGTGTCCTCCGTCTTCGGCGCCTCGACTGCTCCGGACCCCAGCCTTCCTCCACCGCATGATAATGGTAGACATCCTCCTTCGATAATTTCCCCATATCGTAGAGGATGTCTACCAGTGTCTGTTCTCGTTGCGTCCCAGGGTGGTGGATCATTCTGTCACAGTGCGTAGTTAAGGGACGATAAACGGAGCGCTGGTGAAGTGTCATCCTTTTTATTTTAAATGAGATGTTCTCACGAAGCATTCAAGAATAAAAAGGAGAGTGAAAAAACAAAAACACGATTACAAACGAAACACAGTGACTTACTTACTTGCTGGGCTGCTGGCAGTGCAGACAAGCATGAACAAACAATGATCCACCCACAGCTGGATTATAGTGGAGCTTAAATGCTATCCCCAATCAGAGACAACGCTAGACAGCTGTCTCTGATTGGGAATCATAATCTCCCTAATTAGGGTGTGAGGACTTGGTTGTGTGCCTCTCTCCTCCCCTAGGTGGGAGTAAGAGGCCTTACCACAACCAAGCCCTCACAGTCTGTAAATAAACCCTGCGCACTAAGGACTGTATTTTAAGGGAATTACTATTATTACCCCAAATTATATCATACACACATTTAGCTATTTAAGTATCTCTTCCTGTCATTTACCTGTACAGTTTATGTAACCATGCAAGTATTCACTTATCTGTAAATATAACTGTATATTTACCTGTACAGCTAATTTAACCATGCAAAATATTCACTTACCTGTTCATTTAACCAGTCTGTCTATTAAGTAAACTATTATTACCCTCGCTCATATCATACACATTTTTAGCTATTGCAGTATTTCTCTGCCATCGACCTGTATAGTATAGTTAACCATGAACCATCCACCAATGCATAGTGTACATATTCAGCCAACCACCCATACTATGCAATGTCTTTTTATAGCTTTTTTTGCACTCCAGATATCTTGTATTTCTATACTTTTTCATACTGCCGCTCTATGTATCATGTACCGTGTATCTGTCTTTTGTGTACTTTCGTTGTGGCATTTTGCACCTGCCCTGTGATTTGTTGTTGTAGCTGCTTGACAAATAAATTTCCCCCTCGGGGATCAATCAATCAATCAATCAATCAATCAATCAATCAATCAATCAATCAATCTATCTATCTATCTATCTATCTATCTATCTATCTATCTATCTATCTATCTATCTATCTATCTATCTATCTATCTATCTATCTATCTATCTATGATATGAATTAATTCATAAAAAATATGCTATATGTTATGCCATCTGACAATAGTTACTTTTTTTTTACATCCAAGAGATACATGCAATGAAATGCCATGTGAACTATACTTTTATTAATGAACTTAACATACTCTATAAAATGCTTCTGCAGTAGAGTAGATGTACAGTAGGCATGTAGATGTCCATTGTGATCCACAGCAGAGATCTTCATAGGGGGAACAGAGAGAAGAAGAAGACAGAAATATGGAGAACCAGGTTTGATGATGATAAATGCCACAGTTTGAATCATATGTTTTTACTAAAGTTATCTGACAAGCCAAAGGAAGATTTATTGGCCTGGGAGAATATATATATATATATATATATATATATATATATATATATATATATATATATATATATATATATATCCAGCTGTGAAATCCAGCTGTGTTGCTCGGAGAAATGCATCTACCTTCATTAGGATTGGCAAAGTGACTGTGAAGATGTAATTCATTAATATAGACCGCTGAAAAGTGTTCTTCATATTGTTATGGAAAATCAATGGGATTGAGTTGCCAAGGCGACCCTTTCCATACAGGCCCTGCATCAAGCATGACCAAATCATCTACCATTCAGACACCCTAAACCAACTACACTCTGTTAACATTACTTAACAGAGTCATTAGGGGAAAACATTAGAAGCCTATATGTGAGTTTAGTTCAAAGAGGTCTACAGCCTGGTTTACAGTTAACAGAACCATGGTGTAGGTATAATCCCCCCCCCCACCCCCGCCTACACTATGTTAACAGTAAAGAGTCAGAATCATTATTGGATGAATAATTTATCTTAGCAAACCAGAAATCTTTCAATATAAACGTTCTAACAACACTTTACAAACATTTCAATGTAATACATTGGAAGGTTGTGCAGGACTATGGTAGATGAAGGAATCAATCTATATTTTCAGACTGTTAAGTGTCAGGCTCTGGCCATAGGGAGCTCTTTGGCTTCTCTAGATAGCCAGGGTCAGAGTCTGACAGATCTAGTAGATCTAGATCTATGTTTTTCTTTTTGTGCTGAATCCCCAATTAGAGACAGCTGAGAGACGTTGTCTCTGATTGGGTATTCTATTTATGTTGCCTTTCCCCACACCTGTTGTGTGGGTCATTGTTAGATGTAAGTGTGCTTTTCGTTACGTCCGCTCAGTCGTGTTTGTTTAGTGAACGTAACGTTGTTTCGTTAGAGTTTTGTTCAGTGTTGTTAGTTTGTTCATTTTGTATTATTTTATACATAGTATGAATAAATATTATGACGAACTACTATCGCTGCGTCTTGGTCTGTCTCTGCACCCGCTCGTGACATTAAGAGTATTGTCTCGTCAATATTTTGTCTGTTTGTAACAGTGTGTTATATGTGAAAATGTGATATAACGTTTTATAAATTGTGTTTTAATGTTTAAGGAAGATTATTCCAAATGAGGACTAAAAGAGATCCTAATAAAATCAAAGGCCTACTGACAGGGTCTCTCTAAAGGCCTACTGACAGGGTCTCTCTAAAGGCCTACTGACAGGGTCTCTCTAAAGGCCTACTGACAGGGTCTCTCTAAAGGCCTACTGACAGGGTCTCTCTAAAGGCCTACTGACAGGGTCTCTCTAAAGGCCTACTGACAGGGTCTTGGCAGGGTTCATGGTTTCTACTCATTCACGCTGTGCAATAAAATATCAATCAAATATTTCTCCGCTCTACCGGGCAAATTTCAGGTCCTTGAATTAGTTTTTGTTCAGCTCCATTAGTTTTACAGGGGACAACTTCAAGGAGTTTGGTACATTCATACACACTATTTGAGATATTCATGGGAATGAGAAAATGCTCAGAGTAGGTTGATTGTATTGTAAAAAGAAAAGGCTGTCCTCAGACCATAGATATATCCTATAATATCCATTTGTGTTATTCAATCCAAGGAATAATAACTTGTTTGGAAGAATGGGTGCTTACATTATCACCTTTAGAGAAAAGGAGAGAGACCATGTCAGTAGGCCTTTAGAGAGACCCAGTCAGTAGGCCTTTAGAGAGATGGAGAGAGACCATGTCAGTAGGCCTTTAGAGAGACCCAGTCAGTAGGCCTTTAGAGAGACCCAGTCAGTAGGGCTTTAGAGAGATGGAGAGAGACCATGTCAGTAGGCCTTTAGAGGGACCCAGTCAGTAGGGCTTTAGAGAGATGGAGAGAGACCCAGTCAGTAGGGCTTTAGAGAGATGGAGAGAGACCCTGTCAGTAAGCCTTTAGAGAGACCCTGTGAGTAGGCCTTTAGAGAGACCCTGTGAGTAGGTCTTTTGAGAGACCCTATGAGTAGGCCTTCAGAGAGACCCTGTCAGTAGGCCTTTAGAGAGACTCAGTGAGTAGGCCTTTAGAGAGACCCTGTCAGTAGGCCTTTAGAGAGACCCTGTCAGTAGGCCTTTAGAGAGACCCAGTGAGTAGGCCTTTAGAGAGACCCAGTGAGTAGGCCTTCAGAGAGACTGTCAGTAGGCCTTTAGAGTGGTGGAGAGAGGGGTTTGCCTTGACACACACTGAATACCTTGTTCACAATGACCGCTTTTAGCTACCATGTATACAGATTTCAGTTACATATCGAAACTGAATAAAATAATGATAATGTAACCTACTGACGGAGATGGTTATGTACTGTATGTAACCATGAATTTTCCCATGGAATTATTCAATTAAATAAATCAGATTTTGGCATGTGATATTGATGGATCAACAGAGACGATCAAATATCAGTCTTCATGGCAAATTGTAATCAGGTTTGAACAGATGTTTCAGTGAATGTCTTGCAGGCAGGTTGATGGACAGCTGGAAACAGACCCTACACATTAGAGAAGATGCAGCCAACAGCAGTGCGGTACTCCAGAGAACAGGATTATTAAAATAGCCCGTTTAACTTTGATAAACAGCCACATACACTGTAACTCATGCTTTTCTGGTTGATTAAGAAAGCTACATTTATATATTGTCTGTTGTTGTGAAGTCAATTACACCTTGTCAATTAAAGTCTATTTCTTTTAAGAAGATGAAGTTATTTCAAGCAATTTTGCACAGTTAGCTAACAAACTAACTGATCCAGCTTTGTGTAACAGCCCCCTGCAGTAGCACTACAGGGTACAACAAACAGAGCCCCATTGGAGTAAATGGCATATTGTGTTATATTGTGTAGTACAAAATATCCATATAATAAACTCTCTGAGCTTGATCTGTTGAGTCACCGTGCATTATATTAGGGGACAGAGAATGCAGGCCAGATCATCTAATCAGCTATCAAACAAAACACTAATCAATTGGCATAGTCTCTTGAAGGCAAAGTACTCTTGAAGATCTATAGATCCAATCTTGATAGATGCATTCCCCATGGAACACGTCGAGTGGTATCTAGAGATCCAATCTTGATAGATTGTTTTTCCTATGGAATGTGTTGAGTGTTTCACCTTGTTAATCACCAAAGAGAAGGCACTCTTCGCCCCTTTGGCAAGGCTTCAGTGGGCTACTTGTATAAGTTTAATTAGCGTTTTAGAGCTGATGGGCTGCAAGACTCCAAGTTCCTTGATGTTTCAGGGTTGCCTTTGGCATCACTGACTGACCACATAATCATTGCTTGGCACATCAGGGACATGGGCTTGGTTTTCAAAGGCTTTCGCTCCACTGATTTGCTGTGCATCCATGAGATTGATCTCAGAGGTTTATCTGAAGCAACATGCGTTCGCTCCCATCCCTTCAGATTTGGGAGGTGGCCGGCCCCAAAGGGCTTGTGTTGTATCCTTGCACCGCCTGGCTCGGCAGAAAGAGCCACAAACACACGAGATGGTGGGTTTGGTGGTGGAGGGATTGAGATTATGACGGCAATACAGCCAACATCAGGAGTCGCCTGTGGCCGTTGTGATTAAAGGCAGACACACAGATACTATCAACTGTTGTTCAAAAGATAACGCTGGCCTAACATTCATTAGGTCTTCAACTCAATTACACACACAAGTATTCTTATCTGTCCCTTCTGTAAACTAACAATATAAAAAAATATTTGAATGTTAGTGTAAATATGTGATAAAAATAACAAGTCTGCTAAAAATAATATATATAAACAGACAGTTTTTAAATAAAAAGCTCTGGCTATGTGGATAATATTATTATTATTATTATATATTTATTATTCTTATTCTTCTTATTATTATTATGTTTAGTCTCAGCAGTGATTGGGGAGTAGGAGAATATAAGTATACACAAATAAATGAAGTGTCACTAAACCAAGACTAAGGCTTGCAGCTGTTTTAAGTATTCAGAAGATAGTGCTTTGTTGGAGTATGCATTGTTTTCATGAATCTGTTTATTTGTTCCCTGTGGCTCTAACAGATGCCCTTCGCAAAAACACAGATTTAAATCTAAACTTCCTGCCAAAGACTGAATAATGTTCTGAATATATATATATATATATATATATATATATATATATATATATACTGTATATAAAGTTTTAACATTGTCCAATTTGTTCATACTTTCTCCTTATCCTAATCTGAGAGAAACAACGGTCTGACCTTTAGTAGCTTAGTAACATTACGATGAAGCTAAACTCACCACTTACATCAAAGGTCAGCGTGTAACAAGACATTACTACCAGTGTGTACAGCCAAGTGGTAGGAGAACATAACTACCAGTGTGTACAGCCAAGTGGTAGGAGAACTTGACTATCATAGACTTTTGCTCAAAAAGCTACAGTACCTCAACAGACTTCTTTAAAACACTGATACTGCACTGTAAATACCCACTCCAACAACATACTTCATTAGAACACTGATACTGCACTGTAAATACCCACTCCAACAACATACTTCATTAGAACACTGATACTGCACTGTAAATACCCACTCCAACAACATACTTCATTAGAACACTGATACAGCACTGTAAATACCCACTCCAACAACATACTTCATTAGAACACTGATACAGCACTGTAAATACCCACTCCAACAACATACTTCATTAGAACACTGATACAGCACTGTAAATACCCACTCCAACAACATACTTCATTAGAACACTGATACAGCACTGTAAATACCCACTCCAACAACATACTTCATTAGAACACTGATACAGCACTGTAAATACCCACTCCAACAACATACTTCATTAGAACACTGATACAGCACTGTAAATACCCACTCCAACAACATACTTCATTAGAACACTGTTACAGCACTGTAAATACCCACTCCAACAACATACTTCATTAGAACACTGTTACAGCACTGTAAATACCCACTCCAACAACATACTTCATTAAAACACTGATACAGCACTGTAAATACCCACTCCAACAACATACTTCATTAGAACACTGATACAGCACTGTAAATACCCACTCCAATAACATACTTCATTAGAACACTGATACAGCACTGTAAATACCCACTCCAACAACATACTTCATTAAAACACTGATACTGCACTGTAAATACCCACTCCAACAACATACTTCATTAGAACACTGTTACAGCACTGTAAATACCCACTCCAACAACATACTTCATTAAAACACTGATACAGCACTGTAAATACCCACTCCAACAACATACTTCATTAGAACACTGATACTGCACTGTAAATACCCACTCCAACAACATACTTCATTAGAACACTGATACAGCACTGTAAATACCCACTCCAACAACATACTTCATTAGAACACTGTTACAGCACTGTAAATACCCACTCCAACAACAGTATAATTGCAGATAGTACCAGCATTGTTCCTCTCCATGTTCTTTATAATTTCTAATAGTCTACATGTCTATAGCTGGCCTCTAAATGCATCATTGTCAGATATTGATTTCTCATCAGATATTGATCTGTTTTATATATTATAATCTCTGATATCTATTTTTAATGGAACATTGTCAAATGTGTTACTTTGATGGACAAGCTGAGGCAAAGCCTCCCATAGTTCAGGTTGCACATCAACATTTAGGCTCAGTCCCAAATAACACCCTAGGGCTCTCGTCAGATGTAGTGCACAATATAGGGAATAGGGTGCCATTTGGGATGCTAACCTTGGTTTATAGGCCCAGTGACTGCTGTGCTTGACACTGATTAGTTTGTGCTGTCTGGCTGTGTTGGCAGTCATGTAAATATACAGCATATTAATAAATCCTCTTAGAAGTCAAGTCCCCTATATGGGGGACATTGAGCGGTACTGGACCGTCTCAGACTGACATTTTGGTGTTCAAAGTGTTCTGTGAAAGTTGTATGGTTCAGAGCCTTATAGTGCCAGAAAGCCCCATCTATCTGCTCTCTGCTACATCTATCTGCTCTCTGCTACCACTCTGTCTGCTCTCTGCTACCATCTGTCTGCTCTCTGCTACCACTATGTCTGCTCTCTGCACCCATCTGTCTGCTCTCTGCTACCATCTGTCTGCTCTCTGCTACCATCTGTCTGCTCTCTGCTACCATCTGTCTGCTCTCTGCTACCATCTATCTGCTCTCCGCTACCATCTGTCTGCTCTCTGCTACCACATTTTCTTGCCTATCCAGATGAAGAATGAATTCGCTCTCCGTCTGAGTGACGGAGCCCAGTCTGGGAGATGGCATATGAAAGGTGAGAGTCTAGAGAATCCAGGAGTCGTTGTTTCATTCCGCTGGGATATTCTCAGACAGATTTTTCTCTTGGTCACAGATGGACACAATCACTTTCTGCTTAACCCCCTATGGTTGATGTCCGAACCACCGAGGAAATCTAATTTGCATAATTCAGAAATCCCCATAAAAATCTGTAGGTTTAAACTAGAGATATCTGGTTTCATTGGATGCGGTGTTTGTCAGACAATGAGGCATCCCGAAAATCGGCCTTCTCACAAAACCGTCTGTAGCATCCGAACACTTTGGGCTACACACTAATATGACCCTTCTATGGAAAGGTGAAACTCTCACCAACACGTTTTGCTATAGCAGACTTGTCAAGACTTGTCTGAAAGTCCCCTGGTACCAGTTGAAAAAATGAATGAAAGTATATAAGGAGACTGTTTAGTGGCAAAAATGAGGGGCAGGTAGCCTAGCTCTGCAGAAACATTCTCAGCCACAAAAGAGTGATCAAATTCAGTTCTGATCTGTATGAATATAGAGAGGTGTCACTGAGACCAACAGATATTGAGAGGTGTCACTGAGACCAACATATATTGAGAGGTGTCACTGAGACCAACATATATTGAGAGGTGTCACTGAGACCAACAGATATAGAGAGGTGTCACTGAGACCAACAGATATTCACTTCTGATCTGTATGAATATAGAGAGGTGTCAGTGCATCAGTTCTCCATAGCGTTGTTTTATTCATTGTATTCACCTCATGTAATTGTTCTGTTGTAGCTGTCTGTTGACCTGAATGGTATAAGGATGTCTGTCCTGTTCATCTATCTGGCCACTATTCAGAAAGCTTCTCTCATCTTGCCGAACTCTTGAACAAATGTTCCATTTGCACGTAGAGTGAGAGCCACCTTCTGTCGTTCCTAATGGTTAGATTGACAAGAGTTGAATATCTTCACCCCAGTTCCTGACTGTGTGCTGCTGTATAGGATAGGAGATCAATACATCTGTTATCATCACAAAAGGTACTTTTCCTGTTTAATGCTTCAGGGTCTCTGCCTGCTAGTATCCTCTCTAACGTCTCATCTATGATTCATTTTTATTACCCATGATTCCTGAGACAGTGGGCCCCCTGTAGCATTTACACGGAGACAAGGGGCGGGGCAGGAAGTTAGCTGACATCTAATTTGCAGGGAGGTGTATGGCTGTTATTTACTGGGCGTGTTTCCCAAATGACACTCTATTCCCTATAGAGTGTACTACTTTTGACCAAGGGGCCTTAGCGAATAGGGTGCCATTTGGGATGCAGCCTGTCTGCGTCTGATCACTGATTTGATGACAGCCACAGAGGGATCCGCCCTTCATGTATACATAGTCAAAATACTGCATATAGTCTCAAAACACAAGGTCAGGGTTTGCCTGTTTACACTAGGAAAATAAAATGAATTGAATCTCAGCGTACTGTCATGATCGCTACGGTGCAGAGCTGTGGTGAGAATACATTCCTTTATTCCAGTATATAAATCCAAAACCTGAACAAAGGAGAGACAGCGACCATGAACTGGCACGAAAACAAAAGGAACAAACCAAAACCCACCAACACACGTCTGAATGATATTTAAAAAATGTAAAAAAGGTATCGTCTACAGCACTGATTGGATGACTCAGGCCTTGGAAGTATTGTCTACAGCACTGATTGGATGACTCAGGCCTTGGAAGTATTGTCTACAGCACTGATTGGATGACTCAGGCCTGGAAGTATTGTCTACAGCACTGATTGGATGACTCAGGCCTGGAAGTATTGTCTACAGCACTGATTGGATGACTCAGGCCTGGAAGTATTGTCTACAGCACTGATATGGCTTCAGAGACTTGCAATTTGTTTGATGATATACCATGCATTCTGTTTTTGCTTTGAAAACTTTGGCAGAAATACAGCAGAGAAAGTACAGTAAGTCCCTAACAGCAGAGAAAGTACAGTAAGTCCCGAACAGCAGAGAAAGTACAGTAAGTCCCTAACAGCAGAGACAGTACAGTAAGTCCCTGAAAGGCATTACTCCTTACACAACATGCTGACGCACCCACGCAAGCAAGCACACTATACTTCCAACTTCTTTATGTCAAGCGCAGGTCATTCAATTCAGATGCCAGGTTAGTAGCACAGCTTCCTCCACTCAAACACATTACTTGTATATATATATATTCTATAGGTTAATTGTGTGCAGGTACTGTACAGTACTTTACAAAGTTTCCCAATCGAATTATCAAGGAGAAACCAAGTTTCTTTTCACAGATTGGCAACAGCTTTCAGCTTACTCCCAGTGAAGATCACAAGGGCTCATATATAGAGGGTTCTGTTGCCCAGAGTGTCTGAAAGACTGTCTGAAAGACAGACGTTGACAGCTTCAACAATGGAAACCAAGGGGATGTGGATATAAGGTGAAAAGAGCCATTACTGGCTGTTACCTAGGCCTGTCTTGAACCCTGCATATGGAGATACAGATGCACCTACACTAGCTATGTTTTCTTCAAGGTGGCTTCTTCCACCTCTTCACCAGTTGAATAAATCATCTGTGAAAATGTAGCATGGCTTTCAAGCAAGCTGCCTAGTAGCAATAGGTGCTGTTGCAATCTCTTTAAAAATGAATCTGTTAAATAACTTTAACATTTCAATTTCACCTTGTTTCTCAAGCCTCACACACTCTGGGAAAGTATTGTACAGAGTTACAGACCTCCAAAGTAAAATACTTAATGTATAAACCTGTGTGGTTCTACAAAAAGAATCCAGCTAGCAGTTCATATCATTGGAAGAAAAACCATATTTACATATGCTTAATACAGTATGTTAACTAATCGTTTGATAATTCAAATATTTATATTGACAGTGTCTTCTAATGGGCATGAATGCCATTCTTTGTTTGTGAAATGTGTCACAAGGCCCCTGCCAATTAAAGGTTGCTCAAACACTTGTTCGACAAATTAAAATAGCAGGCTTGTCCTTCTGACAGGGGTGATGTATATTAACAATTGGGAATATTCAGTAACAATAGGTTTCTGTCAGCCAGAGGAGAATAGAAATGTCACTCCTGTCAGCCTGTATACTGGCCAAAGTTCTCTCTCTCTCTCTCTTTCTCTCTCTCTCTCTCTCTCTCTCTCTCTCTCTCTCTCTCTCTCTCTCTCTCTCTCTCTCTCTCTCTCTCTCTCTTTTCTCGACAGAAACGCACTTCGACAATTTCAAAGAAGGGGCTCCGTTTCCTGTATAATTTAACTATTTTAGTGGGTGATTTTTTAAAGAGAGGCGCTGAGAAGCCAGACAGAGTCTAAAGCACCTCCACCAACAAGTAGTCCAGATGGCCTTCAAACATTCATGACCGTTACTTCTACTTCAAGGAATTGTATTTCTGTATTATTCATATATTTTAATGATGCAACATTGTGCAAATTCATCTCCAATGAATAATACATGAATTGAAATAAATAAAGTTATTGAACATGGAATTAATAAGATCCTTTTCATCTTAGCCAACCATTAATGTCAATGTATTACATTATGTCATGATGTAAATGTGTTTTGTATTTGAGGAAAGGCAGTAGCAACATTGAGTGTTGCTGACATAAAGGGAAACTTTATTCAGAAAGTCCTATCATCACTTCACAACATTAAGCACATTCATTCCAAGAGGCACCAAAGCACCATGATTTATAGGAGCATGTGCTGCTCCACTGGCTTTTTAAAATAAGAAAGAAAATGTGATTAGCTGTGCCAAGGAGAGTTGACTTGGAGGTTTACCTAATTTACTAGCATGCTACCGCTGCATAGTTATCACCTTATGGATAATTGGAAATGGTTTACTCATGGAGCATCACAAATCTCTTATGCCATAGATTAACAGCTCAACAGATATGTTGTTAGCATAGTCTTTTCTAACTCAGTCGGTGTGATTCATTCATTTGAGGAGAGTGCACAGTTTTGTACTTGAAAATGTATCAATAAACCAATAGGCAGATTTGGGCAGACTTGACACAACATTTTGAACAGTAATAAAATGGTTCATTGGATCAGCACATACACTGCTGCCATCTAGTGGCCAACATCTAAATTGCGCCTGGACTCCTAAGTAATTTTATGTCCTTTCTCTTGCAACCCCCCCCCCACCCGAAAACACATACAGATTTAATGTGTTATATTCTCCTACATTAATTTAACATTTCCACAAACTTCAAAGTGTTTCCTTTCAAATGGTATCAATAATATGCATATCCTTGCTTCAGGTCCTGAGCTACAGGCAGTTAGATTTGGGTAGGTCATTTTAGGAGAAAATTGAAAAAAAGGGTCCGATCCTTAAGAGGTTAATTGTAGGATGACTGACATTATGCCATCATCACTGTTAGAACAAACAAAGCCTGGAAAATATAGCGAATAGTAAGACATTGGTCAAGTGCTTCTTTACTTCAAACTGTTTATTTATTTTCAAATCAAATGTTATTTGTCACATGCTTTGTAAACAACAGGTGTAGACTAACAGTGAAACACTTACTGACGGGTCCATTTACAACAACGTAGAAATAAAGATAAAGATACAAAGTGAATAACGAATAACAATAACTAGTAAAAATAACATGGTTATATACAGGGAGTACCAGGTAATAACATGGTTATATACAGGGAGTACCAGGTAATAACATGGTTATATACAGGGAGTACCAGGTAATAACATGGTTATATACAGGGAGTACCAGGTAATAACATGGTTATATACAGGGAGTACCAGGTAATAACATGGTTATATACAGGGAGTACCAGGTAATAACATGGTTATATACAGGGAGTACCAGGTAATAACATGGTTATATACAGGGAGTACCAGGTAATAACATGGCTATATACAGGGAGTACCAGGTAATAACATGGTTATATACAGGGAGTACCAGGTAATAACATGGTTATATACAGGGAGTACCAGGTAATAACATGGCTATATACAGGGAGTACCAGGTAATAACATGGTTATATACAGGGAGTACCAGGTAATAACATGGTTATATACAGGGAGTACCAGGTAATAACATGGCTATATACAGGGAGTACCAGGTAATAACATGGTTATATACAGGGAGTACCAGGTAATAACATGGTTATATACAGGGAGTACCAGGTAATAACATGGCTATATACAGGGAGTACCAGGTAATAACATGGTTATATACAGGGAGTACCAGGTAACACAATTAATCAAAATCTTGTCAAAATCAATCTTAGACAATTTTCTTTTTTTTCCAGTTTTCGACACTATTTTAGCCCATTCAGAACTTCTGTCTTCGCCACATTTACTCGACTCGCTGCTTAATTCTAACTCTACAACCATTTCCACCATTTCTGTCTCCTGGATCTTGGTCCTGTTGTTGGCTTGCATGTCATGGGAACATTAGTAGCCAGAGCCAATGGCTCCCCAGAGGTGTTTTGGTTGAACATCCCCTTTAAGCCTTTGATTGACACTAAATAAGTGGCTCATTAATTGGTGATTCTTAATTCAAGCAGAATGACATTACAGTAATGTATTAAAGTCAATTGTAGTGAGAAGATGTGACTTTCAACATTTCTCAGTATTCATGATGACAGGCCATCCTCTGATCCTCCTGCATGGTGTGAGCTTTACACAGTCTCTCTCTCACTCTGATCCTCCTGCATGGTGTGAGCTTTACACAGTCTCTCTCTCACTCTCATCCTCCTGCATGGTGTGAGCTTTACACAGTCTCTCTCTCTCACTCTGATCCTCCTGCATGGTGTGAGTTTTTACACAGTCTCTCTCTCACTCTGATCCTCCTGCATGGTGTGAGCTTTACACAGTCTCTCTCTCACTCTGATCCTCCTGCATGGTGTGAGCTTTACACAGTCTCTCTCTCACTCTGATCCTCCTGCATGGTGTGAGCTTTACGCAGTCTCTCTCTCACTCTGATCCTCCTGCATGGTGTGAGCTTTACACAGTCTCTCTCTCACTCTGATCCTCCTGCATGGTGTGAGCTTTACACAGTCTCTCTCTCACTCTGATCCTCCTGCATGGTGTGAGCTTTACACAGTCTCCTTTTATCTGGTCTTGTCTTTTCCCTTGAAGATGTCTGTGCTCTGAACACTCCAGTAAGAGAGGATAAGCCATGCTTTCCTAGTCACACATATTAAGTGCTTAAGACACCAAGAGCCACAAGGACTCTCTGCATCCACCTTGAGTCTCCAAATTGGGATTTAGGAGGGAAAAAAAAAGTTTGCTTCAAAAGAGGCTTATTCTGAAGAAATATCCTTGAGCTGAACAAAGCAAATACAATAATGTAAATACGTATGCTGTGTACCTACCAGACGGTTCAGTTTCTTATATTAAATGTTTAACTGAATGTACTTCAAAGGAGTCAACATTTTCTACGGGATAAAAATGTGATATACATTTGCTTTCCTTTTCCTCATATCAAGGTTAGGCAATAGTGTCAGCATGTCGAGAATATTCTAATAATACAGTACAACACAAAACAACATTATTATGCAAATGCTTTCATGGTTATTGAGAGTTCTTGATACCAACTCTCCAAAAAACTAGAGACAAAGTGTCTGTAAAAGATGTGGAACTGGTTGACTAAATGCATGCTATATGAAATGTCCATATAGTAAGCTAAACTGTTGGGGCCAGTTTCCCGGACACAGATTAAGCCTAGTCAGGGACTACAAAGCAAACTCAATGGATCATGCTTTTTAGTCCAGGACTAGGCTTAATCTGTGTCTGGGAAATTGGCCCTTCGTGACCTAAGTGTTCTTAACTAAGTGATTGTGGTTGCTATGGTGGCTGGTGGGAGTTCAGATCAACAACTGACTTGCTAATGACTCAACGTGTAAGATCTGCAAACGATACTATGCATCCGCAACACCAACAAGTAAACACAACCCATAATCACCAAGATCCCAACCCACATGAATGCAACACTCCTCTCCGTTCCCAATCACCAGAATTCTGAACAGCTGTTTACCATTTCCCCATCAGTATTTATCCCAGCTTCATTCTCCCTTCGGTGTGAGGTATTGTTTGTATGTGCAACCCTACTAAGCCCTTCCTAACTATTTGATCGTGATTCCAGTTTTTGACCTTTTTCTTGCCTTGAGTGTTCGAGTCCGTCTTATCCCTTATCTGTACCTTAGCCTGAGTCTGCCCGTGTACCAACCTATTCTCGTTCTTTTGGATTACCCCGTTAGCCTGCTCCTTCTGTACTGTTGCTGTTTTACATTGGACTACCTGTTATCGACCTCTGCCTGTACATCTGACTACTCCTTTTGCCTGATCCTGGATTATATTAAAAACTACATTTGCAAGCTCTGCAAGTGGGACCAAACATCTGCCTCCGGGTTGTATTCTTACAGAATACCTCACCAATTACCATGGACCCAGCAGAGCTCCACACCCGTCTCTCCCGACAGGAGGAACAGATAGAGGAATTATGCCGCCTTCTCCAACCGGGCGCAGCCACATCTCCTCTCCCGGTTCCTCCGGTATCCACTCGTTCATCACACCTTGTATCGATGCCAAACAAATACGACGGTGCACCAGGAAAGTGTCAAGGATTCCTTATGCAGTGTTCCTTATACATTGAACACCATTCCGACCTGTTTACTAGGGAAAAGGACAAGGTGGATTTCACGGTATCTCTGCTCTGTGGGAGAGCGTTGGACTGGGCCACCGCTCTCTGGGCCGCGAACAGCCCCGCATTGCAAAGCGAGTCACCGTTCATCTCGTTATTCAAAGAGGTGTTCGATCACCCCGTTTCAGGCCGTCAGACCGGAGATCTCCTCTGCGAGATCAACCAAGGATCTCGGTCAGCTGCCGATTATGCACTGGACTTTCGTACCCTGGCAGCGGGAAGCGGATGGTCTGACACCGCCCTACTCACTATGTATAGGAGAGGGCTAAACCAGGAGTTACAGACGGAACTTGTCTGCCGAGGGGATGTACGAGATCTCAACCGTTATATCACTATGTCTATCTCCATTGACCACCTCCTATCGGAACGCAAACTCTCCCGACCACCACAACCTCAGAGCCGTTCTCTTCCCCTGTATACTCCAGTCCAGGCCGTCGATCCGGAACCTATGCAACTCGGTAAATTCTCCCTTACTCCTACAGAACGTCAGAGACGGATAACCAGCAAGCTGTGCCTATATTGTGGAGAGAGTGGACATTTCGTCAGCCGCTGTCCTATTCGTCCTCCCAGACATGATCCTCCTACCATCAGCACTCAGGTAGGCATCTCAGCCTTATTGAACGTGACGAAGAAACAGTTCAGTTTACCCGCGCTCCTGTCAGTACAGGGTACTACCGTATCTGTGGACGGTCTAATCGATTCAGGGGCAGCGGGCAATTTTATTGATCAGGGGTTGGCAGACAGGCTAGGAGTGGAATTACTAGCACTGAAACCACCATTACGAGTTTCTACATTAGATGGACAACCACTGGGCACTGGTTATGTTACACATCAAACTGCAGGAATTACCCTTCAGATCAGTGCTTTGCATTCGGAACGTATCCAACTATTAGTCGTCTCTTCCCCTCAGGAACCACTGGTGTTAGGCCACCCCTGGCTTTGCCAGCACGATCCTGCCATCTCGTGGCGGAGAGGGGAATTGCTGAAGTGGAGTACTAACTGTTTATCGCATTGTTTAACTTTACCTTGTAGAGCCACCTCCGTAGAGGAAGCCCGTGACCAAACTCCTACTCGGATCCCGTCAGAATACGCCCAATACCAGAATGTCTTTAACAAGGAAAAGGCCTGTATCCTACCTCCTCATCGTCCTTGCGACTGTGCTATCGAACTGTTACCTGGAGCATCCCTACCCAAGGGCCGTGTCTATCCCCTTTCGCTACCCGAATCTAAAGCCATGACCCAGTACATCGACGAAGCACTCGGACAAGGATTTATTCGCCCCTCTACTTCTCCTGCTGCCTCCTCCTTCTTTTTTGTGGAGAAGAAGGACGGGGGTTTACGCCCATGTATTGATTATAGAGGACTAAATGACATTACGATAAAAAACCGGTTTCCACTTCCACTAATCCCAGCAGCTCTAGAACAAGTAGGCAATGCCCATGTGTATACCAAACTAGACCTCCGCAGTGCCTACAATCTTGTCCGGATTCGTCAAGGGGATGAATGGAAAACTGCCTTCATCACCACCAGGGGGCACTATGAGTATCTCGTGATGCCGTATGGACTCACTAATGCACCCGCAGTGTTCCAATCCTTCATGAATGACATTTTCCGGGATATGATTGACCGATTTCTCATCGTATACATAGACGACATACTCATTTATTCCCATTCCATGGAAGAACACGTTTCCCAAGTCCGTCAAGTGTTACAACGCCTAGAAGAACATAAACTGTATGTGAAAGCGGAAAAAAGTGAGTTTCATGTCACCTCTGTGTCCTTCCTTGGATTTGTGTTGACTCCGGGAGGAGTAAGCATGAATGAAGAAAAGGTCAGCGCCGTGCACCACTGGCCTCAACCACATACGGTAAAAGGTCTCCAGCGATTCCTCGGCTTTGCCAATTTTTACCGCAGATTCATAAGGAACTACAGTAGCAAAGCCGCCCCACTCACTGCTCTCACCAGCCAGAAATCCAAGACACTGTCCTGGTCGGATTCAGCGGTTACTGCTTTCAACCTCCTGAAACAAGCTTTCACCTCTGCACCCATCCTCCGCCAGCCCGATCCCACTCAACCCTTCACTATAGAGGTAGATGCCTCAGAGGTAGGAGTGGGAGCGGTCTTATCTCAACGTTTCGGTTCTCCTCCCAAGTTACACCCATGTGCCTTCTACTCGAAAAAACTCTCCCCTGCCGAAAGGAATTATGATGTCGGAAATCGAGAACTGCTGGCCATCAAACTAGCGCTGGAGGAGTGGCGTCACTGGCTGGAGGGGGCTCAACACCCGTTCCTGGTTTTGACCGATCACCGCAACCTGGAATATGTGCGGAATGCTAAAAGGTTAAACCCACGCCAGTCCCGATGGTCACTGTTCTTTAATCGCTTCCATTTCACTGTGTCTTACATACCAGGAAAAAAGAATATCAAGGCCGACGCTCTATCTCGCCAGTTTGATCCTCCCACATGTATCTCAGAACCTGAAAACATCCTTCCTCTATCTTGTGTTGCCAGACCTATTCGATGGGAAATCCAGGACACCATTCACGACGCTCTACAAACTGAACCTGCTCCCCCCGAAACACCACAGGACAAACAATATGTTCCAGCCTCAGTCAGACCTCAACTACTCCAATGGTGCCACACATCGTTGGGATCAGGACATCCTGGCATAACAAAGACCACTAAACTCATCTCTCGCCGGTACTGGTGGTCTTCACTTCCTGAAGACGTCCGAGATTATGTATTGTCCTGTCCAGTCTGTGCCCAATCCAAGACCCCCCGCCAATTGCCAGAGGGTAAGCTCACTCCATTACCCACACCTAATAGACCCTGGTCACACATATCCATGGACTTTATCACTGACTTACCTGAATCTTCGGGTTACACCACCATTCTAGTCGTCATCGATCGTTTCTCTAAAATGTGTCGTTTGATCCCACTACCCCGTCTGCCAAATGCCATGGAACTCGCAGAATGTGTATTTCAGCAGGTCTTTCGCCAGTTTGGGATCCCGGAAGACATAGTATCAGATCGAGGCCCCCAATTCATCTCCCAGGTTTGGAAAGCCTTCTGCAAGCGCATGGGAATCTCAGTCAGCCTTTCCTCCGGGTACCACCCACAATCTAATGGTCAGACAGAACGGCTAAACCAAGACATTGGGAAATACCTCCGTCAACAATGTGCCCTACAACAGAACGACTGGAGTCGATACCTACCGTGGGTAGAATATGCCCAAAATTCCCTCTTCCACTCTTCCCTCCGGTTAACGCCATTTCAATGCGTCCTAGGTTTTCAACCTCCGATGTACCCCTGGGACAACGAGCCTGGTACAGTTCCTGCAGTGGACGAATGGTTTCAGCGCAGCGCACAGGTATGGGAAACTGCTTATCGTCATCTTACTCAAGCCTCTATTTCCCAGAAGAAGCACGCAGATCGTCGTCGCAGACCTACACCTCTGTACCACCCAGGTCAACGAGTCTGGTTATCTACCCGAGACATCCGGCTTCGTCTCCCCTGCAAAAAGCTGTGCCCCAGGTACATCGGCCCGTTTAAGATTACTCACCGTATCAATCCTGTAACTTACCGCCTACAGCTTCCTCGTCACTACCGTATAGCCTCGTCCTTTCATGTCTCCCTGTTAAAACCTGTCCATTACAGCCCTCTGCATCCTCCGGTGACATCTCAGACAGCCCCGCCTCCACTAGATGTCAGTGGGGAGCCTGCATATTCCGTTAGGGCCCTTCTGGACTCACGACGACGGGGTGGTGGGCTACAGTACCTGGTGGACTGGGAGGGTTATGGACCAGAAGAACAGGCCTGGGTCCCTGCCCAGGATATCCTTGACCTCACTCTCATTCAGGATTTTCACCGCGATCACCCAGATCGTCCTGCTCCTCGTCCCCGGGGACGACCCTCTAGCCGACGCCCTCGGTCTTCTGGAGCCGCCCGTAGGGGGGGGGGTTCTGTAAGATCTGCAAACGATACTATGCATCCGCAACACCAACAAGTAAACACAACCCATAATCACCAAGATCCCAACCCACATGAATGCAACACTCCTCTCCGTTCCCAATCACCAGAATTCTGAACAGCTGTTTACCATTTCCCCATCAGTATTTATCCCAGCTTCATTCTCCCTTCGGTGTGAGGTATTGTTTGTATGTGCAACCCTACTAAGCCCTTCCTAACTATTTGATCGTGATTCCAGTTTTTGACCTTTTTCTTGCCTTGAGTGTTCGAGTCCGTCTTATCCCTTATCTGTACCTTAGCCTGAGTCTGCCCGTGTACCAACCTATTCTCGTTCTTTTGGATTACCCCGTTAGCCTGCTCCTTCTGTACTGTTGCTGTTTTACATTGGACTACCTGTTATCGACCTCTGCCTGTACATCTGACTACTCCTTTTGCCTGATCCTGGATTATATTAAAAACTACATTTGCAAGCTCTGCAAGTGGGACCAAACATCTGCCTCCGGGTTGTATTCTTACACAACGTAGCCTTACTCAAGTACCAAAATAATCTATTGATGATGACGGCAGAGTTGGGTCAACATATGAGACATCCTAATATTTATATATTTCTTAATTCAATTTTTTTACTTTTAGATTTGTGTGTATTGTTGTGTATTGTTAGATATTACTGCACTGTTGGAGCTAGAAACACATTCAATTCGTTACACCTGCAATAACATTTTCTAAATATGTGTATGTGACGAGTAAAGTTAGTATTATTTGAAAGCTGTGCATGTAACATTAAGGGACTGACATCTCTTCTCCATTAGCTTACAGTCACTTCTCTTGATTAACAAACTATTCTCAGCACAACGTGAATGAATGAACGCCCGGCTCACTTTTGTTGACCTCCTTTTTCTACAAGGACAGAGCAATCTAGTCAGATCAGCCTTTTCCTGGAGAGACAGAGCAATCTAGTCAGATCAGCCTTTTCCTGGAGAGACAGAGCAATCTAGTCAGGTCAGCCTTTTCCTGGAGAGACAGAGCAATCTAGTCAGATCAGCCTTTTCCTGGAGAGACAGAGCAATCTAGTCAGACCAGCCTTTTCCTGGAGAGACAGAGCAATCTAGTCAGGTCAGCCTTTTCCTGGAGAGACAGAGCAATCTAGTCAGATCAGCCTTTTCCTGGAGAGACAGAGCAATCTAGTCAGGTCAGCCTTTTCCTGGAGAGACAGAGCAATCTAGTCAGATCAGCCTTTTCCTGGAGAGACAGAGCAATCTAGTCAGGTCAGCCTTTTCCTGGAGAGACAGAGCAATCTAGTCAGATCAGCCTTTTCCTGGAGAGACAGAGCAATCTAGTCAGGTCAGCCTTTTCCTGGAGAGACAGAGCAATCTAGTCAGATCAGCCTTTTCCTGGAGAGACAGAGCAATCTAGTCAGGTCAGCCTTTTCCTGGAGAGACAGAGCAATCTAGTCAGATCAGCCTTTTCCTGGAGAGACAGAGCAATCTAGTCAGGTCAGCCTTTTCCTGGAGAGGCAGAGCAATCTAGTCAGATCAGCCTTTTCCTGGAGAGACAGAGCAATCTAGTCAGGTCAGCTTTTTCATGGAGAGATGTGTGTGTCCCAGATGGCAGCCTACTCCCTATATAGTACACCCTACTCCCTACATAGTACACCATACTCCCTATATAGTACACACTACTCCCTATATAGTACACCCTACAATATAGTACACCCTACTCCCTATATAGTACACCCTACTCCCTATATAGTACACCCTACTCCCTACATAGTACACCATACTCCCTATATAGTACACACTACTCCCTATATAGTACACCCTACTCCCTATATAGTACACCCTACTCCCTATATAGTACACCGTACAATATAGTACACCCTACTCCCTATATAGTACACCCTACTCCCTATATAGCACACCCTACTCCCTATATAGTACACTCTACTATATAGTACACCCTACTATATAGTACTCCCTATATAGTACACCCTACAATATAGTACACCCTACTCCCTATATAGTACACCCTACTCCCTATATAGTACACTCTACTCGCTATATAGTACACCCTACTATATAGTACACCCTACTCCCTATATAGTACACCCTACTCCCTATATAGTACACCCTATTCTATATATAGTACACCCTACTCCCTATATAGTACACCCTACTATATAGTACACCCTACTCCCTATATAGTACACCCTACTCCCTATATAGTACACCCTACTCCCTATATAGTACACCCTATTCCATATATAGTACACCCTACTCCCTATATATTACACCCTACTATATAGTACACCCTACTCCCTATATAGTACACCCTATTCCATATATGGTACACCCTACTCCCTATATATTACACCCTACTATATAGTACACCCTGTTCCATATATAGTACACCCTATTTCATATATGGTACACCCTACTCCCTATATATAGTATACCATACTCCCTATATAGTACACCCTACTATATAGTACACCCTATTCCATATATAGTACACCCCACTATATAGTAGCAGTGTTTTCTATATAGATATATATCTCAGACAAATTAGCTTTTTACAGAAATAAAGGTACTTTACTATTTAGCTCCTTCAGCTTACTGTTCCTACTGATCATAAGATCATGACTTAATCACCAACACACCTTACACTTCCAAAAGGGTTATTTAGCTGTCCCCATAGGAGAACCCTTTTTGGTTCCAGGTATAACCCTTTTTGATTCCAGGTAGAACCCTTTTGGGCTTCATGTAGAATCCTCTACCTGCAACCAAAAAGGGTTCTTCAAAAGGTTTTCCTATGGGGACAGCCAAAGAACCCTTTATGGTTCTATATGTATAATGGACGCATTATGCCAGGAGTATCTCATGCTATTCATTCGGTTCACTACCTGTCAAACATGACTCAGGGAAATGTGCTTAGTGTTAAAAGCCCTTGGTTTGCTTGGATACAGTTTGCAGTGTGGTGTTTTATGTATTTCGAGCACGTTGCTGTCAACTGAGTCATTAGGCCAAATTAGTGATGCTTGATATTCTGTGCCATCGCTATCCAAGGTTCTACCTTGAGGATGAGAAACCCTATCATTACCAAGGAGAGCAGAGAGAACCTAGCTAGCAGGTTGAACCATGGTTTTGATGTAATATTAGCTAGTAGGTTGAACCATGGTTTTTATTTAATATTAGCTAGTAGGTTGAACCATGGTTTTGATGTAATATTAGCTAGTAGGTTGAACCATGGTTTTGATGTAATATTAGCTAGTAGGTTGAACCATGGTTTTTATTTAATATTAGCTAATAGGTTGAACCATGGTTTTGATGTAATGTTAGCTAGTAGGTTGAACCATGGTTTTGATGTAATATTAGCTAGTAGGTTGAACCATGGTTGTGATGTAATATTAGCTAGTAGGTTGAACCATGGTTTTGATGTAATGTTAGCTAGTAGGTTGAACCATGGTTATGATGTAATGTTAGCTAGTAGGTTGAACCATGGTTATGATGTAATATTAGCTTTAGAAAAGTTTAACACTAACAGTTATTCTTGAAGCACTGTCTCTGAAACCATTAACACTTGTAGCCAATGCATTTACCAAGTGTGCCAAACTGATTGCACGTTCTCTGCTTTACACTCAGTAGGAAGAGGAGGAAGAGGAGAAGTAGGACGGGGGAGAAGGAGAGGACAGAGATAAGGAGGAAGAGGAGAAGTAGGACGGGGGAGAAGGAGAGGACAGAGAAGAGGAGGAAGGGGAGAAGTAGGACGGGGGAGAAGGAGAGGACAGAGAAGAGGAGGAAGAGGAGAAGTAGGACGGGGGAGAAGGAGAGGACAGAGATAAGGAGGAAGAGGAGAAGTAGGACGGGGGAGAAGGAGAGGACAGAGAAGAGGAGGAAGGGGAGAAGTAGGACGGGGGAGAAGGAGAGGACAGAGAAGAGGAGGAAGAGGAGAAGTAGGACGGGGGAGAAGGAGAGGACAGAGAAGAGGAGGAAGGGGAGAAGTAGGACGGGGGAGAAGGAGAGGACAGAGAAGAGGAGGAAGGGGAGAAGTAGGACGGGGGAGAAGGAGAGGACAGAGAAGAGGAGGAAGTGGTGAAGTGGTTAGTGACTGTAAGTGCTGTAGTCTTACTGGTACATTAATATGTACTGTACTTCATAATGAGAAGGATATATCACTAAAACCATGTTTTTACAGAACTGCAAGAAAACCAGTATCTGGTGGAAGAGGTGGACTGTTCAGCCTAGAGCAGGAGACCCACAATGTAAATATGGTCATTGTAAATAACTGCATCAGACTCAGAGAACTGCAGGAACACATAATGGCAGATAACATCATATTCCAAAATGTCAACAGTGAGTCTCTGTCTCGTCTACTGAAAAACAGTAGAATTAGGATGAAGCAGCTGTACAGAGTCCCTTTCGAAAGAAACTCAGACCATGTAAAACAACTGAGATATGAATATGTGCAGGTAAGCTATACTGTCCTATCATTGGTACTGGATCTGGAAGTGGATGCTGCTACATCATACTGACTGTTCCTGTCTTTTCATACTGGGCTACATTGTGTCTTGTCTCTTTCAGAGAGTCATGGAGCTAGAAGCAGATGCAGTGCATCATGAGCTAATATATGTGGACGAGGCAGGTTTCAACCTTGTAAAAACAAGGGGTCGTGGCAGAAATACCATCGGACACCGTGCCATCATCAACGTCCCGGGACAACGTGGTGGGAACATAACAATGCGTGCTGCTATTAGTCAAAAGGCGTCCTTCAACCATCATGCAATCCTAGGCCCATACAACACTGCACACATTATCACATTTCTGGACACCCTCCACAACAGAGTAATCTCTAATGACCACGGGCCAGAGCAGCCCAGGTACGTTATCATCTGGGACAATGTTAGTTTCCACCGGGCTGCTGTGGTCCGCAATTGTTTCACAGGTCACCCACTTTTCATCGCACTCAATCTCCACCCATACCCTCCGTTCTTGAATCCTACTGAAGAATTCTTCTCTGCATGGCGTTGGAAGGTGTATGATCTCCAGCCCTTCTACAGGCAATGGAGGAGGCTTGTGGAGACATCGATCAGGGGTCATGCCAGGACTGGATTAGGCACTCAAGGTGATACTTTCCACGCTGCCTAGCTCAAGACAACATCACATGTGATGTGGATGAAGTCTTATGGCCACACCCACAAAGAAGGCGAGATGTAGGGTAATGTTTTTCTGTTTATTTTCTAGCACAAATGTTTGGGTTTTCTTCTATTGGGTTATTGTTGTTTGAGGAGTGTTAGAACATTTAGAGAAAAAAAATGATAACTTTTTCCCCTTATTTGTATTGATAATGTGTTATGTTTGGAATACACAAAATATTTTAAAGAGTTTTGCAAGAATTGTTTGCTTTTGCTGAAGATGTATCGTGTTTTGCTGGTTTGGTGTAAGGTTTTGTGGTTAGTGTGTAGAGTTTTGCAAACATAGCCTATAGTTTCAAAGATAGTGCCTAAGCAATCAGGAAAAACTGTAATTAAACAATTATCTCAGTTCAAAGGACATTTCACTTCTTCACCCGGCTAGGTTGTCTCCCTCTCGGTGGAGGGACTTGTCAATCCAATATGGCCGTGTGGTAAATATACTGTATACTTAAGTGGCCTTATAAGTGTGGAGCCAATGAGTGTCAGAGAGGTAGAGAGATCGCCTTGAATGAAAAATAGGACCCCCACTCCAGTTCTCTCCTCCCTTACCATTAACATGACGGTTGACTTTGGGAAATGCCCGTTTGGATTTATCTTGCATTTCATTCCCTTTCCTGAAACACAAGGTCAACTGAATGACAGATTGAGGGGGGCTTTGCCTCTGCATTTAGCATGTTTGTTTAATTAGCCCACCGTGGGTGTCTGCAGTGCTGTCTCTGTGGCAGCATCTGAACTCAGTCTCCTCCGCACTGCCAGATCCACACAGAAATGCCACTGGAAGTTTCAAAATACAGAAATCATCCCTGTAAGATGCAAAATGCACCATGTGATGCAAAAAACAGCATCGTATGATTCAAAATGCATCACACAGGGATGATTTCTGAATTTTGAAAGTTACATATCTTGACAACATGATTACTGAACACGCAAAACATTTTGGGACTATGTCGGCAATGGACTAATTAAAGAAATACACAAATATAGTTTTTAGGTGAAATGTTCCTTTTAGGCTGCAAATTGAGAACAAACAGCCGGGTCTCATTTCCAAAACCATTTGAGCATAATAAGTATGAATCTTCCAGTGGCATTTCTGTGTGGATCTGGCAGTGCGGAGGAGACTGAGTGCAGATGCTGCCACAGAGCCATTATTGCAGACCCCCACAGTTCAGGGAATTGCAAAGTTGCCTCTCCAGATACGTTTTCATTCCTGGTATTACCTTAACATGTGGGCTTCAAGATGCATTGGCGTGATCTGTACCAAAGACAGGGGGTTGATCAAATAATCTATATTACTGTGACCTTCAACTATTCAACAGAAGAGTTGTTGAAGCAAGATAACAGAACACATCAACTTAGGTGAAAGTGTGCCATACTATAAATGTCTGTAAAACAAAAGGTCAAGGTTATTTATGGCAAATTAGAATTACCCTTTAGACCCCAAAATAATTCCAGTACACACAGATTACTGAGATTTTGACTAAATCTCTAAGGTCTACAACAAGAAATAATAACTTAAAATAAGGAATCATGTCAATTACAAGTTTATCTATTTGCAAAGCAGAAAGGCTGTACTCCAGGCATTACAATAGTAGGATTGGAGCTTATTGTCAGGTCCTGACTGTAGGGAGGCCTCTGGGCAACTCTATGTTGTCTTGGGGTTACAGTCAGGGCTTGACAGTAGGGGTGTCTAGGCACCTCTATGTTTGGGTTTTTCTGTTGGTCCCCAATTAGAGGGAGCTGCATTACGTTGTCTCTAATTGGGATCCTATTTAAGTTCATTATTGTTCCCACAGTGATTGGTTCTTTGTTGGTGCAAAGTGCACATCAGATCCTGTTTTTTTCCCTCTGTTATTTTGATAAAAAATTAAAGAAATGTTGGTATACTACTGCTCAGCGCCTCGGGTCCAATCTATAAACCATGACAGCCAATAGGATCAGTCACCGTTATAACCAATCCGACCCCCCCCCCCCTAAAAAAAAGAAAAGGATGGCATCTTTTTTTAAAGACTTAGTATAGTATAACTCTATAGTATACTCTTAGTATAGTATATAGTATAACTCTCTCTATATAGTATAACTCTATAGTATACTCTTAGTATAGTATATAGTATAACTCTCTATATATAGTATAACTCTATAGTATACTCTTAGTCTAGTATATAGTATAACTCTATAGTATACTCTTAGTATAGTATATAGTATAACTCTATATATATAGTATAACTCTATAGTTTACTCTTAGTCTAGTATATAGTATAACTCTATAGTATACTCTTAGTATAGTATATAGTATAACTCTATATATATAGTATAACTCTATAGTATACTCTTAGTCTAGTATATAGTATAACTCTATAGTATACTCTTAGTCTAGTATGTAGTATAACTCTATATATATAGTATAACTCTATAGTATACTCTTAGTATAGTATATAGTATAACTCTATAGTATACTCTTAGTATAGTATATAGTATAACTCTAAATATAGTGTAACTCTATAGTATACTCTTAGTCTAGTATATAGTGTAACTCTAAATATATAGTATAACTCTATATATAGTATAACTCTATAGTATTCTCTTAGTCTAGTATATAGTATAACTCTATATATATAGTATAACTCTATAGTATACTCTTAGTATAGTATGTAGTATAACTCTATAGTATACTCTTAGTATAGTATATAGTATAACTATATATATATATAGTATAACTCTATAGTATACTCTTAGTCTAGTATATAGTATAACTCTATAGTATACTCTTAGTATAGTATATAGTATAACTCTATATATATAGTATAACTCTATAGTATACTCTTAGTCTAGTATATAGTATAACTCTATAGTATACTCTTAGTATAGTATATAGTATAACTCTAAATATAGTGTAACTCTATATATAGTATAACTCTAAATATAGTATAACTCTCTATATATAGTATAACTATATATAGTATAACTCTATATATAATATAACTCTATATATAGTATAACTCTATATATAGTATAACATTATATATAGTATAACTCCATATATATAGTATAACTCTATATATAGTATAACTCTATATATAGTATAACTCTAAATATAGTATAACTGTCTATATATAGTATAACTATATACAGTATAACTCTATATATAGTATAACTCTATATATAGAATAGCACTATATGTAGTATAACTCTATATATAGTATAACTCTATATATAGTATAACATTATATATAGTATTACACTATATATAGTATAACACTATATATAGTATAACCTCCCAATAGTTTATCTTCTTCTGGGTCTTTTTTTAAAGAGACATTTTCTCCTTTCCTCCACTCATGACCTCACGTGTTGCTGCTGTGAGGGGGGGGGGGTGTTGCCGAGGACTCCATTTCTTCAACAGCTAGAAGCAACAAACATTCATCACGTTCTATAGTCCACTTTACAGCAGACACGGTCTTCATCTATAACCGTCGGCTATATAGTTTTATGGTAATTATGCCAGCCCTAGTGGAAGTGTCCTTTTTTCTTGCTGTAAAACATTGCTTGACATCAATAGCCACTGGGCATTGTACTTTCATGGTTTTATATTCACTTCGGTTTGCTGGATTTTAATTGCTTGGTTAATTTCGGTACTATGAGTTGGCTGGTGTCACCAGTATGAAATGAGCAACATGTGATGAACAACGATGGTGGAACTGGCAGTTAGCCTTTACAATAAAAGTATTGCATTAAAACTGGTGGGATTATTTGAAAATACAATATGTTTCAAATAAATGTGAAAAAAATCAATGTTTCTCTTGCACATGAAACATGGAACATGTAAATATACATTTTTAAATATATTAAAGAAATATGTCCTGGTCATACTAAACTGTCAATCACATTTTCAAATTCCCAAGCCCCCACTTCTAACTGACATCTGACGACCGTGTCAACATTTTTAACTTGCTCAAATGAGATGTGGTAGTAGACGGTCACTTAAAAAAAAAGCTTTTTGGAAAAAAAAGAAAATCATTAAACATTCATCAATTGATTCATGTATATTTTATATAATTTTATATTATTTTATATGTATATATACCTGGCCAGTGACAAATGAAAATAATTTGAACTGCTTGCAAGAAAGAGTTCTTCCAGATTCAATTACACTATCTACAGTTGAAGTCGGAAGTTTACATACACTTTAGCCAAATAGATTTAAACAACGTTTTTCACAATTCCTGACATTTAATCCTAGTAATAATTCCCTGTTTTAGGTCAGTTAGGATCACCACTTTATTTTATGAATGTGAAATGTAAGAATAATAGTAGAGATAATTATTTATTTAAGCTTTTATTACTTTCATCAAACTAAATTGTTTAACTTGGGTCAAATGTTTCATCTAGCCTTCCACAAGCTTCCCACAATAAGTTGGGTGAATTGTGGCCCATTCCTCTTGACAGAGTCAGGTTTGTAAGCCTCCTTGTTCGCACACTCTTTTTCAGTTCTGCTTTTTCAGTTACGACTTTTCTGTAGGATGGGGTCAGAGCTTTGTGATGGCCACCTTGAATTTTGCCAAAACTTTGGAAGTATGCTTGGGGTCATTGTCCATTTGGAAGACCCATTTGCAACCAAGCTTTAACTTCCTGACTGATGTCTTGAGATGTTGCTTCAAAATATCCATATAATTGTCCATCCTCATGATGCCATCTATTTTGAGAAATGAAGGCTATTCCATGTGAGAAATTGCCAAGAAACTGAAGATCTCGTACAACGCTGTGTACTACTCCCTTCACATAACAGCGCAAACTGGCTCTAACCAGAATAGAAAGAGGAGTGGGAGGCCCCGGTGCACAACTGAGCAAGAGGACAAGTACATTAGTGTCTAGTTTGAGAAACCGGCTGTAATTGCTGCAAATTAGAGGATTTTTTAACGAAAGCAAAGTTTGAAGGACACAAGTATTATTATTATTTATAACCTTGTCAACGTCTTGACTATATTTCCTATTCATTTTGCATGGAAAACAAGGACATCTCTAAGTGACCCCAAACTTTTTAATGGTATTGTAGCTAGTTGGCTACTTTTTTTTATTTAATTTTTTATAGTGAGGTTGCTAGGCCAGGGTTTTTCTGACAGCAGATTGCTGTCACCCAATAGACAGAGCAACGCCCACTTCCGTAGCTTCCTCTACCTCATGAATATACTGAGGTAATCGGTATATTAATATAATCATATTAATATCATATTCATATTTCTATCGAGTTTTCTATTTTTTGTAAAAAATTGTGTTTATCTGTTCAGTTAGTGATTTTTGTAATATTTGATTATTGTGTTCTGTGTCTGGTGCTACTTATATGTGTACATGCAAACGTTCTTAGGCAGGAAATACTAAATAACTACGGACAGACTCCTTTATCTTTCAATTAATGAAAGAGAAACAAACAATGCAATTAATTAATAAATAAATAGTTAAAAAATAATTCAGTTAACATTTTTCTGTTCTCTTGTCCCTGTAAATTAAAACTCTTCACAACATTTTGTGTTTGGAGTGTAAGCAGTGGTGTTTACTATCAATACATGGACTACAGGGTGTTAGACAATGTAGATGGTCACAGCAAAAAAAGGAAAGATGCATTGCAGTAGCAGCTCATTGCTCCTTGGCCCATGCCTTCACAAGGGGCCCACACTGGTAGTTTGAGAGAAGGCAAGCCACAGCCCAAACGCAGTAGATACTTCCCCTCAGTGACATGGGGATCTCTGACTGAAACTACAACGACACAAGGTGAGAGCCAGATGCAGACACAGGAGGCAGATAGTTAGAGCTCCGATATTTATTACAGTATAGGGAATAGACAAAGGGCAGGTCTGGGACAAGCAAGAGTTCATCATCCAGATCAGAGTCTGAACAGTACAGTGGAACAGGCAGTCTCGTGGTCAGGGTAGGAAAGGGTCCAATAAGCAGGGTCCAAAAAACGGTACAAGGCGGCAGGCAGGCTCGGTGTCAAGGCAGGCAGAGGGTCAGAACCGGGAGGACTAGAATGATAGAGACTGGGACCAACAGGAGCTGGGAACACACACACACACACACACACACACACACACACACACACACACACACACACACTGGTTGACTTGGCAAGACAAGATGAACTGGCACAGAGAGACAGAAAACACAGGTAGAAATACCCAGGGGATGATGAGCGACACCTGGAGGGGGTGCAGACCAGCACAAGGACAGGTGAAACAGATCAGGGTGTGACAGAAACAGCTTGTTCAGTTTAATTCTGCCAATGAATCTCTCAATGTGGACTCTAAGATGGGCAATCTCTTGAATTTGATGGACCTGTGATGCTGGCATTTGGCTCTGTTTAGACAGAAAGGGTGGACGGTAGACCTTGCTGGCAAACAGTCATCAATCAGGAACCCCTTGTCTGCCATCACTGCCACGTCTTCAGTGAGCAAGCCAGTCAGAGATCCCCATGTCACTAATGGGAAGCATCAACTGTATCTGGGTTGTGGCTTGCCTTCTCACAAACTACCAGCATGGGACGCGATCGGGAGAGGAAGCTATGAATTGGGTAGGAAGTTGAGCGGAAATGGGTGTTGCTACGTTGTGCAAAAGGTTTATGTAAGTCATTAAATGAAAATCTGTGTTTGTAAAACATTCATCGCTGATATCTTAATCCTGTGTGCTTTATTTCAGTTGTCCCTCTGTCTCTGCATTACCTTCTAACTTGTCTTGTTTTTTATACAGATGTTAAGTACACAGGTTTAATTTGAATGTGATATTTTGAGTTTTTGATGCAACCTTCCAAGTGCCACCCAAATGCAACATTGGACCACGTTCTCTCAAGGAGTGTCTTTTTCCCAAAGAACTGATGCTAGCTTTTTCCCATATATTTTGGATTGGGTCAGCTGCTTACCGCATGGGGAAAACCTTGGTCGTTGTCCTAGTAACAACAATCCCTAATTGTTTATTCCATTACCAATGGGTATGGTTTCCTGAAATATCAATTCTGCTTTATTCCTAGTTTTTCACTTTGATCATGAGAAAATTCCCCACGTAGGTCGCAAGGACAGGGCTTAGTGATATCTGACGTCTAGCACTGCCCCATACATCGTGGAATGTGAGAATAGCTATCAAGTACATATACATGACTGAGGCTGTGTCCCAAATGGCACCCTGTTCTCTTTATAAGACACTACATTAGAGCCCTACCCATAGGGCCCCTGTCAAAAGTAGTTAACTATAAAGGGAATGCGGTGCCATTTGGGAACCAGCCTGAGACTGGAAGCTGCTGTGATTTATCTCCTAGAATCGCCACAGAGCCTATGAGCCGGATTTGTTTGCCATCATTGTACATGATTCCAGACTAACCCATAGTCTCACTCTGCTGGGTTATTCATGTTCATGGTAGCCTTGGTCTGGGTAGGACTTAACAGCTAGCATGTTGTGTTGGTTTTATCATTAGATACCATTATTTTCTGTAAAACACATGCTTGGAGAAGCAGAATAATAATATGGCCAGCTCCTTCTTTGGTGCCAGTTAGTCTATTAAAGACAGAGTGTTTAGTAGTAGCAACACTACGGCACAATTGATGATGTGTAGATTCCTTGTGGTTCCTCTTAGTGCTTGATGGAGATTCCCAACATGTTATGATGTCATACTGTCAGGGCGGCAGGTAGCCTAGCAGTTAGAGCGTTGAGCCAGTAACCGAAAAGATCGCTGGTTCGAATACCCGAACCGACAAGGTGAGAGCAAAGAAGAAAAGTCTTATCTCACCAATTTACAGAAACCATTGAATAGTCTTCCCTTGAATAGTCTTCCCTTGAATAGTCTTCCCTGTCTGTCTCGTTTTAAAGAAGCACTATTCAGAAGTCGTTCCTCCATTTCCTGGTTGTTAAAATTCTAATTGTTAGCCCAATTTCAGTTTATCTGACAAAACAAGCAAGTTTAGTGTAGTAGCAAGGCGTCTCCAACTCTGATCCTAGAGAGCTGCCCTCCTGTAGTGTAGTAGCAAGGCGTCTCCAACTCTGATCCTAGAGAGCTGCCCTCCTGTAGTGTAGTAGCAAGGCGTCTCCAACTCTGATCCTAGAGAGCTGCCCTCCTGTAGTGTAGTAGCAAGGCGTCTCCAACTCTGATCCTAGAGAGCTGCCCTCCTGTAGTGTAGTAGCAAGGCGTCTCCAACTCTGATCCTAGAGAGCTGCCCTCCTGTAGTGTAGTAGCAGGGGGTCTCCAACTCTGATCCTAGAGAGCTGCCCTCCTGTAATGTAGTAGCAGGGGGTCTCCAACTCTGATCCTAGAGAGCTGCCCTCCTGTAATGTAGTAGCAGGGGGTCTCCAACTCTGATCCTAGAGAGCTGCCCTCCTGTCGGTTTTCGATCCAACCCCGTTTTTTAACTAACCTGGTTCAGCTTATCAACCAGCTAATTATTAGATTCAGGTGTGTAGATTATGGTTGGGGTGGAACTTTACAGGACAGTAGCTCTCCAGGAACAGTGTTGGACACAGCCCTGGTGTTTAGAATCATATTACCATCCAAACCACTGTGAAATATATTAAAATATAGTATCTTCAGCTGTTTGAACTGAAAAAAATAAACTAAATAACAGGAAGCATAGAAATAACACACGTAGAATAGATCTTCTTAGACTTGATTTCAAGTAGAATGACAGATCTATAACAGACATTCTATGTGAATTGCAGTTAAACAATTCAAAGACGTCAGCGTCGAACATTATTTTGCATGGGGGGGCACCACTCTGTAAACTGTTAAATGCATTGGACACCCGGGCTACCAATTTTTCCTTCATATCTGTAAGCAACTGTATTTAAAGTACTACTCCCATTAGAACTGCATACTAGGGGAATTTAAATCTGCATTGCCTCCTTAGTAAGGTTACACGTTACAGGCCTACATTTGAAATCCAGTTTGGCATGAACTGTTTCTGAAAGATGGGAGCAGCCAAGAAATTCATGAGTTATTGTTGTTTCCCTGACATATATGTTGGCAACTCCCCCTGGGTCCTTTATTTTTGTATTTAACTAGAGAAGTCAGTTAAGAACACTTTCTTATTTACAATGTCAGCCTACCTACAAGGTCAGCCCATGGAGCAAATTAGGGTTAAGTGCCTTGCTCAAGGACTCATCGACAGATTTTTCACCTTGTCAGCTCGGGTATTCGAACCAGCGACCTTTCGTTACTGGCCCAACGCCCTAACCGCTAGGCTACCTGCCTCCCTGAGGCTCTAACATGATCTGAGCTGTTTGGTCTCTTGGGCATCAACTTGGGAAAGCTTCAGAGAGCAGACAGTTCATTATAAACAAGGAGCTGCATATATTGTCCCAAAAATAATGCATCTGATTCTTTTTTTTCTTTTTTTTTCTTTTTCTTTTAAAGGTGTGGAGAAAAGTTAGGCGGGGCGTCCGTTAAACAGAAATTCAACTTTGTCCGGCCTTATTTAACTATGTATGGCTAGAACCACATTGTAGATGCTTGATGGCAATACATTTATTCAACACCATCCTTCCTCAGGCATCAATGATGTGGGTGTATTGTATTACTTACTCACATTTCACTTTATCATTAGTTTCTTCGAATTTAGACAGATTTGTTAATTAAAAAATAACTCCTCTCCATCTGTAAATTAGGCTGCTTACTTAGCTAGGTTACAGGAGGAGTTTATTTCACCCTGCTGCCTGCAATGGAGGTCAATCAACTGATTTCTCTGCCAATCGAAAAAGCAAGAGGACATCAGTAATGTGCTCACATTTTGTTAATCTCTGTTGATGGATTCAGGCCATGATGTTCATTTAGTCCAAACTGTCAGCTATGTTGCAGTTCCCCCTGTTTAATCTCCGCCTGCAGTCAATAATCAGCCTGCAACCCACAACCTTTGTCAGTTGGTAATCTTGTATTGAAGACATTCAGATGCTGCCTGTATTCTGCTTCATCATGCTAATCTAGACAGGGCATATCATGATAATCCAGACAGGGCATATCATGATAATCCAGACAAGGCATATCATGATAATCCAGACAGGGCGTATCATGATAATCCAGACAGGGCGTATCATGATAATCCAGACAGGGCATATCATGATAATCCAGGCAGGGCATATCATGATAATCCAGGCAGGGCATATCACGATAATCCAGACAGGGCATATCATGATAATCCAGACAGGGCATATTTTGATAATCCAGGCAGGGCATATCAGGATAATCCAGGCCAGGCATATCATGATAATCCAGACAGGGCATATCATGATAATCCAGGCCAGGCATATCATGATAATCCAGACAGGGCATATCATGATAATCCAGACAGGGCATATCATGATAATCCAGACAGGGCATATATTGATAATCCAGACAGGGCATATCATGATAATCCAGACAGGGCATATCATGATAATCCAGGCCGGGCATATCATGATAATCCAGACAGGGCATATCATGATAATCCAGACAGGGCATATCATGATAATCCAGACAGGGCATATCATGATAATCCAGACAGGGCATATCTTGATAATCCAGACAGGGCATATCATGATAATCCAGGCCGGGCATATCATGATAATCCAGACAGGGCATATCATGATAATCCAGACAGGGCATATCATGATAATCCAGGCCGGGCATATCATGATAATCCAGACAGGGCATATCATGATAATCCAGGCCGGGCATATCATGATAATCCAGACAGGGCATAATAGAGGGAACATTTGATTAATTATTACATCTGTTTATCACATGTACAAGCACCTGTGTGATATGAATAAAGTGTAATGAAATAAAGCCTGCGTGAAACATTTCAGCCTTACACATCTTAAAGTGGACAATATGAGCTCTCATTAATGACGTACCCTTCTGTGATTACAATGAATCACACACACACAGATTGATTGGAGGGTCACTGCTGACAATCTCCTAGGTGATTATATTAGCGAGGACCTTCACATTTAAATGAAAACTCTTAAATGACTTCCGATTTTGCTATTTGCTTTCACCCCGGCGCATGCACCGCAGGATATGCCAGGGCGTGCTCAAACAGAGAACAGGCAATAGAGCTTGATTAAAGTTTATCTTTCAGGGCAATAAGTTTACTGGCATTCATTATGGCTTGTCAGATTGTAAATGGTCTCAGGGAGAAATTATGCGGGCTCACACACACACACACACACACACGTTATAGGGGACTCATTTACTTCTGTCAGTCTTAGCTCCATGTAAACCTGTGTTCTATTCCTGGGTGTCTGATCAGTTTGTCTAACCGTTTAGACTCGTGGGAATGTGTATATATGGATAGGGGTAAATGTAAATGTGTCTTATAGAAGATATACGAAAAGCATGTGTGTAACCATGGTGACAATTGAAAGGGCACAGTTAGGAGATATTGGGGAAATTATTAGACCAAAGGTGAGGACACAACAGTTCACTTGACACCAGATTGAATCCGAACAGTACACTGTCGATGTTATGTGCATTTTACATGTACTGTACTTTTTGAAAATACTCTGGATATATTCAGTAACATGACTCTTCCTGGAAGATGCGGGGTCGGTGCAACATAAGACAAAACAAGGGTTTGAGTGAGAGGACTAACTGGTGTCTCCAGGTGGCCAAACACCTCTCCAAAGTGTACACAGTTCATAAGTAATTTCAATGCACTTTTATGAATCAATGAAGAGTCTTCAACTATAAGGTGCTTTATTTATCTCTGCTAAGCTGGGCCGTTGAGGAAGTAGAGCGAAGCAGACTTGTAGCTGTTTTGTTTGGAACACCAGCCTGCATCCTGCCATCACACAACTACTGTCGTTGTTTATACAATCCAAAATCAGTCCACTTATAAATCACTATCTGGGTCAGGTGGACATCATTTGAAAGCTTGTTTTATTTCACCAACAAGCTTAGCTATACAATAGGATATTAAAGTGTTAGGCTTTCACGAGGCAATTCAGAGAAACAGATGGTAATTGTGGTGAGCATAGAATGGAGTCATGAATGCATTCAGGTGCGTGTGTCACGGTGAATTACAATAAACACACACGGCCTCATTCTGTTCAGAACAACCCAGGGTACGACGCCATGTCATCTTGTAACGGCACATCAAGCATACTGATCATAATCATAGACACTGTATATGACATGAATTTTATGATTTGGAAATGTGTAGTGCACATTTGGACTCACGGGTGTTTGAATATATATCCTCCTCTTAATTTACAGCATTTCCTTCACTCAGACAACAAAAAATAGAACAGCCGCTACGTTCCAATCTATGCACTTATTACTGTCAAAATCTGCCATCTTCAACCCATATGCGGGTATGAGTGAAAAGGGTTTCAGACACCGAATGTGTCCCGAATTTGCACCTCACTCCTTATATAGTGCACTACAGTTGTCCAGGGCCCGTAGGGAGCCTATCGCTCTGCCCACAGGGCTCTTCTCAAAAGTAATGCACCATGCAGGGAGTAGGATACAACTGTTCTACAGCAACAGATAGAAAAGTAGGACATGTACTGTAAAAATGGATGGACTAACAGGCATACATTACTTACCATATGTCAATGTATCATATGATGTTTTTATGGGATTTATTCAAAGCCAAAGATGAGATAATCACCTGCAAACTCTGACATTAAATCAGGTCGCTCCAATAACTGGTAGTGGGTTTTGACAGGCAGAAGATGCCAGGCCATTTCCCTCCAGAAATACACCCGTGCAGACTGTCTGAAGAACTATTCAGAGGAACTCTCAATGTGGCTCCAACTTTAAACATCCCTAGTATAGACTCCTGCCATTTACACACTGCAGTGCCGGTATTTGCTCTCATAGATCTCTTCTCCAAAGTAATACTTATGGCAGCACACACATCATGTTTGGCCTGGGGAGCTGGCTGACACACGTCTTTCACAGCTCAGGCAGTTGAAACGGCTTACAAGGCTGCTCCGTGTGTTCTTAAGTATTACCTCACAAGATGGAAAACAGCGATTAGTCGAGTGCACTGTGAAAATGTGCTGTACTGTGAAGGCCCTAAGGCTGCTCAATAAAAACAAACAAACAATGGGTACGTGCAGAGATTATCACTCCTATAGCCTTAGGGGACAGAGTACAATATGTTGAACAAATGTGTAGTAAACAAGCCAAGCCAAAAATCCATTTGGTTGTGGATGATTGAATTTAAGTAGATATGAAGAAGGATGTGGGCAATGCTGCTGGGTTCAGATGACTTAAAGCATAACATTTAGAGTTGCATTATACAGCATGGTACAGTATATTACTAGTGTTTGTAACTACCAGTGGCTATCTCTTCTGTACAAGGGATAGGTCTAGGGACACATTTCATGGTTTTTAGTCCAGGACCAGGTTTGGGTCAATGGAACCATCACAGTAACAGAATTTCCACGGTCACATTAACCTTTTTCATGGGAATAATAGGCCCCGACTTCCACTTAGGTCCAACGTCCAATGTTTTCCTAACGACGACGCAAACATAACCCTTGATACTTTGACAAACTAAAACATGACAGTAGTGTACTAACCCACCCTTGTTATCACTTCATTAAATGTTTTATTTATTTATTTAACTAGGCAAGTCAGGGTCAGCCATAGTAATACGGCAACCCTGGACAAATCAGGGTTTAGTGCCTTACTCAAGGACACATCGACAGGTTTTTCACCTTGTCAGCTCGGGTATTAGAACCAGGGACCTTTCAGTTACTGGCCCAACGATCTAACCGCTAGGCTACCTGCCACCCTAAATGTTCCACAAAGGCAACTCTATGAGATGTTGAATAGGATACGTTCCCTTATATTGTGAAGTCAACTGATGTACAGTTCTAGAATTTAAATCAGGCCATGAATATGGAACATGCCATTCGAATATCAGTTCGAAAAAGCAGCTTGTCAATCACAGCGTCAGCATTCCACTTTTGCTTCACAAGACTAAAATACAGAATTCAGAAATATGATACATTTGGCATCAACCCTCTGACAGCTATAGTGAGGCTCCACTGCGCTGACCTGCTAACTGTGTGTTACATGTAAGAGAGGTTCTGAACCACTGCCCATAGACAGACAGACACATAGACAAGGGAATTTGGAAGGCCTACACACAGAGACAATGAACAAAGCATGCGTTCAACTATATCCATCGAGCTGGATGGATTGTGAGTTGGAGCTCTTTTTTTACTAGTCAGAGATGGGATTTGTTTTTAAGATTAGTAAGAATGTCGGTATCCAGAGTATGTACCACATATACAGTATTTCTACACAGAGACAGACTTCAGTGGAATGTGTTCCCTTGCTATTGAGCATGACTTCTGGAAGCTGATTATGACAAGTCTAGTGTAGTGTTTGTTTGTTAGAAACATTGTCATGTCATTATGTTATCATTAATAGAAATGAACTTGAAACAATATCTTAACGAACAATCTGCGTGCATTACGTACAGATGATTTTTATCTGACTGAAGCCTCAGAATTCCTAATCCTTGTTGAAAAGCAACAGCCTGTTTCTTTCTTTTTAAGAAGAAGACAATGTTGTGAGAAGATCAGCTTTGATATCTCTCAGAACTACTTCCCAACATTTAATCCCCATAATTGTATTTCTGGTTCAGTGTCTGCATGGGAGTTATTCATCATTTCAATCCGGTTTCATTATTCCAGAATGCTCCATGTTTACTCAACAATCATGTGTATCCAACAATCACAGACCCAGAAAGCCTTGGAAGTAATTTAGTTCAAAAGCCTCTATTTCACCAGGACAAGCCTATCTAGAGCAGAAACAAATAGACCCTGTCTGTGAGAGTGGGCTGCTGTGCTAGCCATGTCTATTGGTTGGGTCTGCAGGTCTGTGAGAGTGGACTGTCTTGCTAGCCATGTCTAGTGGTTGGGTATGCAGGTCTGTGAGAGTGGACTGTCTTGCTAGCCATGTCTAGTGACTGGGTCTGCAGGTCTGTGAGAGTGGATTGCTGTGCTAGCCATGTCTATTGGATGGGTCTGCAGCTCTGTGAGAGTGGGCTGCTGTGCTAGCCATGTCTAGTGGTTGGGTCTGCAGGTCTGTGAGAGTGGATTGCTGTGCTAGCCATGTCTATTGGATGGGTCTGCAGCTCTGTGAGAGTGGACTGCTGTGCTAGCCATGTCTAGTGGTTGGGTCTGCAGGTCTGTGAGAGTGGACTGCTGTGCTAGCCATGTCTAGTGGTTGGGTCTGCAGGTCTGTGAGAGTGGGCTGCTGTGCTAGCCATGTCTATTGGTTGGGTCTGCAGGTCTGTGAGAGTGGACTGTCTTGCTAGCCATGTCTAGTGACTGGGTCTGCAGGTCTGTGAGAGTGGACTGCTGTGCTAGCCATGTCTATTGGTTGGGTCTGCAGGTCTGTGAGAGTGGATTGCTGTGCTAGCCATGTCTATTGGATGGGTCTGCAGCTCTGTGAGAGTGGACTGCTGTGCTAGCCATGTCTATTGGTTGGGTCTGCAGGTCTGTGAGAGTGGACTGTCTTGCTAGCCATGTCTATTGGTTGGGTCTGCAGGTCTGTGAGAGTGGACGGCTGTGCTAGCCATATCTAGTGGTTGGGTCTGCAGGTCTGTGAGAGTGGACGGCTGTGCTAGCCATGTCTAGTGACTGGGTCTGCAGGTCTGTGAGAGTGGGCTGCTGTGCTAGCCATGTCTTGTGGTTGGGTCTGCAGGTCTGTGAGAGTGGACTGTCTTGCTAGCCATGTCTAGTGGTTGGGTATGCAGGTCTGTGAGAGTGGGCTGCTGTGCTAGCCATGTATTGTGGTTGGGTCTGCAGGTCTGTGAGAGTGGACTGTCTTGTTAGCCATGTCTAGTGGTTGAAGGTCAAATCAAAAGGTAGCCAGTATTCCAATAATTACAATAACTACATTAAGTATTCTGTGCCCATTGGATCCCCCAATAATTAGAATCATTCCATATCCGCAAACTCAGCGTGACCTGTTTCTGCAGGAAGAGAACTAAGTCTGTAGGTTGTTCTTGGGAAATTGACAGAGGCATAAAAGCTTGGTGACCCATGGCTGCAGATTCCAAACCTCTAATTAGCCCAGTCCCAGGAGACTGTGGCGTGGTAAGTCTGCTGATGTCACAGGCTTTATCTATGTTCACCACTTCCCATCGGAAACTGAGGAAACACTGGACTGAACTCTTATATTGTTATTTCAAAATAAATACATCATGTTTTTATTGTACATTACCATAAAGTCAGCGTTAGGAAATTAGGAACACAATTTGTTGTTGTTTTTATTCCCTTCATAAATATTCAATCAACAGGCAGAAGGAGAATTGAATGCAGGCGTGTGCTTACTCCCCAACATTTGGAAAGCATAACAAATTGATTAACTGAGTGAAATTAAATCATTGGCATATGTCCGATATAAAGCTTACCTCAGAGATATGGCTCATTCTAAAAAGCAATCAAACATGAATTGTTCCACTTCTTGAACACATAAAAAAAAGCTACAACTAATAGCTTTTCATTAATTAATTTCATAAAGCCATCTGTTTAATTAAAATGGCGGGCGTTATGACAGTGTACAATCCAACAAATACCTGTCTGGACTGGATTGGTCTCTTGATTGCTCCATGGATTTATGATTTTCCATGGACACATTTGAACATTTCTTAAGTGGTATTTAACTTGGGATTTTGTCTAGGTGCTCGAGTGTCTTTCTCTCTTCCTCTCCCTCTCTCTCTCTCTCTCTCTCTCTCTCTCTCGCTCTCTCTCCCTCCCCCGCTCTCTCCCTCCCCCGCTCTCTCCCTCCCCCGCTCTCTCTCTCTCTCGCTCGCTCGCTCCCTCGCTCATGGCTGCCATGATTAGTTCCAGCTAAGGCTTTGGACTTGACTTGGAGATGCTCCTCTCTCCTTAGGAGATTATCCTTTACCGTTGAGTGCGGTCCTTCAGCAGGATTTTTATTGAACACCTTTCCTTGAGGTAAACAGATTTTCCTTGAAAACCTTTTCTTGAGGGACACAAATTTAGCTTGAAAACCTTTCCACAAGGTTCACAGGTTTACTCTTTCCTACAGTTGATGCTATATCCTTTAGTTGATGTTATACTGTAGCTTATACAGTACATTAGTGTGTTTACCACAATGATACCCTTTGGAGACTGAAACGATTTGGCATGGGTCCCCAGATCCTCAAAGCTGCACCATCGAGAGCATCCTGACTGGTTGCATCACCGCCAGGTATGGCAACTGCTCGGCCTCCGACCGCAAGGCGCTACAGAGGGTAGTGCGTACGCCCCGGTACATCACTGGGGCCAAGCTTCCTGCCATCCAGGACCTATATACTAGGCGGTGTCAGAGGAAAGCCCAAGTCATAGATTGTTCTCTCTGCTTCCGCACAGCAAGCGGTACCGGTGCACCAAGTCTAGGTCCAAAAGGCTCCTCAACCGCTTCTACCCCCAAATCATTTGATTTGATTTGAGTCCTTTCATTATCCATACGTGTAATAAAGTTATTTCCCGTTCATAGGGATACAACATAAATCAAGGTAATATTAACTTCTAACTCATTAATAAAGTCTTAGTGAAACTGCTGCTCCCTCCCACTTTAAGTATGATAGCTTTATCACACATAAAATCATACAATAGCTTTTTTACCACATAAAAAGCAGAGCGTTTCAATGTGAAGAGTAAGGTGCAGTATAACCTCATATAAAGCTTTCTCTGACGGTAGTTCACACTCTTATAGCGGTTGTCTAGGTTGTCTCCTGTTCTGACAGTAATACTAATCCTTGGTGTCAAGCCAATTCAACTTACTGTCCACATCACAGAAAAGGAACTGAGAATATTATCTCATAACGCAAATGGAGGTGCTGCAGCGTTCAGCTCATCATAGTTGAGCTGTGATTAAATATTCACATCTTTGCCTCTAGACAGGGAGGCTGGTTTGATGTTTACGTCACCAAACTAGGCTTCATGTCATGAACCGATTATTAAAAAAGAGAATTTGGTTGCATAGGAACCACACCACAATAATACAATTGATTATTAAATGTGTATTTATTATAGATCCCCATTAGCTGCTACACTTGCTGGAGTCTGGCAAAATTAAGGCAGTTATACATTACAGTACATTCATCACAGAATTCACAACACACTAAGTGTGTGCCCTCAAAATGTTAGTTATTGATCGAGTTGAAACTGGATGGTATCCCATAGGAAGTACCACATTCTGTATGACATGGGTCTGCCAAAACCATCCCACATTCTGTATGACAGGGGTCTACCAAAACCATCCCACAATCTGTATGACAGGGGTCTACCAAAACCATCCCACATTCTGCATGACAGGGGTCTACCAAAACCATCCCACATTCTGCATGACAGGGGTCTGCCAAAACCATCCCACAAGTTATGTTTTTTTTTTGGGGGGGGGGGGTAAAAAAAATAGCTACACATTTTTTTCATTTATGTGATCTGTTCACCAAGTATTGTCACGGACAAAAACAGAGACGTGATCGTGTCTCAATGTAAGCAAGGTATGAAATAATTATTATCTTCGAATAACTTGTTGGGCTTAGTTGTGGGCAATTTGCAGTGTACAAACAATTATAATTATGTTGCAGGCCCCCGACCATCCGCTCCATCAAAAATCGTCTTGCGGCTGAATCTAGAACCTGCCTACGGCTGTTGAATGGTATCTTCCCCTGTGAGAGGCAAAATGGAAAATTAAAGTGTGCATGAAACTCAAATACTCTCCGGCTTTCACAGCGGGGTATTGACTTGAAGAAGACAGGGAAATACAAAGAATATGCAACAGCTATGTGCGCTAGCTGCTGTCACAAGGATCTAGCTGCTGCCACTGCCTCGCTTCTGAAGCCATTTTTAACGTGCATCAATCTGTGCAATCTCCAAAGAGTCCCTCTCCCAACCAGAATGATGATTAAATGGGAGCGTCTGACAGAGCAGTCATAGTCAAGATCAAAGGAGTGTGAGATAATTAACAGTATACTAATTGGTATCAGTTTTCATCAGATATGAAATAGACTGCAGCTTTGCTTGATATTAATTGGGTGAGAATGTGCATGAAATATGCTCTGGTGGTGTGGAGTGAATCTCTCAGTATTAGCACACTAACACGTTGCAAAGTACCTGTAAACAAACATCCAGCTACACTCACAGCATATGTTCTAGACTTAACCTTAAGAAGTAAACATGCTGTAATGTTTTCCTGGCGAGCCTCGCTATGTTATCATTCATTTATAGAAGAGACTGAAATATAGCAATATGGTGGCAGACTCAGAGAGAGGTATATTGTTTAGATGATAATGCTTATCTTAATGGGGGTCGTCTTCGCTTTTACTGACAGTATTCATCCATACAGAAGTAACTCTTAGTTTGTATAAGTATAACATAATGCACAGCAATGTGTAACCATATTCATGTGAAAATTAACCTTGTTTGAGACTTAAGGACATGCACCAACTACCCAAACTAAAATAAAGGCTTTAGCTCATTGAGCTAACACCGTCTTGTGGCATGCAGATGACCTTGGTTAAAACCCAGGTGCTGACATAAAGAAAATAATTAACATTTCATGATACATCAGGGATAAAACGCCGATTCAGTTTCTATTAGGCAAGTTGTTTATGTTTTTCCAAACTGATTTTGGAGCTGTGCCACTTGTAAACAAATAGTGTGATTCACTTAGTAATGACTTCATGTTCTGAACGGTTTATTTTGAGCTAGCCAAGTTCTGACTCTGCCTGCTCTATTGCAATAGAAAAATTTAAAATAGGTGGACAGATTATTCAAGCAAAAGTGGAACCTGAGTAATAGTCGTTGACGATTACTTATTTCACTGCATGTACACAAAAACACACCATTACACACGTACAACCCTCACAGGGACCACAGCCTCTATAAACACACATACAACCCTGGCACTCTGATCCGGCATCGCATAGGCCTCGGGCCACTTTGGTATAGTCCATGGACATGAGGATGTAGTGGTTGCCGGAGTCAGTGACCGGGAAGGGCCCAAGAATGTCTACCAAGTACTGCTGCAGTGGGGATGGGAGCGCTGAGTTGGCCCCTTCTGGGTGGTGCAGGAGTCGCAGCAGTGCACGTGTAGCTCCATGTCTCGTCGACAGCCAGGCCAGTAGAACCGCCCCCGGAGGCACTGGAGGGTCTTGGCTTTCCCGTAGTGCCCCGCCCCCACCGAGCCGTTGACGAACTGGAGGACCTGAAGACGGAGCACGCGAGGCACCAGCAACTGCAGGAGGTCGTGCCCTCGTCCGGGAGCTTGCCACCTCCGGTACGCCACCCCATCATGGAGTTCGAAGTCACCCCATTGTGAGTGGTAGGCCTTTACCTCGGGCCCCAGCGCTGACACCCTGGGCCGCCGCCCCATCTCCAGCCAGCTTCTCACTAATGCCAGGAGCTCGTCTGCCTCCTGCTGTTCCCCCTCTCCTTCCTGCTGGACAGACCCGTCATCCCAGACGAATGGTCGGTCCTGGTTGGTCAAACGGTGGAGGGGACTGGCGATCGTGGTGTCTCTGATGAAGCGCCGGTAGTATGACCCCAGGCCCAGGAAGCTTTTCAGCTCGCTGACGTTAGCAGGGTTTGGCCTGTCTCATACAGCAGTCACCTTAGCTGGGTCGGTGGCTATGCCACGAGCACTGACAACATGGCCCAGAAATGTTGTCTCCCTCGTCAGCAGCCAGAATTTTGCAGGGTTCAGCCACAACCCGGCACAACGGATTGCGGTGAAGACCTCTCGCAGGTTGGAAAGGGCTCTGTCGAAGTCATTGGCGTGCACCAGCAGTTCATCAAAGTACACGACACAACGGCTCTGCCAGCACCCTCTCCATCCGCTAGCACCCTCTCCTTCAGCCGCTCGAACGTAGCCGGCACGTTGCAGAGTCCGAACGACATGATGTGGACCTGCCACAGCCCTTGCCCGATGGTGAAGGCAGTCTTTGGTCTTGCGTCGGGGGCCAGCTCCACCTGGCCTGCTGGGGCAGTGAAGCACAGGGGCTCGTTGCTGCTGGGGTGGCCGCCGTTTTACGACTGGTCTTTGGGCGCGTGCACCAGCTCCTGGTCTCCAGCCTGGACTTTCAGTGCCTTCTTCCCTCTCATGCCAGCCTTTTCTCCTGTCACTGCTACGTGACCAGGCTCATAGCAGCGGTCAGTACACCAGAGGGGGGCGTCGCATGCGTGGTGGAGCCAGAACTTGGCAGACCTTCTGTCTCTTCCTCCTGATCGTAGTCGACTTACCTGACACATGGTTGGCGAGCTGGAACCTACTGCTGGATGAGCCACGTGGATAGTATCCCTTCAGCTCATACAGTGGGGACTTGTTTTACTGTGGATATAGATAATTTTGTACCTGTTTCCTCCAGCATCTTCACTTGTTCTGAGATTGATTTGCGTTAATCTCTAAGAGACAGATCGCGTCTCCTTCCTGAGTGGTATGATGGCTGCGTGGTCCCATGGTGTTTATACTTCCGTACTATTGTTTGTACAGATGAACTTGGTACCTTCAAGCTCCCAATTGCTCCCAAGGATGAACCAGACTTGTGGAGGTCTACAATTTCTTTTCTGAGGTCTTGGCTGATTTCTTTTGATTTTCCTATGATGTCGAGCAAAGAGGCACTGAGTTTGAAGGTAGGCCTTGAAATACATCCACAGGTACACCTCCAATTGACTCAAATGATGTAAATTCACCTATCAGAAGCTTCTAAAGCCATGACATCATGTTCTGGAATTTTCCAAGCTGTTTAAAGGCACAGTCAACTTAGTGTATGTAAACTTCTGACCCACTGGAATTGTGATATAGTGAATTATAAGTGAAACAATCTGTCTGTAAACAATTGTTGGAAGAATTACTTGTGTCATGCACAAAGTAGATGTCCTAACCAACTTACCATAACTATAGTTTGTTAACATGACATCTGTGGAGTGGTTGAAAAATTTGTTTTGATGACTTCTACCTAAGTGTATGTAAACTTCCGACTTCAACTGTACATTGCAGGTGCATAGAAGGGAAACCAATTATAGCCTGCTTGTAAATTGGTTTGGTGGTTTAAAAAAGCTGTGAGCATTTTTAATCTTCTCATGAAATGAATATTTGAAATGCTTTGATGGTGCTTGCAAGGCAACACAGTAAATATACTACAAATACACCGCAGCTAGCTAGCTAAGCTACATGTTGCTGAACTGTACTTAACTGAAATATTCATCAGACAGACATCCATTTTCTTTTAAAAAGTGAGATGGACCATGATTCCAAATTCTCACAAGCGTACCTGACGATAATAGTCAAGCCTTGGGATTCTGCTGAGGCATTGTTGAGAGCAAACAGAACAGCAGCCAGTGCTTCATCTTTCCAAATGCCAGCCAACTGGTGCCACAGTGAGGACAGGGCAACACATAAAATTATAGGACAATAATACAGATTGGTTGGTAACAAGGTTAAACACTGATAGGATTTAGAGAGAACCTTGTGCTGCATTTTGTGCGGGAGGGTGACTACTATATCAACCTTTGGTAAGGAATAATAGCTTCCCTTTCAGGAGGATATGAAATTGGATTGCTCATACAAAGTGCTTGCTGTGGATAAGCCTATGTTATCCAATTACGGAGCAAAACTACATTAAAAAAGCTGGAAGTGGGGAGTGTCCAACCTTGTTACACTGAGTGAAAACACATTCACAGACTAATACTGTTTTGGGAAGATTACAATGTGTGTTTATATATATAAAGTCAGATTCTTTGTTTAGTTTTTTTCTTGAGAACTGGTATATTTACAGCTTGTTCATGTGAGACGATGTCAAAACCTTTTCACCAAATACCAATGCAGATTGCTCTTCTCTCCAATAGAGGGCAATAGTTTATTACATACAGATAGCTCTTCTCTCCAATGGAGGGCAATAGTTTATTACATACAGATAGCTCTTCTCTCCAATGGAGGGCAATAGTTTATTACATACAGATAGCTCTTCTCTCCAATAGAGGGCAATAGTTTATTACATACAGATAGCTCTTCTCTCCAATATAGGGCAATAGTTTATTACATACAGATAGCTCTTCTCTCCAATAGAGGGCAATAGTTTATTACATACAGATAGCTCTTCTCTCCAATGGAGGGCAATAGTTTATTACATACAGATAGCTCTTCTCTCCAATGGAGGGCAATAGTTTATTACATACAGATAGCTCTTCTCTCCAATGGAGGGCAATAGTTTATTACATACAGATAGCTCTTCTCTCCAATAGAGGGCAATAGTTTATTACATACAGATAGCTCTTCTCTCCAATAGAGGGCAATAGTTTATTACATACAGATAGCTCTTCTCTCCAATGGAGGGCAATAGTTTATTACATACAGATAGCTCTTCTCTCCAATGGAGGGCAATAGTTTATTACATACAGATAGCTCTTCTCTCCAATGGAGGGCAATAGTTTATTACATACAGATAGCTCTTCTCTCCAATGGAGGGCAATAGTTTATTACATACAGATAGCTCTTCTCTCCAATAGAGGGCAATAGTTTATTACATACAGATAGCTCTTCTCTCCAATAGAGGGCAATAGTTTATTACATACAGATAGCTCTTCTCTCCAATAGAGGGCAATAGTTTATTACATACAGATAGCTCTTCTCTCCAATAGAGGGCAATAGTTTATTACATACAGATAGCTCTTCTCTCCAATGGAGGGCAATAGTTTATTACATACAGATAGCTCTTCTCTCCAATAGAGGGCAATAGTTTATTACATACAGATAGCTCTTCTCTCCAATAGAGGGCAATAGTTTATTACATACAGATAGCTCTTCTCTCCAATGGAGGGCAATAGTTTATTACATACAGATAGCTCTTCTCTCCAATGGAGGGCAATAGTTTATTACATACAGATAGCTCTTCTCTCCAATGGAGGGCAATAGTTTATTACATACAGATAGCTCTTCTCTCCAATAGAGGGCAATAGTTTATTACATACAGATAGCTCTTCTCTCCAATAGAGGGCAATAGTTTATTACATACAGATAGCTCTTCTCTCCAATAGAGGGCAATAGTTTATTACATACAGATAGCTCTTCTCTCCAATAGAGGGCAATAGTTTATTACATACAGATAGCTCTTCTCTCCAATGGAGGGCAATAGTTTATTACATACAGATAGCTCTTCTCTCCAATAGAGGGCAATAGTTTATTACATACAGATAGCTCTTCTCTCCAATAGAGGGCAATAGTTTATTACATACAGATAGCTCTTCTCTCCAATGGAGGGCAATAGTTTATTACATACAGATAGCTCTTCTCTCCAATGGAGGGCAATAGTTTATTACATACAGATAGCTCTTCTCTCCAATAGAGGGCAATAGTTTATTACATACAGTATTCTAACTCCAGCACATATTTGAAAGTTATTTCCTATCTTTACGTTTATCATGGGCATATTCGTTACTGTTCTGATATTCCTTTCAAACCCGTTTCGCTGCGTCTGACAATCCTTCCCTTTTGGAGTTATTTTAGAGAGAATTCACTGCCAATCAAATCAAATCAAATTGTATTTTATTCACAGGCGCCGATTACAACAGGTGTAGACCTTACAGTGAAATGCTGACTAACAAGCCCTTAACCAACAATACAACAGGTGAAGACCTTACAGTGAAATGCTGACTAACAAGCCCTTAACCAACAATACAACAGGTGTAGACCTTACAGTGAAATGCTGACTAACAAGCCCTTAACCAACAATACAACAGGTGAAGACCTTACAGTGAAATGCTTACTAACAAGCCCTTAACCAACAATACAACAGGTGTAGACCTCACAGTGAAATGCTTACTAACAAGCCCTTAACCAGTAAAAGCATAAAAGCCAGTAAAATCATATTTCAGACACATGTTCAATGTGACAGATGCTGGTATTTAAAACATATGAAGAGAACCATCATCCTGAGTGCATTCACAATATACATAGACGAAAGGAAAACAAGTCCCCTAAAGTGCTTATGGACATACAGTGGGGTTAAATTATTGACACCCTTGATAAAGATGATGATGCTGATAATAATACCTGTATTAAAAAAAATACATCAAATACTGAGTTAAAACATTTGGAAATTATATTAATATTATACAAATACAGTTTCTCAGAGAAAAACATTTTGTTTATCAAGTCATGTTTTATTTCTCTTAAAAAGGTATTGACACCCCTAAATATTCTTCTAAATAAAGTAGTCCAACGTTTAGTATTTGGACCCATATTCCTAGAACACAATGATTACATCAAGCTTGGTAATGATGAGAGGTCAGCAAGTTTTGGGGATATGATCTTTTACCCTCTGTAACTTTCTCACTCATCCTTATTCAGGATTATCCATATAAATATTGCATAGTGAACAAAAATATAAACGCAACATGCAACAATTTAAAAGATTTGATTGAGTTACAGTTCAGTAAATTGAAATAAATTAATTAGTCCCTAATCTATGGATTTCACGTGACTGGGCAGGGGTGCAGTAATGGGTGGGCCTTAGAGGGCATAGGCCAACCAACTTGGCAGCAGGCCCACCCATTGGGGAGCCAGGACCAGCAAATCAGAATGAGTTTTTCCCACAAAAGGGCTTTATTACAGACAGAAATATTCCTCAGCACCCCCAAATTGCATTTGATGTATGGAATTGACCTGATCTGTCAGCTGATCAGCCATCAGCCACCCATCTCTCAGCTACTTTTGATAGCACTGAAAGAATGCTTATAGGGCAGTAATTTTCCACCAGCGTCGGGTCACCAGATTTGAAAACAGGTATCAATGCAGCAGACTTCCAAGCATTGGGGAAAGTCTCATATTTGATGGACAGATTAACTAGATGTACAATAGGGGCAATCAGAGAATAGTAGCGTCTCTTCAGAAATACATCCTAGAGCTCCTGAAGAAGCTCATAAAGCTATCCAATGCTGACGCTGAGATTTCAGGAGTTCTAAATATTGGTTCATTATTATTCATGGGGGTGGGAGCTGTGGTCTTGGTTGAAAGTCTTTGAGCCAGTTCCCTGACAGAGTCAACAAAGACATTGTTGTTCACACAATTAGTATTTAATAATAATACTAATATTAATAATAATAATATTAGTCCTCATAAACCATTTATTAATCATTAGTTAAGTTGCTTGGGCTATTAGCCCACACAATTTAACTAATGATTAGTAAATTGTTTTCACCAAGTTACTAATCACCAAGTTTTGGCAAGTCGGTAAATTGTTTACAGACAGATTATTTCACTCTTTGCTCAACATCATGGGAAAATCAAAAGATATCAGCCAAGACCTCAGAAAATAAATTGTAGACCTCCACAAGTCTGGTTCATCCTTAGGAGCAATTTCCAAACGCCTGAAGGTACCACTTTCATCTGTACAAACAAGTAGTACGCAAGTATAAACACCATGGGACCGCACAGCTGTCATGTCCAGGTCGCAGTTGTAAATGAGAACTTGTTCTCAACTGGCCTACCTGGTTAAATAAAGGTGAAATAAACAAATACAAATAAAATACTGCTCCTGAAGGAGACGCGTTCTGTCTCCTAGAGATGTACGTACTTTTGTACGAAAAGTGCAAATCAATCCCAGAACAACAGCAAAGGACCTTCTGACGATGCTGGAGGAAACAGGTACAAAAGTATCTATATCCACAGTAAAACGAGTCCTATATCGACATAACCTGAAAGGCCATTCAGTAAGGAAGAAGCCACTGCTCCAAAACCGCCATAAAAAAGCCAAACTACGGTTTGCAACTGCACATGGGGACAAAGGTCATACTTTTTGGAGAAATGTCCTCTGGTCTGATGAAACAACAATAGAACTGTTTGGCCATAATGACCATCGTTATGTTTGAAGGAAAAAGGGGGAGGCTTGCAAGCTGAAGAACACCATCCCAACCGTGAAGCACGGGGGTGGCAGCATCATGTTGTCGGGGTGCTTTGCTGCAGGAGGGACTGGTGCACTTCACAAAATAGATGGCATCATGGGGAAGGAAAATTACGTGGATATACTGAAGCAACATCTCAAGACATCAGTCAGGAAGTTAAAGCTTGGTCGCAAATGGGTCTTCCAAATGGACAATGACCCCAAGCATACTTACATTTGTTGTTGCAAAATGGCTTAAGGACAACTTAGTCAAGGTATTGGAGTGGCCATCACAAAGCCCTGACCTCAATCCCATAGAACATTTGTCGGCAGAACTGAAAAAGTGTGTGAGCAAGGAGGCCTACAAACCTGACTCAGTTATACCAGTTCTGTCAGGAGGAATGGGCCAAAATTCACCCAACTTATTTTGGGAAGCTTGTGGAGGGCTACCCAAAACGATTGATCCAAGTTAAACAATTTAAAGGCAATGCTACCAAATACTAATTCAGTGTATGTAAACTTCTGACCCACTGGGAATGTGATGAAAGAAATAAAAGCTGTAATAAATCATTCTCTCTACTATTATTCTGACATTACACATTCTTAAAATAAAGTGGTGATCCTAACTGACCTAAGACAGGGAATTATTACTAGAATAAAATGTCAGGAATTGTGGAAAACTGAATGTAAATGTATTTGGCTAAGGTGTATGTAAACTTCCGACTTCAACTGTATCCGAATACATTATTTCACTTAACTATCCCATTAAAGTTGAAAGAGTTACTACCTTTAAGACCCAGTAAAGGTTAAAAGACTGACGCACTGGAATCATTTAAAGGTTATACATGTACCATGTCTATCTCGATCACAACATGTCTATCTCAATCACATACTGTATTAGTAGTAATGAAAGAATAAAAATCTCCCTATTTCATTACAACTCTTCCTCCAGTCCAAAACATTCACATTACAACTCTTCCTCCAGTCCAAAACATTCTGTGCTGTGTGCTTATTATCTTACCATTGATATGTTCTAGACTATTTTGAGACCTTAAGAAGCATCAGATACTGCTGGAGTGTCTACCAATGGCATGCCAATCTTTTTGTGAGAAATTACACTGGTCACTCAAAGCATTTATTAAGTATTTAGATGAGGCCTCGCAACAAGGCTTAACTAGTGATTAGTATATGGTTTATAAGGACCTATATTAAACATCTTATGTAATAAGAAATAATTATGACATTATTTATCGCGTTGAGTTCTATACAGTCATTATAGCTCATCTTTCTCAAGGGTGTCAATCATTTCACTGTACACCTTGCATTAGAGATAGGCAATTTGCTGTAGAATTTAAAATGCAATGCAGAGTACCTCCAAGCTGAAACTGAGGACTACAGTAGCAAAGTGTGACCCAAATGGCACCCTATTCCCTATTCTGCAAAGTTCTACAGCATCAGCTGAGTCCATATGGGCTGTAGCAGAATTAGAACAATAATAATCTGTCACCTTTGCTGTGAAAGGTGACAGAGCTAGAGCAGTGTTTGTTAGACCGCGAGACATCCCGAACATTGGTCTTCCCACATAATTGTCTGTAGTGTCCGAACGGTTATGACCCCTCTATGGAACGATGAAACTCTCACGAGCACGATGATGTTCTCCGTTTTGCTCTGAGACCCCTTAAGCGTCCTGGGACTCGTCTGAAGTCGGTACAGCCAATCTGCCAACTTCTGTCTGTAGCTTCTGAACAGTTTGAGCTACACAATAATATGACCCTTTTGTGGAATTAAAAACAAAATATATATTTAACCTTTTATTTAACTAGGCAAGTCAGTTACAAATTGTTATTTACAATGACGGCCTACACCGGCCAAACTCGGACGACGCTGGGCCAATTGTGCGCCGCCCTATGGGACTCCCTATCACGGCCGGTTGTGATACAGTCTGGATTTGAACCAGGTTGTCTGTAGTGACGCCTCAAGCACAGAGATGCAGTGTCTTGGACCACTGCGCCACAGCCCAAGGTAAGGTGAGACTCTCACTAACATACACACGTGGGTTGGTTTGCTCTAGGATGTCCACAGGCCTCACAAGACTCGTCTGAAGGTCCCCCGGTGCCAATTGAAAACATTTATGGAAGTGTGTATGGAGACTGTTTTAGTGCCAAAAAATAAAGGGTTAAATACGTATAAAAATAAGAAAACATTTTTCCTGATATTTCCAAGCAAAATTATCCTTGGAATGGCCTTCCTAAAACAATTCCAGCTTAGACAGGGCTTAGACTGTAATGGGTTAAGAAGAAATGTAGCTGTCTCTATTCTATCTCTGCATGTGTCACCATCACACATACAGTACCACACACTTATGGTCTTACTCTACAACTTCCAAAATATTCCTTTTGAAGGTTACATTTAGTATCATGTAGTTTATGTATGTAGTAATGTATACGTTCCTGACGTGAAATGCGGTAGCTATTATTTAAAAAAATAATCAGTCAGCACATACTGTATGTATAAAAAGCCTTTGATTTGGTTATATATGGTATTGCCCGGAGTCCCCAAAAATATATTGGCCTCAGGTGCTTCATCATTCTTTATCCCTGAGTTAGAATTGTCTCTGATGTTAGGAATTGTGGAAAAATAGCATCTTATTCAAGTTTATAATGAGAGTACATACGCTGTTCCACTTCATCCATTAACGTGATCCTGTATCCAGGCAAATCAAGAAAGAGTTAAAAAAAAGGAAACTTTTAGACTAGGAAATGAGATTAAAACCGCTGGGTTCTGAAAAAGTAAAAGCACAATAAATTAGTTATTAACCATTACTGACAAACTCAGCTGAGTTATCTCTGCAGAAATGCAGGGATGAATAGGAAACGGCAGATAATGTACTGCTGCATCAACTCAATGAACTTCTTCTGTTAAGATAAATTATCTTTACATTTGGTTGTCACAAAAATACAATATAGTGTAAGAAAGACCATGATGAACAGCACCATGATGTCTGTTTGTAGACCATGATGAACAGCACCATTTTGTCTGTTTGTAGACCATGATGAACAGCACCATGATGTCTGTTTGTAGACCATGATGAACAGCACCATGATGTCTGTTTGTAGACCATGATGAACAGCACCATGATGTATGTCTGTTTGTAGACCATGATGAACAGCAACATGATGTATGTCTGTTTGTAGACCATGATGAACAGCACCATGATGTCTGTTTGTAGACCATGATGAACAGCATCATGATGTCTGTTTGTAGACCATGATGAACAGCACCATGATGTATGTCTGTTTGTAGACCACGATGAACAGCACCATGATGTCTGTTTGTAGATCATGATGAACAGCACCATGATGTCTGTCTGTTTGTAGACCATGATGAACAGCACCATGATGTATGTCTGTTTGTAGATCATGATGAACAGCACCATGATGTCTGTTTGTAGACCATGATGAACAGCACCATGATGTCTGTCTGTTTGTAGACCATGATGAACAGCACCATGATGTATGTATGTTTGTAGATCATGATGAACAGCACCATGATGTATGTCTGTTTGTAGATCATGATGAACAGCACCATGATGTATGTCTGTTTGTAGACCATGATGAACAGCACCATGATGTCTGTTTGTAGATCATGATGAACAGCACCATGATGTCTGTTTGTAGACCATGATGAACAGCACCATGATGTCTGTCTGTTTGTAGACCATGATGAACAGCACCATGATGTCTGTCTGTTTGTAGATCATGATGAACAGCACCATGATGTCTGTCTGTTTGTAGATCATGATGAACAGCACCATGATGTCTGTCTGTTTGTAGATCATGATGAACAGCACCATGATGTCTGTTTGTAGATCATGATGAACAGCACCATGATGTCTGTTTGTAGATCATGATGAACAGCACCATGATGTCTGTCTGTTTGTAGATCATGATGAACAGCACCATGATGTATGTCTGTTTTTAGACCATGATGAACAGCACCATGATGTCTGTTTGTAGACCACATGATGAACATCACTATGATGTCTGTTTGTAGATCATGATGAACAGCACCATGATGTCTGTTTGTAGATCATTGTGAACAGCACCATGATGTATGTCTGTTTGTAGATCATTGTGAACAGCACCATGATGTATGTCTGTTTGTAGATCATGATGAACAGCACCATGATGTATGTCTGTTTGTAGATCATTATGAACAGCACCGTGATGTATATCTGTTTGTAGATCATTATGAACAGCACCATGATGTCTGTTTGTAGACCATGATGAACAGCACCATGATGTATGTCTGTTTGTAGATCATTATGAACAGCAACATGATTTATGTATGTTTGTTCAGCCACCGCTACACTGACAGATCATCCTCACTACAGTTATTAGCGGTGGCTGTCGAGAGCTCATTTATTAAGTCCTAGTACTGGCCCTTTTGTTTTTTATTTTTCAGAACACAAGTCTAGCCCTCCCCAGGCCCTTACATCCCCTGAGGTCTAGCCCTCCCCAGGCCCTTACCTCCCCTGAGGTCTAGCCCTCCCCAGGCCCTTACCTTCCCTGAGGTCTAGCCCTCCCCAGGCCCGTACCTCCCCTGAGGTCTAGCCCTCCCCAGGCCCTTACCTCCCCTGAGGTCTAGCCCTCCCCAGGCCCTTACCTCCCCTGAGGTCTAGCCCTCCCCAGGCCCTTACCTCCCCTGAGGTCTAGCCCTCCCCAGGCCCTTACCTCCCCTGAGGTCTAGCCCTCCCCAGAGGTGTAAAGTTATGGTAAAAGTACACAGCAGGCTGAAGATCCAAGCTTTGTGCCAAGAGTGATTGAGGAGAGAGGCTAGAGAGGAGAGAGGCTAGAGAGGAGAGAGGCAAGGGAGGAGAGAGGCTAGAGGAGAGAGGCTAAGGAGGAGAGAGGCTAGAGAGGAGAGAGGCTAGAGAGGAGAGAGGCTAGAGAGGAGAGAGGCTAGAGAGGAGAGAGGCTAGGGAGGAAAGAGGCTAGGGAGGAGAGAGGCTAGAGAGGAGAGAGGCTAGAGAGGAGAGAGGCTAGAGAGGAGAGAGGGAGGAGAGAGGCTAGAGAGGAGAGAGGCTAGAGAGGAGCGAGGCTAGAGAGGAGAGAGGCTAGAGAGGAGAGAGGCTAGAGAGGAGAGAGGCTAGAGAGGAGAGAGGCTAGAGGAGAGAGGCTAGAGAGGAGAGAGGCTAGAGAGGAGAGAGGCTAGAGGAGAGAGGCTAGAGAGGAGAGAGGCTAGAGGAGAGAGGCTAGAGAGGAGAGAGGCTAGAGAGGAGAGAGGCTAGAGAGGAAAGAGGCTAGAGAGGAGAGAGGCTAGAGGAGAGAGGCTAGAGAGGAGAGAGGCTAGAGAGGAGAGAGGCTAGAGAGGAGAGAGGCTAGAGAGGAGAGAGGCTAGAGAGACACACAGCTCTGTGAGGAGTCTCTTTGAAGGACGCTCCAGTAATTACCTGTCCTCTCTGTGTGGCCTCTAGAGGAGGCAGACGGCTGCTGCGATGCTGCTCACAGATTAGTCCTACGAGCGCCAGGGGTTTCAGGGGGATCACACACTCGTGGTCACCCCTGTCAACGTGAAGCACCATGATCACACTGGGCCACTGACAGGTCTGGTGCTAGTGGCGCTGGTGGAGGACATTGAGGGCCTGCCGACTACGCCACCCAGCCACACAGGGTCTGCCGACTACGCCACCCAGCCACACAGGGCCTGCCGACTACGCCACCCAGCCACACAGGGCCTGCCGACTACGCCACCCAGCCACACAGGGCCTGCCGACTACGCCACCCAGCCACACAGGGCCTGCTGACTACGCCACCCAGCCACACAGGGCCTGCCGACTACGCCACCCAGCCACACAGGGCCTGCCGACTACGCCACCCAGCCACACAGGGCCTGCCGACTACGCCACCCAGCCACACAGGGCCTGTAGCAGAGTAGTACATCTTCTTGGGTGGTCTTAGTGCAAGGCTCCTGTATGACAGAGCCAGTGCATTTCCCAGTCCGTGAGTCTGATAGCTCCTGGCAGTGAGCATTATTTAGTTCTCTCTCCCGTGCTTGTGTTAATTTGATGACACAGCTGCAGAGTTGGGCATGTGCTCGCATTTCATAAATAATACCACTTAGTTAAACCATAACATGGGACAATTGTAATGCGAAAAGAAAAGGGTCGCAGGAAAATCCACTAGGATATGGAAAGGTGATTTAAATTTAATGCCTTGCTGTCAGGATTCTTACTATGTTGCTTTCTCTCTAGTGGGGAAAAAAGACAATGATCCACAAGTTACTGTGGGCTACAATGTGACAAAACATTAGGGACGCTCTGAAGCGTATGGCGCTTCACTAAATAAACACTGCATTTCAAAGATGTATTTTATTTCTTACATTATTTTATACTTTATTTGTAAAATGTGAATGTTGCCCCATGTTGAAGACATTTTATGCAACTGCATTTAGCGGTTCTTTAGGTATCTTTACATAATAACCAGTAAACCTCGGAATGACAAAACTGCTGTGTCAAATTAATTGCCAGCTTCTGAACTCAAAGTCCAGAAATATTTAGTTAAACCAGGCAGGTCGAAGGTGAATCATGAAAAGGAAATTGAAATTAAGAAAGTAGAATTATCTACGTATACTATGGGTTATTCTGATTGTTGAATTGAAAGGAAATTGGATCATTGTAGAGCGACTGGTGAATACAGAGAACCTTGAAGATCTCTCAGAAGGTTGAAAGGAGGAAGGTATCATCACTAGTTAGTTGGCCAATCGTAACGTAGAGGATCATCGTAGCATTAATTTACCACACTTCCAATTAGCTTCTGGAGGTTCTACTGCCCGTGCTGATGTGACTGTGACGTCAGATCATAATGGAGCTGCTAGGCAGACCACATCTGCTTCCCAAATGGCACTCTACTCCCTTTGGGGTGCACTACTAGGGCTCTGGTCAAAACTAGTGCACTATGTGGGGAATAGTGTGTCATTTTGTTAGCAGCCCAGGCCTAGCAGCGCAGCTCTCTCTCCGGGTGTGAACAAAGCAGATTTCTTGATGTTTTCTCATAGGCCTAGCAACTATCCACTGTACAGCTTGTTTCTGTGCAGACAGACAGACAGTGTCCCTATAAAGGCTGAGTTGTGTCTGTGATCAATGTAAAGGCAGAACAAAGTCACAGTGATGTAGGCCTTGTGTTTTCAGCCATTGATTTCAGTACTGCAGACTATTAGATAAAATACTAATAGTTAGTCAGGTGCATTAGATACAGTAACATACTTGAAGGTACACTGTCTCAGTGGTACTGTGGTACGGTGATACGGTGGTACAGAGAGAAGGACAGTATACATCCAAGCTTGCTGTTTTAACAACCCTGATAACATCTTGCTAATGAAAAATGATGTTGTTTGTTTTTAAATGAAATGCAACAAAAGATTGGAGATTTTTCCTTTTTATTTAAATTTTGCACAAATGTCGGCACTTTATTCACTTTGTTTTATCTTGGTGCATTGCAAAAACATGATATACATTAATAGCAGTCAGCCTTGGAGCATTATATAGACACATTCAAACACATTTCAATGATTGGTTGGGAGTTAAATCATAAAAAATGATTAAACATTACCTGAGAGTGGCAAGGCTTTTTAGTCTACTATTCTCATGTTGAACATAAATAAACAAATACATTGGAACCTGCATTGGCTGGCTGGCTCAGTTAAAAGGCATTCTTTGTGGCCTGTCTACGTCAGCTGATCTGAAGCAACATAAATATGATTCATTTAAAGCCAGCCTGACAGGAGCATTGTAAACTTACAGAACATGTCAATAACAGTTTAAAGTAATTCCATCCTCTGTTGCTCAAAGATGTTTCAACATACCAAGAACTACAGAGGTAATTATTGTAACAGCTCAACAATTACCTCAGCAATGATTGAAAATATTAACATCTTGCAATACCATACAGTATAACATTTTCAACAATGCAAATTAATCTGAGAGAGGTCTGATTAAAAAAGACAGTTAAGAACATTTACTGAGCAGATCATAATTGTGTGAAACCAACAGTTAAAAAGCCCAATATAACTTCTTATGTTGAATGTCGTATTTAAGTGGTCCAGGTTGTGTCCAATATGTTTTTATAATGGATTGTTTGAAGGGAGAAATAAAACACTACACTGTTACAGTGATGTGGAGTTTCAAGCTTTTGCTATCTCTTCCCTTGAGTCAACATCAACTCTTCAAAACAGATGTGTAGTCACCTGCAGATCTAACAGAAAGCCCATATTTTCAGTTTTCCATTAATTATCAGTTTTTATCAAACATTCACATATCCCTAAGTCTTCAAAGCTGAGATCTGGCTAGAAAACTTTGTCTAAATCCTACTTATGCTCTGACAGTACATGGGTTATTGTCTTCTTCTGTGAGGACTGCCTGGGACTCAAGTCAGCATTAGGCTGGAAGTGAATGCATGAGCACGCCTCGGTGAGTTTGCTATATGTTTAAAACATAAGTTGACATGCTTGACAAATCTGTCTTTTAAACTCTGAATTATAATAGTGTGTATAAAATAGGCAAGCTGAATGAATGAGACACATGGTAACATGCTAACTAATCCAGTGCAGAATATATAATATAATTCCATGGTATTTCCATTGTTCCAATAAATAATGTCTTTACATTTCCATGGTTACAATCATATAACTAAAATGTGTTGTATTTTCTTGACGTTCTAATTATACAGTTCCAATTAATTTCGCCAGAGACAAACCAAGGTGGATCTACTGTCAGAGACAAACCAAGGTGGATCTACTGTCAGAGACAAACCAAGGTGGATCTACTGTCAGAGACAAACCAAGGTGGATCTACTGTCAGAGACAAACCAAGGTGGATCTACTGTCAGAGACAAACCAAGGTGGATCTACTGTCAGAGACAAACCAAGGTGGATCTACTGTCAGACAAACCAAGGTGGATCTACTGTCAGACAAACCAAGGTGGATCTACTGTCAGACAAACCAAGGTGGATCTACTGTCAGAGACAAACCAAGGTGGATCTACTGTCAGAGACAAACCAAGGTGGATCTACTGTCAGAGACAAACCAAGGTGGATCTACTGTCAGAGACAAACCAAGGTGGATCTACTGTCAGAGACAAACCCAGGTGGATCTACTGTCAGACAAACCAAGGTGGATCTACTGTATGTCTTTGGAGAAACCAAACACTATAGTTGATGGTAACACTATAATACAATTTTAAGCATTTTTTAAAATGTTACTACTTCTACTGTTGTGAACCAGGTAAACAGAAGGCTATATGATCCACATTGAAATGATAATCACCATTCTCCTTGATCCAGCAGTATCAACGCATTCCCTTACTCCTCCAACCTCATGATTTATTTCTATAGGCTTATTGTACATTGTATATTTCAAATGTCAGGACTTCCATTCCCACATGTCCAGGGGCTTGGAACACCGCCTTGAACAGATGGCTCGTTTTATGTTCCTGAACCAAAGTAACATCAAACTAATGGAACAAGGTATGAATAGATTTCTTATTTTCATTACTTCCTTTTTATCACTAATAATTCCTAATTTATCAATGCCTGTGCTTGTTATCTCAGAGGAGACATTAAGGTAATTTATTAGGTATCATGAGGCTGTAAGGCCAACATTACACAGCTGTGGTGTATCCTGTAGGTTTGTCCTTGTAACGTACAGCTAAATATAAAGTAATACGCTAGTGGAAAATATTATCAACCATGTCAAATATGTATGTAAGCAAGCATATCATCAAAATGTGGATGTGTCGATCCATGCTGTGTTCACCATATTACTGGGTGTATAACTAGAGATTTAGGTAGAGATTTAATTGAACAAATCCTCAGTTAGTATTCACCACTTAAAAGAACACAAAACATCTAAAAAGCCATTCATCTGCTGAGCTGTGTTTTGCCCGCAATGCGTCATTCACACACTGTACAGTCTGAACAGGCTGTTGCTCTCAATTGTCAATCAGTAATTAACACCATTTTAAGTGCCTCTGACTAATTTGTTAAAGCCACTCCAGTCCATTAAAACTACAAGTTCATTTAGCGTCAGTAATTATCATCTGACATGTCGGTACTGTAAGATGAGTCTCTATGACATTGGGAATATCATAACTACAGTTTTTTTATTGTACCGTATCCACCAAAGAGAGGGGTCCTCCAGCCTCCACCCTTCACATCACAGAAGCCGATATCTCCAAAAAGAGGTCTGGGGCAAGTACTTGTTTGAGCTCTCCCGAGCGCTACGCTTGTTTCTTTCATGATCTTGTTCCATTCATGAAATCAAATGGAACTTGGAATGAGGGTGTCAATCCATGTTTTTTCATGTCTTTCATGACTGCTAGTATGATGAAATGTAGAAAAATTACCCAATAGGACTGCTAGTATGATGAAATGTAGAACAATTACCCAATAGGACTGCTAGTATGATGAAATGTAGAAAAATTACCCAATAGGACTGCTAGTATGATAATGTAAATACATAACCCAATAGGACTGCTAGTATGATAATGTAAATACATAAACCAATAGGACTGCTAGTATGATAATGTAAATACATAACCCAATAGGACTGCTAGTATGATAATGTAAATACATAAACCAATAGGACTGCTAGTATGATAATGTAAATACATAAACCAATAGGACTGCTAGTATGATAATGTAAATACATAACCCAATAGGACTGCTATTATGAAGAAATGTAAATACATAACCCAATAGGACTGCTAGTATGATAATGTAAATACATAAACCAATAGGACTGCTAGTATGATAATGTAAATACATAACCCAATAGGACTGCTAGTATGATAATGTAAATACATAAACCAATAGGACTGCTATTGTGATGAAATGTAAATACATAACCCAATAGGACTGCTAGTATGATGAAATGTAAATACATAACCCAATAGGACTGCTATTGTGATGAAATGTAAATACATAACCGTGTGGTCTTCACACAGCAATGTATGATTTTATATAAATTGTGTGGTCTTTACACAGTGATGTATGATTTTATATGAATTGTGTGGTCTTCACACAGCAATGTATGATTTTATATGAATTGTGTGGTCTTCACACAGTAATGTATGATTTTATATGAATTGTGTGGTCTTCACACAGTAATGTATGGTTTTATATGAATCGTGTGATATAAATCATGTGATCTTCTCACTGTAATATATGATTTTATATGAATTGTGTGGTCTTCCCACAGTGATGTATGATTTTATATGAATGGTGTGATATTCACATGGTACTCTCTGATTTTATATGAATGGTGTGATATTCACATGGTACTGTATGTAACAGAACATCTTACAATGTTGAATGTATTTTCAAATGAAACATTTTGTTATATAATTAGTAAACTTGGCCAGCAAGCCTAAGGAGCTCTAGCGTTACAGCTTGCTTCTGTACAGTAGTTATTTAACAATACATATTGTAATAGTATACAGTAAGTCCTAGCTAGCTTGCATAGGTTCAGAATTCTCTGCCTACATTCATTGTTTGAATGGTGAAATTCAAATAAAAAGGACACATTCTTTGAATTGATGATTTGGAAGATGTAGCTTAGTTGGTAGGGGGAGTCATAGAACTGTGTGTGCTCTGTGAGTAGCCTGAACGGGTAGAAAACCCTGCCACCCTGACTCATGTCCAACCAGCTCATCCAAGTGACTACATTCATGTCTCCCTGAAGAAATGACTCAAATGAGGCTGTTAGGTTATATCTCTTTGTACGACGTAGAAATAGCAGGCTTGTCAAACAGGAAGAGATCAACAAGAAAACAAGAGGAGTGTTCATGTTATGCCCCAGGGAGTTGAACTAAAAGCATTCATGGCTTCTACATTGATTTGACAGTCAATTCCAATCCCAAACTGCAATGCTGTTGTGTTCAAATTGGAGAACTTCCCAAGTCAAATATTTGGAGGAAATCAGGACATGGTGTTCACTATATTTGGAGGAAATCAGGACATGGCGTTCACTATATTTGGAGGAAATCAGGACATGGTGTTCACTATATTTGGAGGAAATCAGGACATGGCGTTCACTATATTTGGAGGAAATCAGGACATGGCGTTCACTATATTTGGAGGAAATCAGGACATGGCGTTCACTATATTTGGAGGAAATCAGGACATGGCGTTCACTATATTTGGAGGAAATCAGGACATGGCGTTCACTATACTTGGAGGAAATCAGGACATGGCGTTCACTATATTTGGAGGAAATCAGGACATGGCGTTCAATATACTTGGAGGAAATCAGGACATGGCGTTCACTATATTTGGAGGAAATCAGGACATGGCGTTCACTATATTTGGAGGAAATCAGGACATGGTGTTCACTATACTTGGAGGAAATCAGGACATGGAGTTCACTATATTTGGAGGAAATCAGGACATGGCGTTCACTATATTTGGAGGAAATCAGGACATGGCGTTCACTATATTTGGAGGAAATCAGGACATGGCGTTCACTATATTTGGAGGAAATCAGGACATGGAATTCACTATATTTGGAGGAAATCAGGACATGGCGTTCACTATATTTGGAGGAAATCAGGACATGGCGTTCACTATATTTGGAGGAAATCAGGACATGGCGTTCACTATATTTGGAGGAAATCAGGACATGGTGTTCACTATATTTGGAGGAAATCAGGACATGGCGTTCACTATATTTGGAGGAAATCAGGACATGGCGTTCACTATATTTGGAGGAAATCAGGACATGGCGTTCACTATATTTGGAGGAAATCAGGACATGGCGTTCACTATATTTGGAGGAAATCAGGACATGGCGTTCACTATATTTGGAGGAAATCAGGACATGGCGTTCACTATATTTGGAGGAAATCAGGACATGGTGTTCACTATATTTGGAGGAAATCAGGACATGGCGTTCACTATATTTGGAGGAATTCAGAACATGGCGTTCACTATATTTGGAGGAAATCAGGACATGGGGTTCACTATATTTGGAGGAAATCAGGACATGGCGTTCACTATATTTGGAGGAAATCAGGACATGGCGTTCACTATATTTGGAGGAAATCAGGACATGGCGTTCACTATATTTGGAGGAAATCAGGACATGGCGTTCACTATATTTGGAGGAAATCAGGACATGGCGTTCACTATATTTGGAGGAAATCAGGACATGGCGTTCACTATATTTGGAGGAAATCAGGACATGGCGTTCACTATATTTGGAGGAAATCAGGACATGGTGTTCACTATATTTGGAGGAAATCAGGACATGGCGTTCACTATATTTGGAGGAATTCAGAACATGGCATTCACTATATTTTGCAGTAGGTTTAATACACTTAATGTTTTGGTTCTGTTGTGTTTTCTTCTCAGAACACGACACAGCACTCTGTAATTTGCATTAAGACCATGGAATGGATCACGCAACAAACCACCATAAACCCACTTTGAAATATTGTTCTCCAAGGATACTGTGATACTGTGAAACAAAAACATTTTTCAATCTAAAGTGGTTGTATAGAATAAGGTCTTTGGTCCAAGTCAATGCCTCACTAGTGACACCAAGCAGTTATTGGTTGTAATGGCTGGCTCTCCATAGTTATTCTACAGGACAAAGGGATGTGATGTGTATAAGTTCAAGGAGAAGACCACATTAAACGTTGTCCCCTTGTATGGGTTATTAACTGAGTGTTGATGGAACCCAAAGATTGGGCCATTGACCTTTAGAATGGTTCCTAGCGTTGATCTAATGTAACATCAATGGGGCCCAAGTGTTGAAAAGCATTGCTTAACACGTGGCTTGTGCCATGGACTGGAACCAGGGCTGCGTCCCACATGGCACCCTATTCCCTATCTAGTGCACTAGTTCTTATAAAAAGTAGGGCACTAGATCGGTGCCATTTGGGACGCACCCCAGGAGTTGTTGTGGAGTGGACGAGACAGGCTAGCCTCCCCAATGGATCAACAACCTCCACAGTTACCCTGGTGACAGATGAGACTCCATTCCCTCTGCAACATAAACCTTATTTACTATCACAGATGTTCGACTCTCCAACACCTCCCCTCATTCTTCTTATTGGATGCTTATGTACAGGGAGGTCTTCCATGTGCCTCGCAAAGCTCTAGCTACCTCTAAGGAAACTATTACTAACACGGGGTGCGTCCCAGATGGTACCCTATATTTCCTACTTACTGCACTACTTTGAACAGGACCCATAGGACTGTGGTCAAAAGCAGTGCACTATATTGCCCATATGGACGAAGGTGTAATTTGGGATGCAGTCAAGGTCAAGGCAGCAGATTCAAATGAAAAGCGTTAAATGTAAACTCATTATTATCATTTAGAAGGTTATGACCTCTCTGTATTTAATATTGGTCTGGGACAGGATGCCATATAAGGGTGTATTTAATATTGGTCTGGGACAGGATGCCATATAAGGGTGTATTTAATATTGGTCTGGGACAGGATGCCATATAAGGGTGTATTTAATATTGGTCTGGGACAGGATGCCATATAAGGGTGTATTTAATCTTGGAAGGGTACAAGATGCCTTATAAGGGTGTATTTTCTATTGGTCTGGTATATGATGCCATATAAGGGTATATTTAATATTGGTTCCGGACATGATGCCATTTTAAGGGTGTATTTAATATTTTTCCCTGACATTATGCCATATAAGGGTGTTTAATGTTTTTTTTCTGTTCTCTCGGGCTAGAACTTTGTGAGTGGCCCGCGCGACCATGTGTTTGCTTTCCTGGTGAATCAGCGCATCTATCAGAGTGCAGGGATAATCACAGGGCTCCACACACACACACACACACACAAACACAGAAAGGATGGAGGTCTGCGAGTCTACACTAATAAAATCAGCACAGTAGACACTGCAGTGGCAGACACACTGTAGACTCACACGCTCCAGACATTAGCTTCTCTGAGCTTCTCTCCGCCACAGAGGCCCCTCTTGGTTAGCTTTGATTCTGAAGCACCAGACAGAGAGGAGCGGACATGTTCATGTGCTGCTGGTGCCGGTGCATCTTGTGATGAGAGATTGGTGAGCCTCTCCCTGTAGAGCTTCTTCCTCTAGATAATCGTTACCTGACTGGACACAGGGATACCGATGTTCACCTCACATATAAACTACACATAGGAAATGAATGACTGTAATACAATACATCTTTGACAGGTACATATAGTCTGGAATTGATTTGAGGTGCTTTAGGAAACCATTTTGAAATACTCCAAGCAGTTGTGTTTCCATTCGTTTTCCATAGATTTTGGACTAGTTGAATAACATGCACATTTCACACTAGTGAAACCATACACCTAAGAGATGGAATATTGAGTGAATGACTGAGTAAACACAGCGGTTGGGAGCCAAACCCCCAATGAGAAAAATATCAAGCCAATAATTTGCATGCTGATGTATTTACATATTTTATTTCCATTATAAGTAGGGATAATATGGGATTTAGCCCTCGGCCAAACAGAGTCAACCTTGCAGGCTTTTAACGATAATGTCACCGTGAGACCGGTCAGAAGGCATGCTTCAGGCATGGAAAACTTTCAAGGACTTGGATTGGCTTTGGAGTATGTATTTAAATGCAACAATTGTTATTGTGCTAAAGACGTAGAATGGAAACGGAAAGTAGGAAAGTGTCCTGAAATGTGTTATATAAAGTAAAAAGTTGAGCGGAGACACATCAACATCTCTATTCTGATCCCCATTAGCTGATGCCGTGGTGACAGCTAATCTTCCCGTGGTCCACGCACACAACCAAAATACATTACAGAACAGACAATTGCTAAGAAAAGATAAATCAACATAATTGTTTTCTCACTGGCCTGTGTAAATAAATGGCGTCTCAACTGTGCTTGTTTCTCTCTAACGACCAGCCTCACGGTTGAGTTCAATGACGAGACACTGTTCAAAGCATGTCCATTTTGAATAGGACATTTAGTTGAAAGAAATTGGTTTATTTTTACGTAACACCTTCCTACCCTCATCAGTGGCACTTTTCTTCTATGAACTGCAGTGTGGGCAGGTTTTTGTTCCAGCCCAGCACTAACAGCCCCTAGAACCACTTTAATAGGTCTTTCAAAAAGCACCGTATCGACAGTATGGAGCTACTGAGACAGAAAGATATAAAATGGGTATATTTGTGTTCTATATTCAAACCAGACAAAGCAGAAGTAGTGTGCATTGTATGCCTCTCTTCCAGGTAAGAGGGTTTGCAATGCAAATAAGAACCATGGAATGAAACCAATTTGATTTTGTTCCAGGGAAATGTTTCATTTTAAACTATAGGGGAAGTCAGAAAGTCTTGCAAGCCCCCAGGCTAATGTTAATGCTGCATTTCGATTTTTACTTCACTCAGGGCTACATCCTTTTGCCCGGAAGTGATGATCTTCTTGTATCACTTTATTACACAAGAAACACGAAATACACCAAACCACCACAGCACATTCGTTCCCTATGGGAGTTGTTGCATTAAAATGTAATGATTGTTAGATGGGTAAATCTGCAAGAAAGACAAAGGTTTATGATACAGAGTGGAAGACATTAGATTTTGTCTGCTAGCTCCCACTCAAATTCATGAAGCTTCCCGCGTCGTAGTGCAAGCCCTGCAGATTTTGTACTTTTCTCTAAAGAAATTAGCTGTCACCATAAGCTAGAATGCCAGCCAGGGCTGTTCCTGTTCATATGGTCGTCTGCCTTGCCTCAGTGTTAAATTGTATTTTTAGAATTCCATTCCACACAAAGAATCAATATGGCTGTAAACATTTTTGTGTGTTATGACATTGATTAAATTTATAGCTTTACTTCCTCTTCTAGCGGGGACTTTAGCTCAGCGATCGCTCCACTATGTCATTAAAGGTGGTTATGAATGCCTGTTATATGTTGATTCATATTGATGGGGAGACATACAGAAGTGCAGCTCAAGGTAATGTCATGGAGATGGTTCCGCTAGTGACTCACCATAGCTCTTAGCTGGAAATACGTCTGAGGCACACATTCAATATCGTAGTGTGAAGAAAATCCTTATTGTTGTTCATGAGTACTACCCAGAACCCTCTCTCAAACCCTCTCTCTGGCCCTTGGATTTAGAGACTAACTTGGTGACTTCTAACAGCTGAGGTGGGCAACCAACCCCTAACCTTCACACCTATGTGTTATGGACAAGGTTGCCAGGGAACAGAGTCAGCTGACCCGGTCAGCCAATCAGTGGCCTAGCCTGGGGTTGGAGAGCCCAGTCTGCCCCTAAACACTTTAGTTGTCTCCAGGAGGGCAGGTTGGGGCAACCTCTAGAAACTCCTGTCCTCCACCGCAACTTACATCTATTTTTTTATATAACTAGTCAGTTAAGAACATATTCTTATTTTACAATGACTGCCTACCCCGGCCAAACCCTCCCCTAACCCGGACGACGCCATGCCAATTGTGCGCCACCCTATGGGACTCCTGATCATGGCCGGTTGTGATACAGCCTCTAGCACTACCTAAGACCGCTGCGCCTCTCTGGACCCTTTCCACATGGACAATCCCTCTTCTAACTGTTGTCTAGTGTGTCTTTGACCATGGAAGTACTTACTGTCGGTTTGGGTTGAGTTGTATATTTACAATCTCTCATATCTCTTTCAGTATATACAGTACATGCTAGTAATTCATGCCTGGGTACTAGTCTTTTAACATATTCATGTTTATCTGGCCCTCAAAATCTCTCATTGGTTACTATGGGTCAAAATGTTTGCCAGCCACTCATTGTTCACACTCACTAAAAATGGCCGGCCTATGACGTCTTCACGTCCCGTTCACTTCCTAGCCACAACTAAGGTGGCTGCTTTCCACCTATTAGCATTGTTAGCCATAACCTGCTAACCCACTAGCTGCTAACTGTAGTGGCAATGTTGCTATGCCGGCCTATAGCCTGAAGCCTATTAGTTCTTTGTCTACTAGCCTAGTGTGCTAGCCTCCGCTGTACATAACTTGTGCTACTACCCACAGCCTGTGGCCTGATAGCCTAGCATGCTAGCTTCTCTGGCATATTTTGTGTGTCGTGCTAGCCGATAATTGTATCGTGCGTATACCCAAGAGGCTATGCTGTCCTCCTCTGTATAGTACACTGCTATTACTGCTATGTAGCCTGTTAGCCTACCAGCCTTCTGTATAGCGAATACTGTTAGCCCACTAGTAGCCTACTGCTGATTGATATGATTATTGCAATAATAATGTGTGAGTTGTATCCCTGTCTCCTGCCGGCCATTATCAGTCCTCTAACTGACTCTGGGACGGTTGCACCTCTATCGGAGATCACCACATGGTGGCACTATTTCTCACGGTCCATTAATGTAGTTCGATACCACTGTGTTTTAGAACTACAAATCTTTATTTTATGTAAAGGCTTCTCTTTTGTGTATACGTGCCATTAACCGGAACAATGAGCAAAACTCACCAAGAAAGAGGTTTGTAAAATCATATTTTTGACTACTAGAGATTGAATACTTATATAGTATAAGAACTAAATGTTCTTACTGTAGGGTTTGCTGTATGTGTGTGGTTGGTGTAACTAATGCATAATATGGTCTAATGCATAACATTATTTTATCTACGTTTTCATTAAGTGAGCCATCAGGTGCAGGTAAACTGCAATGCTAAAAATGAACAGCTCCGGGTATTAAGTGACAGGCCTCTCTCTCTGTTCATTAAAGTTAATGAACGTGTTATTGCAACCCTGTCTGTTGACTGAAACCATGCTGCTGACAACACAGCATGTTATTAACAGCCACTGAATACTTTGTGTTGATCAAACTAGCGGCTGCAAATTACATTCTTAGATTCTAGAACACATTATCGGATTCAAAAGCACGGACCACGGAAGACAGTCCATATTTATTAAGGCTAAGTGTGTGAATATGACAATACGATTATGAATAACTAACATGATCCCATTCACCCAACAAAACAATGCATGCCCATGTATTTGGATGTAACTTTCAATTAAATTACTGTTACAAGAAAAGAAAAAGGTGGAATAAAAGGTGGAATAAAGGTGAGGGGCACCTTTAATGTTGTGAAACAGAAGACCATCCATTTAAGGTCTGGCGGGCTGTTGAAGTCTGTTCAGTACCATGAACCTTCAGCCACTGTAGCCAACGTAGTGAAAAATCATTTTTATGTTAGTATGCTGAGGTTGATTGAATTTATTCTGATTACCATTTCTTTTCATAAGACAAATACAGACATTTACAGCCCATACAGATGACTATGCCAATGAGTAATGTTATTGGATAGAGCCACCAAGTCAACAGTAATAACATATGGTACATAAATATACTTTATGAAGACACTTTTCTTATAAAAACTATTTTATTAAATTGTTGAGATTGTCCCTTAACTTCTGTAGTTTATTTTTATTTCCACATTTTTTATTTTTTATTGTGTGTTTTGATGTGTGTTTTTTGTATTCTGCAGGTCTCACTTGTAAAAGAGAACTAGGTCTCAATGTGACTCCCATTTAAAATAAAGGTTAATAGTCTTTAGCCATTGAAACATATGTACATATGGAAGACATTCTCATCACATAAAACTAAATGTCTGACAAGTGATATTATATCAGATTACCAGTACACTGACCCTTGACCTCTATTGACCTCAAGTGTCTCACTATCCACCTGCTGCTGTCCTGTTGCTGTGCAACATGGAACATTCTAACACTAATCATGAAGTAAGGAAATCCAGCCAGATAGAACAGTAACCTACCCCTATGCATCAGTATATAACCTGATAGAACAGTAACCTACCCCTATGCATCAGTATTTAACCTGATAGAACAGTAACCTACCCCTATACGTCAGTATATAACCTGATAGAACAGTAACCTACCCCTATACGTCAGTATATAACCTGATAGAACAGTAACCTACCCCTATACGTCAGTATATAACCTGATAGAACAGTAACCTACCCCTATACGTCAGTATATAACCTGATAGAACAGTAACCTACCACTATGCATCAGTATATAACCTGATAGAACAGTAACCTACCCCTATACGTCAGTATATAACCTGATAGAACAGTAACCTATCCCTATACGTCAGTATATAACCTGATAGAACAGTAACCTACCACTATGCATCAGTATATAACCTGATAGAACAGTAACCTACCCCTATACGTCAGTTTATAACCTGATAGAACAGTAACCTACCCCTATATGTCAGTATATAACTTGATAGAACAGTAACCTACCCCTATACGTCAGTATATAACCTGATAGAACAGTAACCTACCCCTATACGTCAGTATATAACCTGATAGAACAGTAACCTAACACTATGCGTCAGTATATAACCTGATAGAACAGTAACCTACCCCTATACGTCAGTATATAACCTGATAGAACAGTAACCTACCACTATGCATCAGTATATAACCTGATAGAACAGTAACCTACCCCTATACGTCAGAATATAACCTGATAGAACAGTAACCTACCCCTATAACCTGATAGAACAGTAACCTACCCCTATACGTCAGTATATAACCTGATAGAACAGTAACCTACCCCTATACGTCAGTATATAACCTGATAGAACAGTAACCTACCCCTATGCATCAGTATATAACCTGATAGGACAGTAACCTACCCCTATACGTCAGTATATAGCCAAATTCTGTTTGATCAAATCCTTGAATGTATTAATTATTATTATTATGCTCCACTAAAAATTATCTTGGAAAACTTTGTCTTGCCCTAAAAAATAATTGATCTCCAGTAGAATAGAGAGGTAATCAATAGTCAACAAACAGGTCTATCAATAGGGTCTGACACGAGTAATGATCTGGATACTTAACCTTCATTAATAGGTTCAATCCTGGCATAATCAGTAGAGCAGTGCTGCAAAAATGTCTGACAGTAGCATTCTTTAAGACCCTTTGGAAATTAAAGCAAAAGGCATATATCTACCATAAGTTAGAAGAATCCTGTTGATTTGCAAGCTGGCGTTGTGAATTTAGATAGGCATCAATACAGTTTCTAGCCCGGTTGCCAGTCTTTTTAGCTAGCATTCAACATCTTTATTACATGACATGGAGTACAAGATGTGGAATGTTAGCTAAAAAGACTGGCAACCAGACTATACAGTGTCCTTTCTGGTACTCAGTGCAGACAAAAATGGCCTGTTGAATGAAAAGATAGACACCTGGTAATTGATAACACCGATGGAAGAGTGTCAGACATGGCTCTTGTAACACAACGCAGAGCTATACAGTGTAAAACATGTCATTTTTATATGACCAAATTATAAAATTTTCATGAATTTCTAGAGTGTTAATCAGAGACGAAGCACTTAAAAATAAATTAGCATAATTGTGTTATGTCCCCCGACAGCAGAATCACAGTGATTTAAAACACACGGTGTGCTTCCCAAAGGGTTTCCCTATGTAGTGCAGGGAATATGGTGGCATTTTAGACGCACATAATGTTTTTTCAACATTTGACCTTTTGGTCTTGACTGTTTTGTATTGCAGTTTAAGGGATGGATGAGGGGGACACGTCATGTACTGATTGGTATTCATCTTCATCACTGGTCTAAACACACTGTTCCTTGTTGTCTAGACAGAGTGACGAAACACTGAATAACTCTGAATATCTTAACATCTAGCCTATAATCAACTGAAAAATAATGCATATTTTAAGATGGGCAATCAACAAAGATACCATTTCAGAAGGAGCAACTACTTATCTAGATAGATAATGTTTTACATTTAAATAGCATGCAAAACGTGTGAGTTTGTCTGTGTTGAAATCAAAGTATTGCACAGTTTAGTTTAGCTATGCAGCTGTAGAAAACATTTCTTACCGGTCCAGGCAAGGACGGAGTGACGATACCTGATATCAAACCCATTCTAAATACGCCAATAGAGCACACACAGGAGAGCCAAGAGATGAATGCGGGTAAATATCTGAAATGACAGATCCAATCTTACGTGTATAACATAAATAGAGATGGATAGTCTCAGGGCAAAACAAAATATTAATAAAGAGACGTGGTCCTTAGAAGTGACGAGAGCTGCAGCATTTAAACTCATTCATCTTCCACTTCCCCTTCCTGCCGGCCCTAATATTCCTCATCAATCAGTGAGTTGGGTGTCAAGTGTGGACAATCTGAGTGTCAGCCTCTTTACTTGCTATTCTCCAACCTTGTCAATGAGTGGGCTAATGTGAGTTGATGAATATGTATCGATGACAGCTTTTAGAAGTGATGTGTAATACAGGCCAGAGTTTGGACAGATCCACTTAAGTACTGACTAGAGGCGGAATATGAAACACACTGACTTCTGGTGGAGATTATGATTGTGTCCCAAATGACACAGTATTCTCAATTTAGTGCACTACTTTTGACCAAGGCTCATCAGGATCTGGTCAAAAGTAGTATGCTATGTAGGAAATATGGTGCCATTTGGGACGCACACCCTATAACTCACACACACAGAAGAGGCACCAACAAGTACTAGGAGACATACAATACATTAAAGGAAGTCATACTATCAAAGGAAAGGTCAATCAAGCACTTTAAAAAGCAAGGAGCGTTCACCATGCTTACTGAGGCACGTCTGCTTTACTGATGAAACATTCCACTGTCTCCTTACTGAGGCACGTCTGCTTTACTGATGAAACATTCCACTGTTTCCTTACTGAGGCACGTCTGCTTTACTGATGAAACATTCCACTGTTTCCTTACTGAGGCACGTCTGCTTTACTGATGAAACATTCCACTGTTTCCTTACTGAGGCACGTCTGCTTTACTGATGAAACATTCCACTGTTTCCTTACTGAGGCACGTCTGCTTTACTGATGAAACATTCCACTGTCTCCTTACTGAGGCACGTCTGCTTTACTGATGAAACATTCCACTGTCTCCGTACTGAGGCACGTCTGCTTTACTGATGAAACATTCCACTGTCTCCTTACTGAGGCACGTCTGCTTTACTGATGAAACATTCCACTGTCTCCTTACTGAGGCACGTCTGCTTTACTGATGAAACATTCCACTGTCTCCTTACTGAGGCACGTCTGCTTTACTGATGAAACATTCCACTGTCTCCTTACTGAGGCACGTCTGCTTTACTGATGAAACATTCCACTGTCTCCTTACTGAGGCACGTCTGCTTTACTGATGAAACATTCCACTGTCTCCTTACTGAGGCACGTCTGCTTTACTGATGAAACATTCCACTGTCTCCTTACAGAGGCACGTCTGCTTTACTGATGAAACATTCCACTGTCTCCTTACTGAGGCACGTCTGCTTTACTGATGAAACATTCCACTGTCTCCTTACAGAGGCACGTCTGCTTTACTGATGAAACATTCCACTGTCTCCTTACTGAGGCACGTCTGCTTTACTGATGAAACATTCCACTGTCTCCTTACTGAGGCACGTCTGCTTTACTGATGAAACATTCCACTGTCTCCTTACTGAGGCACGTCTGCTTTACTGATGAAACATTCCACTGTCTCCTTACTGAGGCACGTCTGCTTTACTGATGAAACATTCCACTGTCTCCTTACAGAGGCGCGTTTCATCAGTGCAGCAGATGTGCCTCTTCATCTTGTCTACACCTCTCCAGGTTGGCTGCTTAATATGTCAATTAACAAAAGATGTTAACTTAAAATGTGTAATTATATAATCATTAGAATGGCAACTCCGCCTGTCCCGAACACAATAATATGTTCTTAATCTAATACGTTGGGACTGCTATATAATACAACTTTTAATTTAGCAAACCATAGCTTGTTTATTTCTCTTTGCTTGATCGTCACTTTTTAATTATGTTTACAATTAGTACCGACATGGAGTCAGCAACACTTGATTGAAACCTTTAATATACAAGATAATCAAAACGACATCTTTATCTTGTTTTTAAACTAATGTATGTGACCAAAGATTCTTAATTAGAGCCAATTCTAATATGCATCATGTGGTGGAATTTCTAAATGATCAAATTAGGAGAGACAAACTTATCACACAAGTCAGAGATATATTTAAACAAAAGCTTTAATTTAAACAAAAGCTTTAATTGAACAGGCTCTAGGTTATATACTACCTCAGGATAGGTCAGGATAGGTGTAACCTCAGAGATGACGTACAATTGTTCCAAACACTAACTCCACACATCCTGTACCAGACATTAGGCCCCAAATACAAAGAACGTGTTGTTTTGTTCAGTACTAAGAACTTAGGACATTTGTTGTTTCTTAGTTTCCATCTTGAACTAGGGGAGAGAACAATCTCCGCCTAGGAGGAGGTGACCGACACACAGAACACTGTGGAGACAAGTGATTGGTTCCCCGTTACTCACGCCATACCTTCACATGGTTTGCAATAGGTAAAGACACAATGTTTCCTTCTGACCTCCTTTGCCATGTTCCTTTCTGATATTCTGCATAGCAACAGTGACATGAATCACTGTATAACCTCATAACATGGTTCAAACTATAATGTTGAAATCACTGTATAACCTCATAACATGGTTCAAACTATAATGTTGATATCACTGTATAACCTCATAACATGGTTCAAACTATAATGTTGATATCACTGTATAACCTCAAAACATGGTTCAAACTATAATGTTGATATCACTGTATAACCTCATAACACGGTTCAAACTATAATGTTGATATCACTGTATAACCTCATAACATGGTTCAAACTATAATGTTGATATCACTGTATAACCTCATAACACGGTTCAAACTATAATGTTGATATCACTGTATAACCTCATAACATGGTTCAAACTATAATGTTGATATCACTGTATAACCTCATAACATGGTTCAAACTATAATGTTGATATCACTGTATAACCTCAAAACATGGTTCAAACTATAATGTTGATATCACTGTATAACCTCATAACATGGTTCAAACTATAATGTTGATATCACTGTATAACCTCATAACATGGTTCAAACTATAATGTTGATATCACTGTATAACCTCATAACATGGTTCAAACTATAATCTTGATATCACTGTATAACCTCAAAACATGGTTCAAACTATAATGTTGATATAACTATATAACCTCATAACATGGTTCAAACTATAATGTTGATATCACTGTATAACCTCCTAATATGGTTCAAACTATAATGTTGATATCATGGATGGTCAGTCATTGCATCCATAACTCAGCCATTTAGCAAAACAGAAGTGTGCAGGCCACTCTCTTATTGTTTCAACTGCAGATCGGACCTTTAAAGATGAAAAAATAATAACGCTAAGTAAGCCATGAATTACAAGACACTGACACACTGGGAATGACATATGATGTAACTCATGGACTACCGTCAGCACTTTGTGTTAGAGGAAATAAATTATTATGGTGTTTGTTCATAAAGTCTTGAAAAACATCAATAGTTTATCACTTGGAAAATTATCTGAAACACATATTGATGGTGCTTATGTTGTCTGATTACACTAAAAGCAGTTCCAGGAGGACGATAGAAACCATCAGTCATCATGTAGATGTGGCCGGAGTCCTTATAATGGACACACTGAACACAGAACCAGACAGGTCCTTATGTTGGACACACTGAACACAGAACCAGACAGGTCCTTATAATGGACATACTGAACACAGAACCAGACAGGTCCTTATAATGGACATACTGAACACAGAACCAGACAGGTCCTTATAATGGACATACTGAACACAGAACCAGACAGGTCCTTATATTGGACATACTGAACACAGAACCAGACAGGTCCTTATGTTGGACATACTGCACACAGAACCAGACAGGTCCTTATATTGGACATACTGAACACAGAACCAGACAGGTCCTTATATTGGACATACTGAACACAGAACCAGACAGGTCCTTATGTTGGACATACTGCACACAGAACCAGACAGGTCCTTATATTGGACATACTGAACACAGAACCAGACAGGTCCTTATATTGGACATACTGAACACAGAACCAGACAGGTCCTTATATTGGACACACTGAACACAGAACCAGACAGGTCCTTATATTGGACATACTGAACACACAGTAACAGACAGATACTGATGTTGGACATACTGAACACAATTCCAGAGAGGTCCATATGTTGGACATACTGAACACACAGTACCAGACAGGTTATTATGTTGGACTTACTGAACAGTATGTCCAACATATGGACCTCTCTGGTATTGTGTTCAGTGTGTTCAGTATTCACTTAGAGAGACGTATTCTATGGGAAGGGGAGACAGGATTGGTAATTTAAGACTGTCACATTCTTTTTGCTGTTGCCTCATGAAAGAGAATATAAATAAATAGATATCTAACCTCTGGAGGCATGAGCATACCAAGTTTTCTCTCCCCAAAATAAGGAGCCTAAAGAGTTTCCCACATCAATCCATGTCATGTTACGATGTTGAACGTCTCTCTGTGACATCCACCTATGTTGTTGATGTAAAGATACAATACATTTTAATGTCTTCCTATTTTGTTTATTCACTCTCTGGGACAGTTATACTTTAGAAAAAGTATTGTAAAGTGTTGTTCTCAATACAGGACAGAGAATATGTGCTGGTCCGTGGTGTGTAATAAGGAGCAACCAGACGCTGCACTCTGCACATTTATGAAACTGCTAATTCCAGTTACTAATAAGCACACGCCCATTAAGGAAATGTCTGTAAAACTGTTAAATCCCTGTGTATTGATGAGGAATTAAACAATTGTATGGTTGAGAAGGACGAGGCAAAAGGAATGGCAAATAATTCCGTCGGCACGGCCGATTGTCAATCGTACTGTAAATTGAGAAGTCATGTGACTAAACTAAAGAAAAACAGGAAGAAACTGTACTATGAAACAAAGATAAATGAGAAAAAGGATGATAGTAAAAATCTTTGGAGCACATTAAATGACATTTCACTAAAACTACTTGGAGTAACCCTGGATTGTAAACTGTCATGGTCAAAACATATTGATACAACAGTAGCTAAACTGGGGAGAAGTCTGTCCATAATTAAGTGCTGCTCTGCCTTCTTAACAACACTATCAACAAGGCAGGTCCTACAGGCTCTGGTTTTGTCGCACCTGGACTACTGCCGTCATTGTAAATAATAATTTATTCTTAACTGACTTGCCTACTTTTATAAAAGTTCAATAAAAAATAAAAACACTTCAGTAGTGTGGCAGGTGCCACAAAAAGGGACATTTCTGCTCAGAACAGGGCCACATAGATGGCCCTTGGATGCACACAGAGAGCTATTATTAATAATACAGTGTATGTATGTCAATCTCTCCTGGCTCAAAGTGGAGGAGAGATTGACTTTATCACTACTTGTATTTATGAGAGGTATTGTCATGTTGAATGCACCGAGCTGTCTGTTTGAACTGCTGTTGCACAGCTCGGACACCCATGCATACACCACAAGACATGCCACAAGAGGTCTCTTCACAGTCCCCAAGTCCAGAACAGACTATGGGAGCTGCACAGTACTACATAGAGTACTGTGCTAGCTGTAAAATGTGATTTTTTATATAAAAACATATAAAAATACACCTTATGGAACAGCGGGGACTGTGAAGCAACACAGACATAGGCACAGACACATGCATACACACACACACGATAACATACACACTATACAAACAAGTACACATGGATTTTGTACTGTAGATATGTGGTAGTGGTGGAGCAGGGGCCCGAGGACACACAGTGTGTTGTGAAATATGTGAATGTATTGTTATGTTTTTAAAATTGTATAAACTGACTTAATTTTGCTGAACCCCAGGAAGAGTAGCTGCTGCCTTGGCAGGAACTAATGGGGATCCATAATAAACCCCAGGAAGAGAAGCTGCTGCCTTGGAAGGAACTAATGGGGATCCATAATAAACCCCAGGAAGAGTAGCTGCTGCCTTGGCAGGAACTAATGGGGATCAATAATAAACCCCAGGAAGAGTAGCTGCTGCCTTGGAAGGAACTAATGGGGATCCATAATAAACCCCAGGAAGAGTAGCTGCTGCCTTGGCAGGAACTAATGGGGATCCATAATAAACCCCAGGAAGAGTAGCTGCTGCCTTGGAAGGAACTAATGGGGATCCATAATAAACCCCAGGAAGAGTAGCTGCTGCCTTGGAAGGAACTAATGGGGATCCATAATAAATACAAAATACCATATGTCTAACTTTCTATTAGAGTAGAAGATGTACTGGTTGTTATACTAATGGTAGCAGTCTATCACAGAGATCTAGATATGTTAGAGTAGAAGATGTACTGGTTGTTATACTAATGGTAGCAGTCTATCACAGAGATCTAGATATGTTAGAGTAGAAGATGTACTGGTTGTTATTCTAATGGTAGCAGTCTATCACAGAGATCTAGATATGTTAGAGTAGAAGATGTACTGGTTGTTATTCTAATGGTAGCAGTCTATCACAGAGATCTAGATATGTGCTCTAAAGCCTTCCATTCTCAACCTGAAACTATGACAGTGTGCCCTCTCTGCCTCAATGTCATCATATATTTTGTTTATTTTCTTCAATTAATACAAGTAGCATCTTTATAAAAGCTGAAATCGCCATTGTATGCATTACTTTATGTGCAAGTTATGCTGAGAATGCATGCCTAAAAAATGGCTATTATTGTATGCATACAGTAATTTACTATGGATTGTGGAATGGAATTATATTTCTAGGAAGAAAGTTTAGGCTGACTTGAAGAAACAACTTTGGAAAAGACACCTTTATGCCAGAAATGCATTTATGTGGCATAGATGACTTGCCCATGTAATCCTCTTGGAAACAGTGGAAGAAAAGTCAAGCTGAAACGCTGCATGAAAGTCTAGCCAATCCCTTAAAACCTGGCAGAAATCCAACAAATTATATCTAACTACAGCACCTAGCATGTATCAGTTTATTTTGGGACACCTGGGAAATGAGGATGAGGGAGAGACCCATGGTGTTCATTAAGGGAACCTGGGAGATGAGGATGAGGGAGAGACCCATGGTGTTCTTTAAGGGAACCTGGGAGATGAGGATGAGGGAGAGACCCATGGTGTTCATTAAGGGAACCTGGGAGATGAGGATGAGGGAGAGACCCATGGTGTTCTTTAAACTCCCTGTCCGCATAATAATTGAGCATGGGCTCAATCCACCGCACCCGCGAGTGTCGGCCTTCCGCATTTGCGGTGAAAGGTGGCAGAACTACAGTGGTGTTGTCAGACCATTAGACATCCTGAAAATTGGTCATCTGTCGAAAACGTATGTAGCGTCATAACAGCTCGACCTACAAACTATTATGACAAATCAATGGAAAGATGAGACTCTCACAAACACGTTTTGCTCTACAACCCCCAGAAAGCGTCACGGTACTCGTTTGAAGTCGGTAATGCCGATTTGCCAACTTCTGTCTGTAGCGTCCAAACAGTTTGGGCTACACACTAATATGGAAATGTGAGACTCATACATGTAATTTGTTTTGCTCTAGGACACCCACAAGCCTCACAAGACCCATCTGAAGGTAGCCCGGTACCAATGGAACTATACTGAACAAAAATCTAAACGAAAGATTGTACTGAGTTACAGTTCATATAAGGAAATAAGTCAATTGAAATAAATAAACTAGGCCCTAATCTATGGATTTCACATGACTGGGCAGGGATGCAGCCATGGGTGGGTCCGGGAGGGCACAGGCCCACCCAATGGGGAGACAGGCCCAGCCAATCAGAATGAGTTTTTCTCCACAAAAGGGCTTTATTACAGATATAAGCATTCCTCAGTTCCATCAGCTGGCCAGGTGGCTGGTCTCAGATGATCTCGCAGGTGAAGAAGCCAGATGTGGAGGTCCTGGGATGTCATGGTTACACATGGTCAACGGTTGTGAGGCCGGTTGAACGTACTGCCAAATTCTTTAAAACGACGTTGGAGGTGGCGGAGAAATTAACATTCAAATATCTGGCAACAGCAGCTCTGGTGGACATTCTTGCAGCTCAGCATGCCAATTGCACACTCCCTCAAGACTTGAGACATCTGTGGCATTGTGTTGTGTGACAAAACATTTATTGTCCCCAGCACAAGTTGCACCTGTGTAATGATCATGGTGTTTAATCAGCTTCTTGATATGCAACACCTGTCAGGTGGATGGATTATCTTGGCAAAGGAAAAATGCTCACTAACAGAGATGTAAACACATTGCTGCACAACATTTGAGAGAAATAAGCTTTTTGTGCATTTGGAACATTTCTGGGATCTTTGATTTCAGTTTATGAAACATGGGACCAACACTTTACATGTTGCGTTCATATTTTTGATCTGTATATACAGTATAAATGGAAGCAGTTCAGTGGCCCCCCCAAAAAAAAGGTTTAAATATGTATTTTAAAAAATCTCAGATATAGGACAGACACTCTAACCTTCCTTTAGATCTGTTCTTCTATGTATGAATCTGTTGTGATCCTTGGTATGACCATCTTAAAACAATTCCACATGTTAGCTTGGTAGAACCTCCTCCCAGGATTAGACTCTAGGTGGTTAAAGACAGCTGAGAGATAAGGATGTGGTATAGACCCAGGGTGTTCATGTTCAACATATCCAGTTTAAACCTGAACTGTTTTACTGAATCTCTGTCAGCTGTATGGGTGTTTGTACTGCCACAGAATTTGAGTCTGGTTTTCATTGAATACTTTCTTCAAAAATGAAAAAGACAAGTAAATAATTTTACATTGCTACGTTGAAGACAAAGTCCTAATCATTTGTTTACCACTAAACATTGGATTGGAGGAGGAGAAGAATAAGATTGTGTCTGCTGTGGAGGACAGGCAATTCTGGATGACCCCCTCTCCACCCATGATGTCGACCCCAGACAGGTCAGTGGAGGACAGGCAATTCTGGATGACCCCCTCTCCACCCCTGTTGTCGACCCCAGACAGGTCAGTGGTGACAGGAAGGGGTGGAGAGGGGTGGGTGACCCACTCTCCACCACTGGTGTCGACCCCAGACAGGTCAGCGGAGGACAGGCAGCTCTGGATGACCCCCTCTCCACCCCTGGTGTCGAGCCCAGACAAACAGAGGATGCTCAGTTAAAGTTCCCAAATAAAGAATATCAGCATTATTTTGGGTTAGTGTAGTGCTTACGCAGCCATACTCCCTGGGCTCTGGGCTTCCTTCCAGGTAGATATGCTGCTTGGTTCTAGTTTACTTTCCTATGGGCACTATTATGGCCGGGACCAGATGCCAAGCAAATTGCCTATAGAGCCTAATCTAAATTATTGAATGCATTCTGCATGAGTGGATCTCTGCAATCTGACATCTAAATGTGATGACTAGATGGGTTCAGGTGGTTGTACTGTAGGTGTGAAAAGTGAATCATTCTCACCAAGAAAAGAAATGCCCCAAGGTAACTTGCTGAATCATTAAAGCAACTTTCATCGAGACCCAACTTTTGCTTCCTCAGATAAAGAATCTTAAATAAATAGTTTGCTTAATAAAATGGGATTTTGGAAACAATACCTCGTGTTAGAAAAATGACTCTGGAAAAAAAAAATGCTGTGCAATGTACATAAATATACATAAAGGTACATAAAAATAAAATGGTTATAATAAGATAGAAATATTGCCAAGGTTAGAGCATAGATGTTGTCTATTTCCTAAGCAGAGGATGAAAAGCAGGTAAGAGGTTATGCTGGTGAAAATGTGGAGAAGGAATATCTCACATATACAGTGGGGAGAACAAGTATTTGATACACTACCGATTTTGCAGGTTTTCCTACTTACAAAGCATGTAGAGGTCTGTAATTTTTATCATAGGTACACTTCAACTGTGAGAGACGGAATCTAAAACAAAAATACAGGAAATCACATTGTATGATTTTTAAATAATTAATTTGCATTTTATTGCATGACATAAGTATTTGATCACCTACCAACCAGTAAGAATTCCGGCTCTCACAGACCTGTTAGTTTTTCTTTAAGAAGCCCTCCTGTTCTCCACTCATTACCTGTATTAACTGCACCTGTTTGAACTCGTTACCTGTATAAAAGACACCTGTCCACACACTCAATCAAACAGACTCCAACCTCTCCACAATGGCCAAGACCAGAGAGCTGTGTAAGGACATCAGGGATAAAATTGTAGACCTGCACAAGGCTGGGATGGGCTACAGGACAATAGGCAAGCAGCTTTGTGAGAAGGCAACAACTGTTGGCGCAATTATTAGAAAATGGAAGAAGTTCAAGTCAATCTCCCTCGGTCTGGGGCACCATGCAAGATCTCACCTCAGGGGGCATCAATGATCATGAGGAAGGTGAGGGATCAGCCCAGAACTACACGGCAGGACCTGGTCAATGACCTGAAGAGAGCTGGGACCACAGTCTCAAAGAAAACCATTAGTAACACACTATGCTGTCATGGATTAAAATCCTGCAGTGCACGCAAGGTCCCCCTGCTCAAGCCAGCGCATGTCCAGGCCCATCTGAAGTTTGCCAATGACCATCTGGATGATCCAGAGGAGGAATGGGAGAAGGTCATGTGGTCTGATGAGACAAAAATAGAGCTTTTTGGTCTAAACTCCACTCGCCGTGTTTGGAGGAAGAAGAAGGATGAGTACAACCCCAAGAACACCATCCCAACCGTAAAGCATGGAGGTGGAAACATCATTCTTTGGGGATGCTTTTCTGCAAAGGGGACAGGACGACTGCACCGTATTGAGGGGAGGATGGATGGGGCCATGTATCGCGAGATCTTGGCCAACAACCTCCTTCGCTCAGTAAGAGCATTGAAGATGGGTCGTGGCTGGGTCTTCCAGCATGACAATGACCCGAAACACACAGCCAGGGCAGCTATGGAGTGGCTCCGTAAGAAGCATCTCAAGGTCCTGGAGTGGCCTAGCCAGTCTCCAGACCTGAACCCAATAGAAAATCTTTGGAGGGAGCTGAAAGTCCGTATTGCCCAGCGACAGCCCCGAAACCTGAAGGATCTGTATGGAGGAGTGGGCCAAAATCCCTGCTGCAGTGTGTGCAAACCTGGTCAAGAACTACAGGAAACGTATGATCTCTGTAATTGCAAACAAAGGTTTCTGTACCAAATATTAAGTTCTGCTTTTCTGATGTATCAAATACTTATGTCATGCAATAAAATGCAAATTAATTACTTAAAAATCATACAATGTGATTTTCTGGATTTTTGTTTTAGATTCCGTCACTCACAGTTGAAGAGTACCTATGATAAAAATTACAGACTTCTACATGCTTTGTAAGTGGGAAAACCTGCAAAATCGGCAGTGTATCAAATACTTGTTCTCCCCACTGTATATATATAGTATATCTAATGTGCACTACATGTTATTTTATATATATATATATATATATATATATATATCTAATGTGCACTACATGTTATTTTATATATTCACTGGGGGCCAAAAGTTTGGAATATTACTCTTTTTTTTTTATTTTTTGCACTGTTGTTTACATTGTAGAATAATAGTGAAGACATCAAAACTATGAAATAACACATATGGAATCATGTAGTAACCAAAAAAGAGTTAAACAAATCAGAATATATTTATATTTTAAATTCTTCAAATAGCCACCTTTGCCTTGATGACAGCTTTGCACACTCTTGGCATTCTCTCAACCAGCTTCACCTGGAATGCTTTTCCATAAGTCTTGAAGGAGTTCCCACATATGCTGAGAACTTGTTGGTTGCTTTTCCTTCACTGCGGTCTGACTCATCCCAAACCATCTAAATTTGGTTGAGGTTGGAACCTACAGACCAAAGGACAGATTTCCACCGGTCTAATGTCAATTTTTAATGTTTCTTGATCCAAGCAAGTCTCTTCTTATTATTGGTGTCCTTTAGTAGTGGTTTCTTTGCAGCAATTCAACCATGAAGGCCTGATTCACACAGTCTCCTCTGAACAGTTGATGTTGAGATGTGTCTGTTACTTGAACTCTGTGAAGCATTTATTTGGGCTGCAATCTGAGGCTGGTAACTCTAATGAACTTATCCTCTGCAGCAGAGGTATTTCTGGGTCTTCCATTCCTGTGGCGGTCCTCATGAAGCTGGTTGAGAGAATGCCTTGAGTGTGCAAAGCGGTCAACAAGGCAAAGGGTGGCTACTTTGAAGAATCTCAAATATAAAATATATTTTGATTTGTTTAACACTTTTTTGGTTACTACATGATTCCATATGTGTTATGTCATAGTTTTGATGTCTTCACTTTTATTCTACAATGTAAAAATAGTGCAAATAAAGAAAAACCCTCGAATGAGTAATATTCCAAACTTTTGGCCCCCAGTGTATATAGTACATATAATGTGCACTACATGTTGTTTTTGTTAGCTTTGTTTTATGTCCTTGTATCTGTGTGTGTCTATGGCCACTGTTTACACTCTCACTGTCCCCTTTCTATATCCGCGGCTGTACAGATCACTACAGGCCACTACCCTCAGGGCCTTTTAATCTGAATGTCTGAAACTCAGAGTGTCCTAAATAGGACCCCATTCAATTTATAGTGCACTACTTTTGACTAGGGCCCATAGGACTCTGGTCAAAAGTAGTGCACTATATAGGGAACCATTTTGGGACACATGCAAAGAGGCTACAGCAGCCACTCTGTAAGCTGATCCTATACAGGATTTCCTACCTTTCAACATTTCCCAAGTGCAAGCAGCAAAAGAGCTAGCTATGAATCATGCTGACTACAGGTCTCCTACATCAATTAAAGTGTGCTTAATTGTATCATAACATAACATAATCACTTTTCTGATTAATTATGTGTTGTTTTACTATGTCAGTCGGCCCAGGGGCACGTAAAGATTTAAACAAAGTTCTGCACTGTCAGAGATGGTGGACGTTAGGGAATGCACCTGTTGGAAATTAATGACAATCTTGTGAGTTGTTTTGTTGAGGCCCGGAAGAAAATAAATACATATTTAATCTTAGAGAAGAACATCTCCAGGACTCACTGAGTTTTTTCTTTAACGCAAAAAAAAAACAAAATTTGAAATTTTTGAAAACTGAAATGTGAAGATCATCAAAATTAGATAGATTTTCTTATAGGGTTGAATTCTGCGGTAGATGAAACATGTTTGGTTGGTTATGAATGGAACAGGCAGTGAAAAGGAACGCTTGAACACATCTTTCCAACATGCACAGTCTATGCATAACATAACACTGTTATTTCATATAATAATAAACATTGAGTAACATAAATGAAAGTAAAGCTTTAGAATACATCTTCATAGTTGTATTGAAAATGTTGATATATATTGAACATGTTTTAAAAGAACCATACCTTTTTAATATTATGTTTGTTGTCTTACTACTGTGATATATGATGCATTTCACCATGTTAATTGGACTTTGAGAGAGGAATCAGATTCAGAAGAGGGCCTTTTTGGGACTTGACAAGATTTTGATACGTCGTTGGCTCAAAGTCAGCTAAGCATACAACTGAAGTCTTGTCTGTTTTTAATGAACCCAACCTCCTAGACGAGGACTGCAAAGAGACCGAAGCAGCTTTGTTGACTTCTATGTGATTGGCTGAAACTTTTTTATTTTTGCTTCGTTAACTTGACACTGCCCGAAGGGAAGTAATAAGGCAAGGCAGCTTGGTAAAGAAGCTGTGATATATTAGATCCGCATTCACTATCTTCTGTTGTGTTTCAATTATCACGAGCGACAATAGAAAACTGTTGTCTTGTAATGTGAGATTGATCTGTGTTCTGAGTTGTGACCATTCCTATGTCGAGTAGGGTTTAGACATGACTGTTGTGTCCCAAATTATGTCCTATATAGAGCACTACTTTTGACCTGTCCTGTCAAAATGAGTGAACTATATAGGGAATGTGTTGTTGTGTGAGAGGCTAACGTCATGTCCTTAGCTAAAGGATTAAAACCATATATTGTAGGAATCCGTGCCTCAGTTGTAGTGCAGAAAAGAATCTCCAGTGAATTAATTGTAAGGTTTAATGAAGGTTGATACTTGTATCACGTTTTGTTTGTTCATACCAAGGCTACATAACATTATATCATAACATTATCTCATAACATTATATCATAACATTATCTCATAACATTATATCATAACATTATATCATAACAACATATCATGACATTATATCATAACAGCATATCATAACAACATATCATAACATTATATCATAACATTATATCATAACAGCATATCATAACAACATATCATAACATTATATCATAACATTATATCATAACAGCATATCATAACAACATATCATAACATTATATCATAACAGCATATCATAACAACATATCATAACATTATATCATAACAGCATGTCATAACATTATATCATAACATTATATCATAACATTATATCATAACAGCATGTCATAACATTATATCATAACATTATATCATAACATTATATCATAACATTATATCATAACAGCATGTCATAACAGCATGTCATAACAGCATGTCATGTTGATATCTGTAATTGAAAGTAGAGAAAGTAATCTTTAAAATAAAATGAAATAAATAATGTTCTATCAAATATGGCTGAAACCAAATACACAAGAAGAAGATAAAATAATTGTCTTGAAACGGCTGAAGAACACAACGCTATGCTTCATGCTGCCATTCAAACGGAGAATTCACTTTTGCTACCAATAAAATATAATGCTTCACAGGCTGCTGCTCTCATGGGTTTACCGAGACATACGGTTACTGCGTTTTCTGTCTGCTGGAATCTTGCGTGGGCCTCCATCATTATAACTGACGTGATGTAAAACAAGTAAATGATTTGGACCACTGTCTCTCAAGTACGCAGAAGGATGTTAAGATTAAAACAGATTCACCCACTGGATGGTAAGATACCAACTTTCCTAATTGTTTGATTCTGTGAGCGGTAAAGGTTCTGGCTGAAGCTAAGTAAAGGGGTTGGTCTGTTGGGGGGAACCACATTAATAGGCTGATAGCAGAGCGGTTGGTCTGTTGGGGGGAACCACAATAATAGGCTGATAGCAGAGAGGTTGGTCTGTTGGGGGAACCGCATTAACAGGCTGATAGCAGAGGGGTTGGTCTGTTGGGGGAACCGCATTAACAGGCTGATAGCAGAGGGGTTGGTCTGTTGGGAGGGAACTGTGTTAATAGGCTGATAGCAGAGGGGTTGGTCTGTTGGGGGAACCGCATTAACAGGCTGATAGCAGAGAGGTTGGTCTGTTGGGGGAACCGCATTAACAGGCTGATAGCAGAGGGGTTGGTCTGTTGGGAGGGAACTGTGTTAATAGGCTGATAGCAGAGAGGTTGGTCTGTTGGGGGGAACCGCATTAACAGGCTTATAACAGCTGATGCTCTCTGATGTTGGAAGTTTTGATTCAATCCAAAGTTTGGGCTTGTTATTTTAGGGTGTTATGTAGGCTATTTGTGATTGAATGACTTGAGGCTTACATCTTGGTGCTGTTTAGAAGACAGAAATGCCACCTATTTTTATACAAATGTTCTGCAAAGAGTGACAGTGAAAGCAGTAAGTGGTGTTATTGCTACCACAAAATCCTCATATTATTGTCAGTTCTGTAAAGCCCAGTTCAGATACATAAGACGAGACACGACGTCACTCTTAAGGAGTTTTAGAACTACGTTTGTTTGATCTGAACGGTCTATTTTTATAACGTCTCATGTCGTTGGCTGGCGTTTCGAAGATTCAACATCTTAAGACAAAGTCGTTTTAGCCAATCAGAGAACAGTTTGCTCATAGTCTATGTTCAGACAAGCAGCTAGCTCGCTAGCTAGCCAAGCATAGAGCTAGCTAGCTATTTTGCTGCCCATCAGGGCTGGTTCCAGGCATAAGCGACATAAGTGGTCGCTTTTACTGAACAAGCATTATAAAACGCACGTCATTCACCTTTTATGGTGACAATAACGCCCTTATTTGCCGTATACTTTGGAAGTATTGGAATTAGTCCAAGATAGTATCTAAAGTAAATATCAATGGCGAACTTGATCAAATGTCTTTGGAGGTGTTTTTGCTGTATCTGCTGTATCTGACCCAGGGGTGAAAGTAGAATTAGTTTCTTCCTGGTACGGGACCTCCTATATGTGCACTTGCACCAAGATTTTTAGCATATAGAATCTCAATTAATTGTCACCAGAGTGGTTTAGAACGTCTATTTGTCACCAGAGAGGGTTAGATAGTGTTGTGAGGTTTGACTTTAGCAGCGTAATCCACTTTTAATTTTTATAAATATAGATTGCAGACTTTCAGCACTTGAAACTAGCAGAGGCAACAACAACTACCTGGACGGAAACAGTGACACACATTAACACCCAGCAGCCCTTCTACGGGCGTGTGGGGGAGGGGTCTTGATATGTAACATCCAATCAAAATCCCAGCGGACCATTCAAACTGTTTTTGGAATTCAAAATTCACCAGACCTCCATAAGGAGGCGCAACAACAGCGTGATTTTGGAGGTATGGCAACGCGAGACTAGGGGCCCCCCAACCAAAATCTCGCTTAGGTCCCCCAAAAGGCTAGAGCAGGCCCTACAGGCCCACCCTGTTTCTGGTTCATGGATTTCATGACACTCGTTTGCTACAACAAGTGGCAACTTTGCTCCAAGTTTAATCACGTCATTGTAAAGAGTTACCGTGGAAACAATCTCTACTGCATTAGCTGGTTTGCTCTCGTCTCGTTTCATGTCAGCTGTTGTATCTGAACTGGACTTAAGACACATTACGGTATCTCTGAGTTATGTGCAGGGCTTGACTTCAGATAATACGTTATAGCCCACCCCCAACCTCTCAAAAAGTGAAATCACTTAGGAAGCATCAACACGAAGCAGTTATTTTAATAATACCCAGGATAAATTGTCAACGAGCGTTAGTTAATTTCCTCACATGCTTTTTATTAAATTATTTTAAAATCCATTGGGTTCTCTTGCCAGTATGTCATATTAATTTAAGAAAAGAAGGATATGCGAATTTGTACATTCACATGTTAAGACTCTTGAAGCCTCTAGAAGCAGACATATCATATTGACCAGGGGTCTCCGACAGGTTGAGTAGCTCGCCAAACAATTCCGAAAGTATATGCAATTTTTCATGTGTTCCATCGCAAACTGCCATAAACAAATCTCACAAGTATCAGACACCTCAAGCTCCCAGATACTATATAATCAACACAACACTGACATTATCCTACCCCTGGTTAGACACTATTGGCTTAAAAAGACAAACCTAACAACATCTGCCAATTATTTTCCAACAATATTGCCTGTCTGTCTGTGTGGCGCTCTCCGTGTGTAGCTAGTTGATGTGATAACCATCTTGTGGGTTGACAGAAATACATTCCCCAAAACCTTGTCAATAAGTTTTAATTGCAAAGTGGGCTTACCTGGCAGAAGTATATCATGAGTAAGTATATCATTTGTATCTATTATTGGTTATTTGCGAACAGTACAGAACCATCCCTAGACCAGCACATTAGACTGAACATTACTTACTCGCTAGATAACCAATTAAAGGGGACTTACACAAAAAAAAGTATGTGTTAGTTTTCCTCCAGACCAATAATAAATCTCCTGGTGTGATTTAACCTTTGACCTGGACTCAGAACATCCAATTAAGTCGTTTCTCTATGAACAGATATAATTTTTGGAATGAAAAACTAAACAAATCTATTATATATATATTTTTTTTAAATAACAGATTTTATAGGGGTCTCCTTAAAGTTTATTTTATAGGGGCCCCCCACCTTTTCTCCCCAATTTCGTGATTATGTTCTTGTCTCATTGCTGCAACTCCCCAACGGGCTCGGGGAGAGGCGAAGGTCGAGTCATGCGTCCTCCAAAACATGACCCGCCAAGCCGCGCTTCTTAACACCCACTCGCTTAACCCAGAAGCCAACAGCACCAATGTGTCAGAGGAAACACTGTTAAACTAACTGAAGTCAGCCTGCAGGCGCACCGGACAGCCACAAGGAGTCGCTTGAGCACGATGAGCCAAGTAAAGCACCCCCGGCCAAACCCTCCCCTAACCCGGACGACGCTGGTCCAGTTATGCACCGCCCTATGGGACTCCCGGTCACGGCCGGTTGTGACACAGCCTGGGATCGAACCCAGCGCCACTCGGGAGGCCCTAGAGTTTATTAACCATTATTTTACCAGGTATATTGGCAAAAAACGCTAAGGACCCGGGGAAGAGTTGCAGGGGAGAGGAGAAGAGAAGAATGTGCCGACATGTTTAGAAAGGGTTGGAGACCCCTGATATAGATCTTGAAAGCTATTGTATGTTGGTAGGCTGCTGGGGCCAGTATAGTAACCCAGTATTGCACCTTGTCTATTCATTAAGAATAGGTCAAAAGGCTTTAGCAACTTAATTCAACACCATACATTCGCTATACACGAGTGCCATAGCTATATTTTGACATTTGGGGCGGAATCCATTGGTATTTCTTGGTATTTCAATCGTCTGTCCTAGTTTCATGAGCTTAACACCTTGGACACGCTTAAGAGGGACAGGAAATATTCTCTTCAAATTAACATTATTTCATGCTAAATAACGTAATAGCCGTTTATTCATCATGTTCACATCCTATCAATACAAATTCAATGTTTTTAGAACCCCTAAAAGTGAAGATGACCTTACAGAAACGGACAATGAATTAAATTGATGCATGTCCTTCCTTCCTGTGTTATTTTTCATTGCAAACAGACAGACAAATAGAACGTTACATATTAAAAAAACGTAGTTCCCAGAATAAGTGAAAGAAAATGTGCCTGTGTGGCGACATCATCTATCGCTTGTTCTCAAAACTCAGTAGCTTTTATATGACAGGAAGTCTGAGCCACTTGAAAGACAGACCAACTATCCACATTTTTTTTATTTAACTAGGCAAGTCAGCTAAGAACAAATTCTTATTTACAATGACGGCCTACCTTCAGGGTCAGCCTCTGGAACAAATTATGGTTAAGTGCCTTGCTCAAGGACACAGAAAGGTTTTTTTCACCTTGTCAGCTCAGGTATTCGAACCAGCAACCTTTCGGTTGCTGGCCCAACGCTCAAACCATCTGGCTACCTGCCACCCCAAAAGAGTATGTAATTTGACATGGGTGTTCATGAATGTATGACAGATCTTATTTCAAGTTTATGACAATGTCATGTCCATGTCATACTGACCCTGTCAAATAAAGTGGTACTTTAAACTTACCATGCAGTAAGTCAAGTTGTCAAAGACAGTCAAAGACAGATGGATAACAAGCAGTACCACTACTGAATCAAACAGATTGTTGCATTGAATTTAACAACATCATAGTTTTCTTTGAAATTATACTTCAGTTATAACTTGAGGCATTGGATTTAGGAGTGGCGAAGCAGAACGCTCGTTGCCATGGATACGTTTCCATGCAAACAGAGAACTGAAGAAGTGAGTGGGCATCTGAGAGGGAGTTGGTATGTACTGTATGTTCTTCTGTCCATTCTTCAGTAGAAACTGGAGAAGATAAACAAAAGAAAACAATGAAAGTAGTAGGATGATTAATATAAGTGTTACACAACTTAGAATTTTGAAATATCTGTTCAGTATTGTGAGTTGTGTTAAACCAGGTTGTGAATGACGAAACGCAAACAGAATGCAATGGATGAAAAACTAAACAGTCATGAATAAGTACAGATTAAACGTCCTGGGCCCGGTTTCCTGATAGGAAAGGAACTTCGGCTAAATAATGTTTTAACCTGGGGTAGGAACCGGTTCAGGAAATAGAATTGAAAATCAAAAAATAAATATGTTTTTCGAGGAACAGAAACAGAACCGGGAACGAAAGTGATCCATACTGTTTCGTAACAGAACCGTTACTTTAACGGGATAGGAGCCGGTTAATAACGTTATTTTATGTTCCGGGCATTTTTTTTCCAGTCTCACAAAAAACACAACAAAGCATCTATGCAAAGCCCTAACTCTGTCACTCTGAAACTTTTTCCAGTGTCTGCCTGCCAATGCGTGTGTAGGCTACCTGCCCCTCCCCTCTCCAAAGCAGACACTACTGTACTGACGTTACAAGCGTTACCCAGAAGATAGGAAGAGAGATTTTTTATTAGAGAAAAATTGATTAACTTTAACTATAGGATACTATAGTTATCAAGTATCAGATAATGTCATAAAAAGCAGGGGCGGAGCCAGAGGGGTGTCCGGGTGTCACCCCACCATAGGTGTCACCCCAAAATGTCATTCTCTACTGGCAGTTTGATGCTGATTGACATCTCATTTCACCTCTTGTTGAAAGAAGCATTATTATTGATGTTCGGCGGCGCATTTTTCAAATCGAGGACGAGGAAGAGAGAATATTAACGTTGGTTGAGATACAGAAGAAGAAGAAGAAGAAGAAGAAGAAGAAGAACAGACAGAAGAAGAAGAGAGAATATTCCCACAGCTCCACCAGCTCTTTTCACGATTGGTGAAAGCATCACATTTGAAGTAAGTTTTAAGGTTTAGCATCGGGTTTAGGTTTCCTGATGTCATGCTCTGGCCATAGAGAAGCCTATTTGCTTCTCTATGTATCCATGGTCAGAGTCTGACAGGTCTATTATTTCTGTTTCTGGTGGTGGTTTGTGTGGGATCCCTAATTAGAGGCAGCTGCAGCGCATCGTCTCTAATTAGGGATCCTACAAAGGCTTGTAATTTTCACACTGGGTTGTGGGTCGTTGTCACGGTGACAGTAAGCGTGCCACATTTGTTTCGTCCGTCCGTTCGTGTTTGTTTGTGAACGTGACGTTTAGTCTATTCACGTTTTGTTATGTAGTTCGTCATTTGTGTTTTATTATACATAGTATAGGAAATTAAAATAAGATCCCTGCGCTGCGTCTTGGTCTGTGTGTCACGTGACACCTGAACAACTTTTACGAAAGTTGAGTCGCTGTGTAAGTTAACGTTAGACCTTTGGCTCCATTAACAGACAGTTAATCAGATAAGAGAGATCGGATCCCAATCTAGCCTAACATTATGTTTCCATCTGTGCTAGTAATACACGCATATACAGTGCAGTGTCATAAGTTACAGTATACGAATGTTTAGCTAATGTGGGGTAACTAGTAGGCTACAGCTGTCAGTGTTCAGCAAGTTAACATTCAGCAATTTGAAACCCATTAAATCAGTTACATTTATGTACTTGAACTCAAAATGAACAATTGTTATTATCAATCTGTTAACGTAACTACAAAAGATTACCTCAGTTTGCAGATAGCCTGTTTGCTATCGTAAAGGTGTAAGAAATTATAGCTAGCTAAGTTACTTACTGCAGAGTCGGGCTAGCCATGATCTAACTAGTAACTTAGGCTGGTAGTTGATTTTAAGGTACAGTTATGATAATGGGGATTTGTAGTTAAGGACTAAAATATGGGTAATTGGATGCTTAGATGTGACCATAGACTAGTCTTATTTTTGCATAGGGTCAATTAAACATGAAAATAAAGGGAGAGATATCAGACTTATTTTTAAAGAAGCACAAACAGGCAGATCAGGTGCAAACAGACCAAAGCCCTTGCATCACCATCGGACCCCAGAGCAGCTCACTACCTGAGGCTAGTCAGAGTCAGTGTGGTCAGACTTCACAAGGACCCAGTCTACTACCACCAGGTCAGAGCATCTACCAGGCAGTCAGTCACAAGGACCCAGTCTAATACCACCAGGTCAGAGCATCTACCAGGTCAGTCAGTCACAAGGACCCAGTCTACTACCACCAGGTCAGAGCATCTACCAGTGAGTCAGTCACAAGGACCCAGTCTACTACCACCAGGTCAGAGCATCTACCAGTGAGTCAGTCACAAGGACCCAGTCTACCACCACCAGGTCAGAGCATCTACCATGCAGTCAGTCACAAGGACCCAGTCTACTACCACCAGGTCAGAGCATCTACCAGGTCAGTCAGTCACAAGGACCCAGTCTACTACCACCAGGTCAGAGCATCTACCAGTGAGTCAGTCACAAGGACCCAGTCTACTACCACCAGGTCAGAGCATCTACCAGTGAGTCAGTCACAAGGACCCAGTCTACCACCACCAGGTCAGAGCATCTACCATGCAGTCAGTCACAAGGACCCAGTCTACTACCACCAGGTCAGAGCATCTACCAGGCAGTCAGTCACAAGGACCCAGTCTACTACCACCAGGTCAGAGCATTTACCAGGTCAGTCAGTCACAAGGACCCAGTCTACCACCACCAGGTCAGAGCATCTACCAGGCAGTCAGTCACAAGCCCAGTTCAGAATTTAAATTCAGCTTCAGCTTGTAATAGATGATTTTGTCAGATTAAGCCTCACTTTAAAATGTTGGTTGTTGATTCATGTGTGTTCTTGTTATGATGGATGTGGCACTATTATTGTGATTATACACCAATGGTTATTGTGTTATTTTAATGTAATAGATGTATGAAGGAACGACACAGAGACCTCTGACTGAGCAAGACAGTGAGCCAGAGCTGCCAGGAGATGTCATCGAGCCCCTCCCAACTGCATCAAGCACCAGATATGCGGTTCCAAATGGACCAATGGTAGGCCAGGCCTATACTTTAAACTACACATTTTAGTTAGCAGCTGGATCCATTAATTATACATTTCCATAGAGAGATGACACATTATTTAACGTGTATTTCAGACATTTCAAGATCTAGAGAAGAGGCTCCTGTACAGCCGTGTCTGAAAACATTTCCCAGAACTCAGCAAGATACTAGGAAAAGGGCTTTCTCCTGGTATAAGGACAATACATGGCTTGAATACAAGATTTGACTTATTGTTTCACCTGTAGGCATTTTTCTCTGCCCAATACACCTGAATCTGCCTTCACATCACAGTCAGGTTTTTGTATGTGTAAAAGACGCTGTTTAAAGATTCTGGGTTTAAGCTCCATTCGAAGGCAGAGCATCATATCAATGCTATGTATGCTTGGAATCAGCATAAAAGGGCTACTGACAGCAACTCATCAATGTTAGATGTCATAAATGAGGACCGGAAAAATAAAGTGGAGGAAAACTGTACTTACATTAATACAATTGCAGTTGTGCTCCTATTAATTATTTGTGGTGTGGTTAGAGCAGAACCAATTTCAGCTCAACATCAGCAAAACAAAGGAGATGGTGGTGGACTTCAGGAGAACCAAGGCCCAACCGACTGCAGTCCTTATACAGGGGATGGATGTGGAAATGGTTGGGTCATACAAGTTCCTGGGAGTCCATATGGACAACAGGCTGGAATGGGCTGGTAACACCGGGGCCCTGTACAAAAAGGGCCAGAGCTGACTCTACTTTCTGAGGAGGCTCAGGTCCTTCAAAGTGTTCAGTAAACTACTGCATACCTTCTACCAGTCTGTGGTGGCCAGTGCCATCTTTTTTGCAGTGGTGTGCTGGGGCGCCAACATAAAGGCTGGTGATGCTTCTCGGGTAAATAAGCTGATCAGGAAGGCTAGCTCTGTTCTGGGGATTAACCTTGACACTCTAGAGGAGGTGGCGGAGAGAAGGATTCTGGCCAAACTGCTGGCCATCATGGACAACGTCACCCACCCTCTGCATGCCATAGTTATGACGCAGAGGAGCACCTTCAGTCACAGACTGATCCCACCATGTTGTGCCAGAGAGCGCTACAGGAGGTCCTTCACCCCCTTGAACTTTTTTCACATTTTATTGCGTTACAGGGTTGTCGACTTTACTAGTGAGCGGCTGGCTGGTTAACACTGGGTTAAACTGATTAAAGCCAATGGTAGAGCCAACACAATAACTGGCTTATGTAGGCTATATTATATTTTTACACAAGCTATTCACTACCGTTCAAAAATGTCCTTGGTTTCCATGAAAACATACATGAAATGAGTTGAATGAATAGGAAATATAGTCAAGACGTTGACAAGGTCATAAATAATGATTTTTATTGAAATAATACAGTTGAAGTCGGAGGTTTACATACACCTTAGCCAAATACATTTAAACTCAGTTTTTCACAATTCCTGACATTTAATCCTAGTAATAATTCCCTGTTTTAGATCAGTTAGGATATACACTTTATTTTTAGTATGTGAAATGTCAGAATAATAGTAGAGAGAATGATTTATTTCAGCTTTTATTTCTTTCATCACATTCCCAGTGGGTCAGAAGTTTACATACACTCAATTAGTATTTGGTAGCATTGCCTTTAAATTGTTTAACTTGGGTCAAATGTTTCGGGTAGCCTTCCACAAGCTTCCCACAATAAGTTGGGTGAATTTTGGCCCATTCCTCCTGACAGAACTGGTGTAACTGAGTCAGGTTTGTAGGCCTCCTTGCTCGCACACACTTTTTCAGTTTTGCCAACACTTTTTCTATAGGATTGAGGTCAGGGCTTTGTGATGGCCACTCCAATACCTTGACTTTGTTGTCCTTAAAAAATTGGCCACAACTTTGGAAGTATGCTTGGGGTCATTGTCCATTTGGAAGACCCATTTGCGACCAAGCTTTAACTTCCTCACTGATGTCTTGAGATGTTGCTTCAAACTATCCACATAATTTTCATTCCTCATGATGCCATCTATTTTGTGAAGTACACCAGTCCCTCCTACAGCAAAGCATCCCCACAACATGATGCTGCCACCCCCGTGCTTCACGGTTGGGATGGTGTTCTTCGGCTTTTAAGCCTCCCCCTTTTTCCTCCAAACATAACAATGGTCATTTTGGCCTAACAGTTCTATTTTTGTTTCAACAGACCAGAGGACATTTCTCCAAAAAGTACGATCTTTGTCCGTAGTATGGCTTTTTTTAAGGTGGTTTTGGAGCAGTGGCTTCTTCCTTGCTGAGCGGCTTTTCAGGTTATGTCAATATAAGACTCGTTTTACTGTGGATATGAATACTTTTGTACCTGTTTCTTCCACCATCTTCACAAGGTCCTTTGCTGTTGTTCTGGGATTGATTTGCACTTTTCGCACCAAAGTACGTTCATCTCTAGGAAACAGAACGTGTCTCCTTCCTGAGCTGTATGATGGCTGCGTGGTCCCATTGTGTTTATACTTGCATACTATTGTTTGTACAGATGAAAGTGATACTTCATGCGCTTGGAAATTGCTCTCAAGGATGAACTTGTGGAGTTCAACACATTTTTTTCGGTGGTCTTGGCTGATTTCTTTTGATTTCCCCATGATGTCGAGCAAAGAGGCACTGAGTTTGAAGGTAGGCCTTGAAATACATCCAAAGGTACACCTCCAATTGACTCAAAGTATGTCAATTAGCTTCTATTGACTCAAAGTATGTCAGAAGCTTCTAAAGCCAGACATCATTTTCTGGAATTTTCCAAGTTGTTTAAAGGCACAGTCAACTTAGTGTATGTAAACGTCTGACCCACTGGAATTGTGATATTGTGAATTATAAGTGAAATAATCTGTCTTTAAACAATTGTTGGAAGAATTACTTGTGTCATGCACAAAGTAGATGTCCTAACCGACTTGCCAAAACTATAGTTTGTTAACATGAAATCTGTGGAGTGGTTGAAAAATGAGTTTTAATTACTTCAACCTAAGTGTTTGTAAACTTCCGACTTCAACTGTAATTGTGTCCTTCAAACTTTGCTTTGTTGAAAGAATCCTCCATTTGCAGTAATTACAGCCTTGCAGACCTTTGGCATTCTAGTTGTCCATTTTTAGGTAATCTGAAGAGATTTCACCCCATGCTTCCTGAAGCACCTCCCACAAGTGGGATTGGCTTGATGGGCACTTCTTACGGTCAAGCTACTCCCACAACAGCTCAATAGGGTTGAGATCCGGTGACTGTGCTGGCCAGTCCATTATAGACAGAATACCAGCTGACTGCTTCTTCCCTAAGTAGTTATTGCATAGTTTGGAGCTGTGCTTTGGGTCATTGTCCTTTTGTAGGAGGGAATTGACTCCAATTAAGCGCCGTCCACAGGGTATGGCATGGCGTTGCAAAATGGAATGATAGCCTTCCTTCTTCAAGATCCCTTTTACCCTGTACAAATCTCCCACTTAACCACCACCAAAGCACCCCCAGACCATCACATTCCCTCCACCATGCTTGACAGATGGCGTCAAGCTCTCCTCCAGTATCTTTTCATTTGATCTCCGTCTCGCGAATGTTCTTCTTGGTGATCCGAACAACTCAAACTTTGATTTGTCTGTCAATAACACTTTTTTCCAATCTTCCTCTGTCCAGTGTCTGTGTTCTTTTGCCCATCTTAATCTTTTCTTTTTATTGGCCAGTCTGAGATATGGCTTTTTCTTTGCAACTCTGCCTAGAAGGCCAGCATCCCAGAGTCGCCTCTTCACTGTTGACGTTGAGACTGTTGTTTTGCGGGTACTATTTAATGAAGCTGCCAGTTGAGGACTTGTGAGGCGTCCGTTTCTCAAACTAGACACTCTAATGTACTTGTCCTCTTGCTCAGTTGAGCACCGGGGCCTCCCACTCCTCTTTCTATTCTGGTTAGAGCCAGTTTGCTCTGTTCTGTGAAGGGAGTAGTACACAGCATTGTACGAGACCTTCAGTTTCTTGGCAATTTCTCGCATTGAATAGCCTTCATTTTTCAGAACAAGAATAGACTGACAAGTTTCAGAAGAAAGTTCATTGTTTCTGGCCACTTTGAGCCTGTAATCGAACCCACAAATGCTGATGCTCCAGATACTCAACTAGTCTAAGGAAGGCCAGTTTTTTTGCTTCTTCAGTCAGCACAACAGTTTTCAGCTGTGCTAACATAATTGCAAAAGGGTTTTCTAATGATCAATTAGCCTTTTAAAATGATAAACTTGGATTAGCTAACACAACGTGCCATTGGAACACAGGAGTGATGGTTGCTGATAATGGGCCTCTGTACGCCTATGTAGATATTCCATAAAAAATCTGCAGTTTCTAGCAACAATAGTCATTTACAACATTAACAATATCTACAATGTATTTCTGATCAATTGATGTTATCTTAAAATGGACAGAAAAAAAAATCAAAAAAAAAAAAGGACATTTCTATATGACCCCAAACATTTGAACAGTAGTGTATAATGCTACCCTTACCTTTTCGTTCCTAACGCTATAAGTCTACGTGTAAAACAGCTGAGGTGATCGAGCAATGACCCTGGAATAAAAACAAAATGTGTGTGTGTGGAGAGAGAGTTGGTTTTACAGGTGTACCGGTTTTACAGGTTTACAGGTTTTCAGGCTTACTCGCAGTAGATTGTCAGGATTGCATGTCTTCTTTGCTATCTTGCAATGGCTGTGTCAGGGTCGATTATAAATTAAACTTTTGTTTCCCTTCATGGGTAGTGTGGTGTTTAAGATTAATATTTACTGGCATACACTAGCGGCTGTAAAAACCCGCTAAAATTAATCTAATTAGCATAATACAAAACAGATAAAGATCTGTCAGTTTAAGATAAAGATATCTGTTGCATTGGATCCGTCTCAATCCACCACATCTGCCGATGTTGTGACAGAGCTAGAGAGGTGTTTGTCAGACCATTGTTCTTTTCACAAAATCGTCTGTATCGTCCGAACGGTTTGGCCTACATTATGACCCCTCTATGGAAAGGTGAGACTCTCACGTACATCTTTCGATGTTTTACACTAGGATGCCCAGATGCCTAACAAGACTCATCTGAAGGTTCCCCGGTACCAGTTTTTGATACTTCAAGAGGTCTTAAAATTCATCGGTGGTCCTTGGTATAAACTTCTTAAAACAATTCCATTTGGCTTAGTAGAACCAGAGTTCACACAGTTGCAGCTACATTATGCTTAACAATGCAAATATTATGGTACAGCTATATGGACACTTAATCATCATGGTGCTTTTTAATGGTAAGTTTACAACCATTGGGTGTGGTAAGTAGAATTGAAACTTGGGTATCATCATGATTGGTCAATTTACAAACATTGGTTGTGGTAAGTATAACTGAAACTTCTGGTTGGTAAGTTTACAAATACTGGGTGTGGTAACATGGGTATTATTATGGTAAGGGGTGAAATAAGTATAGCCAGTTATAATTGTAGTGAATAGTATCTAGTTATAATAAGGGGTGTAATAAGTATAGCCAGTTATAATTGTAGTGAATAGTATCTAGTTATAATAAGGGGTGTAATAAGTATAGCCAGTTATAATTGTAGTGAATAGTATCTAGTTATAATAAGGGGTGTAATAAGTATAGCCAGTTATAATTGTAGTGAATAGTATCTAGTTATAGTAAGGGCTGTAATAAGTATAGCCAGTTATAATTGTAATGAATAGTATCTAGTTATAGTAAGGGGTGTAATAAGTATAGCCAGTTATAATTGTAGTGAATAGTATCTAGTTATAGTAAGGGGTGTAATAAGTATAGCCAGTTATAATTGTAGTGAATAGTATCTAGTTATAGTAAGGGCTGTAATAAGTATAGCCAGTTATAATTGTAGTGAATAGTATCTAGTTATAGTAAGGGGTGTAATAAGTATAGCCAGTTATAATTGTAATGAATAGTATCTAGTTATAGTAAGGGGTGTAATAAGTATAGCCAGTTATAATTGTAATGAATAGTATCTAGTTATAGTAAGGGCTGTAATAAGTATAGCCAGTTATAATTGTAATGGCTTAGCAGATCATAATCCACTCTTATATTTTTACATGGCTAAAAGTGAAATTATATAATATATACTGTTTACAGGAAACTCACTCTACAAATATAGATGAGGTTGGGTGGAAAAGGGACTGGGAGGAAGAAATATAATTTTGTTATGGGCAAAGAAACTCTAAAGGGGGGATTTATACAAATTAACAACAATTCTGATCCGATTGTGCAAGGAAGATGGATCATTTTAAGTGTTGGTCCTGGTCGGTCCCTGGATGGGAGACCATAAGCTGCTGGAAATGGTATTGGAGACACTCATTCCCCTTGATTGGGTGCCGTCTTTCGCATGGGATGTTAAAAAGGTGTCCTGACTCTCTGTAGTCAGTAAAGACTATCGTAAGAGTAGGTGTCTTGGCTAAATTCCCAATCTGGCACTCATACCATCATGGCCACCTAATAATCCCCAGCTTCCAATTGGCTCATTCATCCTCTCTCTTAACTATTCCCCAGGGTGTTGCTGTAAATTAGATTGTGTTGGCATTCAATTTACCTGGTAAAGTAAGGGTAAAATAAATAAATACAATCTATATGGTCCAAATAATGTTGATCCGCACTTCTTCAAAAACATATATAATAATATATTGAGCTCACAATTAAGAAATGCATCTATTGTTATTATGGTGGCAGATAATGCTGTTTTAAATACCTCAATGGATCTTAAAAGGAAATCACACTACAAACTATCCCCCTCATGCAAGGAAGGAGATCACGATTATAATGGATACATTACAACTAGTGGATATTATGGAGGCTGAAAAATCCAGACCCAGTGAGATATACATGGAGGCTTAATCAAGTCAGCCGTCTTGATTACTTCCTTTTGTCATTCTTGCTGGCATCAAAAGTTTTAAAAGTATTGATAGGAGACCGAATGTGATCGGAACACCATCTAATTGGCATCTACATGGAAACTGTACTATAGAGACACTGAACAGGTTAGAGTTAATAACAGTACAGGTAGACGGTAATGTAAACTGTACTATAGAGACACTGAACAGGTTAGAGTTAATAACAGTACAGGTAGATGGTAATGTAAACTGTACTATAGAGACACTGAACAGGTTAGAGTTAATAACAGTACAGGTAGATGGTAATGTAAACTGTACTATAGAGACACTGAACAGGTTAGAGTTAATAACAGTACAGGTAGACGGTAATGTAAACTGTACTATAGAGACACTGAACAGGTTAGAGTTAATAACAGTACAGGTAGACGGTAATGTAAACTGTACTATAGAGACACTGAACAGGTTAGAGTTAATAACAGTACAGGTAGATGGTAATGTAAACTGTACTATAGAGACACTGAACAGGTTAGAGTTAATAACAGTACAGGTAGATGGTAATGTAAACTGTACTATAGAGACACTGAACAGGTTAGAGTTAATAACAGTACAGGTAGATGGTAATGTAAACTGTACTATAGAGACACTGAACAGGTTAGAGTTAATAACAGTACAGGTAGATGGTAATGTAAACTGTACTATAGAGACACTGAACAGGTTAGAGTTAATAACAGTACAGGTAGACGGTAATGTAAACTGTACTATAGAGACACTGAACAGGTTAGAGTTAATAACAGTACAGGTAGACGGTAATGTAAACTGTACTATAGAGACACTGAACAGGTTAGAGTTAATAACAGTACAGGTAGATGGTAATGTAAACTGTACTATAGAGACACTGAACAGGTTAGAGTTAATAACAGTACAGGTAGACGGTAATGTAAACTGTACTATAGAGACACTGAACAGGTTAGAGTTAATAACAGTACAGGTAGACGGTAATGTAAACTGTACTATAGAGACACTGAACAGGTTAGAGTTAATAACAGTACAGGTAGACGGTAATGTAAACTGTACTATAGAGACACTGAACAGGTTAGAGTTAATAACAGTACAGGTAGACGGTAATGTAAACTGTACTATAGAGACACTGAACAGGTTAGAGTTAATAACAGTACAGGTAGACGGTAATGTAAACTGTACTATAGAGACACTGAACAGGTTAGAGTTAATAACAGTACAGGTAGACGGTAATGTAAACTGTACTATAGAGACACTGAACAGGTTAGAGTTAATAACAGTACAGGTAGATGGTAATGTAAACTGTACTATAGAGACACTGAACAGGTTAGAGTTAATAACAGTACAGGTAGACGGTAATGTAAACTGTACTATAGAGACACTGAACAGGTTAGAGTTAATAACAGTACAGGTAGATGGTAATGTAAACTGTACTATAGAGACACTGAACAGGTTAGAGTTAATAACAGTACAGGTAGACGGTAATGTAAACTGTACTATAGAGACACTGAACAGGTTAGAGTTAATAACAGTACAGGTAGATGGTAATGTAAACTGTACTATAGAGACACTGAACAGGTTAGAGTTAATAACAGTACAGGTAGACGGTAATGTAAACTGTACTATAGAGACACTGAACAGGTTAGAGTTAATAACAGTACAGGTAGATGGTAATGTAAACTGTACTATAGAGACACTGAACAGGTTAGAGTTAATAACAGTACAGGTAGATGGTAATGTAAACTGTACTATAGAGACACTGAACAGGTTAGAGTTAATAACAGTACAGGTAGACGGTAATGTAAACTGTACTATAGAGACACTGAACAGGTTAGAGTTAATAACAGTACAGGTAGATGGTAATGTAAACTGTACTATAGAGACACTGAACAGGTTAGAGTTAATAACAGTACAGGTAGACGGTAATGTAAACTGTACTATAGAGACACTGAACAGGTTAGAGTTAATAACAGTACAGGTAGACGGTAATGTAAACTGTACTATAGAGACACTGAACAGGTTAGAGTTAATAACAGTACAGGTAGATGGTAATGTAAACTGTACTATAGAGACACTGAACAGGTTAGAGTTAATAACAGTACAGGTAGACGGTAATGTAAACTGTACTATAGAGACACTGAACAGGTTAGAGTTAATAACAGTACAGGTAGACGGTAATGTAAACTGTACTATAGAGACACTGAACAGGTTAGAGTTAATAACAGTACAGGTAGATGGTAATGTAAACTGTACTATAGAGACACTGAACAGGTTAGAGTTAATAACAGTACAGGTAGACGGTAATGTAAACTGTACTATAGAGACACTGAACAGGTTAGAGTTAATAACAGTACAGGTAGACGGTAATGTAAACTGTACTATAGAGACACTGAACAGGTTAGAGTTAATAACAGTACAGGTAGATGGTAATGTAAACTGTACTATAGAGACACTGAACAGGTTAGAGTTAATAACAGTACAGGTAGACGGTAATGTAAACTGTACTATAGAGACACTGAACAGGTTAGAGTTAATAACAGTACAGGTAGACGGTAATGTAAACTGTACTATAGAGACACTGAACAGGTTAGAGTTAATAACAGTACAGGTAGATGGTAATGTAAACTGTACTATAGAGACACTGAACAGGTTAGAGTTAATAACAGTACAGGTAGATGGTAATGTAAACTGTACTATAGAGACACTGAACAGGTTAGAGTTAATAACAGTACAGGTAGATGGTAATGTAAACTGTACTATAGAGACACTGAACAGGTTAGAGTTAATAACAGTACAGGTAGATGGTAATGTAAACTGTACTATAGAGACACTGAACAGGTTAGAGTTAATAACAGTACAGGTAGATGGTAATGTAAACTGTACTATAGAGACACTGAACAGGTTAGAGTTAATAACAGTACAGGTAGACGGTAATGTAAACTGTACTATAGAGACACTGAACAGGTTAGAGTTAATAACAGTACAGGTAGATGGTAATGTAAACTGTACTATAGAGACACTGAACAGGTTAGAGTTAATAACAGTACAGGTAGACGGTAATGTAAACTGTACTATAGAGACACTGAACAGGTTAGAGTTAATAACAGTACAGGTAGATGGTAATGTAAACTGTACTATAGAGACACTGAACAGGTTAGAGTTAATAACAGTACAGGTAGACGGTAATGTAAACTGTACTATAGAGACACTGAACAGGTTAGAGTTAATAACAGTACAGGTAGATGGTAATGTAAACTGTACTATAGAGACACTGAACAGGTTAGAGTTAATAACAGTACAGGTAGATGGTAATGTAAACTGTACTATAGAGACACTGAACAGGTTAGAGTTAATAACAGTACAGGTAGACGGTAATGTAAACTGTACTATAGAGACACTGAACAGGTTAGAGTTAATAACAGTACAGGTAGATGGTAATGTAAACTGTACTATAGAGACACTGAACAGGTTAGAGTTAATAACAGTACAGGTAGATGGTAATGTAAACTGTACTATAGAGACACTGAACAGGTTAGAGTTAATAACAGTACAGGTAGACGGTAATGTAAACTGTACTATAGAGACACTGAACAGGTTAGAGTTAATAACAGTACAGGTAGATGGTAATGTAAACTGTACTATAGAGACACTGAACAGGTTAGAGTTAATAACAGTACAGGTAGACGGTAATGTAAACTGTACTATAGAGACACTGAACAGGTTAGAGTTAATAACAGTACAGGTAGACGGTAATGTAAACTGTACTATAGAGACACTGAACAGGTTAGAGTTAATAACAGTACAGGTAGACGGTAATGTAAACTGTACTATAGAGACACTGAACAGGTTAGAGTTAATAACAGTACAGGTAGACGGTAATGTAAACTGTACTATAGAGACACTGAACAGGTTAGAGTTAATAACAGTACAGGTAGACGGTAATGTAAACTGTACTATAGAGACACTGAACAGGTTAGAGTTAATAACAGTACAGGTAGACGGTAATGTAAACTGTACTATAGAGACACTGAACAGGTTAGAGTTAATAACAGTACAGGTAGATGGTAATGTAAACTGTACTATAGAGACACTGAACAGGTTAGAGTTAATAACAGTACAGGTAGATGGTAATGTAAACTGTACTATAGAGACACTGAACAGGTTAGAGTTAATAACAGTACAGGTAGATGGTAATGTAAACTGTACTATAGAGACACTGAACAGGTTAGAGTTAATAACAGTACAGGTAGACGGTAATGTAAACTGTACTATAGAGACACTGAACAGGTTAGAGTTAATAACAGTACAGGTAGACGGTAATGTAAACTGTACTATAGAGACGCTGAACAGGTTAGAGTTAAAAACAGTACAGGTAGATGGTAATGTAAACTGTACTATAGAGACGCTGAACAGGTTAGAGTTAATAACAGTACAGGTACAGTCGTATTAAAAAGTTTGGGCACCCCTGACAATTTCCATGATTTCCATTTATAAATAATTGGGTGTTTGGATCAGCAACTTCATTTTGATCTATCAAATAACTGATGGACACAGCAATATTAGGTTTATTGGATTAACAGAAAATGTGCAATATGCATCAAAACGAAATTAGACAGGTGCATAAATTTGGGCACCCCAACAGAAAAATCACATCAATATTTAGTAGAGCCTCCTTTTGCTAAAATAACAGCCTCTAGACGCTTCCTATAGCCTCTTCTGGATGAAGGTATTTTGGACCATTCCTCCTTACAAAACATCTCCACTTCAGTTAGGTTTGATGGTTGCCGAGCATGGACAGCCCGCTTCAAATCATCCCACAGATTCTCAATGATATTCAGGTCTGAGGACTGGGATGGCCATTCCAGAACATTGCACTTGTTCCTCTGCATAAATGCCCGGGTAGATTTTGAGCAGTGTTTTGGGTCGTTGTCTTGTTGAAATATTCAGCCCCGGCATAACTTCAACTTTGTGACTGATTCTTCAACATTATTCCCAAGAATCTGCTGATATTGAGTGGAATCCATGCGACCCTCAACTTTAACAAGATTCCCAGTACCGGCACTGGTCACACAGCCCCACAGCATGATGGAACCCCCACCAAATTTCTTGGAACACTGTGGTCTTTTGCCGCCATGCATAACGCCCCTTGTTATGACCAAATAACTAAATCTTTGTTTCATCAGTCCACAGCACCTTATTCCAAAATGAAGCTGGCTTGTCCAAATGTGCGTTTGTGGCGTGTGTGCAGAAAAGGCTTCTTCCGCATCACTCTCCCGTACAGCTTATCCTTGTGCAAAGTGCACTGAATTGTTGAACGATGCACAGTGACACCATCTGCAGCAAGATGATGTTGTAGGTCTTTGGAGGTGGTCTGTGGGCTGTTTTTGACCGTTCTCACCATCCTTCGCCTTTGCCTCTCCGATATTTTACTTGGCCTGCCACTTCTGGCCTTAACAAGAACTGTGCCTGTGGTCTTCCATTTCCTCACTATGTTCCTCACAGTGGACACTAACAGCTTACATCTCTGCGATAGCTTTTTGTAGCCTTCCCCTAAACCATAATGTTGAACAATCTTCAGGTCATTTGAGAGTTGTTTTGTGGCCCCCATGTTGCCACTCTTCAGAGGAGAGTCAAAGAGAACAACAACTTGCAATTGGCCACCTTAAATACATTTTCTCATGATTGGATGCACTTGTCTTTGAAGTTCAAGGCTTAATGAGCTCACCAAACCAATTGTGTGTTCCAATTAATCAGTGCTAAGTAGTTACAGGTATTCAAATCAACAGAATGACAAGGGTGCCCAAATTTTTGTTTAGCCTATTTTTCACATCTGATTTAATTTCATACAACTTAATATTGTTACACTAAAAATCTTTGTCTGGACAATACCCCAGTACTCAGCTTTTATTAGAAAATGAATGGCATGCCACTGTGATCATTTTCTGTGACGACAGAGTAAATTATTATGCAGCCTCAGAGGGGTGCCCAAACCTTTGCATACGACTGTAGCTGACATGGGTGACTTGCTTAAACAAATGTGGTTTCTACCGACAATTGAGGTGAGCAAACTATGGTATAAGAGGTCAACGAGCAGATAAGAGGCCATCCGTATTTTCGATTTAAGACACTAATGAGCGAGCTGGAAGAGACGTAGTCAATATAACTATTTGTTCAGCACTTTTGAAAGGTACAGCGAAAGAATTTAGAACATGGGCCGTTCTTACAGTATTCTCCCTGTACACCAAGTCAGAACCGTAGGATAAATAAAGGGGACACACAAGCAGACAATGAAAGCTCTTCGAATATTCAATGATTACATTTCTCTAAAACAGGCTATATGTGCACCACCAAGTCAGAACAGTAGGCTAAGTTATGAGGGGGAAAGGGACCACATTATTAGGGTGAGGCATATAGGCTACTAACCCTTACCCTTTCTAGACAACATACACTTAGTATTACTTTCTCAGCTACAGTATAAATATAAGAGCGTCCGGAGTGCCGACCAAGATGGCTGCTTCACAACTAGCTCCTAAGAAACTATGCAGTATTTTGTTTGTTTATGTACATTATTTCACCGACGCCTCCCTTCCAGACAGGCTAAACGCATTCTTTGCCCGCTTTGAGGCTAACACAGTGCCACAGACGTGGCCCGCTACCAAGGACTGTGGGCTCTCCTTCTCCGTGGCCGACGTGAGGAAAACATTTAAATGTGTTAACCCTCAGCCAAGACGGCATCCCTAGCCGCGTCCTCAGAGGATGCGCAGACCAGCTGCCTGGTGTGTTTACAGGTATATTCAATCTATCCCTATCCCAGTCTGCTGTCCCCACATGCTTCAAGAGGAATACCTATGTACGATTGCTTTTTATTGACTACAGCTCAGCATTCAACACCATAGTTCCCTCCAAGCTCATCATTTGAGGTCTGCCCAATACATTGCTGGGGGCAAACTACCCGCCCTCCAGGACACCTACAGCACCTGATGTCACAGGAAGGCCAAAAAGATCATCAAGGACATCAACCACCTGAGCCACTGCCTGTTCACCCCGCTGTCATCCAGAAGGCGAGGTCAGTACAGGTGCATCAAAGTTGGGGCAGAGAGACTGAAAAACAGCTTCTATCTCAAGGTCATCAGACAGCTAAACAGCCACCACTAGCACATTAGAGGCTGCTGCCTATAGACATAGATTAGAAATCACTGGTCACTTTAAGGTATGGAACACTAGCCACTTTAATAATGTTTTTAATGTTACATATCTGGCATCACTCATCCCATATGTATATACTGTATTTTATACTATCCTTCAGTATCACAGAATTTAAACAATGTTTACATATCTTGCGTTCCCCATCTCATTTGTATATACTGTATTCAATACTCCTCTACTGTATCTTAGTCCAGGCCTAATTCATTCCTACTGTTGATATACTGCACTGTTGGAACTAGAAGCAAAAGCATTTCGTGACACCCGCATTAACATCTGCTAAACATGTGTATGTGACCAACAACATTTGATTTGATTTGAGATTAGAAAGCACCGGCCACTTAAGGATGAAACACTAGTCACTTTAATAATGTTTCTGTATCTTGCACTACTCATCTCATATGGCTAACTGTACGCTATACTATTCTTCAGTATCTTAGTCACTTAATCGTGTTTACATACTGCATCACCAATCTCTTATGTGTATACTGTATACTTTAAAGCTTACTATTCCACTGGATCTTAGTCCAATGCAGCCCTGGCATATGTATATATTATCAATCCTTTCTTACTTAGATTTATGTGTGTTATATGTTGTGAAACTGTTAGACATTATTGTTAGATAGTACTGCAATGTCAGAGCTAGAAGCACAAGCATTTCGCTACACTTGCAATAACATCTGCTAACCATGTGTATATGACCAATAAAACTTGATTTGATTTGATGTGATATCCCTGGCATATGTGACCGCCTTGATTCGGTCTTATGTGGGAACATTTGAAATTGTTTTTTTTTTTTACATTGGATAAAAGCAGAGACACAGAGCTACAAAAAGTAATTTTGCTTTGAACGTTGATAAACTTGTAATCTTACTTTTGAGAAAATGGCCTTTGAATGTTTTGGTTCCTACTAGAGATCTCTGCTTTGTCTCCACCCATTCAGCATCGTTCACACCCTCTTAAGCGTTAGCCCCACCCATCTCGTTTTGCTCTCAGAGTGTTCAGAGCGATCACTAGACGCTCTGGCCGATGAGTAGGGTTGATCCAAGCGTTCTGACCTCACAACGGCAGTCAAGCACCCAAGCTAACTGGCTAACTTTGGCTAGCTTGCTAGCTACTTCCAGACACAAATAAGAGAACACCCCACTGACCATTTTACTCGCCCAGGCAGAGCTGGTTATCCAACTAGCCAAGCAAATGGCTCTGAGATACGAATAATAAGATCAAACACGTAAGGTTGGCCAGCGAGCTAGCCAGCTAACGTTAGATAGCTAGCTAAACAATTATACTTAATCCCAACTCATGACGTTACTACCCTGCATGAATCTGCAGGTAGCTAACCACCAGGTTCAGTGTTAGCTAGCTAACATTAGGCTGTAACTAGCCAAGCAAACGGCTCTGAGATACAAATAATAAGATTATACACTTAATGTTAGCTGGCGAGCCAGCCAGCTAACATTAGCTAGCTAGCTACCAGTACAATTTAACTTGAAATGAAACCACTTTCTGTCAAAATTAGATGTGTAATATCTGAAAATGTAGCTAGCTAGACTATCTTACCCGTATACACCATGCATTGATGGATGCGTTTCCCTGTCATAGATGCCATGGTTGCCCTTAGTTTGAAGATGTATTCCGGAGACAGGTGTTTTCTCCATCTCTTAAGCTATCATACTCTAATAACACTGATTTCAATACTCGCTCCTCCAGAAATTGGAGAGCAACACTTCGCAGCTCGACTATACGATACATTAAAAAAAAGCAGTGTTAGACAGGATTACCTACACATTCTGGCCAACTCAAATAGATGGAAGCGTGCTATATGGCAGAACTCCTCTCTCAGCATGTCCAGCCCACATTATCTCAGCAAATCATGGCTAGTGGGAAGGTTGCTGTCTTTTTCTGTGGCTCGTAATTTAACAGTTGTATTCATATTTACAGGTGGCATACAAGTTTGTTACTAAGGCACATGAATGTTCCAGAAGGCATTTCTGCCCAAAAATGCATTTTGATAAAAATAAAAAAAGTTTTTGGACCAATGACACAGACATAGTTTCCTGAAACTAGTCACATATTACATAATTTGTGAAGCAGCATTCAAGACATTTTTGGACTCACGTTGTTGTGCTGTGCTCCTTGTCGGCAAATTGTGTCATCTACGTCCGGCCTTCACTGGATTTCTGGTGTTTTCAAGACACCTGGGAAGTCTGAAAAAAAAACTAGGTTAAATCATGTTGTCAGTGATCTTCAGGTTAGAGCTTTAGAAAAAGGCAGAGTTCCCAACTTGGAATTCCGACTTGGATGACCGTTCAAAACATTTTTTTTTTCAGAGTTCCTGAAGTCTGAGATTTCCCAGTTCCAAGTTTCCAGTTGTTTTGAACGAGGCAGAAATCATGCTTCAATGACAACATGGCGAATGTTGAATGTTTATCATATGACATTTTGACGAGAGAACCTTAAACACACACTTGGACCGCACACCCACTCTCTTGAATATCAATCTAGTGGTTGCTTTACAACTCTTACAGTTGATTCCTTCCAAACCACTCATTGTTGAATTTGTTGTGTAACGTTCATGTCCAATGGTCGATAAGCACCGATTAGTTTTAACTATTATTTATCTTCATGTGACTGAAAAGGATTTGCCAGTAGATTGCTGATTCATGATGATGACTGCTTGTCTAGCTTGCTAGCAGTCCAGGTAGATAAAATGTGATTTGTCATTTTATCTGTGGCCAATGACCTTTAGCCTTCTTAGATGGGCACTTCTAATGTAACTCAATGGCTCCTCCCAGGAGGCTTGGGATTTCGAGCTCTCCCCGTAGATTTTGCGGTGACGTGGTGTCCCCATGAGTGACAGAATGCTGAGCCAGCAACTAGAGAACATTACCAACCCCTATAAAAACTCCTACTCAGCTAAAATTAATTACTTGAAACAACAGAACATATCAAATATATCAGGCCTGGTCTTCATAGCAGATTTTACATTTGTATATTTTATATTTTAATGCAGTCATCTTGGTTTGAATTTGAATATGTTTTATACATTGCTTGTTTGTATCAATTGCAAAGACATTAACAACTTTGTATTTGTATTCAACTTTGTTCTGTAGATATCGCTGGTCACAGAGAGATGGATAAACCATGTGATATCTTTAGCGGAGATCTTGTGTGTATAAAGTGACCAGGAGGGCAAAAAAGCATCTAAGGACGCAATTAGCTGTTCGAAAGTAGTCTGGAGCAGGCGTTACATGTGGTCTGAAGCAGGCGTTAGATGTGGTCTGAAGCAGGCGTTACATGTGGTCTGAAGCAGGCGTTAGATGTGGTCTGAAGCAGGCGTTACATGTGGTCTGAAGCAGGCGTTACATGTGGTCTGAAGCAGGCGTTAGATGTGGTCTGAAGCAGGCGTTACATGTGGTCTGAAGCAGGCGTTAGATGTGGTCTGAAGCAGGCGTTAGATGTGGTCTGAAGCAGGCATTAGATGTGGTCTGAAGCAGGCGTTACATGTGGTCTGAAGCAGGCGTTACATGTGGTCTGAAGCAGGCGTTACATGTGGTCTGAAGCAGGCGTTACATGTGGTCTGAAGCAGGCGTTAGATGTGGTCTGAAGCAGGCGTTAGATGTGGTCTGAAGCAGTTGTTACATGTGGTCTGAAGCAGGCGTTACATGTGGATTGAAGCAGGCGTTACATGTGGTCTGAAGCAGGCGTTACATGTGGTCTGAAGCAGGCGTTACATGTGGTCTGAAGCAGGCGTTACATGTGGTCTGAAGCAGGTGTTTAGATTACAAGCATTTTCAAGTGCAACTTTAATAACAATGTTTTTGGGGGAAACATCTCTGAGATTCAACAATGGACTTGATGAACTTGGCCTTGAGATTATTTTTGGTCATGCTAGCGTTCCATTATTGATTCATGTAATTAATTAATTAATTAGTGTAATTAATGCAAGTCATTGAAAAGTCCCAATGCAGCTGTTTCAATCTCAATATCAAATCGTTTCTAGGTAATAGTGAAGTACCTTACTTTAATAGCTTTCCATTCAAAAGGGGAGCAGCGGGGGGAAATGAATATTTACAGCTGGGGGACAGGGGGAGTAGGTCTCTGCCAGTTAGGGGACAGGGGGAGTAGGTCTCTGGCAGTTAGGGGACAGGGGGAGTAGGTAGCTGCCAGTTGGGGGACATGGGGAGTAGGTCTCTGCCAGTTGGGGGACAGGGGGAGTAGGTCTCTGGCAGTTAGGGGACAGGGGGAGTAGGTCTCTGCCAGTTAGGGGACAGGGGGAGTAGGTAGCTGCCAGTTGGGGGACAGGGGGAGTAGGTAGCTGCCAGTTGGGGGACAGGGGGAGTAGGTCTCTGCCAGTTGGGGGACAGGGGGAGTAGGTCTCTGCCAGTTGGGGGACAGGGGGAGTAGGTAGCTGCCAGTTGGGGGACAGGGGGAGAAGGTCTCTGCCAGTTGGGGGACAGGGGGAGTAGGTCTCTGCCAGTTAGGGGACAGGGGGAGTAGGTAGCTGCCAGTTGGGGGACAGGGGGAGTAGGTAGCTGCCAGTTGGGGGACAGGGGGAGTAGGTAGCTGCCAGTTGGGGGACAGGGGGAGTAGGTCTGGTGGTAGAAGCTATTGTCCAGCCTAACAGTTTTTGCCATAGGGCTGCGCCCCAAATGGTACTCTATTCCCTATATAGTGCACTACTTTTGACCAGAGTCCTATGGTTCCCAGTCAAAAGTAGTGCACTATAAAGAGAGGCCTATGTGTTTTGTCTCGCCAGGTTCTGGCTGCAGTTTAATTATTGCATAGTGATATTGGCAGTAGATTGTCATTTAATCACACAGAAGCACCGACGGAGAAGAAAAGGGGTTGCATCTTGAATATTCAGTTGACAACGTTATTGCAACGAGGCAGACACACTGCACTAGCAATTGCTTGACAGACAGATTGTGACTTTTAATTTTAAAAAATCTCAAAGTAAACAGAGAGGGCTTAGAAATAACATTAGCTGGAAAATACATTAGATATGCCAAGATTTTCCACATATTCCTCCACTGCTTATATTGGCTCAAACAGTTGTGACATACAGTCGTATGCAAAAGTTTGGGCACCCCTCTGAGGCTGCATAATAATTTACTCTATCGTCACAGAAAATGATCACAGTGGCATGCAATTCATTTTCTAATAAAAGCTGAGTACTGGGGTATTGTCAAGACAAAGATTTTTAGTGTAACAATATTAAGTTGTATGAAATTAAATCAGATGTGAAAAATAGGCTATGCAGAAATATGGGCACCCTTGTCATTCTGTTGATTTGAATACCTGTAACTACTTAGCACTGATTAATTGGAACACACAATTGGTTTGGTGAGCTCATTAAGCCTTGAACTTCATAGACAAGTGCATCCAATCATGAGAAATGGTATTTAAGGTGGCCAATTGCAAGTTGTTGTTCTCTTTGACTCTCCTCTGAAGAGTGGCAACATGGGGGCCTCAAAACAACTCTCAAATGACCTGTAAACAAAGACTGTTCAACATTATGGTTTAGGGGAAGGCTACAAAAAGCTATCGCAGAGATGTAAGCTGTCAGTGTCCACTGTGAGGAACATAGTGAGGAAATGGAAGACCACAGGCACAGTTCTTGTTAAGGCCAGAAGTGGCAGGCCAAGTAAAATATCGGAGAGGCAAAGGCGAAGGATGGTGAGAACGGTCAAAAACAGCCCACAGACCACCTCCAAAGACCTACAACATCATCTTGCTGCAGATGGTGTCACTGTGCATCGTTCAACAATTCAGTGCACTTTGCACAAGGATAAGCTGTACGGGAGAGAGATGCGGAAGAAGCCTTTTCTGCACACACTCCACAAACGCACATTTGGACAAGCCAGCTTCATTTTGGAATAAGGTGCTGTGGACTGATGAAACAAAGATTGAGTTATTTGGTCATAACAAGGGGCATTATGCATGGCGGCAAAAGAACACAGCGTTCCATGAAAAACACTTGCTACCCACAGTAAACTTTGGTGGGGGTTCCATCATGCTGTGGGGCTGTGTGGCCAGTGCCGGTACTGGGAATGTTGTTAAAGTTGAGGGTCGCATGGATTCCACTCAATATCAGCAGATTCTTGGGAATAATGTTGAAGAATCAGTCACAAAGTTGAAGTTACGCCGGGGCTGGATACTTCAACAAGACAATGACCCAAAACAACAACCCAAGACAAAGGGTGGCAGGTAGCCCAGTGGTTAGAGTGTTGGGCCCATAACCGAAAGGTTGCTGGATTAAATCCCCGAGCTGACAAGGTACAAATCTGTCATTCTGCCCCTGAACAAGGCAGTTAACCCGCTGTTCTTAGGCCGTCATTGAAAATATTTATTTTATGCAGAGGAACAAGTACAATGTTCTGGAATGGCCATCCCAGTCCCCAGACCTGGATATCTGTGGGATGATTTGAAGCGGGCTGTCCATGCTCGGCAACCATCAAACCTAACTGAACTGGAGATGTTTTGTAAGGAGGAATGGTCCAAAATACCTTCATCCAGAATCCAGACACTCATTAGAGGCTATAGGAAGCATCTAGAGGCTGTTATTTTAGCAAAAGGAGGCTCTACTAAATATTGATGTGATTTTTCTGTTGGGGATCCCAAATTTTTGCACCTGTCTAATTTCGTTTTGATGCATATTGCACATTTTCTGTTAATCCAATAAACCTAATTTCACTACTGAAATATTACTGTGTCCATCAGTTATTTGATAGATCAAAATGAAGTTGCTGATCCAAACACCCAATTATTTATAAATGGAAATCATGGAAATTGTCAGGGGTGCCCAAACATTTTCATACGACTGTATATATATATGTATACACACACACACACACACACTTTTTCCTCCAAACATAACAATGGTCATTATGGTCAAAAAGTAATATTTTTGTTTCATCAGACCAGAGGACATTTCTCCAAAAAGTACAATCTTTGCAAAATGAAGTCTGGCTTTTTTATGGCGGTTTTGGAGCAGTGGCTTCTTCCTTGCTGAGTGGCCTTTCAGGTTATGTCGATATAGGACTTGTTTTACTGTGGATATAGATACTTTTGTGACTGTTTCCTCCAGCATCTTCACAAGGTCCTTTGCTTTTGTTCTGGGATTGATTTGCACTTTTCACACCAACGTACGTTCATCTCTAGGAGACAGAACGCGTCTCCTTCCTGAGCGGTATGACGTCTACATGGTCCCATGGTGTTTATACTTGTGTACTATCGTTTGTACAGATGAACGTGGTACCTTCACGCGGTTGGAAATTGCTCCCAATGATGAACCAGACTTGTGGAGGTCTACATTTATTATTCTGAGGTCTTGGCTGATATCTTTTGATTTTCCCATGATGTCAAGCAAAGAGGCATCAGCCTATCAGAAGCTTCTAATGCCATGACATAATTTACAAGCTTTTTAAAGGCACAGTCAACTTAGTGTATGTAAACGTCTGAACCACTGGAATTGTGATATAGTGAATTATAAGTGAAATAATCTGTCTGTAAACAATTGTTGGAAGAATGACTTGTGTCATGCACAAAGTAGATGTCCTAACCAACTTGCCAAAACTATAGTTTGTAAACATGAAATTATCAACCAATCTGTGGAGTGGTTGAAAAATTAGTTTTGTAAACTTCCGACTTCAACTGGATAGATAGATAGATAGATAGATAGATAGATAGATAGATAGATAGATAGATAGATAGATAGATAGATAGATAGATAGATAGATAGATAGATAGATAGATAGATAGATAGATAGATAGATAGATAGATAGATAGATAGATAGATAGATAGATAGATAGATAGATAGATAGATAGATAGATAGATAGATAGATAGATAGATAGATAGATACTTTATTGATCCCCGAGTGGACATTTCTTTGTCAAGCAGCTAAAACAAAAACACAGGGCAGGTGCAAAATGCCAGAACAAAAACTGCACAAAAGACAGATACACGATACATGATACATAGAGCGGCAGTATGAAAAAGTATAGGAATACAAGAAGTCTGGAGTGCAAAAAAGCTATAAAAAGACATTGAATAGTATGGGTGGTTGGCTGAATATGTACACTATACATTGGTGGATGGTTAACTATACTATACAGGTCGATGGCAGAGAAATACTTCAATAGCTAAAAATGCATATGATTTGAGCGAGGGAAATAATAGTTAATATACTTAATATACAGACTGGTTAAATGAACAGGTAAGTGAATATTTGCATGGTTAAATTAACTGCACAGGTAAATGACAGGAAGAGATACTTAAATAGCTAAATATCTTAACTACAGATTACAGATAACTGCACGTATTGCACATTCGATATACTAAAAGCAATGAAAAAAAAGATACAACTGACTTTTTTATATAGATGCCAAAGCCAGGACATACCAACATAAATGTGAGAGCATTGAGTCTTTAACAGAGAAAGTCATACTGCACAGATTAGATTTATTTCTGTTGAATCTATTCCTCCCTATGCTATAGTAAAGAACTATCCACATTCTTTCACCAGTATTCCCAAGGATATGGCAGGCTATTGTATCGCTGCACTTATTTTGTGATATTTCTTCAGCAGGTGTTATATTGGTCTCTGAAATTGCACATTTTTTAAATAAAACTTTTGAAAGTTGATCGAAGTGTTCTCAGACTAGATTATGATACTGCCAAAATAAAGGAAACGCCAATTTATAGGGCATTGGGCCACGAGCATAGATTCTACAAATGTCTGGAACACTATTGGATGGATGTGACAGCATTGTTTCATGAGAAATTGGTGCTTTGTTGATGGTGGTGGAAAACGTCATGTTCAATTGTGTTGGCATATAGCTTACATCATTTTCATGCTCCTCAAACCATTCAGTGACCACTCGTGCCCTGTGGATGGGGGCATTGTCATCCTAATGGGGCATAACCATGGTAGCCAAAATAATGGCCTGCCCAGCATTTTTATACATGACCCTAAACATAATTGCTTAATTAACTCAGGAACCACACCTGTGTGGAAGCACCTTCTTTCAATATACTTTGTATCCCTCATTTACTCAAGTGTTTCCATTATTTTGGCAGTTACTTATATCTCATATGTATGTAGATGTCTAATCTGTTGAATGTCTTAACCTTATTGTGATATTAACTTTTACATTATATACAGTAGGTTGAGGTATTGATTGATCCCCATATCCGGAGACTACAATCCTTCCCCTCCTACATTAGTTTACGGGACAACAGTAAAAAGATCTATTGCCAAATACTAGACTAGCGTCCTGTCCAGGGGGTGTACTTGTACATCAAGGTGCCTCAAGCTACAGAAACAGGTGATGGGCTCCTGCCCTATGGGCTGTTCTGGCTCGGACAATGCTTACTTACTCTATTATTGTGGGTGGCAGGTAGCCTAGCGGTTAGAGCGTTGGGCCAGTAACCAAAAGGTCGCTGGTTCGAATCCCCGTGCCGACAAGGTGAAAATCTGTTGTTCTGCCACTGAACAAGGCAGTTCCTAGGTTGTCATTGTAAATAAGAATTAGTTCATAATTGACTTGCCTAGTTTAATAAACAATTAAAGAAATGAAAATTGGGAGGAACAGTCTTGTTTCCAAGATTTCAAAATCCTTGTTTTGAGGTTAGCACCAATCACTCTCATAAAACAGAGATTAATTTAGGTGTGGGACTGACGCCTGTGACAGAAAAATCTTTCTATTCAATTGAGATGATCTGTTGTTGAATTAAGGGTTTGTTTAAGATACCAGTACAACTGTAATGGTGTCTGTCCTAAATCAATATTGAAATGTTGTTATAGTTGCTGATGGAGATGATGATGATGATGATGAAGACTATGATGGGGATGATGATTGATGACAACGACAACAACAGGGATTATATAACTTTCTCTGATGTTGTGTCTTAGATTCCTGAAATCTATTATGTTCTGTATGATTCTTATTGAGATTTTTGCTCCTTTCTGCTTTGATTATGAAATGTCAATCTCCCCAGCTCTAGTGAAGCAGAAGTAGTGAACAACACCTTGTTGTTTACCATGTGAAGTCTGATCGGGGTTAATCACCTTGTTGTATACCATGTGAAGTCTGATCGGGGTTAATCACCTTGTTGTATACCATGTGAAGTCTGAACTGGGATTCATCAGCTTGTTGTTTACCATGTGAAGTCTGATCTGGGGTTAATCACCTTGTTGTATACCATGTGAAGTCTGAACTGGGATTCATCAGCTTGTTGTTTACCATGTGAAGTCTAATCTGGGGTTAATCACCTTGTTGTATACCATGTGAAGTCTGAACTGGGATTCATCACCTTGTTGTATACCATGTGAAGTCTGATCGGGGTTAATCACCTTGTTGTATACCATGTGAAGTCTGAACTGGGATTCATCAGCTTGTTGTTTACCATGTGAAGTCTGATCTGGGATTCATCACCTTGTTGTTTAACATGTGAAGTCTGATCTGGGATTCATCACCTTCACAGACAAGCTGCATGCCTGCGCCAGATGCATTGGTCCTCTCCAAGGGATGGTTCATAAGCCAAAGCAGAGGTGCTGAGGCAGAAAGAGGACAAGCTTCCTGATTTCTTTGAAAAGATTTGCAGTTAGTGAGCTGCATCGTAACACACAATACAATATGAAATCCCTTCTCTGGAGTTTCATCATCAGGCACATGCTTAGTTATAATATTATATAGAAAGATTTTGTGAGATGACATGATTTTTACTTCATTTCAGTTATTTCTAACTCGCTTCAAATTGTTGTAAAATTTGAAAAGGTTTTAATGCAAATAGCAAAACTGAGTTGGAAAATATGATTTTGAGAAAATATGTAAAAACCAATTAGTCACTGGGTCTAATGGGGTTTATGATGAGTACTGAGCAGCAGGCTGTATGCCCATTACACCACATTAATCAGTACCAGCAATAACTACATTCTAATGATGATCTGATGCTGCTAATTGTGTTGTAGGGTAATGATGGTGCTAATTGTGCTGTAGGATAATGATGGTGGTAATAGTGTTGTAGGGTAATGATGGTGCTAATAGTGTTGTAGGGTAATGATGGTGCTAATAGTGTTGTAGGGTAATGATGGTGCTAATTGTGCTGTAGGGTAATGATGGTGGTAATAGTGTTGTAGGGTAATGATGGTGGTAATAGTGTTGTAGTGTAATGATGGTGCTAATAGTGTTGTAGGGTAATGATGGTGGTAATGGTGTTGTAGGGTAATGATGGTGCTAATAGTGTTGTAGGGTAATGATGGTGGTAATGGTGTTGTAGGGTAATGATGGTGTTAATTGTGCTGTAGGGTAATGATGGTGGTAATAGTGTTGTAGGGTAATGATGGTGGCAATAGTGGTGTAGGGTAATGATGGTGTTAATAGTGTTGTAGTGTAATGATGGTGGTAACAGTGTTGTAGGGTAATGATGGTGCTAATAGTGTTGTAGTGTAATGATGTTGGTAATAGTGTTGTAGGGTAATGATGGTGGTAATAGTGTTGTAGGGTAATGATGGTGGTAATAGTGTTGTAGGGTAATGATGGTGTTAATAGTGTTGTAGTGTAATGATGGTGTTAATAGTGTTGTAGGGTAATGATGGTGCTAATAGTGGTGTGGGATCAATAAAGTATCTATCTATCTATCTATCTATCTATCTATCTATCTATCTATCTATCTATCTATCTATCTATCTATCTATCTATCTATCTATCTATCTATCTATCTATCTATCTATCTATCTATCATCTATCTATCTATCTATCTATCTATCTATATATATATCTATCTCTCTATCTCTCTGTCTGTCTGTCTGTCTGTCTGTCTGTCTGTCTGTCTGTCTGTCTGTCTGTCTGTCTGTCTGTCTGTCTGTCTGTCTGTCTGTCTGTCTGTCTGTCTGTCTGTCTGTCTGTCTGTCTGTCTGTCTGTCTGTCTGTCTGTCTGTCTGTCTGTCTGTCTGTCTGTCTGTCTGTCTGTCTGTCTGTCTGTCTGTCTGTCTGTCTGTCTGTCTGTCTGTCTGTCTGTCTGTCTGTCTGTCTGTCTGTGTCTGTCTATGCAGCCTACACCATCGTAAAGAACCCAAAACTCTAATTGTCTTTGACAAATTGCTCCAGTTTGCCAGTGTGGTAGTTGGTCTAGTTCTGCATTACACTATAACATGATAAATGCATCAAAGATGGATATACTACTATATACATTGTAACTCATTCTACCTTTAATGTAATGATAACGTGGTGCTGTGGTTGTGCCGTACAGCGTAATTACCAGGGGAGATTCTCCGTCCGTCCCTGTGTTGGCTGGCATCACTAACGAGGGAGGGAGTGGGATTAGCATTGATTAAAGGGAGAGACAGAGGTCTGGAGACAGTTTTCCTCTGTCAGTTTCATGAGGCAGCACTGACAGCACTGATGGATCCTCTCGGACAATAACGACTGTCTATAACACACAGCCTGTTGATGTCTCCTCTGAGGAGCCTGATTGTATGTTTAACAAAATCAGTACACATCAGAACGTTAGAGTACGCCGATGAAGCTGCCTCCTCACATTGTGGCCAGATCTTTAAAACTGTCAAAGTGATGACAAATGACATCTGGACATGTTGATGAAATATTTTCATGTTAATAATAAGTAACAGAAGTCAAATTAAATGATCCCAATTTAATTTAAGCATTTAGACCATAACAGATGGCTTTTTTCCAAAACCAACAACTTTATAATACTATTTCTTTAAATGTGACAGACCCCCTCGATTCGGTCTTATGTAGCAAAATTTGAAATTGTGTTTTTTACATTGTATAAAAGTAGAGACTCAGAGCTAGAAAATGGTACATCATACACTACAGTTGAGGAACAATGGGAAAGTAATTCTGCTTTGAAAGTTGATAAACTTGTATTCTCACGTTTGAGAAAATGGCACTTGAATGTTTTGGTTCCTACTGGAGAGCTCTTCTTTGTCTCCACCCATTCAGCATTGTTCACACCCTCTCAAGCCTTAGCCCCGCCCATAACGTTAAGGATTCGCATGTGAACAGAGTGATTCTTTTAGTAAACAAACCAAATATTTCAAGACTAAAAGTGGTGAAAGTAGTAAAAATACACTTTATCTAGTCCTTGGCCTATAATCCTGGTGCAAGTTATGTTGCTCTTCACATTACCATCTCTGGTGAAAACACACTATACAAAATAATAATAAGATGATTTATCACAAGCACAGGAGGTGTAAACACTACAGTGAAATGGTCACTTACATAGTAGCAATTTAAAAAACAGAAAGTGCAAATGGAGGGTTAGTCAATAATTTACAATATATATATATATATATATATATATATCATGGGCATTTATATATAAGATCTCATACACACTTATAATTTATAATGTGTGTACGAGATCTTCAGTTTCTTGGCAATTTCTCGCATGGAATAGCTTTCATTTCTCAGAACAAGAATAGACTGACAAGTTTCAGACGAAAGTTCTTTGTTTCTGGCCATTTTGAGCCTGTAATCGAACCCACAAATACTGATGCTCCAGATACTCAACTAGTCTAAAGAATGCCAGTTATATTGCTTCTTTAATCAGCACAACAGTTTTCAGCTGTGCTAACATAATTGCAAAAGGGTTTTCTAAAGATCAATTAGCCTTTTAAAAGGATAAACTTGGATTAGCTAACACAACGTGCCATTGGAACACAGGAGTGATGGTTGCTGACGCCTATGTAGATATTCCATTAATAATCAGCCGTTTACAGCTACAATAGTAATTTATAACATTAACAGTGTCTACACAGTATTTCTGATCAATTTTATGTTATTTCAATGTACTTAAAACGTTTTATTTAAAAAACAAGGACATTTCGAAGTGACTCCAAACTTTTGAACGGTAGTGTGTGTATATATATATACAGTCGTATGAAAAAGTTTGGGCACCCCTGACAATTTCCATGATTTCCATTTATAAATAATTGTTTGGATCAGCAATTTCATTTTGATCTATCAAATAACTGATGGACACAGTAATATTTCAGTAGTGAAATTAGGTTTATTGGATTAACAGAAAATGTGCAATATGCATCAAAACGAAGTTAGACAGGTGCATAAATTTGGGCACCCCAACAGAAAAATCACATCAATATTTAGTAGAGCCTCCTTTTGCTAAAATAACAGCCTCTAGACGCTAAAATAATAGCCTCTAATGAGTGTCTGGATTCTGGATGAAGGTATTTTGGACCATTCCTCCTTACAAAACATCTCCAGTTCAGTTCGGTTTGATGGTGGCCGAGCATGGACAGCCCGCTTCAAATCATCCCACAGATTCTCAATGATATTCAGGTCTGGGGACTGGGATGGCCATTCCAGAACATTGTACTTGCATAAATTCCCGGGTAGATTTTGGTTGTCTTGTTGAAATATCCAGCCCCGGCGTAACTTCTTCAACATTATTCCCAAGAATCTGCTGATATTGAGTGGAATCCATGCGACCCTCAACTTTAACAAGATTCCCAGTACCGGCTCTGGCCACACAGCCCCACAGCATGATGGAACCCCCACCAAATTTTACTGTGGGTAGCAAGTGTTTTTCTTGGAACGCTGTGTTCTTTTGCCTCCATGCATAACGCCTTTGGAGGTGGTCTGTGGACTGTTTTTGACCGTTCTCACCATCCTTCGCCTTTGCCTCTCCGATATTTTACTTGGACTGCCACTTCTGGCCTTAACAAGAACTATGCCTATGGTCTTTCATTTCCTCACTATGTTCCTCACAGTGGACACTGACAGTTCTGCAATAGCTTTTTGTAGCCTTCCCCTAAACCATAATGTTGAACAATCTTTGTTTTCAGGTCATTTGAGAGTTGTTTTGAGGCCCCCATGTTGCCACTCTTCAGAGGAGAGTCAAAGAGAACAACAACTTGCAATTGGCCACCTTAAATACCTTTTCTCATGATTGGATGCACTTGTCTATGTGTGTTCCAATTAATCAGTGCTAAGTAGTTACAGGTATTCAAATCAACAGAATGACAAGGGTGCCCAAATTTTTGCATAGCCTATTTTTCACATCTGATTTAATTTCATACAACTTAATATTGTTACACTAAACATCTTTGTCTGGACAATACCCCAGTACTCAGCTTTTATTAGAAAATGAATTGCATGCCACTGTGATCATTTTCTGTGACGACAGAGTAAATTATTATGCAGCCTCAGAGGGGTGCCCAAACTTTTTCACACGACTGTAAATATATAGTTTTGATGTCTTCACTATTATTCTACAATGTAGAAAATAGTTTAAAAAAATGTGTCCAAACTTTGACCAGTACTTTGACCCACACACACACACACACACACACACACACACACACACACACACACACACACACACACACACACACACAGACACACACACACACACACACACACACACACACACACACACACACACACAAACACACAAACACACACACACACACAGACACACACACACACACACACACACACACACACACACACACACACACACACAGACACATACGTGTATATATGTGTGTGTGTGTATATATATATATATATATATATATACACACACACAGTACAGGTCAAAGTTTGGACACACCTACTCATTCCAGGGTTTTTCTTTAATTTTTACTATATTCTACATTGTAGAATAATCGTGAAGACATCAAAACTATGAAATAACACATATGGAATCATGTAGTAACCAGAAAAGTGTAACCACCTTTTGCCTTGAAGACAGCTTTGCACACTCTTGGCATTCTCTCAACCAGCTTCATGAGGTAGTCACCTGGAATGCATTTCAATTAACAGGTGTACCTGTCAATTAATTTCTTTCCTTCTTAATACGTTTGAGCCAATCAGCTGTGTTGTGACAAGGTAGGGGTGGTATACAGAAGATAGCCCTATTTGGTAAAATATTATGGCAAGTTCAGCTCAAATAAGCAAAGAGAAATGACAGTCCATCATTGCTTCAAGACATGAAGGTCAGTCAATGTTAACACTTTAAGAACTTTGAATGTTTCTTCAAGTGCAGTCGCAAAAACCATCAAGCGCTATGATGAAACTCTCTCTCGTGAGGACCGCCACAAGAAAGGAAGACCCAGAGTTATCTCTGCTGCAGAGGATAAGTTCATTAGAGTTACCAGCCCCAAAAATCGCAGCCCAAATAAATGCTTCACAGCGTTCAAGTAACAGACACATCTCAACATGAACTGTTCAGAGGAGACTGTGTGAATCAGGCCTTCATGGTCGAATTACTGCAAAGAAACCACTACTAAAAGACACCAATAAGAAGAAGAGACTTGCTTGGGCCAAGAAACACGAGCAATGGTCATTAGATCGGTGGAAATCTGTCCTTTGGTCTGATGAGTCCAAATTTGAGATTTTTGGTTCAAACCGCCGTGTCTTTGTGAGACGCAGAGTAGGTGAACAGATGATCTCTGCAAGTGTGGTTCCCACCGTGAAGCATGGAGGAGGAGGTGTGATGGTGTGGGGGTGCTTTGCTGGTGACACGGTTGGTGATTTATTTAGAATTAAAGGGACACTTAACCAGCATGGCTACCACAGCATTCTGCAGTGATACACCATCCCATCTGGTTTGCGCTTAGTGGGACTATAATTTGTTTTTCAACATGACAATGACCCAACACACCTCCAGGCTGTGTAAGGGCTATTTGACCAAGAAGGAGAGTGATGGAGTGCTGCATCAGATGACCAGGCCTCCACAATCACCCAACCTCAACCCAATTGAGGTGGTTTGGGATGAGTTGGACTGCAGAGTGAAGGAAAAGCAGCCAACAAGTGTTCAGCATATGTTGGAACTCCTTCAAGACTGTTGGAAAAGCATTCCAGGTGAAGCTGGTTGAGAGAATACCAAGGGTGTGCAAAGCTGTCATTAAATCAAAGGGTGGCTTCTTTGAAGAATCTAAAGTACAGTTTGTTGGTTACTACATCATTCATATGTGTTATTTCATAGTTTATGTCTTCACTATTATTCTACGAAATAGAAAATAGTAAAAATAAAGACAAACCCTTGAATGAGTAGGTGTCTCCAAACTGTTGGTGCTGTATATACATAAGAATGCAAATTGATTTCTGATTCAAATAATACTACTACACAGATCATACACGTAACGTTAGCTATTGAGCCAGCAAGCTAACGTTCGCTAGCTAGCGAACTGTACGCTTTAACTTGCAATGAAAACAACTATCTGACAAAACTAACTTTCTCCAACTGATCTGTTGATAGTGCCTGATAAATTCAGGGCATCAATGTTGTTGAGAAAAGTAGCAAAACCTTTGTAGTTCTCGATGGCTAACATTATATATTTCAAAAGTGGTGCGGTAGAAAGGCCTTTCAACACATACTGAGCAGCTCACGTTATAAACTGAAGCGTGCTACAAGGCAGACCAATCCAAACTCATCTCTGGGCATGTCCAGCCCATCCATTATCTCAGCCAATCATGGCTAGAGGGAAGGTTCCTGTCTTTTTTCGTAATTTAACAATTCTATTTGTATTTATGAATGGAATATTAAGGCACATTAAGGCACATCGTTTGTTATTAAGGCACATCAAAGTTCACATGTTCCAGAAGGAATTTCTGCCAAATAATACATGTTTACGTTCAAACACCTCTGCTGTGAAGCAGTGACGTGCGACACACGCCTAGTTCCCTGAAACGACCCACGAATGCTTTAAATTACTGGTCATGCTGCAGAATACTAGAAGTTTGTTCCACCACTTCTAAGATGCCAGAGAAAATGCCAGAGAAAAGCATCTGCTTTTTAAAGTATGTTTAGAGGTGGCATAAACCATAGGAAATTGGAATGGGATTATTTAATGTAAAGTAAAGTTTTTCACAATAGTTTATAGATATCATCAGAGAGCAACAGAGTCAGACTTGACCCCCATGACTCAGAGACAGATAAGCACATCTAGTGTTGATAATCCTTCATACTGCAATTTGGAGTGAAATTAATTTGCAACATGGCCCAAACCCACTAACCATAGTCAGAGAGAAGTTTGGATCAATACATTTGATCAAATCTGCTTTTGCAAAATTCTGCTTCTGCTGTTGCAAGAGTGCTTGTGTTTATTTGTACATGTGCGTATGTGTGTATAACTAATGCTTAGCACTATGGGCTACTGTATGTTTAAACTTCAACTCTATTGGACCAGTTAGGTTCGCTAATGGAGCAGTAGGGAGAAATGAAGACTGCACAACTGAATCATTTACGAAAAGAATGCCGGCTTGTATTTTGTAAATAAAAATAAAATTATCACCTTGAGTAAATATCGATGTGAAATTTGTACAATGAGCTCAATATGAATTGAAATACATCAATTGTACAATAAACTTAGATATCTTGCTTCCAAGTGGCGCAGTGGTCCAAGACACTGCATCTCAGTGCTAGAGGGGTCACTACAGACAACCTGGTTCAAATCCAGACTGTATCACAACCGGACGTGATTGGGAGTCCCGTAGGGCAGCGCACAATTGGCCCAGCGTTGTCCAAGTTTGTCCGGTGTAGGCCGTCATTATAAATAAGAATTTGTTCTTAATTGATTTGCCTAGGGAAATAAAGGTTACATTTTTATTTTGTATGTTTATCAGCCATATATCCTGCCTATAGTTTACAACTCTGTTTCAATCTGAGTGTATCTCAGCTTTCAATGTTCAATGTCCAATACAAATACAATAAACATGAATCCACAGAAAAACCCAATTCACAAGTACTGACTTATAAACCACTACGAGATGGAATCAAACGTGAGTGACTGAATATCAACAAACACTTAGGTGTTTAAATGTGGTATGTGCTTATGACAGTCCCACTGCAATATATGGTGCAATGAAGTCTTTCAACATAGAATCAAAACACAGTGTAGTATGGCAGTGTATGACAGTGCAACAAAGAATCCTACCACAGCGTAGTATGGCAGTGTATGGCAGTGCAACAAAGAATCCTACCACAGCGTAGTATGGCAGTGTATGGCAGTGCAACAAAGAATCCTACCACAGCGTAGTATGGCAGTGTATGGCAGTGCAACAAAGAATCCTACCACAGCGAAGTATGGCAGTGTATGGCAGTGCAACAAAGAATCCTACCACAGCGTAGTACGGCAGTGTATGGCAGTGCAACAAAGAATCCTACCACAGCGTAGTACGGCAGTGTATGGCAGTGCAACAAAGAATCCTACCACAGCGTAGTATGGCAGTGTATGGCAGTGCAACAAAAAATCCTACCACAGCGTAGTATGGCAGTGCAACAAAGAATCCTACCACAGCGTAGTATGGCAGTGTATGGCAGTGCAACAAAGAATCCTACCACAGCGTAGTATGGCAGTGTATGGCAGTGCAACAAAGAATCCTACCACAGCGTAGTATGGCAGTGCAACAAAGAATCCTACCACAGCGTAGTATGGCAGTGCAACAAAGAATCCTACCACGGCGTAGTATGGCAGTGCAACAAAGAATCCTACCACAACGTAGTATGGCAGAACAACAAAGAATCCTACCACGGCGTAGTATGGCAGTGCAACAAAGAATCCTACCACAGCATACTTACTTTTTCACATGATATACAGTCATGTGAAAAAGTAAGTACATCCCCTGGAAGTTCTCTCTTTTTTTTTTCTTCATATTTGGACAGATGGATATGTAATCTTCACTTCAACACTATTGACATATAAAGGTTACCCACTTTAACAAATAACACAAAAAAAATACAAATAATTGAAAATGTTATGCAATTAAAATAAACAAAAATACCTTTTCCTTATGGGGAAAAAGTTAGTACACCCCTACCTATGAATTGAATAGTACAATAGACTTAGATAGATTTTGCTTCCAAGTGGCGCAGTGGTCCAAGACACTGCATCTCAGTGCTAGAGGCGTCACTACAGACAACCTGGTTCAAATCCAGACTGTATCACAACCGGACGTGATTGGGAGTCCCATAGGGCAGCGCACAATTGCTTTTTTTCGTTGGTTGTAACTTATTGTTTTACTTATTTTGTACATAATGTTGCTTCTTCCGTCTCTTATGACCGAAAACAACTTCTGGACATCAGAACATTGATTACTCACAACCACGGGCTGGAAGCTTGTTTTTCATTCAACGAGTCTGACAAGCCCAACGTGAAGGATATATTGCTTTCCCAGGAACAGGCCCAGATCCCCGACATTTGCGATAAGAGAAGACTACGAAAAAGGCGGCGCAAGTCGGGCTGCCTTCTGAGGATTTGTAGGCGATCGAGTAAACCCCCACTTCCCGCCGTTCTGCTGGCTAACGTGCAATCATTGGAAAATAAAATCGATGAGCTACGAGGAAGATTAAACTACCAACGGGACTTTAAGAACTGTAACATCCCATGCTTCACGGAGTCGTGGCTAAACGACAACACAATTAACAGGATAGAACAGCGGCGTCTGGTAAGACAAGGGGTGGCGGCTATGCATTTTTGTAAACCACAGCTGGTGCACGATATCTATGGAAGTCTCAAAGTTTTGCTCGCATGAGGTAGATTATCTCATGAAAAGCTGTAGACCACACTATCTACCCAGAGAGTTTTCATCTGTATTTTTTGTAGATGTCTACGTACAACCACAGACCGATGCTGACAGTAAGACCGCACTCAATGAGCTGTATTCCGCCATAAGAAAATAGGAAAACCCTCATCCAGAGGCGGCACTCCTAGTGGCCGGGGACTTTAATGCAGGGAAACTTAAATCTGTTTTACCTCACTTCTATCAGCATGTTAAATGTGCAACCAGAGAAAAAAAAAAAATCCAAACCACATTTACTCCACACACAGAAACGCGTACAAAGCTCTCCCTCACGCTCCATTTGGCAAATCTGACCATAATTCTATACTCCTGATTCCTGCTTATAAGCAAAAATTAAAGCAGGAAGCACCATTGACTCGATCAATAAAAAAGTGGTCAGATGAAGCAGATGCTAAGCTACAGGACTGTTTTGCTAGCACAGACTGGAATATGTTCAGGGATTCTTACGATGGCATTGAGGAGTACACCACATCAGTCATTGGCTTCATCAATAAGTCCATCGATGATGTCGTCCCCACAGTGACTGTACGTACATACCCCAACCAGAAGCCATGGATTACAGGCAACATCTGCACTGAGCTAAAGGCTAGAGCTGCCGCTTTTAAGGAGTGTGACTCTAACCCGGAAGCTTATAAGAAATCCTGCTATGCCCTCCGACAAACCATCAAACAGGTAAAGCGTCAATACAGGACTAAGATCGAATCGTACTACACTGGCTCTGACTCTTGTCAGATGTGGGAAGGCTTGCAAACCATTACAGACTACAAAGGGAAGCACAGCCGAGAGCTGCTGTAAGTGACACGAGCCTACCAGACGAGATAAACTACTTCTATGCTCGCTTCGAAGCATGAGAGCATCAGCTCTCCGGACAACTGTGTGATCACGCTCTCAGATGATACACTCCACACTGCCCTTTCCCACCTGGATAAAAGGAACACCTATGTGAGAATGCTATTCATTGACTACAGCTCAGCGTTCTACTCCATAGGGCCCTCAAAGCTCATCACCAAGCTAAGGACCCTGGGACTGAACACCTCCCTCTGCAACTGGATCCTGGACTTCCTGATGGGCTGCCCCCAAATAAAAAATGGCATTGTGTTATAAAAATAAATACATTTCGCCTGCATATAGTGTGACGTTTTAGCTACAGATATAGTTTTTGAACATGTAACCAATTATTTCTTTAAAATACCCACTTTATTGAGGGAAAAACAAAGAAACTACTTGGCATGACTTTTACTTAATATTTCAACAGTTTTGAAAACAGGACTGAGAAAAATACAACCATCTTCCATTTGGAAACTATGTAAAAAAATTGACCTGATTGACCGTTAGATTGACCATTCCACATTGTGAATAGGTGAACACCAGAGATTGACCATTCCACATTGTGAATAGTTAACATGTGTTATTAGATACACTGCTGAAAAATATTGACATTACAACATGCAAATGGCACCGAGTCGGTGGAACGGCCTGGTAAAGAGAAATATTTAACGTTAGTTGACCTGCGTTACGTGTGTGTGTGTGTGTGTGTGTCTGTATCCAGCAGTTTCTCATTGAAAAAAAAAGGCAACAGTGTCCTCATTATCTTTCAGGGAAATCCCTTCAATTAGCTAGGGAACCCTAACCCTAACCCTAACCCTGACCCTGACCCTGACCCTAACCCTAACCCTGACCCTGACCCTAACCCTAACCCTAACCCTGACCCTAACCCTAACCCTAAACCTAACCCTGACCCTGACCCTAACCCTGACCCTGACCCTAGGGAACAGAAGCACATTCTGCAACATCACCTGATGTAAACATGAAGCAGTGGATTTGCTGCTGTGTCGTGTTTGCCTAATCTTGTTTTAATTGTGGGGGTGGGTGTGGTTATCCTCCTTTTGTAGTTGTTCTTAGTGTAATACAGCTAAATCCATTAGAATTTAACCATGTTAAAGGCTTTGAGGAATCTCTTTGTTGAGTAGATGTTTGTGCGTAAGTGATAACAAGATTGAGTTGCTTTCATGTTCAACGAGAGCGTTTTTGATAATCCAGTCAGAGAGTTATGGTAATCTGTCATCGGCAGGAAGGAAACATCGGAGCGATCTGGTCGTCTGGTTGGTTAGAGCAGACATTTGATTCACTCTGGTTGTCTGGTTGGTTAGAGCAGGCATTTGATTCACTCTGGTTGTCTGGTTGGTTAGAGCAGGCATTTGATTCACTCTGGTTGTCTGGTTGGTTAGAGCAGACATTTGATTCACTCTGGTTGTCTGGTTGATTAGAGCAGACATTTGATTCACTCTGGTTGTCTGGTTGGTTAGAGCAGACATTTGATTCATTCTGGTTGTCTGGTTGGTTAGCGCAGACATTTGATTCACTCTGGTTGTCTGGTTGGTTAGCGCAGACATTTCATTCACTCTGGTTGTCTGGTTGGTTAGCGCAGACATTTGATTCACTCTGGTTGTCTGGTTGGTTAGAGCAGACATTTGATTCACTCTGGTTGTCTGGTTGATTAGAGCAGACATTTGATTCACTCTGGTTGTCTGGTTGGTTAGAGCAGACATTTGATTCATTCTGGTTGTCTGGTTGGTTAGCGCAGACATTTGATTCACTCTGGTTGTCTGGTTGGTTAGCGCAGACATTTCATTCACTCTGGTTGTCTGGTTGGTTAGCGCAGACATTTGATTCACTCTGGTTGTCTGGTTGGTTAGAGAAGAGATTTGATTCACTCTGGTTATCTGGTTGGTTAGAGCAGACATTTGATTCACAAAAACACACAAGTTGATTCACTTCGGTTTGGGTGCGTTCAGAGTATGTTTATGGAATGTGATTTTAACCCTTAATCTGACACAAACAGCTCAGTAACTCTCCCAGTTGTTAACATCTTTAAATTGCTTCATATCTATTTTGAAGACATTATCCACACACACTATTGTCCGTTGACCAGATTGGTGTGCTTTATCGTAGTGATAATACTATGCTGATTCAGCTCCTCCAACTTCATAGCTGGCTCAACCAATAGTATTCCTTTCAGGTTTTACAAGTTCAAGCTATTCAAGTAATTTCACTTACAAACTAACTCATTTTATACCTATGTGAAGTTAGATCAAGTATGTGGTAACACATCCTTCCCATTTACACAGCCTTAAACATACCCTGGGAAGTTGTCAAAACACAAAGTTTGGTCAAGTAATGTTGCATTCAGTCCATGTACACTGAACCAAGGGAAATCTGATTCAGTCCACCCGTAAGATTGATCTATGTTATAGTTTGCTCTTCTCTCCCACTGACAGACACTCAGAAATGTCCTGCTTCCACTCTACCGATACCACCTGTATATAAAGCTTTGCTACTGTCTGTCACGTTCGGGTGTGTAGAGAGACCAAGGCGCAGCGTAACGATAGTTCGACATCTTTATTTATACGAACCATACAAAATAACAAATGATATATATATAACGACACACGTAGCACGACACGGGACATAACATAACAATGAACCACGCCAACGGAGTGGAACACAGACATATAAGTAAGATCCCTAATTAGAGGTAATGCATAGCAGCTGCCTCTAATTAGGGATCCCACACACACACACCAGACAGAAATAGAAATGATAGATCTGCCAGACTCTGACCATAGAAATATAGAGAAGCAAAGCTTCTCTATGGCCAGAGCCTGACAGTACCCCCCCCCAAAGGCGCGGACTCCCGGCCGCAAGAAAAATAAACACAAACATGAGGGAAGGGTAAGGGAGGAAAAAACATCACACGATCGCAGGTGGCGGTTCCGGCCCCGGCGAAGTGGCTAGCTTCCTCCCCATTTCTACTGGGCCCGGTGTGGCTGGCGACTCAGGCCATTTAAAGGGACAACCCACTGGTCCTGGAAATGACCATGGTGGGGCAAAAGGCTCAGGCCAAGGAGCGGGGCAAATAACCGGGCCAGGACTGGGCATCGGTGTAACAGGCGACTCCGGCCATATAAAGGGGCAACCCACCAGTCCTAGAAATGACCATGGTGGGGAAAAAGGCTCAGGCCATGGAGCGGGGCAAATAACCGGGCCAGGACTGGGCACCGGTGTGGCAGGCGACTCCGGCCATATAAAGGGGCAACCCACCGGTCCTGGATACAACAATGGTGGGGGAAAAGGTTCAGGCCATGGAGCGGGGCAAATAACCGGGCCAGGACTGAGCACCGGTGTGGCAGGCGACTCCGGCCATGTAAAGGGGCAACCCACCGGTCCTTTAAATAACAATGGTGGGGGAACAAGTTTAGGCCATGGAGCGGGGCAAATAACCGGGCCAGGACTGAGCACCGGTGTGGCAGGCGACTCCGGCCATATAATCGTCACGGAAGGTTCCGGGCTGTCGATCGTCACGGAAGGTTCCGGGCTCTCGAGCGTCACGGGAGGCTCCGGGCTGTCGAGCGTCACGGGAGGCTCCGGGCTGTCGAGCGTCACGGGAGGCTCCGGGCTGTCGAGCGTCACGGGAGGCTCCGGGCTGTCGAGCGTCACGGGAGGCTCCGGGCTGTCGAGCGTCACGGGAGGCTCCGGGCTGTCGAGCGTCACGGGAGGCTCCGGGCTGTCGAGCGTCACGGGAGGCTCCGGGCTGTCGAGCGTCACGGGAGGCTCCGGGCTGTCGAGCGTCACGGGAGGCTCCGGGCTGTCGAGCGTCACGGGAGGCTCCGGGCTGTCGACCGTCACGGGAGGCTCCGGGCTGTCGACCGTCACGGGAGGCTCCGGGCTGTCGACCGTCACGGGAGGCTCCGGGCTGTCGACCGTCACGGGAGGCTCCGGGCTGTCGACCGTCACGGGAGGCTCCGGGCTGTCGACCGTCACGGGAGGCTCCGGGCTGTCGACCGTCACGGGAGGCTCCGGGCTGTCGACCATCACGGGAGGCTCCGGGCTGTCGACCATCACGGGAGGCTCCGGGCTGTCGACCATCACGGGAGTCTCTTGGCTGTCGACCATCACGGGAGGCTCCGGGCTGTCGACCATCACGAGAGGCTCCGGGCTGTCGATCATCACGAGAGGCTCTGGGCTGTCGATCATCACGAGAGGCCCCGGGATGTCGAGGCGCACCGACGGTCTGATGCGTGAAGCTGGCACTGGAGGCACCTGGCTGGGCTCACGCACTGGGAGTCGAGTGCGGGGAGTCGGCACGGGACGTACCGGACTGGGGAGGCGCACTGGAGGCCTGGTGCGTGGAGTCGGCACTGGAGGCACCTGGCTGGGCTCACGCACTGGAAGTCGAGTGCGGGGAGTCGGCACGGGACGTACCGGACTGTAGAGGCGCACTGGAGGACTGGTGCGTGGAGCTGGTACTGGAGGAACCTGGCTGGGCACACGCACTGGAGGTCGAGTGCGGGGAGTCGGCACGGGACGTACCGGACTTTGCACACGCACTGGAGGTAGAGTGCGGGGAGTCGGCACGGGACGTACCGGACTGGGGAGGCGCACTGGAGGCCTGGTGCGTGGAGCTGGCACTGGAGGAACCTGGCTGGGCACACGCACTGGAGGTCGAGTGCGGGGAGTCGGCACGGGACGTACCGAGCTAGGGAGGCGCACTGGAGGTTGAGTGCGGGGAGCTGGCACTGGAGGAACCTGGCTGGGCACACGCACTGGAGGTCGAGTGCGGGGAGCAGGCACAGGACGTACCTGACTGGGAAGGCGCACTGGAAGCCTGGTGCGTGAAGTCGGCACATGTGGCACAGGACTAATAACACGCACCTCAGGGCTAGTGCGGGGAGCAGGCACATGACGTACCGAACTGGAGAGGCGCACTGGAGGCCTGGTGCGTGGAGTCGGCACTGATGGCGCCGGACTGGTGACACGCACCTCAGGGCGAGTGCGAGGAGCAGGCACATGACGTACCGGACTGGAGAGGCTCACTGGAGTGTAGCAGACGGCCGGACCCAGACTGGGCACCGGTGGAGCGGACTGCTCTGGCACTGGAGTAGAGCAGACGGCCGGACCCCGACTGGGTACCGGTAAAGCGGACTGCTCTTTCACGGGAGTGGAGTAGGCGACTGGGCACGGATTATTCAGCTCCGACATTTCCTCTTCAACCTCCTCTGCTATCTCCCACATTTCCTCCAGAACTTCTCCAAAATGTTTCTCCAAATATTCCTCCTTTTCCCTCATCTCTTCTAATATGCCTCCATAATATGCCTCTAACTCCTTCTCTTCCCTCTTGCTTTGCGCCCCCCACTTGTATTTCGGCATCAGCGAATCCCAAATGGATAGTGGTACTGGCGCGTCCTCTTCCTTGCCAGACCACCCCCATAGCCCCCCCCCGAAATTTTCCTGGGGTTGACTACTGGCTCCTTTACCTCCATAACGCCGCTGTCTTCCTTTCTCCTCCTTCGCTCCAGTTTTCCGCTGCTTGGTCGGGTGGTGGTTCATTCTGTCACGTTCGGGTGTGTAGAGAGACCAAGGCGCAGCGTAACGATAGTTCGACATCTTTATTTATACGAACCATACAAAATAACAAATGATATATATATATAACGACACACGTAGCACGACACGGGACATAACATAACAATGAACCACGCCAACGGAGTGGAACACAGACATATAAGTAAGATCCCTAATTAGAGGTAATGCATAGCAGCTGCCTCTAATTAGGGATCCCACACACACACACCAGACAGAAATAGAAATGATAGATCTGCCAGACTCTGACCATAGAAATATAGAGAAGCAAAGCTTCTCTATGGCCAGAGCCTGACACTGTCATTTTATCGTTATTTATTTCTTTACTTATATAATGTTTACCTAATACTTATTTTTAACTTAAATACTGCACTGTTGGTTAGGGCTTGTAAGTAAGCATTTCACTGTAAGGTCTACACCTGTTGTATTCGGAGCACGTGACAAATAAACTTTGATTTGATTTGATTTGCTATAGGTTGGCCCACACCTACCCAGGCCAGAATCACTTCCACAAACCCTAGCTGTAATCTTTATATTCCCAAAGCTCTTCCTGTATCCTAATTGGCTTTTTCGATTGTCTTGTTAGATAGCCCAGGCCCCATCCTGGAAATTCTGTCTCAAGTGTGGGCCATTCGTTTTCACTGTGAGTCAGAATCCTTAACAAGATGTCCATGTCCCGAAGGGCAGAGAGCCTATGATCCTCTGGAGGGCAATCACTACACACTCTCTCCTCCGGTGTCTTAGAAAGGGCCTGGCTGAGGTCATTGCCAGAGGTCAGGGAGCGTGACACAAATTCATTCTCTACTTCAAGCCAACTAATTAAACTTAAGAACAGAATCTTTCTTGGCAACGCTTAAGTAAAGAAGGGTAGGATTGCAGTCATAATGAGGTGTGCTGCATTCCTACCTGGTTAAGTGAGATATGAATAGATGTTTTGGTTCAGCCTTGCAGACTTACTACTCAATGTATTTAACACTCCATGGGGACATACTGACATTGCCATCCTAATGATATCAACAGACAGAGATCTTATCTTTCTTAATATCCTGTTAAATACATCTTCTCCTTCTTGAGTGTGTAAATGCAATATAAGGAGGTATTTGAATGTAACAAGCAGAGTGATTTTTAATAACATAATTGTTCAGCTAAATCACCACATAGATTCTGCTAAATAATTGTATCTGTAACTCTAGAATTTTATCAAGGTAATGCATTCAACCAGACTAATTCCCATTACCATGGTAATGTCAAATTGCCTTTAAGTTAAAACAAGCTAAGTCAATGAGTTCTTTTTCATACTGCCGCTATATGTATCATGTACCGTGTATCTGTCTTTTGTGTACTTTCGTTGTGGCATTTGCACCTGCCCTGTGCTTTGTTGTAGCTGCTTGACAATGAAATTCCCCCCCCGGGGGAGCAATAAAGTACCTATCTATCTATCTATCTATCTATCTATCTATCTATCTATCTATCTATCTATCTATCTATCTATCTATCTATCTATCTATCTATCTATCTATCTATCTATCTATCTATCTATCTATCTATCTATCTATCTATCTATCTATCTATCTATCTATCTATCTATCTATCTATCTATCTATCTATCTATCTATCTAATCAAGAGATGTGAAAGCAGTTTATCCTATGGATTTTTATATTAATAGTTGCAGTGCCCTGGTGAGTGGAGAGAGAGAAAGTAGCTGAGGGACAACATTATTTCAAACAATGCCAAACAAAGACCACATAATATTTCTCCCAAATATACCCACAATTCAACTGAACTGTGACAACAATGAGACAACAAGTATGATATGCAGTTGTGTACATAGCACATACAGTTTGTATAGTATATAAACACTGGTTGAACATATTGGCGTATTGTGCATATCACTTCAGATAAGATAACTAAGCCTTGGTAAATGACTTTTAGCATCCAGTGGTGTGCTCGTCTGAATTTATCTCCAGCTCACAAGACACGTTGATAGTGTGTGACGTTGTATCTACTGCACTTTGCTGCGACAATTCTGCTGAATTCATCTCGCTGCAATAAGTAGCTTATTTCCCATTTTCTTTTAAAACATTGTCTAATTTCAGTATAAAACATTTTATTGAAAAGCGAATATTGTCGCCTGTTTGAAAATCATTTTGTATAGATACTGTAGCAGCTATTGTTGAAAGCACAAATATATTGTTGCACAGCTCTTTGTAGGATACATATGAAAAGGAAAGATAGCGAGAACACAGCAGCTGAACAGCTCATATGGAAAGATAGTGCTATATTGTAACTATAATAGTGACGTAACTAATGGGACTGCTTGGATATGATTACTCACTGTGTGCATTATGGCAGATGTCTAGAAAGGTAAAGTTATGCATGCAACTTTGTTTTCTAACTGAAGACATGTTATACACGTAATATCAAGTTGGCTGTTTAAGGTAAATACATTTTAGATTTTAATAACTGTCAGAGGTGTCTGTTTACCTCAACACACGTTCATGTATATATTTGAGACAAAATAGTAGCACGTTTATGTTGCAGGTAGACATTTGTTTTCTCCAAGTGGCGCAACCTGGTTCAGTGGTCTAAGACTCTGCATCTCAGTGCTAGAGGTGTCACTACAGACAACCTGGTTCAGTGGTCTAAGACACTGCATCTCAGTGCTAGAGGTGTCACTACAGACAACCTGGTTCAGTGGTCTAAGACTCTGCATCTCAGTGCTAGAGGTGTCACTACAGACAACCTGGTTCAGTGGTCTAAGACACTGCATCTCAGTGCTAGAGGCGTCACTACAGACAACCTGGTTCAGTGGTCTAAGACTCTGCATCTCAGTGCTAGAGGTGTCACTACAGACAACCTGGTTCAGTGGTCTAAGACACTGCATCTCAGTGCTAGAGGAGTCACTACAGACAACCTGGTTCAGTGGTCTAAGACACTGCATCTCAGTGCTAGAGGAGTCACTAGAGACAACCTGGTTCAGTGGTCTAAGACTCTGCATCTCAGTGCTAGAGGAGTCACTACAGACAACCTGGTTCAGTGGTCTAAGACTCTGCATCTCAGAGCTAGAGGTGTCACTACAGACAACCTGGTTCAGTGGTCTAAGACACTGCATCTCAGTGCTAGAGGAGTCACTACAGACACCCTGGTTCAGTGGTCTAAGACACTGCATCTCAGTGCTAGAGGAGTCACTACAGACACCCTGGTTCAGTGGTCTAAGACTCTGCATCTCAGTGCTAGAGGAGTCACTACAGACAACCTGGTTCAGTGGTCTAAGACACTGCATCTCAGTGCTAGAGGAGTCACTACAGACAACCTGGTTCAGTGGTCTAAGACACTGCATCTCAGTGTTAGAGGAGTCACTACAGACAACCTGGTTCAGTGGTCTAAGACACTGCATCTCAGTGCTAGAGGAGTCACTACAGACAACCTGGTTCAGTGGTCTAAGACTCTGCATCTCAGTGCTAGAGGAGTCACTACAGACAACCTGGTTCAGTGGTCTAAGACTCTGCATCTCAGAGCTAGAGGTGTCACTACAGACAACCTGGTTCAGTGGTCTAAGACACTGCATCTCAGTGCTAGAGGAGTCACTACAGACAACCTGGTTCAGTGGTCTAAGACACTGCATCTCAGTGCTAGAGGTGTCCCTACAGACAACCTGGTTCAGTGGTCTAAGACTCTGCATCTCAGAGCTAGAGGTGTCACTACAGACAACCTGGTTCAGTGGTCTAAGACACTGCATCTCAGTGCTAGAGGTGTCACTACAGACAACCTGGTTCAGTGGTCTAAGACACTGCATCTCAGTGCTAGAGGAGTCACTACAGACACCCTGGTTCAGTGGTCTAAGACACTGCATCTCAGTGCTAGAGGAGTCACTACAGACACCCTGGTTCAGTGGTCTAAGACTCTGCATCTCAGTGCTAGAGGAGTCACTACAGACAACCTGGTTCAGTGGTCTAAGACACTGCATCTCAGTGCTAGAGGAGTCACTACAGACAACCTGGTTCAGTGGTCTAAGACACTGCATCTCAGTGTTAGAGGAGTCACTACAGACAACCTGGTTCAGTGGTCTAAGACACTGCATCTCAGTGCTAGAGGAGTCACTACAGACAACCTGGTTCAGTGGTCTAAGACTCTGCATCTCAGTGCTAGAGGAGTCACTACAGACAACCTGGTTCAGTGGTCTAAGACTCTGCATCTCAGAGCTAGAGGTGTCACTACAGACAACCTGGTTCAGTGGTCTAAGACACTGCATCTCAGTGCTAGAGGAGTCACTACAGACAACCTGGTTCAGTGGTCTAAGACACTGCATCTCAGTGCTAGAGGTGTCACTACAGACAACCTGGTTCAGTGGTCTAAGACACTGCATCTCAGTGCTAGAGGTGTCACTACAGACAACCTGGTTCAGTGGTCTAAGACACTGCATCTCAGTGCTAGAGGAGTCACTACAGACACCCTGGTTCAGTGGTCTAAGACACTGCATCTCAGTGCTAGAGGAGTCACTACAGACACCCTGGTTCAGTGGTCTAAGACTCTGCATCTCAGTGCTAGAGGAGTCACTACAGACAACCTGGTTCAGTGGTCTAAGACACTGCATCTCAGTGCTAGAGGTGTCACTACAGACAACCTGGTTCAGTGGTCTAAGACACTGCATCTCAGTGCTAGAGGAGTCACTACAGACACCCTGGTTCAGTGGTCTAAGACACTGCATCTCAGTGCTAGAGGAGTCACTACAGACACCCTGGTTCAGTGGTCTAAGACTCTGCATCTCAGTGCTAGAGGAGTCACTACAGACAACCTGGTTCAGTGGTCTAAGACACTGCATCTCAGTGCTAGAGGAGTCACTACAGACAACCTGGTTCAGTGGTCTAAGACACTGCATCTCAGTGTTAGAGGAGTCACTACAGACAACCTGGTTCAGTGGTCTAAGACACTGCATCTCAGTGCTAGAGGTGTCACTACAGACAACCTGGTTCGGATCCAGACTGTATCACAACCAGCCGGGATTGGGAGTCCCATAGGGTGGTGCACAACTGGCCCAGCGTTGCCGGTGTAGGCTGTCATTGTAAATAAGAATTTGATCTTAACTGACTTGCCTCGTTAATAATAAGTAACAGCATTCATTGATTGTGTATCAATAATGAAAGCAAGGCATTTTTGCATAAGAAAGCAAGGCTGTATTTGACAGAAGAAAAACTCTGACACAGGTGACATGTAATCACAGTACTGTATTTTCAAAATGGTGTTAATAATTCATAGATCAGAATAAGAGATGTAAGAACATATTGTTGTCTCATGTTCCTGCTAAGACTGACTGCTACAATTGTTTTCAGGAGGAGTTGTTGATGATCATTAAAACTTAAGCTCCAGTACGTTGTTGGCTATGGACTTCTAGCTAGCTGGCACACTCTCTCACATCTTGTGTTTTAAATTGTAGGAGGCAGAGAATGGAGCTGTGTGGGGCTTGTTTGTTAACGACACAACAGCCTCATGAGTGCTCGCTGGCAGCCTGCCTAGCCCCTGGAACTGTGGTGGTACAGAGAGAAAGCTGGAAGTGAACCCAATCTTATTCTAAATGTGTGTATTTATTTGTTTACCCAGCAGTCATTAGAACTACGCCTATTGCTATGTGATCTACTCCCCTTAATTGGTTCAAACTGGCTCTGTGTATTTAATTTGCTCACAATAGATGACATGAGGCCTTTTCTCAAATGGTTTTCCAAATTATAGAAGTACGTATGGAATGGCGAGTGAAAAAATGTCTACCACCCCCAACTGGGGTGTTAATTGTGCTTTGATTAGACTCATGTTGGTTGTTTAATTATCCCCTGTAGGTCCTAGACCTAGGATGTCAAACTAATTTTGCCCCTGGGGCCGCATTCGGTTTTCAACGGGGTCCGAAGGGCCGCACTGAAAATGTTTGTATTTCCTTGCCGTTAAAATGTGAAATAGTCCTCTAGCCACCGCTTTGACATCGTGACTGTCTAGCTTTCATTTCGGTGATCATCAAGAAACGCAGGCCATTGAAGAACTGGGACATTTTCAGCTTCTAGGAATTGTGAACAGACGTGATGGCGGTGGATGAAGGGCACGACAATGGGCCTCAGGATCTTGTCAAGGTTTCTCTGTGCATTCAAATTGCCATCGATAAAATGCAATTATGTTCTTTGTCCGTAGCTTATGCCTGCCTATACCATAACCCCACCGCCAACATGGCACACTCTGTTCACAACAATAACATCAGCAAACCGTTCGCATCACAGAATCCCATACACGTGGTCTGCGGTTGTGAAGCAGGTTGGATGTACTGTCAAATTCTCTAAAACAACATTGGAGTGTGGCTTCTGGTAGAGAAATTAACATTCAATATTCATCTGTGGCATTGTGTTGTGTGACAAAACTGTACATTTTAGAGTGGCCTTTTATTGTCCCCAGCACAAGGTGTAATGATCATGCTGTTGAATCAGCTTCTTGATATGCAAAACCTGTCAGGTGGATGGATTATTTTGGCAAAGGAGAAAAACTCACTAACAGGGACGTAAACAAATTTGTGCACAAAATTTGAGAGAAATAAGCTGTGAGATAATATGCGTTTGGAAGAATTCTTGGATATATATATATAATGTATTATTATATATATTATTATTATTTTTAACTCAAACCACCCATGTCCTTGACCAACGGGGATGTGTGGGGGGGGTAGAAATTTTTTAAACACTGAGGACAACATTGATGTTGCTCCTGGAACTTATGGAACGCAACCTGACTGTAGGTGGAATTCAACCATTGGGTGGTTTTCAGCAGTGTGGTTCATTTTGTTGTTGTTGCAATCTGTTACATTCCGGACATGAAGGTAATAGTCTTCAATTGAGAACTTTATAAATTAATATTTACAATCCTTTTAGTTGGCTGATAAAAATGAAACAATCCAAAGCTAGCTAACCTCAGATTGCTTCTTTCCAACGAGGCAAAACTGGTTGATGTAAGTTATGTTGTCATGAAGATCCAAATAGGTCAGTACATTAAAGGAGAGAAGATTCAGGTCTCCCTCTCCAGTATGGCATATTGGAGAGGGAGACCTTTCCTAACATGTTCTAAAGTGAATACTGGAACAAATATTTCTAACATAGAACGTGGGTGAATGGTCAGTGGCGGTCTATAGAACACTAATGTCAACTGGGTTGTTATTTTGTGATGTCATTAAAACATAATATACTGTAACTTGGAAAGTATACCCCCTACATGTACGAAATGTCCATCCTATATGTTTTGCATGTAATTTGAAAAATTATGAAAGTATTTTTTCTAAGATAGGGATGTAACTTAAGAAGCCATAAGAGATCATTTGTTTTCTATAAACTTTGCATAGTAAGTAACCACGCCCCGCGTGAGGTCAGAGAGCGCGTCAGCCTGACGGAGCTGCCCCTTTCGACCAGAGTGTATAAAAGGATTGGTAAAGAAATTAACATTTAGACCAGAGAGACGCATAACTGCAGCTTCACGTTTAAAGTGGTTCGAACTCTGAAATGCAACACGAGGTAGAGAAAACTGTTTCCATCGTATTTAGTTTCCAGTCAATAACCTGTACAGTGTGTGTGTGTTTATCCTGTGTTATTATTTATTTAGCTAGTAAATAAATAATTAAACCAATTTGTGTAGTACTGAATCATAAGTGAGGCTCGGGTTTGATGCAAGGAGGTTATGACATTCAGAATGAGGATATGATACGAGGTTGTGATTAATAAGTTGACTGTTTATCGATGTGATAGGTAAAGTGTCATGATGCGAGGTAGTGGAACAAGGTGCAGCGCAAGAGACATGTTTATAATGACAAAAACAAAGGATAGCAACATGAACTGGTGTGAACACAAGGAACCACAACACAGGTGGATACACACGGAACATTAATAGAATCCCCAATTAGAGCCAACTCAAGGCAGCTGCCTCTAATTGGGGATCAACAAACTCAGCATAGAGTTCACTGGAAATCTCCTGTCAGGTACTGACTGTGGCCTCTCGACTCCAATAGAGAAGTCCAGAGGCCTGCCTTCAGTCAGAACCTAACATAAAGACCTTTTAGAGTTTAATTTGGGAGATGGTAACTCTTTAAAGAACCCCTCCCGTGGTGCCCCAAATCCTAATGAGTTAATTAATACAGTATTAATTTAATTGGTTAACAATTTAACCTATTTAGTAAATTAGAGATAACAGTCCTAAGATGAATGTTAAAGTCACGTCACGACAATGTCATTTGGACCAGTTTTGTCCACTGGGCTGCTGGGAAACCACATCAGACTGCTAGTCTCCCTTTTCTTCCAAGAAATGTCTTAATTTCTACCTCAAATTGACCTCAAACTGAAATAAGAACTGAGATATTCTGAGAAGTATCTCTTTGGCTTCACAGGTACTCAACTAGACATAAAAGTTGCATCGATTTCCATGAGGTGTTGCTAGGGACTTTCAGAATGTTAATATTGTACTTTCCTCAATATTTCACATCATGATGAATACTATCAGATGAGCAACATATCACTATTTGTGGTGAAGTTGAGGACTCAGTCAGTATGACTTCATATTTTTATCTGGCAGCTAGCCTTAATAATGGATACAAAGCTCTTAAGGTAGTCCGAGACAACTGATAACCTCACATATAAACATTTAATAATGAGGCTCTTAATGTGATGCTGTGGAATTATGTATTAAGCCATACTCTTGTCCTCAATGCATTTTCAGAGTATTTGCAAGGCTTTTAGACAAGGAAGGCCTAAAAGGCTATGTATAAAGTCCACTAAAAAATGTAACCCTCTTGTTTCTTGCAGGTTTTATAAAGGGTCATTACCTAGTGCAGTGGATAGCATCTGTTGGTTATAAAGGTTTAGTAACAGAATGGTCTTTATGTGCAGAGTCATTTCCTATTCAGCTTTTAATATTGAGACTATTCAGTGGCTAAATTACTTCATTGGGAATAATTCAAATCTTTTATTTCCCTTAATTAAATTCTCAGCAGGTTTATTTATTTAAAATGTATTTAACTAGGTTAGTCTCAATGAGATAAAAAAAATAAACACATGACATCAACCAGATGAAATTACGTAAATACAATAGGCAGAACATCAGTAACTAACATGTACACGACACAACACGTAAAACACTTCAGAATGCAATACGTGCAATAACAGGTAGCTATGATTTTCTGATCTCACTCACATACCAAACAACTTACTTAAGGAACTCAGTTCCACCACTATGAGCGGCTTGCTTCCTGCCTGAGGAGTTTCAATACTACTAGAAGGTGTTGTTAACAGTGGGTGGTGAAACAGTTGTAGGTTGTCAAAGACACATTTGATGGAGAGGTGTTTTCCTGCAGAAATTGCCCTCATGGGTGGAATGACATGAATAATTTTAACCAAACCTTGGTTTCTATATGAAACAGATTTGTTATATTTCAGTCTTATCTGAAGTGTCATATTTGGTTACAAACTAAACATCGAATACATTCAACTTTATATCTGACATTCTACAGGTGTCTTTTTTGACAGCTTATGCTTTTGTTTCAAAGTAGATTTGTTTAAGAGGACCAAATCAAATTAAAATCAATTCAAATCAAATCAAATGTTATTGGTCACATACACGTGTTTAGCAGATGTTAATGCGGTTGTAGCGAAATGCTCGACCGACCGACCGACCGACCGACAGACCGACCGACCGTGCCATCGGCAACATAGACCTGGAACTGTTGGGGTTAGGACCTTGTTTAACCATTAGGCATCCATCCTTGAGTAACTCTGGTCTGTAATCACTCATTCACTCAGGACTTATTCATTCATTCAGGTCTGTATATACATATTCATGTACAGTTGTTATATCATATCACGTGCAATATTGCTAGTAATTCTTGGACCTAACTTACGTAGTCAGTCACTCAGGAATGCATATTAGTATCCTGTCAGTTGTATCTTTTTTCATTGCTTTTAGTATATTGAATGTGCAATACGTGCAGTTGCCTGTAATTAAACCCTGCGCACTAAAGACTGTATTTTAAGGGAATTACTATTTTTTACGCCAAATTATATCATACGCACATTTAGCTATTTAAGTATCTCTTCCTGTCATTTACCTGTAGAGTTAATGTAACCATGCAAGTATTCACTTACCTGTAAATTTAACTGTATATTACCTGTGCAGTTATTTTAACAATGCAAAATATTCACTTACCTGTTCATTTAACCAGTCTGTATATTAAGAAACTATTATTACCCTCACTTATATCATACGCACTTTTAGCTATTGAAGTATTTCTCTGCCATCGACCTGTATAGTATAGTTAACCATCCAACAATGTATAGTGTACATATTCAGCCATTCACCCATACTATGCATACTATGTATTTTTATAGTTTTTTCCACTCCAGACATACAACCGCACTATGTATCATGTATCGTGTATCTGTCTTTTGTGTATTTTCTTTCTGGCATTTTGCGCTGTTCTGTGAAGGGAGTAGTACACAGCGTTGTACGAGATCTTCAGTTTCTTGGCAACTTTTTTCCAATCTTCCTCTGTCCAGTGTCTGTGTTCTTTTGCCCATCTTAATCTTTTATTTTTATTGGCCAGTCTGAGATATTACTTTTTATTTGCAACTCTGCCTAGAAGGCCAGCATCCCGGAGTCGCCTCTTCACTGTTGATGTTGAGACTGGTGTTTTGCGGGTATTATTTAATGAAGCTGCCAGTTGAGGACTTGTGAGGCGTCTGTTTCTCAAACTAGACACTCTAATGTACTTGTCCTCTTGCTCAGTTGTGCAACGGGGCCTCTCACTCCTCTTTCTATTCTGGTAAGAGACAGTTTTCTCTGTTCTGTGAAGGGAGTAGGGTTTTATAATGGTCAATTAGCCTTTTAAAATGATAAACTTGGATTAGCAAACACAACGTGCCATTGGAACACAGGAGGGATGGTTGCTGATAATGGGCCCCTGTACGGCTATGTAGATATTCCATTACAAATCAGCCGTTTCCAGCTACAATAGTCATTTACAACATTAACAATGTCTACACTGTATTTCTGATCAATTTTATGTTATTTTAATGGATTCTTTCAAAAACAAGGAACTTTCTATGTGACCCCATTTTGTACATTTTGTTTTTAAATATTGTTAGATATTCATATATCTCCAATGCTAACAGGATCCCCTTGGTAATGTTACATTTTATAAATATGTTCAGTCACTACTCCTGGAAAAGCATCAAAATGTGTAGCTACAAGTTTATAACTTGTGCAGTAGTCCCCCATAGAACGTCCCTCTACATCGGTCCATTTTCGCATGGCGATATCAAACATAAAACGTCCCTCTGCATCGGTCCATTTTCGCATGCTGGTATCAAACATAGATTCCACCCATAGAGTATATACTCTATATATATATATATTAAAGATTGATCTTAAACAGAGCCAGAGTGTTGAGTTGTCGTATTGTTCACCAACGTGACCTTTCCTTGGTCTCTGAGCAGAGTAATTCTCTCTCACATAGTCAAAGCTCTATTACCCCTCTTTGTTGGACCACAATAACTGGGGGCGAGAGGTTTCTCTGGCGCCGTTGACTGTCAGTGATTCAGTTTAGCTTTTTGTTTCTCCAAGGCCTAAGGAGGAAATATAATTGAGAAATCAGCAGGGTCCCTTCCTCCTCCTCAAAGTCATTGGCTTACATACTGTGTTCCCACACCAATCATCAGCTTAACGGCTTAGTCCTATTTGTACTTGAGGATTGTACGGATGGTGTCGCCTGCCTCCTTATCCTGGCAGGGGCTGTGAGGGAAAGTAGCAAAGTTTTGGTCTGGCATGCACAAAGTATTGATCTATTTGCAGTATTATTCCCTCACACAACTCAGACGATTACACGTGAAAGTGTGCAGCTGAAAAAGTACGGACAGGAATCAACCTTAGAAGAGAAGAGTTTTAGACCTCTCAAATAAGTAAAAAGGTTGACTGTGTTGATGACTAACCTTGATGTTTCTTATTTGGAATTATTCCTTCACATGGCTGTGATTGACAAGAAGTACTCAAAGCTTGAAACGTATTATGAACATATCGTAGCCTACAGCTATGGAAGCCAAGCGACCCTGATGGTAGAATACTGCTGATAGAACGGCAGAGGAGGAGGCAGTGTGTGATCGCAGGGCAATCTAAGGTCAAGGAGATGAAACATTTAGATGGGAAATATTATTTCAATTCTGTTAAAGTTTTGCTGCTTTCCAAAGGTTCATCCTCCTTTGGACATTCATGTTGAGTATCAACATGAATATGAAGGGCATTGAGGTACTTTCTATATTATATATTTGCGTATTGTGCATGTTATGTTAGGTGAATGTTTTTTTTTTTACGTATGGGATTCATTGTATTCCGCACTGGTAGATTGTCAAAAGGTGATTGCTTTCTGCTCCAATTCGAGCTACAATGAAAACAATGCTTACGTAACATATTGTTGTGTAATCTCTTTTAGGTTAAACGTGATGGGTCAACCCCTTGGAGATGTTATGATGTTATCAGGCTTACCTCTCTTTGTGAGGAAGAGCAAATGGAAGAACCTGACGTACAATATAAAATGGTCTTATTCAAGTATACCGTTCTGTGATTTTTGTAAACGTTGCTCCAAGAAGGTTAATTTAGAGCGATTGTGTCAATTTTAAAGTAAATGTGAATATTATTACTATTATTATATTTTTCAACATTTGTGGGAAACATCAAGTCTGACTATTTTAAATACTTTATATATTCATATACTGTGCCTGGGTTTTTCTTGTTTTAACATTAGCTGAAAACAAAATGTCCCAGCGGAACATTGCCTGAAGTTATGGAAACGGTCACCGTTTGCTGACTAAACACCTAAAGACCATATACTGTAGAATTGATTTGAATTCCCATCACATATTCCCGGTGCAGAACAAAAATGATATTTACAGCTTGTCGGTGTGAATCATAATTCGTTAACTGCCTGTCTGACTCAAAGAGGGAAACTTATATGACTTGTCAGGATTTTCTATGCTGACATTGTGAGAACCTCAATTGGGTATAAACAACAAGCAGGAGAAGGAGACACAGTAGCATACTTTAATTAACTGAACAATGACATTTATTTATAGACAGTTGCTGATTACGGTGCAGGCTTCTATCTCACCCATGAGCCATGAGCTAACATGCGGACACAAGATGATCAGAAGGGAGCATTTGCAGATTTCCCTTCCCAGCAATGGGATGATGGATATTAAACCCTGGCTATGGCTCTAATGCCAGGTGAAAAAGCATTAGAATAAAATAGGAATTCTGGGCTGGAACCTAGAATAGCATTCCGTATTCTTTAATTAAATCAATAAATTTGGCACAGCAGAAAGGTTTAGAAAGAGGAGCAGTTGGTGAATGGAAATGCATTAGACTCGCCCTTTCAAGGCTGTTTGTTTGAAATTGTTGTCAGATACCAGTTGAAAACCCTTCAAACTATAAAATGCTACTCAGATGAAGGCACGACTCATTCATCATTGGATCTACGATTAATACAATTCAATAAATAATTTTCTCTTAATGAGATTTCCTAATTTCACCTCTCCAAAATAAGGAGTAGATTGACATATCACTTATGTCACCAGATGGTTTATCAACAGTGTATTAGATTGACAGTGTATTAGGGAAATTCTAAATATATATATATATTTTCCAGCAATTCATAGTCGCCTTAATAACAAATGACATTGTCTGTGCCCCAAATGGCACCCTATGCCCTATATAGTGCACTACCTGGTCAAAAGTAGATAACCATTTGGGACGCATACATGATATTCACAAGTGATCAGGCAGTGGTTGATGAAGTAACAGTATAAAGGATTAACCAGCTGATTATTCTATGCAATAAAAGCAGATCAGATCTTGAGTGTCTCATATTTCTTTGAAAAGGGCTTGCTGTACATCATCTACAGGTGAATCACTACAGAGCCTTTTCTGTAATCCTCAGGCATCCAAACACTAATCTCCCCATCTGACTTGTATACTGAAGTTACAACCAAGTTGCTTAAGGAAGTGTGTGATAGATGTGGTTTACATGTAAGAGGAACAGAGGAACAATAAGATACCGATTTACAGTAATACAGTATACCATCTATCCAACAGACATTAGAGCTGTAAGGGTGACCTTTGACCTCTTGTTGACGGAGAGATTCAGTATACCATCTATCCAAGATGTATTAGAGCTGTAAGGGTTACCTTTGACCTCTTGTTGAAGGAGCGATTCAGTGTGTTTGGTGTCAGTACTGTTGTATTTGTTACGTCTTTAATAGTCAAAACACATACAACGAATCACTTGCTCTCTTTCCAGGCATGTTAAAATATAGATCTACATTCCTTTAGCAGAGATTTATGTAACTGCTTAATCTGACCTTGCCCTCTGACCTTGCCTCCGAATACATCAGGGGTGAACATCCCAAGAGTGACATGCTGTCTGCTATCAGCTTTGACTGCTGGCATAGGTTCTGGACAATATTCTAAACTGTCCTCTGGACCCATACAAAATTACTGAAAACACCATCACATTGCTATTGGGTGAATCTTCCTTTTAACAGTTAGGTATTATGACATGCAATTATTTTTTTTTACTGAGAATACATTTTTCACATGTATTACTTACTTTAAGGTTCCCCTTGGACGTTTCCTTCGTGAGATTAAAATAATAATTTCAAAGCAGTAAATAATCAGGTGAATAATTTATTGTAATCTGGCAATGCTGCGGTTGTTTATCGTATATTAATGTGCTACATCAGGGAGCAATTCTCCTCGGGCGGAGATTGAGGATCAGTTTCTCTCCGTCTGCAGAAGGGAACATGTAGTATCTGTCAGGATTCATGGAGCTGCTCAGTCACATGGGCTGTGATCATTCTGTCCCACAGACACCTTGTCACCACACCTGCTATTCTGAAGAAGAAACAGTTTAACTGACAATGCTTTTTAGATGTATTATTATAAAAAAAATGTTTTACCTTTATTTAACTAGGCAAGTCAGTTAAGAACAAATTCTTATTTACAATGACGGCCTACACCAGCCAAATTCGGACGACGCTGGGCCAATTGTGCGCCGCCCTATGGGACTCCCAATCACAAACTCTACTGTCAGCAGAGGGAGAATTCATGAGAAAGTGTTCCTTTTAATACTGTACCGATATAAAATGAGCTGTGCAGCTTGAAAAAGCCAGCATGAGCACACATAAAGCCGCTACCACATGATCACTTTTACAGACTCATCGTTTCATAATGCCAGGTGGTTGTGTTTATAAGGTGCTAGACCATATCAAACTTCATAAGAACATGTGTCAAGGAAAGGGTTGACATATTTTACGCAAATTATTGTAAAAGTGTGATTGGTTGCGGTGAGAAAGAACCTGTGCTCCAGTCCGTGTGCAGATGGATAAGATGTGAGCCATAGCGGTGGAGCTATGACATTGTTTATCGTGACTATTTCTTTCATGATTTGAGCTCAGTTGCGGTGACATACCTGGTCTTCTCGTTTCTAGGCATTTGTTCACTGTGTGTAGATGGAACATTTGTCTGTAAGTCATCAGAATGAGAGATTGGCTTCAGGCTCATTAGACAGAACAGCTGGTTGGGTAATGAACAGTGAACAGCAGATGTACAGTATATTGAGAATGTGACTATGATTGAAATGCGAGACAAAAAGATAAAATGGTAATACATCATTAGCTTGTGATGGTTAAATTACTATGAAAGTAGGACTTGTAGCTGATACTAAATACATGTTAAGTGCATTGTGTTACCCTTATTGTTTGTTTACATATTTTGAACTATTGCTTAATATAAAACCGAATGAAAAGTTCATGTACAGTATCATACAAAACCTTGGAACCACGGTGTCCCTCCCTTTCAGCCAAGTTATGTCAGCCAATCACGGAGGGGAGAGTTTGACATATTATTCTTACTAAGTGCCGTTTGAAAAGATTATGAAAAATGTATTTCCTAAACTCTTCAGCTTTATCAACTATCTGGTCTTCGCACACTAGAAATCCCAGCTGTCACTCAGAGTACTGGGTTGGTTCTGGCCATAATCCCTCACACCAACTCCTACAGTCCGCCTTAATGCTTAGCCAATTGTATCGTTATGTTATCCAACCATCCATTAAGCATCCCTGTCACTAACTCCAGAATGGGTCGACGTTTATCTCGAAGGAGCCAATAGCAACAGTTGAGGTAAAGGCACACAAAAAACTCAACAGCAACAAGACGATATCTAGTACGTTGTGAATCCATCAATGCAAACATTATTTTTCAATGTCAATACATGCATTAACATCTTGTCTTCATACTTGACTTGCAGTCATTTCAATGTTGTGATGAAACATCCTATTAGTCCTTGTTAAAGGACTTGCAACACCTATCATTTAATACCGTATAATGTACCTTGTATCTAATAGTACATCTAATATTCTGTCCCTTGCACTGTAGATTACATATAATATAACATATAATATTATACTGTACCTGACATACCTCTGTACTGTACTGAAGTGAGCAGGTGTCGTCTGAAGGCTCTATTTGCAGACGTGATTTGGTGTTAGTGAGCTCAGAGTGTCTGGAAGATAATGTGCTGGGATATAGTCATGCAGAGAGAGAGAGAGAGAGAGAGAGAGAGAGAGACTGGCCATACACAATCCTTTCAAACAGATGATCAAAATAAACTGTTCCCTGCCAATCGTTTATCATCCTTGTTGCTCCGTGGGTGTGGGTGTCAATGGCACCCTATACCCTATGTAGTGCACTACTTTTGACCAGAGCCCTATGGGTATCGGGTGGCATTTAGGACGCAGCCGGTGTCATTCTGCTGGGTTCAGGGAGAGGTGTTGGGGCAGATGAAGGGCAGACGGTTAGAACCCTTCATGTTTTCCTTAGTTTGACGGATGAGCCGTCACCTCAGAACTGTCTCATACTACGCTAGTAGATCATTTTGAACTGGCATGAAGTATGGCTATGTGTGTGGGCTGACAGGAAGAAACCCTAGTTTAATATACATCCATTGTGACACATTGTGACTGCCTCTGATGTAAGGTTTTTACAATGATTACATCATTACTTACATACAGTATATGTTCTCCACAGACTATCTATACTCTATTTGTCTAAAAGTTAAGGGAATTGTGATTTTGTGACATCCTCAATCACTGCGTTACACCCACAGAAGTCCATCTGTTAACTGCTCTCTGTCAGGAATAAATGAAGTGCGTTGCATGGCCGGCCCTGGCAGGTACAAATGTCTACACTAACCTTTCTGAGCGGTCGCAACCCTCGGGTCCGCCATTGAATTCATAATTAACTTGTGAGGAAATGTGGGCATTTTTCTATTACAAGAGACATCTTGTCAATTCCAATCCTGGCGGAGATAGTCACAGCACTTCCTGTTGAGAGAAAGGTCAATAGCTGAGTGTAATAACAGCTCCCACTGTGTTCTGATCAAGTACCAAAATGGGATTTATTTCCATATAATTTCCCCTCTCATTTCTCATTTGGTATATAGAAAATCAGGCCCTGATTGAACTGCCCGCTCTTAGGACCAATCCATCAAGAAGAAATATGAAAATGTAGTTTAAATAGTGACAAGAACAGAGATGTGCCTTTTCCTGGGCCAGCTAGGGACTAGGGACGGACGTGGACCAATACTGTCACGATGCGGAGTAATGGGACGATAAACGGAGCGCTGATGGAGCGTCATTCCTTTTTATTTTGGAGATGTCCTCACAAGGCACAAAATAACAGAAAAGGAGATGACTTACACAAACTAAACAAAACACTATACAAAGCAAAGTAACTCACGTGCTGAAACACAAGGCAGACACGAACAATGATCCACACACAGGTGGCTTTGTGTGGGGATTAAATACTATCCCCAATCAGAGACAACGCTAGACAGCTGTCTCTGATTGGGGATGATAATCTCCCTAATAATGTGTGAGAGCTTGGTTGTGTGCCTCTCTCCTCCCCTAGGTGGGAGTAAGAGGCCTTACCACAACCAAGCCCTCACAGTACCCCCCCCCTAAGGTGCGGACTCCCGACCGCACACATACAATCCCCCCTCTCCTGAAAGAAAAAAAAAATGTCCAAAACTAGGGGGGACATGGCGGGGTACTGAGGTGGTTGCTGGTGGGGGCTCCGGTTCCGGTTCCGGGCGTGGCACAGGCTGTGAGAGTAGCTTTCCTCCTACCTCTCCGTTGCACGCCCGGTCCGGTCCGGACCCCGGCGCGGTGGTTCCCCCCTCAGTACTCCCGCCATTCACCAAGTCCTGTCTGGACCCTGGTGCGGGAGCCCTCGACCCTGGAGAGGGGCTGACAACCGGCCCCGGACTGGGCACCGGTGGAGCGGACTGCTCCGTCACTGGAGCGACGTAGACGACCGACCCCGGACTGGGCACCGGTGGAGCGGACTGCTCCGGCACTGGAGCGGCGCAGACGACCGGCCCCGGACTGGGCACCGGTGGAGCGGACTGCTCCGGCACTGGAGCGACGTAGACGACCGGCCCCGGACTGGGCACCGGTGGAGCGGACTGCTCCGGCACTGGAGCGACACAGACGACCGGCCCCGGACTGGGCACCGGTGGAGCGGACTGCTCCGGCACTGGAGCGAAGCAGACGACCGGCCCTGGACTGGGCACCGGTGGAGGAGGCTCCAGCCCTTGAGCTGTGGCTGGAGGCTCCGGGCTGCTGACCTTCGCTGGAGGTGGCGGAACGCTGACCTTCGCTGGAGGTGGCGGAACGCTGACCTTCGCTGGAGGTGGCGGGGCGCTGACCTTCGCTGGAGGTGGCGGGGCGCTGACCTTCGCTGGAGGTGGCGGGGCGCTGACCTTCGCTGGAGGTGGCGGGGCGCTGACCTTCGCTGGAGGTGGCGGGGCGCTGACCTTCGCTGGAGGTGGCGGGGCGCTGACCTTCACTGGAGGCCTCGGGCTGCTGACCTTCACTGGAGGCCTCGGGCTGCTGACCTTCACTGGAGGCCTCGGGCTGCTGACCTTCACTGGAGGCCTCGGGCTGCTGACCTTCACTGGAGGCCTCGGGCTGCTGACCTTCACTGGAGGCCTCGGGCTGCTGACCTTCACTGGAGGCCTCGGGCTGCTGACCTTCTCTGGAGGCCTCGGGCTGCTGACCTTCTCTGGAGGCCTCGGGCTGTTGACCTTCTCCGGAGGTCTCGGGCTGCTGGCCTTCACAGGAGGCCTCGGGCTGCTGACCTTCTCCGGAGGTCTCGGGCTGCTGACCTTCACAGGAGGCCTCAGACTGCTGACCTTTACAGGAGACCTCAGGCTGCTGACCGTCACAGGAGGCCTCGGGCTGCTGACCTTCTCCGGAGACCTCAGGCTGGATGCCGTGCCCACCCTGGGCACCGACGCAGAGGTGGTCTTCAGCCCTGCAGCTGGTCTGGCTGTCGGCCCCAGACTGGGCACCGACACGCTATGGAGCTCCTGCTCCACAGCGGGACTGAACGTCGTGCCCACCCTGGGCACCGACGCAGAGATGGTTCCCAGCCCTCTGGTGGGGCTGGCTGTCGGCCCCAGACTGGGCACCGACACGCTATGGAGCTCCTGCTCCACAGCGGGGCTGAACGTCGTGCCCACCCTGGGCACCGACGCAGAGATGGTTTCCAGCCCTCTGGTGGGGCTGGCTGTCGGCCCCAGACTGGGCACCGACACACTATGGAGCTCCTGCTCCACAGCGGGGCTGAACGTCGTGCCCACCCTGGGCACCGACGCAGAGATGGTTTCCAGCCCTCTGGTTGGGCTGGCTGTCGGCCCCAGACTGGGCACCGACACGCTATGGAGCTCCTGCTCCACAGCGGGGCTGAACGTCGTGCCCACCCTGGGCACCGACGCAGAGATGGTTTCCAGCCCTCTGGTTGGGCTGGCTGTCGGCCCCAGACTGGGCACCGACGCGCTATGGAGCTCCTGCTCCACAGCGGGACTGAACGTCGTGCCCACCCTGGGCACCGACGCAGAGAGGGTTTCCAGCCCTCTGGTTGGGCTGGCTGTCGGCCCCAGACTGGGCACCGACGCGCTATGGAGCTCCTGCTCCACAGCGGGGCTGAACGTCGTGCCCACCCTGGGCACCGACGCAGAGAGGGTTTCCAGCCCTGTGGTTGGGTTGGCTGTCGGCCCCAGACTGGGCACCGACGCACTATGGAGCTCCTGCTCCACAGCGGGGCTGAACGTCGTGCCCACTCTGGGCACCGACGCAGAGATGGTCTCCAACCACAGAGCTGTGCTGGCGACCGTCGCGGTAGCCTCCGTGCGAGGAATAGGCACGGGGCGTACTGGACTGGGGGAACGCACCACTGTTCTGATGCGAGGCGCTGGCACAGGTCGCACCGGGCTGGGGAAACGCACTGTTGGGTTGTTGCGTTTAGCTGGCACGGGTCGCGCCGGGCTGGGGAAACGCACCGTTTGGCTGGTGCGCGGAGCAGGCGCGGGCCGTACCGGGCTGGGGAAACGCACCGTTGGCTGGGTGCGTTTAGCTGGTATGGGTCGCACCGGGCTAGTGTTGCGCACCGATGGTTTGGTGCGCTGAGTCGGTCTCCTCCTCCTCCGACTCTGGACCGGCGCTGGAGGCACCGGACTGGGAACTGGCGCTGGAGCACGACTGTCCCTGTCGTGCCTACTCCACCGCCAATCCCCATCCTGTGAGGGTTCTTCCGGGAACCCCCACGAGTGAGGGAACAGAAGCACATCGTCGTCGTCTTCCTCCGACTCCTCTATGTACTCCCGCTCCCATGGCTGTAGGGGCTCCTCCTGGAACCCCCACGAGTGCAGTGGTCGGGGCTCTTCTCCCTCGATCCCCGACCACCCCCATAGCCCCCCCCCAAAATCAGTTTGGGGGGTTTTCTGGGCTCCAGGCTGGACCTCAACTCTAGCCCGGTGACGTGTCCTCCGTCTCCGGCGCCTCGGCTGCTCCGGACCCCAGCCTTCCTCCACCGCATGATAATGGTAGACATCCTCTTTCGATAATTTCCCCATATCGTAGAGGATGTCTACCAATGTCTGCTCTCGCTGCGTCCCAGGGTGGTGGATCATTCTGTCACGATGCGGAGTAATGGGACGATAAACGGAGCGCTGATGGAGCGTCATTCCTTTTTATTTTGGAGATGTCCTCACAAGGCACAAAATAACAGAAAAGGAGATGACTTACACAAACTAAACAAAACACTATACAAAGCAAAGTAACTCACGTGCTGAAACACAAGGCAGACACGAACAATGATCCACACACAGGTGGCTTTGTGTGGGGATTAAATACTATCCCCAATCAGAGACAACGCTATACAGCTGTCTCTGATTGGGGATGATAATCTCCCTAATAATGTGTGAGAGCTTGGTTGTGTGCCTCTCTCCTCCCCTAGGTGGGAGTAAGAGGCCTTACCACAACCAAGCCCTCACAAATACTGCCAAGACTGAACAGAAATCTCACCATAAGACAATGGACTTCATCCACTGGTCACATACTGTAGAGAACTTAGTCCTGCAGTGCGGTGCCCATTTTATGTACTCTTGTCACGGTGCGTAGGCAGGACACGAGGGGCAGAGCCGAAAAATATAAAGACATTCCTTTTATTGTAATTCAAAAACAACAAAGGAGAGATAGCAACCACGAACTGGTGTGAAACACAGATCCACAACGCAGGTGGAAAATCATGAACTTAAAAAGGATCCCCAATTAGAGACAACAGAATGCAGCTGCCTCAAAAACCAAACATAGAGTTCACTAGAACGCTACTGTCAAGCCCTGACCGTGACAACCATAGAGAAGCCTAGAGGCCTCTCTACAGCCAGGACCTGACAAAGCTGCAGTATTTTATTTGATCTCAAACTAAAACACAAAGGAAAGTAGTCAGCCACGTCCACAAAACATTCATGTTTTTCCGACATAAACTGTGGAGGTTATCTGTGTTTTGTCTGTGTTTTGAATATTTAGTATTGGTACGACATGGAATGTAATACACTGATAGGTGATCAAGTAAAGAAATTGAGAAGAAAGAAGAAGAAATAAAAAAAAATAGATGAATAATGTGAAAGGCTGGTGAGATTGTTATGTGGATTCAGTAGTTGTAGAAGTTGTGTGACTAACGGCTGGGACAGTAGAATACTGTTTGATGATATTACATTATTGCATTACACACAAACACACACACACACACACACACACATACACACACACACACACACACACACGAGTATGATGTTATGACAAACCTTTATGGCTTGTAAACCTACTAATGGAGCACGTACAATACAAAATGAACCTGTTGAAGACAGCAACCCTGTTAAACGTAGACTGTTTATTTTGCCCTGAGAGAATGCATCTCCAATCTTAACCTCCTTCGGGGTTCATCGGAGGTTATTTGAAGTTCTCAGTTGAGTTGTATTTAGAGTATCCTTGGGAAGACCAGTGGGTTTGTTTCTTTGTACTAGAAGCCAGGGTTTCAATTGGCCGAGAACGTTCCAAAATGGACACACTACAGCTCACATTGTACCGATACATACTGACGTAAAATGAATCCTTAGATGATCCGGTTATTAGCCAATGCCAAGATATGTAAACAAAGTCCATCATGTTCAAGTCTACCACATGTACACTATGTATACAGCGGTATGTGGACATCCCTTCAAATTAGTGGATTTGGCTATTTCAGCCACACCCGTTCCTGACTGTTGTATAAAATCGAGCACACAGCCATGCAATCTCCATAGAATGGACTTATTGAAGAGCTCAGTGACTTTCAATGTGGCACCGTCATAGTCTGTCCTCTGTTGCAACCCTCCCAACCGAGTTTCAACCTGCCTCTGGAAGCCACGTCACGGGAGCTTAATGAAATGGGTTTCCATGGCAGAGCAGCCGCACACAAGCCTAAGATCACCATGCGCAATGCCAATTAAATAATGGCAAGCGTTGGCTAGAGTTGTGTAAAGCTTGCCACCATTGGACACTGGAACGTTCTCTGGAGTGATGAATTACGCTTTAACATCTGTCAGTCCGACGGACCAATCTGGATTTGGCGGATGCCAGGAGAACACTACCTGCACCAATGCATAGTGCCAACTGTAAAGTTTGGTGGAGGAGGAATAATGGTCTGGGGCTGTTGTTCATGGTTCGGGCTAGGCCGCCTTAGTTCCAGTGAAGCGAAACCTTAACGCTACAACATAAAATGACATTCTAGACGATTCTGTACTTCCAACTTGGTGGCAACAGTTTGGGGAAGGTATTTTCCTGTTTCAGCATGATAATGCCCCTGTGAAGAAAGCAAGGTCCATACAGAAATGGTTTGTCGAAATCAGTGTGGAAGAACTTGACTGGCCTGCACAGAGCTCAGACCTCAACCCCATCAAACATCTTTGGGATGAATTGGAATGCCGACTGTGAGACAGGCCTAATCGGCCAACATCTCTGTCCAACCTCACTAATGCTCTTGTGGCTGAATGGAAGCAAGTCCCAGCAGCAATGTTCCAATATCTAGTGGAAAGCCTTCCCAGAAGAGTGGAGGATATTTGACACACATGACATGATTGCAGTGTGCATGTTAATTTATACAGTCATTAAAATGCAACATGTCTTCACCTGCGATTTGAACAACCTCTTGGTTCACAGCATTCCAATATTCCTGCTATGCCACCATGTCTGTGACAATCACTAATTTCCACCTGTATTGCTAGACTTTGTACTTCAAAGGAACTGTCAGCTCTGTTAAAAGTACACTCGTAAAAACTATTGTATTTCTCATAGTGATTAATGAGTAACATTAAAACTGAGTAATATGGTGTTGAGTAATAATTACTATATAAATGAACATGCACAATGTAATCAAGTGTGTCGAATATGTATGTTGAAACATGTGTAACCAGTTGCACAGCCTTTTTTATACAGCTAAGATGCCCAAATAATACTCTATAGTTTAATTTATGAGACAAGTTGAGAAAACAAATCATTCTAAATTTAGTTGGAGCTAAGTTTGGGTTAAAATGTGTTGTTGTTCAGTTAACACTTGGACCGAAAAGTTGAGTAAACAAAAATTATTATTACATAATAATAATTAGTTGAAACAACAAACATGTTTTACAGTGTATTTTACAGTGTTCATCCCTGTATTACATGTTAAAACCTGCATGTATAATTATCTGTGAAGAGTAAAGCTGAACAGGTAAGTTCTATGTATTTAAACCTGCATGTATAATTATCTGTGAAGAGTAAAGCTGAACAGGTAAGTTCTATGTATTAAAACCTGCATGTATAATTATCTGTGAAGAGTAAAGCTGAACAGGTAAGTTCTCTTGACAGTTTCCAGCAGGTGAAAGTTTAGAGAGCTTCAGCTGGCCTAATGAAGGTGGTGGCTCATTTCCAAGGTCTTACATCAAAATACAAATGTATCCTTCCTGCAAATATTCTATAAATAACTATCATTATTGAAATATGACATCCAGATTTTTTTTGCATAGAGACTGGCCTACTTCATTTAGAAGATCTAATCAATTTTCATGAGCAAGCGTTAGCTGGACTAGGAGTCCAGTTCAGATCGGACAGTTTTCCAGATACTGCATAGATAGGGGTTTTGTGGTGCGGAGTCTGTACATTAGAAAAGGCTTCTGAACTGAAATCAGAGTAATTTCAAATGGATTTTTAAGAAATTATGAACATTTAATAAGTAGGCAAGTCTTTACTTATTCTAAACAGAATATTTTATTTGAGCCTATAATTCCATTCCCTCTCTTTCTTCCATCCAAATAATAGATACGGAGTATACCATCTAACAATTATATTCTCCATTATGTCAGGTCTCGCAACTGGCAATTATAACTGACCTTTATATCACAGTGGAAGCACTGATCTAGCAGAAAAGGTTATCCTGTGTGAACTCTCCATTCATATACACAGTATGCTCGGGCCAAGTTATCACGACGTCCCAAATGGCACACTTTACCTTATATAGTGCACTACATTCGTCCAGAGCCCTTTTAGCCATGTGATCAAAAGTAGTGAACTATAAATGGATTAGGGGCCATTTGGGACACAGGCATAATTTGTGTAGCTAAGCAGTATCCATCAGCCACCAATTCCATTATATTATTACCATGTTATTATGATGATGTCTCGTTACGTAGCAGGAAGTCATGATGAGCAGGTTTTTGGGTGTTTTATTCAGCCCCTAAGGACACTTTACTTGACTGAATGGCAGGGTAAATATTAACGGAGCCTGTCATGAAGCTACAAGCAGTTCCACTAGAGTTCAAACACATCTCACCCTTGACTTTGACGCCAACTCCTTGTGACCTTGAGGATGACCTAACATGGACACCGTATCCATGGTCTCTCTTGAACCTGAAGTGAATAGGGACATACAGAATGAGGATGTTCAACAGAACTGACCCCGAGTTAGATTAATTAAAACGCATTAATTGGGAATATATCACCAGCCCTCCGAATGTCTTAGTGGCCACTTGACCTTTTACCAAGAGATGTTGTTCCATCTTCAGATCATATTTTAATGACAGTCAGTTATCTGACTGTCATTAGATCTCACTTGAGACTTCATAATGGTGAAAACTATTCAACCGAGCTGTACAATACTGCCATACAAACACATGTTAGTCAGCCTTAAAAAAGGTGTTTTCACAGAAAATAACAAAATATATATTTTTGGGGAAGGTTGAGCCAATTGAAAGGCTATTGTAATCCTTTATGAATAAAAACATAATCATTTTGACAATGAGGTAGTTCAGGAAAAAAAAGTACATTGAAAAGGTAGATTTAATTCATAACGTCCTGGGTTTTAAGACTGTCTTAAAATAGTTTTTCTCATGGTGTGTAATGTGGGTCTAAACGTGTCTGCTAAAATTACCTTAAAATTAATACATGAATGTGCACTAAGAGCCTTGGAAGGGAAGATACATCTTCCTGTTTCCACGGGAACATGCAAATACACTCAACAACTGTGTTTCTCTATGTGTGAGTTGATTTTGCATGCCATCTGAGACACAGGGCTGTAATGTAATGGAACAAATAAATGACCTTGCCTGAGCCACTAATGGCACCATATTCCCTATATAGTGCACTACTTCTGACCAGGGCCCGTAGGGTACACCCATGGGGCTCTGGTCAAAAGTAATACATTATAAAGGGAACAGGGTGCCATTTGGGACACATGCCCTGATGAGTACAGCCTGGCTACAACAGAGTAGAGGGAGGATGCAGAGGTACACTTTTGACTTTCCTACTCTGCAGAGCCATCAGCAGACTAATATCAGTAAGGGGTCATTAGAGCTGGAATCCAACTGTAGAAAGGAGATTTTTGCAACATTAAATTTAACACTGCCAATCCAGTAAATAATTTTCTAGTTATAGCCTTGATCACTTTACAAAAAATGAACTAAATGACATTTTGCTAAAAGATTTGTTTTGGAGAATGGAGAGGCTAAATGTGGGCATCCATCCACTGGACAAAAATATAAAACGCAACATGTAAAGTGTTGGTCCCATGTTTCATGAGCTGAAATAAAACAATAATAAACATCCCAGAAATCTTACAAATGCAAAAATTGCCAAGATAATCCATCGACCTGACAGTTAAGGCATATTAAGAAGCTGATTAAACAGCATAATCATTACACAGGTGCACCTTGTGCTGGGGACAATAAAAGGCCACTCTAAAATGTGCAATTTTGTCACACAACACAATGCCACAGATGAGTTTTGAGGGAGTGTGCAATTGGCATGCTCACTGCAGGAATGTACACCAGAACCTTTCCAAGATAATTGAACGTTCATTTCTCTACCATAAGCCAACGTCGTTTTAGAGAATTTGGCAGTACGTCCAACCGGCCTCATAACCACAGACCACGTGTAGGCACACCAGCCCAGTTGCGTTTATATTTTTGTTCAGTATAAATTCAAGTGCACTGATGGTTAACTTACATGCTCAGGTATTTATCATATGACACCATCTATCCTTTATGAGATTTGACAGAGATTAGGTGAAAATAACCCAAAAAGAACCTGAAAATGTTACATTTGTCAAGTAACACTTGTAGTAAAGATACATTCAATAAAGTAATAATACCAACATTTTGGTTCATAATCTGCAGTTCAATGTCAATGTTTTATATGCCATTTAACTCAATGTGTTAACTAAACCACACGCGTTGTAACAGGTTTTACACATATTGATAAGGGTCGAAAAATGACTGAACATATTGACAGTTTAAATTCAATGAGTCATTCAAGGAGTCTTGTGTGGTTTGACAAACGTAATAAATTGCCATCCCATTATGCTTAGAGAAGCGCTTGGGAAATTAGACAATCAATTGATGAAATAATGGATCTCTGATGCAACTCCAAAAAGGTGTCATACGTTTAAAATAGTTGTCAATTTCTGCAATCAACATATTCTCATTACTGATTATTTGTACCCTCATCTGAATCAATACTCTATAGACAAGTGTACATGTTATCTTCAGATATCAAGCATCTCAGAAATCAAATCCATTATTCTCTGCCATAATAGGCTATTATGCCATAATATTCTCTGCCATAAAAAAACAATAAAACACCAACAATGAGTCAGTTCTGAACCAAAGAGTAAAAAATAAATGTTAAGGATGTTTTCTGGGAAGGAGCATTTTTTAAAGCACTTTCTTTGTCTATGAGCTGAACTAGCTGACGTGGAATTAACTTGGATAAGGAGACAACACAGGGCCAACCGAGTTTATTAAAGAAAGCTGGATCAGATGTTAATGATTATGGATTTGCAGGGATGGTGTGGAATTCATAATCATTGTACCTGAAGAGTGTTCAACTTCACTCCTGGAACTTTTAGAATTTAAACCGTAGAATTTAGCGTTTACAGAGATGTAACTCTTTGCTATGTGAAATAATCCAGTGAACATCCTTCCCAGGCATTATGACTAACAGGCCGGCAGCTAGTCGAGTGGTTTCTGTGTACTACTTTTCACTCTATGGGCCCTGGTCAAAGTCCTGTACCGTAAATGGAATAGGGTGTAATTTGGGACGCTGCCATAGAGACATACGGTCAGTATTTGTTAAGGGTGAATATAGGGTACTTAATATTTCCAGTCCGTTCACATGAATCTGTAGAACTGGATTGTCAGGCTGCTAGAACAAGGCTGTAATGATGATGAGAGATAGTACCTGAATGTGGTGAACACATACTGTAAACCAGACCGATGTATTAGGTGAACTAGATAATAGGAACAACAATGGTAACCATCATTCATCAGCCCTAAACAATTACATTCAGTGAACAGTACCATGTGACAGACTGTTTTCTTACTTGTAATCAATGCACACTAGTGATGCAAGGGTTAACTCATATGGTAATTAAATGTTGTGTGGCTGAAGGGCAGGTGGGTGGCGGGCGGGCAGGTTGAATAAAAATAAACATTACTTAAAAAATGCCATGACTGTATAATTGTTGTGTAATTTATACAGGTTATTCATTATTTTAGGTTATCTGGTATTACTGCATAAGCCTAAACTTTAGGGCTTAACTGTATGCGCAACAAATAGCCTACCCAGACAATCGCCAAATAATGCTTTTCAGAACGGGCAGGAAAGGTTTAGGTCAATCAATGAAGGCAATAAGGACATTGTCAAAGTTTAATTCAATAAGACAAACGCTGTGAAAGAAGAGATGAAAATAAAGAGAAGGGGGGTCAGAAAAGTAATGTTTGGAAAAGATGTGGTGAAGTGGTGAAAGAGGATGATGGCAGTGCCTGCTATGTTATGTGTGATGATTGTGATGCGCTATACAAATGCGACACAGTGCCGGTGCGTGCATTTCTGCCGCTCTAGGCACAACACAATTGTGCTACAGTTTGGGTGGTTTAGACATGGTTTTACAGTGTACTGTTGCAGCTCAGCTATGAGAAGATGGCATGAGACAGAGATTGATTTAACAGAGAGTTCCTGTGCTCCATACACCGCACGACTCCAGGAACGTCACACTTTATTATCCGCCTTCAACTTTTGACGACGAACCTAACCTCCGGCCATGCAAGGCTCAATATTTTTTCTGAGGTCTTGGCTGATTTCTTTTGATTTTCCCATGATGTCGAGCCAAGAGGCACTAAGTTTGAAGGTAGGCCTTGAAATACATCCACAGGTACACCTCCAATTTGCTCAAATTATGTCAATTAGCCTATCAGAAGCTTCTAAAGCCATGACATAATTTTCTGGAATTTTCCAAGCTGATTAAAGGCACAGTCAACTTAGTGCATGTAAACTTCTGATCCACTGGAATTGTGATATAGTGAATTATAAGTGAAATAATCTGTCTGTAAACAATTGTTGGAAGAATTACTTGTGTCATGCACAAAGTAGATGTCCTAACCGACTTGCCAAAACTATAGTTAGTTAACATGAAATCTGTGGTTGAAAAATGAGTGGTTGAAAAATTATGTTAAGGACTTCAACCTAAGTGTATGTACATTTCCGACTTCAACTGTATATCAACGGCCTACATGTATCGACTTTCACAGTGAATGCTTTTGTTTATACGTTTTGTGCGAATTAATTGAACATCGACAAAATGAATCATTAAAAAACATTGTGCCTCTGGAATAACGGCATTCTTGGGTAATAAATGCATAACCAACGTTCTCTTGTAATAGGGAGACATTTACTCTGCACATGCTCAGTTTATTCCTGAACCCTTATGTGAAAAAGCAAGTCCCTCTGCAGATTCTATTGACAGAAATTAGATTTTTAGGTAAGAAAGTAATTATTTTGACCTAATTTATTTTTGTGATGGCATCAACTGATTTGTAGTTCCATTCACCAAACATATATCAGGTTTATAACCACCTCTCCAGCTGCCTCCCAGGCCACCTCTCCAGCTGCCTCCCAGGCCACCTCTCCAGCTGCCTCCCAGGCCACCTCTCCAGCTGCCTCCCAGGCCACCTCTCCAGCTATCTTCCACAAACCTAATTACTCTTCTGATGTCAACCCAGTTGATGTACGCCCCTACCTAAAAGCAGGGCCAGGGATATTACAACAAGGCGTAAGAAGAGGAGAAAAACTGTGATTTTGACGGACACACCATCAAGCAGCACTGGAAGAGCATAAAAAGGAAAGCAGTCAGAAGACAAAAATAATAATTGCCCTGCCTAAAAAAACAGCTGTAAAGAAGCAAGCCAAGAAAAACCACACTGAACAACAACAAATTGTCCTGCTTAAGAAAAGAGCCAAAACAAAGCACATTGAACCAGAATATTCATAATCCTCCAACGAGGATTGGAGGATGATGGGCCAACCAAGCCTGTACCCCAGGACAGCCATACCACTGTCACAATTGATTAAGTGAACATGTCCAACATTCAGTCACACACACACACACACACACACACACACACACACACACACACACACACACACACACACACACACACACACACACACACACACACACGCACAAACGTTCAGGTGTTTAGTTTAGCCTCGTTGTTGATTGGTTGAGAAAGATAATTTAGATAATTTATTTTATTTATATTTATTATTATTCAATGTTGTTCTCATGATAACAATTAAGGCGTACAATAATTAGTTGATTGCCATGATTTATTCACCCCAAGCACTTTTACAACTAACCCAGACCATGAGGTCAATTGTACCACTTCACTCCTTGTATTTAAGACAACACCATGCATTTGCAGTTTGATTTACATGTATAATAACCACACCAATTTGTAAAGGACAGATCTAGGTTGTTTGTATCGAGTTTTGAATACACTATCATAAATTATCTCTGAGAAACTGACAAAAAGGTGAAAAGTGTTATTATCCATCCCCGGTCTCCCCTACTATTCCCATGCGGATAGGACTATAGTCTTAATCATAACTCTTGTAGAATTAAGCATTTCTTGCAATAAAAGTCTACACCAAATGTTGGCAAAATTTGGGCTTGTGAACATGAGTGGAGGAAAATGATTTATTTCTTTCTGCATCTTGAGAGAATGCATTGCTCAGTTAGACACCATCTGGAGAGGTGCTGTCTTCATCATAAAAACATCATAAAAGCTGATACTATTTCAACCACATAAAATATGCATCGAAGAAAAACTGAAATCTTATAAGAAACACGTTTGGTAGTTTTCACAGCTTTATTTTGCCTTATAATCGGTCTAACTGATGAAATTTGGATATTTTGCACAGAAAATCTTTCCCGTTTTTTTAACTTAGCTTTATTGTATTTTCTCCCTGTCCCTAAACGTCTTTGTATTTTCTCCCCGGTCCCTAAACGTCTTTGTATTTCTCCCCGGTCCCTAAACGTCTTTGTATTTCTCCCCGGTCCCTAAACATCTTTGTATTTTCTCCCTGGTCCCTAAACATCTTTGTATTTTCTCCCCGGTCCCTAAACATCTTTGTATTTCTCCCCGGTCCCTAAACGTCTTTGTATTTCTCCCCGGTCCCTAAACGTCTTTGTATTTCTCCCAGGTCCCTAAACGTCTTTGCTCTGCGATTACAGAGAAACTTCATCTATGTCAACTAGATTGAAGCAGGGCCGTAATTATAATATATTGGTAGACACAGATATGCTCAAAATGTCCCCCAATATATTGATATAAATATATATATATATATATAAACGTGTTATCCTACGACAGGCAACTACGCACCGCCGACCGAAATAATCATTAGCAAATGTAATCATAATCATAACTAAACTGAACAAATTGCCTTTATTATTACTACCGGTTCTAGTATTACGGTGTAATGCAGTTCTGCGTGTGGTTTGTCCAAGTGGTGTTGCCGTACCCCAGCAGAAGTGGATACAAATGTTATTGGTGAAAACGGGCCGAATTGCGAGTGCTACTCAATCAACCATCACTAACGTTAGCTATCATAGATAAGTTACCTGGGAAGTTAATTAACCAAACATTCACCCAGCCACTAATCAACTAACGTTCATGTCTTTATTACGTTATATTTGTCAGAAAGTCTGAGTCGAGTGTCAATCATTTCTGTTGCGCTGCATGTTTAACTATAATACTGTATATACTGTTAAAACCAATTAATGACACCACAACAGTCTAATTCTAATGTTAATTTAAGCTGAGATATTCCTCTAAGTATGGCTTCTCATGTGTATTTCAGATAATACAATCAAGCAAGTAGAGCGAGTTTGAGACAATGACAGACAGAGAGAGAGAGGGCAGACAGGCAGGCGAAGATGAAGGTGCAGGAGAGGGAGGGGAGGAGCTTGGACCTCGCCCAAATCAGCCATATGTGAATGTCATACCTAGTCAAACCCTATCAAATAGGACACTACTTTCAGGAGAAATGGTTTAAAGATTATACTTTGCTCCGTTACAGCCCCTCCTTAAAGGTGGTCCTCCGTTTCTATGGTGCTAAATCCTTTGCAACACAAAAGTCTAAGCTTGCGTCAAAAGCAGATTCAGCTTTTTTCAAGACTGGCTTTCAAAATTGGAAGAAGGCGCTGGTGAAATTTAGTGCAGCCAGTGTCCCAAATTAGTTGTGATGACTCGGATTCAGGAGCCAAAGCCTGTTAATGTGCAACTTTCACGTGAGCTTGAAAGACAGCAGCAACAACTGAGGAGAAATCTTCTGAAGATTGTTGGGGGTGTGAAGTACTTGGGGCGGCAAGGTCAGGCTTTTCGAGGCGTTGATAAGGAGAGTGGGAATTTCAGCGATCTTCTAAAGCACAAGGCAGAGAGCGATGCAGAGCTGACCACCTGGCTGAAAGGTCACTTTGAATTCACCAGTCCCCAAATGCAGAACAACATGTGATGTGATGATGCGTCTAGGCCTTCCTCTGTCCCAACTTCGAGGACAAACCTATGACGATGCCGCAAACATGGCTGGACGATTGATTGCAGGGGGTGCAAGCCATTTTAAGGAAAGGCTATGTATTGTCACTGTGGTCCACAGTGTGTGAACTTAGTTACGCAGGCTACCTGTGTAGCCTCTCCGCTAGTAAGAGATTCAATGGGTCTGGTGCATGAGTTGGGGGACTTCTTTAATCAAGTTCAAGGTGCTTTTCCAGGAAATCGCAAAATCAAAGCATGATTTCACCTCGTTGAAACCTCTCTGTCCCACCAGGTGGACTGTTCGCACCCCTGCCATCCGCTCAGTTCTCAGCCAGTATGAGTCAGTGCTGACAGCCCTTGAAGAAATGGCATCATGCAGCTCATCTGACACTTCAACTAAGGCTAATGGTCTTCATGGAACATTTCTAAAAGGGAACACTGTGCTCGGCATTGTAATGGCTGAAGACCTGATGGGGGATTTGGAGTGCCTGAACACCTCCCTGCAACTTAGGAAACAGACCGTTTCAGGCATGTTGGAGGCTGTGGACCAAGTCAAAACAAGCATGCAGGACAAGCGAACGGAGGAGAACTTTGATGTCTTGTTCGCAAAAGCAACTTCTATGGCAACAAAGTTGGACCTACTGTACAACCTGTTCAGGTGCCTCATATCCACAAACCTACAAAGCGTTACAGCAGTCAGGCTGCAGCCCATATCCATCCGGATGCTCAGTCTTTGTACAGAGCCCAATTCTACAACGCCTTGGACACAGTGAATACTCAATTCATTGACAGGTTTGATCAAGCTGGATTCCACAAGCTACAGCAGCTTGAAAATGTGCTGCTACTCGGAGACATGGACAAGGTGGTAGACGAGTACTGCAGGTGCAGCTGAGAGGTCTCTTCAGTCAGGTGGAAGCTTTAGTAAGGCTTCTGCTGGTCGTCCCTGCTTGCTCTGTAGACGCTGAGAGGAGTTTTAGTGCCCTGAGGAGGCTTAAGACATGGCTTAGATCATTGATGAGTCAAACAAGGCTGAATAATGTGGCCATGTGTCACGTGCACAAGGAGAAACTGGACAGACTGGACCTTTGAAGGAATATGGTAGTCAATGATAAGCGCAAAACGGCTTTTGGATCCTTTGCTTGAAGAATGGCAAGTCAAAACACATGTCATTGCCTGGAGAGGAGATGAGAGGATAGGAGAGGAGAGGAGGAGAGAGGGCTGGAGAGGAGAAGAGGGGAGGAGAGCAGAGCAGAGCAAACACCCCTGCTGCCCACCCAAGTTTATTTGTAAATAAAGACAATGATTTGCTAAACTTTGGCCACAATATCATAATATCTTGTCTTCATATAACAATATCTGGACTTGTCTTCATATAACAATATCTGGACTTGTCTTCATATAACAATATCTGGACTTGTCTTCATATAACAATATCTGGACTTGTCTTCATATAACAATATCTGGACTTGTCTTTATATAACAATATCTGGACTTGTCTTCATATAACAATATCTGGACTTGTCTTCATATAACAATATCTGGACTTGTCTTCATATAACAATATCTGGACTTGTCTTCATATAACAATATCTGGACTTGTCTTCATATAACAATATCTGGACTTGTCTTCATATAACAATATCTGGACTTGACTTCATATAACAATATCTGGACTTGTCTTCATATAACAATATCTGGACTTGTCTTCATATAACAATATCTGGACTTGTCTTCATATAACAATATCTGGACTTGTCTTTATATAACAATATCTGGACTTGTCTTCATATAACAATATCTGGACTTGTCTTCATATAACAATATCTGGACTTGTCTTCATATAACAATATCTGGACTTGTCTTCATATAACAATATCTGGACTTGTCTTCATATAACAATATCTGGACTTGTCTTCATATAACAATATCTGGACTTGTCTTTATATAACAATATCTGGACTTGTCTTCATATAACAATATCTGGACTTGTCTTCATATAACAATATCTGGACTTGTCTTCATATAACAATATCTGGACTTGTCTTCATATAACAATATCTAGACTTGTCTTCATATAACAATATCTGGACTTGTCTTCATATAACAATATCTGGACTTGTCTTCATATAACAATATCTGGACTTGTCTTCATATAACAATATCTGGACTTGTCTTCATATAACAATATCTGGACTTGTCTTCATATAACAATAACTGGACTTGTCTTCATATAACAATATCTGGACTTGTCTTTATATAACAATATCTGGACTTGTCTTCATATAACAATATCTGGACTTGTCTTCATATAACAATATGCATAGATTTCTGTTTATATGATTATGGTTGTACTTTATTCATCCCTAATCTCTGCCATTACATACAATGAAACAAGGAAAGGTAAAAAGCATGGTAATACAATACACTATTAGACATTACTGTAATACAATACACTATTAGACATTACTGTAATACAATACACTATTAGACATTACTGTAATTCAATACACTATTAGACATTACTGTAATTCAATACACTATTAGACATTGCTGTAATTCAATACACTATTAGACATTACTGTAATACAATACACTATTCGACATTACTGTAATTCAATACACTATTAGACATTACTGTAATTCAATACACTATTAGACATTACTGTAATTCAATACACTATTAGACATTACTGTAATACAATACACTATTAGACATTACTGTAATACAATACACTATTAGACATTACTGTAATTCAATACACTATTAGACATTACTGTAATTCAATACACTATTAGACATTACTGTAATACAATACACTATTAGACATTACTGTAATTCAATACACTATTAGACATTACTGTAATACAATACACTATTAGACATTACTGTAATACAATACACTATTAGACATTACTGTAATTCAATACACTATTAGACATTACTGTAATTCAATACACTATTAGACATTATTGTAATACAATACACTATTAGACATTACTGTAATACAATACACTATTAGACAATACTGTAATACAATACACTATTTTACATTATTGTAATACAATACACTATTAGACATTATTGTAATACAATACACTATTTGACATTATTGTAATACAATACACTATTAGACATTATTGTAATACAATACACTATTAGACATTACTGTAATACAATACACTATTAGACATTATTGTAATACAATACACTATTAGACATTACTGTAATACAATACACTATTAGACATTATTGTAATACAATACACATTAGACAATATTATACATTATTGTAAAAAATGTAAAAGTAATACAAAATAATCCATATGTTAGTGAATTTTTAAATATTTGTTTTTCTGGGGGGTTAGGGTTAGGGTTAGGGGGGGTTAGGGTTAGTGTTAGGGTTAGGGGGGGGTTAGGGTTAGTGTTAGGGTTAGGGTTAGGGTTAGTGTTAGGGTTAGGGTTAGTGTTAGGGTTAGGGTTAGGGTTAGGGTTAGTGTTAGGGGTAGGGGTAGGGTTAGGGGGGGGTTAGTGTTAGGGTTAGGGTTAGGGGGGGTTAGGGTTAGCGTTAGGGTTAATGTTGACTCCATGTCCTTGGATTGAAGCATTCATTCTATCAATGTTTTACATTGTTCTGTTGAGTAAGGGTTTACTTAGTCTTCTAGGGCAACATTTAATGACAAAAGATAACCTACATGTAACTATAGACAAGTAGACTAACCCTATAAAAACATTTCTAAATCAGGCAACAACTAAAAATCCTGCAACCCCTTGTCAGAAAATTGTTCTGCAGTCTTTGACTGCAGTCTGTAGTGCATGTTCTATATTAGCGGGTTAGGGTTGGGTGTGGGCCTCAGATTTTCACTTTTATCACATATAGTTGGGCGGTTGCAGATGGGTTCGGTGCGGGTAAATAAACAGCTGACCCGTGTACCACTAATGCACACCCAATGAAGTGCATTCCACACACAACTGGAACAAACATGTAGCCCTCCCTTATCAGTGAAAGCCAGTGGATGTTTTGTACCAGGTGAGGGTGTATTTTTTTCACTACAGGCAACTTCTCGATGTGAAATATATTGACATGTGAACGAAATATCCTAAACAATTGCCGGATTTTGAAGTTTTGCCTTTTTGGCCAATTTGAAGCTGGGTGGTGTTAAGACATTAATTATAAAATGCTATCAGTTCCACCACCTTGACTCATATTAATTTTTCCCCTGGTTGATTTTTATGTCCCCTTCCTCTGCAGCTTCTCTACCTCTCGAACATTAAGGTTGTTCGAGAGGTAAATGTTATACCCCTTTGAGATGAACATGGAGGCTAGGCTACTATTGAACCGCAGACACATGCCATAAGATGTAGCCATCAGATGATATAGAGTTGCATCGATATAGATTACACATATGTTTATGCACTTCTGGTCACATTCATTTACTAAACAAGATATATTTTCAAGTTGACACAGCAAAGTTTATACATTAATGGGAGGAGTATGAGAATTATAAAGATATAATTTTCCACAGCTGAGCAACTCATTAAGTAGCAAAACAGCTCATTGGTTTAACAGCTTTGTCCAGAGATTTTACCGGACATAAGTGACTCTCATAAGATTTCACTATGGATCATTAAATGAGAGCTGTGGATAATCCCCAAAATATTTTTACTTTCTGGAACGACAGCATGCTTATGGCCTTTTGCTCTGCTCTCCAAAGATGTGGAACATCTACCTGGAGCTATGTACTATATGGATATAAAACATAATAAATTAGGAGAAGCAAAGTTCTGTTAGTATAAATAAATAATAAATAAATATAATACAAGATATTTAATAAAACATGAAAATGCTTTTAAATACTTTGCATATCTTAATGGATGACCTTCTGAAGAGAGACAGACTAAGTGGTACAGAAGTGTTGGTGGATCTTCTAAGAGACAGACCTAAGGGCTGTCCACACCAAGGATGATTACTATAAACATAACTATAACGATAAAACAATTAAAATCCTTCTAATTCAACGTTCACACTACAACCATAACTACAAAAGGATAATGGGAGGTGTAGTTCAAATCACTTTCAGAGCGATTCTTTTTCCTGTACCTCCGATTATAAAACATTGACAACCAATCAAAAATGCATTCTAATGAAGCGTTCTAGATATTTGAGGATTCTGGGAGAGGGCGTGGTAAGCTTGGCTGAATAACTGGGCATGTGTGAGCATATTGGGAGAATGATGATCCATGACCGACAGCGCATGAGAAGGCCATATCTTTAGATGGTAGGCCTATCTGTTAACTCTGATACATCCTTATCCATGACAGACAGTGACTGGCTGCTAATGGACCTTTCTGGACCTGGTAAAATGTAGAGAAAAGAACCATTAAGGATCCAAATGGTTGCCTAATCAGGCCTAGGCAAGATTATTATTATTTGGGATTTAAACATGTATTCAAAACGCAGGGCTTTTTAGTGGTTAATGAAACGGCGTATTCACTGCAGTTTACAGCCTAGACTAGAATTCTTTACTCACTAAAACAATTGATAAAGAATGATCAAATGCATTATTGCATTGTGTTGTTATAGCCTAGCTGTGATCATTCTCTTGTCCCTAAAAAGCATTGGTAGTATTAGGCCTAATGTTTAGCTAATGAATGATGGGTTGCATACGCTTCTAACGTAGGCTACACGTCTGTAGTCTGTCTTCACGGTTATCTTAAAAAGCTACAATATCTTGTTTTAGGCCTACACTTAATTCCATAATTTGATTTACTACTACTAGCCTATGGAGGAGAGTTTCCAGCATTTTATTTACTACTACTAGCCTATGGAGGAGAGTTTCCAGAATTTTATTTACTTCTGCTAGCCTATGGAGGAGAGTTTACAGCATTTTATTTACTTCTGCTAGCCTATGGAGGAGAGTTTCCAGCATTTTATTTACTTCTGCTAGCCTATGGAGGAGAGTTTCCAGCTTGCTCTTGCTTGCTGAATGTAAAACAGGGCAGTTTGACAGGCGAGAGAGAGTGTGATCAAAATACACCATATGACTAGCCTGCTAATGTACCTTTCTAGACCTTGTAAACTGTGGAGAATAAACCCATAACTGATCAAATGGTTGCGTAGTCAGGCTTAGGCTGGATGTAGTTATTTCTGCATGAAGCTTTCAAAACAGGATGTTTGAGTGTTTATTAAAATGAGCCTACATCACTGCAGTTTACAGCCCTAGACAATAATGTGTGTTTTCACTTGACAACAATAATACATTCCTCATTGCACTTGTGATGTTGTAGCCCAGGTAGAATCATTGTCTTGTCTAAAATTGTAGGCCTTATCAATAGTGGAGCTTTGCATGTCCGGGATCTGCCATTTTTTTTTCTTGCACTTTGACAGGTGAATATTTATAGCCCTAATATTTAGATAATGAATGGTCTAATATCTAGCTAATATTTAGATAATGAATGGGATAATATCTAGCTAATATTTAGATATTGAATGGGATAATATCTAGCTAATATTTAGATAATGAATGGCCTAATATCTAGCTAATATTTATATAATGAATGGGCTAATATCTAGCTAATATTTAGATAATGAATGGCCTAATATCTAGCTAATATTTAGATAATGAATGGCCTAATATCTAGCTAATATTTAGATAATGAATGGCTCAGGAGAGGCAAAGGTCAAGTCATGCGTCCTCCGAAACATGACCTACCTAACCCGGAAGCCAGCTGTACCAATATTTCAGAGGAAACACTGTTCAACTGATGTCAGCCTGCAGGCACCCAGCCTGCCACAAGGAGTTGTTAGAGCACAATGAGCCAGGTAAATGATGCTGGGCCAGTTGTGCGCCACCCTATGGGACTCCCAGTCACTAAACACCCTGGGGTCAAACCCAGGTCTGTAGTGACGCCTCAAGCACTGCGATGCAGTGCCTTAGACCGCTGCGCCACTTGGGAGGCTCAATATTGAGCTTCTTACTTTGGCTACACATCTCTAGCTTCTCTCTTGTAGCTCTTCCCGTGAGCAACACAGGCTAATAGACTATGCCTCTCCACACTAGCCTCTCCACGCTAGCCTCTCCACGCTAGCCTCTCCACGCTAGCCTCTCCACGCTAGCCTCTCCACGCTAGCCACTCCACGCTAGCCTCTCCACGATAGCCTCTCCACGCTAGCCTCTCCACGCTAGCCTCTCCACGCTAGCCTCTCCACGCTAGCCTCTCCACGCTAGCCTCTCCACACTAGCCTCTCCACACTAGCCTCTCCACACTAGCCTCTCCACACTAGCCTCTCCACTATTCCTCTTCACGTGAAATCCCAGGAAAAGCTATAGGACATTTATTTGTAGATTTGTTTTGTGTAAATATACTGAACAAAAATATAAACACAGCATGCAATGATTGCAAAGGAAATAATTCATTTGAAATACATTAATTAGGCCCTAATCTATGGATTTCACATGACTGGGATACCTTCAAAAAGTTAAGTGGTTGATCAGAAAACATGTCAGTATCTGGTGGGACCACCATTTGCCTCAAGGAGTGCGACACATCTCCTTTGCATAGAGTTGATCAGGCCGTTGATTGTGGCCTGTGGAAAATCGTCCCACTCCTCTTCAATGGCTGTGCGAAGTTGCTGGATATTGGCGGGAACTGGAACACTCTGCCGTACATGTCTATCCAGAGCATCCCAAACATGCTCAATGGGTGAGACGTCTGGTGAATATGCAGGCCATGGAAGAACTGGGACATTTTTAGCTTCCAGGAATTGTGTACAGATCTTTGAGACATTGTTGGGACGTGCATTATATATTGAAACATGAGGTGATGGTGGTGGATGAATGGCACGACAATGTGTCACAGGATCTCCTCAAGGTATCTCTGTGCATTCAATTTGCCATTGATAAAATGCAATTGTGTTCCTTGTCCGTAGCTTATGCTGCCCATACCATAACCCATGGGGTACTCTGTTCACAATGTTGACATCAGCAAATACAATTGTACACAACGCAATACAAGTGGTCTGCGGTTGAGAGGCTGGTTGGACGTACTGTGAAATTCTCTAAAACGACGTTGGAGGCTGATTATATTTTGGAAAATGTTGTGTTTTTTCTGTTCAGTGTATATATAAAAATCGCACTGGGCCTTTAAGAGATCTATTCACTTTCATTATGAAACCCACTGGTACGTTCACAGTAAACACATCCCTCATTTATTTAACAAAACCAAATAAGACCAGTGAGCATAAACCATAAGCCAAACAGTTTATTGTAGCTGTCATTTTGAATGATCACAGAGTGGAGAGAGGTGGTCATTTTGGACTGGTGGATAGACCACTACAGGGCTACAGTGGACTGGTAGATAGACCACTACAGGGCTACAGTAGACTGGTAGATAGACCACTACAGGGCTACAGTGGACTGGTAGATAGACCACTACAGGGCTACAGTGGACTGGTAGATAGACCACTACAGGGCTACAGTGGACTGGTAGGTAGTGGTCAGGGGTAGTGGTAAGGTTTACAAGGCCAGTACATTGACTATATTTTAATGAAGTTCTTCCAAGTAAAGCAACACTATCAAAATAATATTTTCTAGACATTCTCACACAATTTAAATAGAGCTTGTGGTAGAGGCAAATAGATACATTCAGTACAAACTGAGTAGCAGTTAATATGAGCTTCTCAAGTTCTGAAAAGTTTGAACGTTCTATGTCTTAGAGTTCGTACTCCAATAACACAGGAAGGACGTCACTGCTCAGCCACAGACGGACATCTCTACAGTCAGAAAGCCTTGGTGTGTAACTCTGCTGTGGCTCCTCTATTCATTATCTTTTGTCAATTACTTAGATTTGGGCCTGTGCTTGATGAGGCGGGAGCCCCTCTGTCCAGTGTGATTAGGTGTCTGTGTGGCTGGTGTTGCCAGTGGCCCTGCTAGCTGGTGCTGTGCTACGCGGTCCGTGGTCACAGTGCCACTCACTGCAGTTATTCACTGGAACTGGGAGATAGCATCTAAATGTTTGTCAGATCCATGGCTCCTGTTTAGTGCGGCCATTATTTTTATTCTGTCAGAAATGTCACTTTGAATCTGGGACCGTGTCAGTGTAAGTGTTGTCCCCTACAGCCAAATTAACACAGGGGCAGCTAGGCTTATCCTTCCTCCCCAGACTACTGTCATTGGAAACTACTGTACAGAGGTCCACACCAGCCAAGGCTTTGGATAGACTACTGTATGGAGGTCCACATCAACCAAGGCTTTGGTCAGACTACTGTACGGAGGTCCACATCAGCCAAGGCTTTGGTCAGAGTCTGTGGCCCTTTTTGTGATAATCTTAATGTAATCATACATTCAGGTTTTTCGCGCTGTAAAAGTCCAAATCCACATTGACATTCCCTAATATGGGCTGAAAGAGATGACATCATCGATGTATCCCCAACACACTATGTCTTAACGCATGTATGTCGCCTATAAAGCTCATCTATTGTAGCTAGTTAACAAATGCTGATAAATGTTTCTGTCTGGAGTAATAGTGAACAGATATTATTTAATGTATATAATGTATGTTTACCCTGTCTCTTCAAGCATTACCATGTTCAAGTTATCCGGTTCCTTTACATTGATTTATAATGTGAATTACTTGACCCCGAGGCAAAGCCAACAGCTAAGCCTGTGTCAATCATTATGGGGTGGTATTGACTTTCATTGTGACAGACTGAACTCCTTTAGGGTTTGTTGACTCTGACAGCGGGAGAAAAGTCAAGGTAGCTGTTCAATATTGGACTAGGACATAGACACTTTGTCTCCATACTACACTGTTCAATATTAGACTAGGACATAGACACTTTGTCTCCATACTACACTGTTCAATATTGGACTAGGACATAGACACTTTGTCTCCATACTGCACTGTTCAATATTGGACTAGGACATAGACACTTTGTCTCCATACTACACTGTTCAATATTGGACTAGGACATAGACACTTTGTCTCCATACTACACTGTTCAATATTGGACTAGGACATAGACACTTTGTCTCCATACTACACTGTTCAATATTGGACTAGGACATAGACACTTTGTCTCCATACTACACTGTGTGTAACTCTTAATGTAACTCACACCCCATGTATAGTTCCCTATGACTCCTGCGTTACAACCATCTATCTACACACAGAATGGGAACTTTCACACAATAACATGACTGTCCCTTATTTAGCAGAATGATTAATGTCTCCACTATTCCATGGTACTTCCAGAATGATTAATGTCTCCACTATTCCATGGTACTTCCAGAATGATTAATGTCTCCATTATTCCATGGTACTTCCAGAATGATTAATGTCTCCACTATTCCATGGTACTTCCAGAATGATTAATGTCTCCATTATTCCATGGTACTTCCAGAATGATTAATGTCTCCACTATTCCATGGTACTTCCAGAATGATTAATGTCTCCACTATTCCATGGTACTTCCAGAATGATTAATGTCTCCACTATTCCATGGTACTTCCAGAATGATTAATGTCTCCATTATTCCATGGTACTTCCAGAATGATTAATGTCTCCACTATTCCATGGTACTTCCAGAATGATTAATGTCTCCACTATTCCATGGTACTTCCAGAATGATCAAGATTACCTGTTTTAGAAGATCACTTGCCTGCAGTTTCCCTGATCGGCTTTCGTTAGCCTAATTGACATATTTGGTTGTGAAGTTTCAAGGGGAATGACACACATAGTCATAGAGGTGTAGTTATCTGCATTGTATAGTCATAGAGGTGTAGTTATCTGCATTGTATAGTCATAGAGGTGTAGTTATCTGCATTGTATAGTCATAGAGGTGTAGTTATCTGCATTGTATAGTCATAGAGGTGTAGTTATCTGCATTGTATAGTCATAGAGGTGTAGTTATCTGCATTGTATAGTCATAGAGGTGTAGTTATCTGCATTGTATAGTCATAGAGGTGTAGTTATCTGCATTGTATAGTCATAGAGGTGTAGTTATCTGCATTGTATAGTCATAGAGGTGTAGTTATCTGCATTGTATAGTCATAGAGGTGTAGTTATCTGCATTGTATAGTCATAGAGGTGTAGTTATGTGCATTGTATAGTCATAGAGGTGTAGTTATCTGCATTGTATAGTCATAGAGGTGTAGTTATCTGCATTGTATAGTCATAGAGGTGTAGTTATCTGCATTGTATAGTCATAGAGGTGTAGTTATCTGCATTGTATAGTCATAGAGGTGTAGTTATCTGCATTGTATAGTCATAGAGGTGTAGTTATCTGCATTGCAGACACATCTCCCTAGGACATATCCCTCCATTCCTCCTGTCAGCAAGGTGTCCTTTAGATACCAACCTCCACCCCGGGTGATTAAACCTCCACCCCGGGTGATTAAACCTCCACCCCGGATGATTAAACCTCCACCCCGGGTGATTAAACCTCCACCCCGGGTGATTAAACCTCCACCCTGGGTGATTAAAGATCCTGTCAGCAAGATGTCCTTTAGATACCAACCTCCACCCCGGATGATTAAACCTCCACCCCGGGTGATTAAACCTCCACCCCAGGTGATTAAAGATCCTGTCAGCAAGATGTCCTTTAGATACCAACCTCCACCCCGGATGATTAAACCTCCACCCCGGATGATTAAACCTCCACCCCGGATGATTAAACCTCCAGCCTGGGTGATTAAACCTCCACCCCGGGTGATTAAAGATCCTGTCAGCAAGGTGTCCTTAAGACACCAACCTCCACCCCGGGTGATTAAACCTCCACCCCGGGTGATTAAAGATCCTGTCAGCAAGGTGTCCTTAAGACACCAACTTCCACCCCGGGTGATTAAACCTCCACCCCGGGTGATTAAAGATCCTGTCAGCTTCTTCTTCCAGGACCAATAATTAAAATGGAAACATAAAGCTGGGTCTAATGAACTGGGGCTAGATAATGATTTATTCAATAAGGACAGCATTTGTCTCTGCTTATAGTTTGGTAGTTAATGCTATGCTTGCACTTCTATCAATCCTGAAGAGTGTTGTGATTTAACCTGAGACTTACAGCCATGTACAGTGTACTATATTCAGGTAGAAATTGATGAATAGGATAACATTTGGTTGAATGTCTTGAGAACCTTGACAGCATTGACAAACATAGTCATCGTAGTGGTGGATACTGGCATTAAAAAGCCAGTTCAAAACACGTGATGATACGTTCATGAAAGATCTCATTTTGATTTATTTTTTGACGTGGTATCTCTTCTGAGCAGATACTTTCATGTGTTATACTCCAATAATGGGGAGTTAAACGTTGTGTTCATGGTGTCCTTTAAACACGTCCGATTTTAACAAATGTATCCAATTTACTAAAGATTCATCCAGCCATCTTCGTACCTTGGTGGCTTGTTCTGTATGCTTGTGGTGTGGTGTACCTTTAAATAATTCAACACCCAGAGTTTTTCTCCAGCTATTAAGGGTTGTTTTATGGATTTCTTATGTTTACCACCTCACAATGGAATTAGGATTTAATTTGAAAGAAATGACAATGTCATATTGATGTCCGACTGAGCAGTGAGCACACTCCCCTAGTTCAATCATAGATTTTGATTTCAATGCTGTGCTAAATGATGAAATATGTTAATATTTCAGACAGATAAATGTAATATCAGAGAAACACATTATGCTTCAAACTACTTACACTGTATTTGGATTTGAAGCATTGATGGCCATTGGTCAGCCAACTATATACATCCATGTGGCCGTTTCTTTCTCATTAGATGGAAGTCATTATGTGACATTAAGGCACAGGCTGGTGGACGGATAGACTGGTGGCCTGGCTGGTCCTGGGCAGAATCCCATGCCTAATTAATGTTGTGCTGGCTTCCCTTTCATGCTTATTCTACTGTACATCTTCATGCAGCAGTAAAAAGAGGGTCAAACTGTGTGTAGGCCTGCAGTACATCATGGAGAACATTTTAGGGCAGCCCAAACCCTGAAGGCATCTAGCTAACACGTCAACCTGGCTGTATCGGGCCATTTGCTAATGATGTCCAATAGCGTTTAGTTAGTATTTAATTTTTGCAATTGCATTACTTATTGTTGAAGTATTAGTTACAACTTACAATAAAACGATATCAATGATTAATGATATATATTTTTTGAGGAAGTCTTTATGCTGTATCTGTCAGCAGTATGTCTATCTTCTGATTCATTGTCTGCATTTCATTTGACCTCAACATAAAGGAAGATGCTTGAAATCAAGGTGTAACACATTAAACAGATACATATTAAACACAGCAACATTTGAACAAAAACACTTGAATTGTGAATAATATTTGTCCATCTAGCGTACCGTTATGTGGCGTGGTAAGGAATGTGGATATAATGTGGTATGTTCACAGAGCAGCGAGGGCCTCAGAAGGCTCAGGAGTGATATGTGGTGACAGTACAGTGCCAGGCTGTTGACACAGCCGTCATCTCCTGGGTACTGGGGGTGGGTGAGCCCCAGGCCTGACTATTTACAGGCCTGTGCTGCCTGCCTGCCTGCGTGCGTGCTTAGTTCCCTCTAAGGATGCGCCCCAAATACCACCCTATTCCCTACATAGTGCACTACATTTGACCAGAGCCCTATAGGCCCTTGTCAAAAGTAGAGCATTATGTATGGAACAGGGAGGCATTTGGAACACACGGCGCACCAAATGTTCCGTGCGCACCAAAAGTTCCATGAGGACACCAGGAGATCTTTCCTTTTGCAAGCCCCTTAATTGGATCAGATCTATAATTTATTAATGCCATCTAGTTTGCTGTATGATTATTAATGGCTGATGGAATCAAAAGAGCAACATGGCCTGTAGGACACCACATTCAGTCAGGATGTAACATGACCTGTAGATACCACATTCAGTCAGGATGTAACATTACCTGTAGGATACCACATTCAGTCAGGATGTAACATGACCTGTAGATACCACATTCAGTCAGGATGTAACATGACCTGTAGGATACCACATTCTGTCAGGATGTACCATGACCTGTAGATACCACATTCAGTCAGGATGTAACATGACCTGTAGGATACCACATTCAGTCAGGATGTAACATGACCTGTAGATACCACATTCAGTCAGGATGTAACATGACCTGTAGATACCACATTCAGTCAGGATGTAACATGACCTGTAGGATACCACATTCTGTCAGGATGTACCATGACCTGTAGATACCACATTCAGTCAGGATGTAACATGACCTGTAGGATACCACATTCAGTCAGGATGTAACATGACCTGTAGATACCACATTCAGTCAGGATGTAACATGACCTGTAGATACCACATTCAGTCAGGATGTAACATGACCTGTAGGATACCACATTCAGTCAGGATGTAACATGACCTGTAGGATACCACATTCTGTCAGGATGTAACATGACCTGTAGGATACCACATTCTGTCAGGATGTAACATGACCTGTAGATACCACATTCAGTCAGGATGTAACATGACCTGTAGGATACCACATTCTGTCAGGATGTAACATGACCTGTAGATACCACATTCAGTCAGGATGTAACATGACCTGTAGATACCACATTCAGTCAGGATGTAACATGACCTGTAGGATACCACATTCAGTCAGGATGTAACATGACCTGTAGGATACCACATTCAGTCAGGATGTAACATGACCTGTAGGATACCACATTCAGTCAGGATGTAACATGACCTGTAGGATACCACATTCAGTCAGGATGTAACATGACCTGTAGGATACCACATTCTGTCAGGATGTAACATGACCTGTAGGATACCACATTCTGTCAGGATGTTACATGACCTGTAGGATACCACATTGTGTCAGGATGTAACTTGACCTGTAGGATACCACATTCTGTCAGGATGTACCACATTCTGTCAGGATGTAACATGACCTGTAGGATACCACATTCTGTCAGGATGTAACATGACCTGTAGGATACCACATTCTGTCAGGATGTAACATGACCTGTAGGATACCACATTCTGTCAGGATGTAACATGACCTGTAGGATACCACATTCTGTCAGGATGTAACATGACCTGTAGGATACCACATTCTGTCAGGATGTAACATGACCTGTAGGATACCACATTCTGTCGGGGATGGGAAATATATTGTATGTCTCTATGAAAACTGGTGAAGTGGCATTTACTGAAAGAGAGATGGCAAATTGGTATTGAGTTGACATAGTCAATTGTAGACATGTGTTTTCATTGCTTGTAATTTGCGTTCATTATTTGTGTTGTGGATTGTCCTCCAGACAGAGATCTGTTAAATATCCATCAACATCAGTATCTAGGTGGGGGGGCCTTAGACATTATAGTAACACCTGTAGCTCAGTGGTAACCTTCTCTAGGGGCTCAATTCAATCCGTTCATTATTGTAGTGCGATTGAACTGTTACGTTAATTTCTAATTGAGCCGACATGCAGCATTTACTGTGAATGCAGTCTCCACTAACGCAGCAACATTGCCTTTAAATTTCTAACACGCTGTACCGCAGATCTTGGACTGAACTGAGTTCTAAATAAAATCACTCCGATAAAGCTGGGTTTTGAAGTCCAGAGCAACAGCTAAGATATAAATGACTACTCTACATATGTGGAGGGTTGTATTGAAAATGCTCCCTTGTCCTCAAATGCTTTCAAAGACGCCAAAATCTAAGAGAGCATACTTAAATAATTTAACATGCAACACTGTACTTAAGATGAACTCAAAGATTCTGAAGAAAAGATTAATTCTGTGAACTGAAGAAACAGAAAGAAACTGAAGAAATTGAAGGAAATAGTATCTACAGAGAAGAATTAGGACAGGAAAACAGCTGAACGTCGCCGCATCACCAGTCATTGTTAGATCGATCTGTGCAACCAAATGAGACATGACATTCTCTTGACAGCCCTGCGTACTTGTTTAGATAAATTATTTATAACCTGCTCTGACTTAGTATGTCAGACTGGAATTTAATTGTCAAAGTCTCATTAAGGCCGAAGGGCGTTTCCCTGTCATTCATTTCACTAAATTGTGTATGTACCCTTCTCAGGATGATAGTCCACACTTGTGTTGTATTTCACCTTTGTGACAATGTGTTTCAATGTGTGTTTCAATAACTCTGAATAGTATGTAAAGGTTATTGTCTTTAGCAAAGAATTATTTGTGTTTCTTTCCTAAATGCTTTAGGTAAAAGGGTTTTATTTAACTAGGCAAGTCAGTTAAGAACAAATTATTATTTACAATGACGGCCTACACCGGCCAAACTCTGACAACGTTGGGCCAATTGTGCGCCGCCCTATGGGACTCCCAATCACAGCCAGTTGGGATACAGTCTGGATTTGAACCAGGATTGTCTGTAGTGATGCCTCTAGCACTGAGATGCAGTGTCTTTGACCACTGAACCACTTGGGAGCCCTAATAATGTGGTTGCAATGTGATAAGGACTGAAAATACACAACTGGTGGGTCCTTGATAGCCCATAAACTCTAGATTCTGAAAAAGGTTGTCCATATTTCTATTAAAAAACTCATTATTGTGACTTTAGTTCCCATTACTCAGCACCATTGATTAATTAAATAGTCACTTATCTACAGATACTGAGGTTTCATAATTTTGGCATGATTTTAATCATTCAACATGCTCAAAATGAAAATCCCAGTCTTTATTGTCAGTTGTGATTAATTGTATCAAATGTCAAGTAGAGACAGATTCAAGCCATGTGCTGTCGCTGTCGGTAAGAAATAGAGTGCATCCATAAGCCCTCTTCAGAATGGCGCCGACAATGATATAACCATACGTCAATCACATTCAAGAGTATGTGTACACCCCTTCAAAATAGTGGATTCAGCTATACGCGTTGCAGATAGGTGTATATTTTTTTGATTTTCATCAAATAGCAGACCCTCTCATCCAGAGTGACTTATAGTTAGTTAATACATACATGTTTATACTTTTTCATACTGGTGCCCTGTGGGAAATGAACCCCCATGCAATTTCCATGGACAAATATTGGCAGTAGAATGGCCTTACTGAAGAGATCTGTAACGTTCAACGTGGCATCGTCATAGGATGCCACCTATCCAACAAGTCAGTTCGTCAAATTTCTGCCCTGCTAGAGCTTCCCCGGTCAACTGTAACAGCTGTTATTGTGAAGTTGAAACTTCTAGAAGCAGCGGCGAAGTGGTAGACCACACAAGATCACAGAACGAGACAGTTGACCAATAATCTATTAATAGTGGTAGGCCACAGAAGTTCACAGAACGAGACAGTTGACCAATAATCTATTAATAGTGGTAGGCCACAGAAGCTCACAGAACGAGACAGTTGGCCAATAATCTATTAATAGCCTATATTTGGTTATTATGATGTATTAAAAAGCTGTTTAATATTATTTAGCAATGTTAGTCATAATTCTATGCTAAAGTGAATTTTTGAAGCTTTCGTTTTTCAGACTATCAACAGTAGCCAGCATAGTGCTAGAATGTTCTCTATTGAAGGTTTACTTTTGTAAAAACGTTCCCTAAAATAAATAAGCTCAGCGAGATTGATGGGCACTTCTTTTTGCGCAGGACAACTTGTGTGTGCCCTGTGAAAGTATCAACTTTTGTACTGCTTGAGTGCTCGAGAAGTTGTGATTCAAGTGAGTGAAGTGACAGTGTTGCCAACAATTTTTCAGTGAGAATCGCTATTGGCTCCTTGATTTGTCGCTAGATTACGTTTTGCTTGCTGCGGCACATCTACGGTCCCAAACTTAGCGTTTTCTCCCCCCTTTCCAACCACACACCCACGCACCTTGTGCTTCTCAGCCTGTGTGTGGGACATTTCTGTGACTTCTGTTGCACAGACAGCTTCTCCCACTCTTGTTTGCGGCAGAATTTAGTGGGAAAAGTCACAAAATTCTATCAAAACCATAGAAACCCTTGGTGTCAAAATTACCCAAAGTCTGCCTGCAAAATAGCTGCATTTTCCACTAGCCTCTATTATTATTTTTTTGAACTTTTACCACTTTTTCTCCCCAATTGGTAGTTACAGTCTTGTCCCATCACTGCAACTTTACTACAGACTCAGGAGAGGTAGATTTCGAGAGCCATGCGTCCTCAGAAACACAACCCTGCCAAGCCACACTGCTTGCCTTAACCCGTAAGCCAGCTGCACCAATGTGTCAGAGGAAACACCAACCAGCTGCCAAGGTACAGGCACTCGGCCCGCCACCAGGAGTCGCTAGAGCGGATGGGACAAGGAAATCCTGGCCGGCCAAACACTCCCCTAATCCGGAAGATAACAATTGTGCGCCGCCTCATGTCACGGCTGGCTGTGACTCAGCCAGGGATTGAACCAGGGTCTGTAAAAACACCTCAAGCACAACGATGCAGTGCCCTAGACCTCTGCACCACTCTGGAGGCCCCTTCGCTAGCCTCTTTTACCAATCAAAGTTTCTGGAGGGCTCTAAAACTTGCTAAATATAGCAACAAAGTCGCTAAATTGTCAACACTGTGTAGTGGTGCTTGAATGTGCGGCCATTCATATTGCTCAAATACAAATTGTACAACTTTTCTCTGTGTAGTCTTCAATGGTTTTCAAATGGTAGACTGACAGAGCAGGTAAATGTTGAACTGGAAAGGTACAATGTGCTGAAAGGTTACTGGCACGGTCGGTGCTGCTGCTTTGAAAGTGGTGTGGTGGCTTGAAAAGTACTGGGGCAAATGCTGTCTCGCCAAACGCTGTGAGTAAGTGATGCCTTACAAAGATGACACTGGAACAGGCGAGGAATCTGCTATACCATAATCCGCTATGCCATAATCTGCTATGCCATAGTTATGTTAAGGTAATCCTTAACATACAATGGCTGGGAAATGTTCCAGTTATAATGTCATCGTTTCAACTAGTTTAGCCTGCAGGGTTCACCCCTTGGTGTGATAAATTCTCAGATTTATCTGGAATCTGACCCAAAGTCTGACAGAGTTTGATGTGACATGTTAGAAGGAAAAGGCTGGACTTGACGGAACTTGGACCTCTGTGGTTTCTGTGATAGAGCTAGGAATTACAGCCAGTGTGATGAAAGACGCTGCACTGACATCTGACTAATATCCAGATTGGGCCTGACAGAGTTTGTGGTTTTGGCTGCAATTTGGCTCAGGCAAACTGACTTTGCGTAGAAACTTACTGCAGAATGATCGTGTCTGATTGCGTCCACAGCGATTATGTTGTTAGTTGAAGTATGATGATTTCCTGTCTGATCGTGTCCACAGCGTTTCCTGTGTTTATTATGCTGTTTGTTAAAGTACGATGATTTCCTGTGTTTATTATGCTGTTTGTTAAAGTATGATGATTTCCTGTGTTTATTATGCTGTTTGTTAAAGTATGATGATTTCCTGTGTTTATTATGCTGTTTGTTAAAGTATGATGATTTTCCTGCGCCTTAATTGTTATGACTGGCCAGATCAAAGACTGTTAGGCTATTCTATATGTTTGTGTACTTTTCATCTGAAAATAAGAATAGTTGATCACTGTTACCAAAACAAGTTTCTCTGCTAGCCAAGTCAAAATATGTAACATTAATATAGAGTGAGGGTCCTTAAAGTAGCACAGCCCAAATGTGCTAATGGGTTTAAATATGGAGTTTAACACATGCCTGTCAATCAAGCCATTGGCATATTTACCATCTGACAGTCAGGTCATCACTTCCTTAAAGGGACAGGATCACAGATGCTGCCGCCACTATCACCTGGGGCTCAAATATGTAACTCGCATTCAGAAATCGCCATACTGAGCGTGAAAAATGGAGAGTCATTCGATGTTTTACTCATTTATATTCTATAGACAATCAATGACATGTTAGTGAGTGTTGAGATGAGATCCCTTTCGTTGGTCTTTGTACATTGTTAGACAGTGGTTGAATTGTGCTGGGTGCCAATTAATTATGAAAAATAATGTACATACTCTAGCAATAAAGAGTTTTTAAAACCCTTTACAAGCCACAAACTTCAACTTAACACATCTCTGTCCGAACAGAACTGTACAGTTCCTTCAGAAAGTATTAATAGATATTGACTTATTCAACATTTTGTTGTGTTACAGCCTAAATTCAAAATGGATCTAATTGATTTGAATGTTTTTCAAAATGTTAGCAATTTTATTGTAAATTAAATACAGAAATATCTCATTACCATAAGTATTCACACCCCTTAGTGAATACATGTTAGAATCACCTTTGGCAGCGATTTTATAGCTGTGAGTCTTTCTGGGTAAGTCTCTAAGGGTGTGTCTACACTTAACACTTACATGTGACTTCTGCTATTAGAATATGAAGATATCACATTGAAAAGAAGGGTTGCATTGTGGTCTGATTCTGTTCAGATCTGGCTGACCACTTCAGGAAGGGATGCATTGTGTACAGATTTCTCCTCAGTCTGGACAATAAGGCTATCAAAAGTGCATGTCATCAGCACCCTTCCTACAGTCTCCAGAAAACATGTGTTTTGGTAACGAGGAAGCTTTTTAAATTAAATGTTCGAGGGAATACGTTCCTAGCGTGTGAGGAACGTGTTTGCTGGCTGCATAAATGCTAGCCAGCTAGCTTATTTATTTACAATAACTATATTGTTTGGCTAAAGTTAAGCTAACCTGTTTGCAATCCCTTTAGCTCTGCAAGATAACATGCTGGCTTGTTAGCTACAGTAGTTGGCTACTGCCATCAAGTTGTTGCTGTGTTATTATCAGATTTTGCCTGTTCCACAGTTTGTAGAATGCATTACTGGCATGGGAAAAAGGAATCCAGACACGCTGTGGTCACGGTAGACACATTTACATGTAGGTGTCGACGCATGACGTGTTCGGAGTTCCATGATCAGAACGCCATGATCAGAATACAAAAGCTGAATCAACTGTCAAGTCTAGATACGGCCGAAGTGTTTGCACAACTTGATTATACAATATTTGCACATTATTATAATAACAATTATTCAAGCTGTGTCAAATTGGTTGTTGATCATTGCTAGATACACATTTTCAAGTCTTGCCATAGATTTTCAAGCCGATTTAAGCCACAGGAACATTCAATGTTGTCTTGGAAAGCAACTCCAGTGTAATTTGGCTTTGTGTTTTAGGTTAGTGTCCTGCTGAAAGGTGAATTCATCTCCCAGTATCTGGTGAAGAGGAGACTGAACCAGGATGCCCTCTAAGATTTTGCCTGTGCTCAGCTCTATTCCGTTTATTTTTATGTTAAACAATATCCTAGTTTTTGCAGATTAAAAGCAGACCCATAACATGCTGCAGCCACCACCATGCTTGAGTGGCACTCAGTGATGTGTTGTGTTGGATTTGCCCAAAACATAACACTTTGTTTTTAGGACATAAAGTTAATTTATTTGCCACATTTTAGTGCCTTATTGCAAACAGGATGTATGTTTTGGAATATATTGTATTCTGAACAGGCTTCCTTCTTTTCACTCTGTCATTTAGGTTAGTACTGTGGAGTTACTACAATGTTGTTGATCCATCCTCAGTTCTCCTATCACAGCCATTAAACTCTGTAACTGTTTTAAAGTCACCATTGGCCTCATGGTGAAATCCCTGAGTGGTTACATTCATCTCCAGCAACAGAGTTAGGAAGGACGCCTGTATCTTTGTAGTGACGGGGTGTTTTGATACATCATCCAAAGCTTAATTAATAACTTCACCATGCTCAAAGGGATATTTAAAGTCTGCTTTTAAAATGTGTACCCATCTACTAACAGGTGCCCTTCTTTGGAGTCATTGGAAAGCCTCCCTGGTCTTTGTGGTTGAATCTGTGTTTGAAACTCACTGCTCGACTGAGGGACCTTGCAGATAAGTGTATGTGTGGGGTACAGAGATGTGGTAGTCATTCAAAAATCATGTTAAACACCATGCAATCTATTATGTGACTTGTTAAGCGTACTCCTGAACGTATTAAGTCCTACCATAACAACGAGGTTGAATACTTACTGACTCAAGACATTTCAGCTTTTCATTTTTAATGAATTTGTAATATAAAAACATGATGTGTTATTGTGTGTAGGCCAGTGACACAACATCTCAATGTAATCATGTTTAAATTCAGGCTGTGAGAAATGTCAAGGACTGTGAATAATTTCTTAAGGCACTGTATGCCTTCCATTCCACCTTATCATATCTCCCAATATACGTACTCAACGTTTGTCACTACTTGTCACTACAGTAAGTGACATTTCCATTGATTGAGGGAGAAAATTAGAGGTTACCAGAATAGAACCAACTGGTAGCAACAAAGAAGAGGACAGTCGTCAGAGTTTCAATACCTCCCTTTTGTCACCCAGGTTCTCAGAAGTGACTGAAATTTTATTTTGGAGTTACTAACTTTGACTTGTCAGATTCCTGCAACCTGTCATCATTTCAAATGTGTCTGCAGGGTCGCTACCTTAAAACTCAGACTGAAGTCCTGTATAATTTTCCCATCTTCCCAGCTCCCTCTGTGCTAAATTGCATTGGAAGATGGATTTTTGGCATGTGAGGTTGTCAGGTCTGCGCCAGGGAAGACTTTATGCACTGGTACACCCGTTATGAAAGAAGTGAATTCTGGAGGGATGGAAAGAAGTCAAGTGCTGCCAATCTAGCAGGTCTTTGGGCACTAAAACATAACCTAAGCCTTACCATATTAACCTCACTAAAACATAACCTAAACCTTACCATATTAACCTCACTAAAACATAACCTAAACCTTACCATATTAACCTCACTAAAACATAACCTAAACCTTACCATATTAACCTCACTAAAACATAACCTAAACCTTACCATATTAACCTCACTAAAACATAAACTAAACCTTACAGCCTTATTCTTAAATTGATTAAATGTTGTTTTTTTCCTAATCAATCTGCACACAATTCCTCATAATGATAAAGCAAAAATGTTTGCTAATTTATTTAAAAAATAAAAAGTTGAAATATCACATTTACAGAAGTATTCAGACCCTTTACTTAGTACTTTGTTGAAGCACCTTAGGCAGCGATTACAGCCTCCAGTCTTCTTGGGTATGACGCTAAAATCATGGCACACCTGTATTTGGGGAGTTTGTCCCAGGTTTCCTCCAGATGTGACGCTTGACATTCAGACCAAAGAGTTCAATCTTGGCTTCATCAGATCAGAGAATCTTGTTTCTCATTGTCTGAGAGTCTTTAGGTGCCTTTTTGCAAACTCCAAGCAGGCTGTCATGTGCCTTTCACTGAGGAGTGGCTTCCGTCTGGCCACTATACCATAAAGGCCTGATTGGTGGAGTGCTGCAGAGATGGATGTCCTTCTGGAAGGTTCTCCCATCTCCACAGAGGAACTCTAGAGCTCTGTCAGAGTGACTATGGGGTTCTTGGTCACCTCCCTGACCAAGGCCCTTCTCCCCCGATTGCTCAGTTTGGCCGGGCAGCCAGCTCTAGGAAGAGTCTTGGTGGTTCCAAACTTCTTCCAATTAAAAATGATGGAGACCACTGTATTCTTGGAGACCTTCAATGCTGCAGACATTTATTGGCACCCTTCCCCAGATCTGTGCCTCGACACAATCCTGTCTCTGAGCTGTACGGACAATTCCTTCCACCTCATGGCTTGGTTTTGCTCTGAAATGCACTGTCAACTGTGGAACCTTATATAGTCAGGTGTGTGCCTTTCCAAATCATGTCCAATCAATGTAATGTTCCACAGGTGGACTCCAATCAAGTTGTAGAAACATCTCAAGGATGATCAATGGAAACAGGAAGCACCTGAGCTCAATTTCGATTCTCATAGCAAAGGGTCTGAATACTTATGTAAATAAAGTATTTCGGTTTTCTATTTTTAGTACATTTGCAAAATTATTGTGTAATGTTATAATAAGGCTGTAACGCAGCAGTATCTGAATATTTTCCGAAGGCTCTGTATGTTTATACATTTCTGAATTTGAGTCATTTAGCAGACTCTTATCCAGAGCGACTTCCAGTTAGTGCATTCATCTTAATAAAGCTAGGTAGGACAAACACATATCACAGGCATAGAAGGTACATTTTTCCTCAATAACGTAGCCATCAGTAGAGTATCAGTAAAAGTTAAGGTCAAAGTTAAGGTCAAGTGTGTGGCTTATTCCGTTTACCTGTCTGCTTGATGGAGCAGCTTCAGCCTCTTCTCTGTCAGGTGGATGGCACTCTGTAGTAAGATGACGCTGTAGTCGATAGTATCCGTCTCACGGTCTCCTGACCAATTCTGCTATTTATAGTTTTTTTACGCTGGTCTTAACTTGTTTTGTACATAATGTCTCTGCCATAATTTCCTATGACCGGAAACAGTTTCTGGACATCAGAACAGCGATCACTAACCTCGATTTGCATGAATATTTCTACTTCAATGTGTCGGCAGCTCTGGACGCTCTGCTTACTCCGGCCCTACTCCGGACTAGGTCCTATTCCCCATTACTCAAAGAGGAAAGAGAGACTGGCGATGCGGCATCCTGACTTGGTTAAGATGAAGTGAGGAGGGGTGTGTCTCTTTGTTAACAGCTGGTGCACGGTCTCTAATGTTAAGGAAGTTTTCGCTCACCTGAGTTAGAATAGCTCATGATAAGCTGCAGACCATACTATTTACCGGGAGAGTTTCATAGCTGTCTATTTACCACCACAAACTGATGCTGGCGCTAAGACCGCACTCAACGAGCTGTATAGGGCCGTAAGCAAACAGTAAAATGGACATCCAGAGGTGATGTTTCTCATGGTGATTTTAATGCAGGGAAACTGAAATCCATTTTACCACATTTTTATCAGCATGTCACCTATGCAACTAGAACATATATATCACTTTTACTCCACCCACAGAAAAGCATAAAAGCCCATCCTTCACCCACCCTTTGGCAAATCAGACTATAACTCTATCCTCCTTCTTCCTACTTGCAAGCAAAAACTCAAACAGGAAGTACCAGTGAGGCACTCAACACGGAGGTGGTCCGATGAAGAGGATGCTAAGCTACAAGACTGTTTCACTAGCACAGACTCTCAAGTATGTTTCGGAATTCATCTGATAACATTGAGGAGTTTACCACATCAGTCATCGGCTTCAATAATAAGTGCATCGACGATGTAGCCCCACAATCACCATACATACATACCCCAACCAGAACACCTGCACTGAGCTAAAGGCTAGGGCTGACACTTTCAAATAGCAGGACACTAATTGGGACGCTTACAAGAAATCCCGCTACGATCTCCGATGAGCCATCAAACAGGCAAAGCATCTATACAGGACAAAGATTGAATCGTACTACGCAGGCTGATGCTCAACGGATGTGTCAGGGCTTGAAAACTATCATGGATTACAAACGTTAAACCCAGCCGCAAGCTGCCCAGTGAACCGAGCCGACCAGATGAGCTAAATGCCTTCAATGCTCGCTTCGAGGCAAGCAACACTGAACAATGCATGAGAGCACCAGCTGTTCTGGATGACTGCGTGATCTCGCTCTCCGTAGCCGATGTGAGTAAGACCTTTAACCCGGTTAGCATTTGCAAGGCCGTGGGGCCAGAAGGATTACCAGGATGCATACTCAGAGCATGTGCTGACCAGCTGACCAGTGTCTTCACTGACATTTTCAACCTATCCCTGACTCGGTCTTTAATACCATCTTGTTTCAAGTAGACCACCAAATCCCTGTGCCCAAGAAACACTATCTATATCCATGAAATGCTTTGAAAGGCTGGTCATGGCTCATATCAACACAATCATTGCAGACACTCTGGACCTACTCCAATTCGCATAACGCCCCAACAGATCCAATTATCTCTATTGCTCTCCACACTGCACTCACTGTATTCTATGCTATTCTACTGTATCTTAGTCCATGCCGCTCTGACGTTGCTCGTCCATGTATGTATATATTCTTAACTATATTCCTTACTTAGATATGTGTGTATTGGGTATATGTTGTGATATTACTTGTTAGATATTACTACTCTGTCGGAGCTAGAAGCACAAGCATTTCACTACACCCGCAATAACATCTACTAAACACATGTATGTGACCAATACATTTTTATTTGATTTTATTTTTTTAATGACTACAGCTCAGCATTCAACACCATAGTCCCCTTCAAGCTCATCACTAACCTCAGGACCCTGGGACTGAACACCTCCCTCTGTAACTGGATCCTGGACTTCCTGATGGGCCGGCCCCAGGCAGTGAGGGTAGGCAACTACACCTCCACTACGTTGAACACGGTGTCTACATCACTAAGAAATGATCATGGTCGACACACACCTCCACTACGCTGAACACGGTGTCTACATCACTGGATGTTGCACACACACCAACACAGTTGTGAAGAGAATACGACAACGCCTCTTCTCCTTCAGGAGGCTAAAAAGATTTGGCATGGGCCCTCAGACCCTTAAAAAGTTCTAAAGCTACACCATTGAGAGCATCTTGACTGGCTGCATCACCGCTTGGTACTACCTTCACCCACACACACATATGGAACACATGCATACTGACTCCACACACACACACACACATATGGAACACATGCATACTGACTCCACACACACACACTCTCTCTAAAACACACACAAACGAACACACACTTTCACCACATATGCTGCTGTTACTGTTCTATCATCTATCCTGTTGCCTAGTCACTCAAGGTTTGGTATCATGTTTTAATATGTGAAGGTTTGGTATCTCATGGTTTTATATGTGAAGGTTTGGTATCTCATGTTTTAATATGTGAAGGTTTGGTATCTCATGTTTTTATATGTGAAGGTTTGGTATCTCATGTTTTAATATGTGAAGGTTTGGTATCTCATGTTTTTATATGTGAAGGTTTGGTATCTCATGTTTTAATATGTGAATGTTTGGTATCTCATGGTTTTATATTTTAAGGTTTGGTATCTCATGTTTTAATATGTGAAGGTTTGGTATCTCATGTTTTAATATGTGAAGGTTTGGTATCTCATGTTTTTATGTTTGAAGGTTTGGTATCTCATGTTTTAATATATGAAGGTTTGGTATCTCATGTTTTAATATATGAAGGTTTGGTATCTCATGTTTTTATGTATGAAGGTTTGGTATCTCATGTTTTAATATTTTAAGGTTTGGTATCTCATGGTTTTATATTTTAAGGTTTGGTATCTCATGTTTTTATATTTTAATGTTTGGTATCTCATGTTTTTATATTTTAAGGTTTGGTATCTCATGTTTTAATATGTGAAGGTTTGGTATCTCATGTTTTTATGTATGAAGGTTTGGTATCTCATGTTTTTATGTTTGAAGGTTTGGTATCTCATGTTTTTATATTTGAAGGTTTGGTATCTCATGTTTTAATATATGAAGGTTTGGTATCTCATGTTTTTATGTATGAAGGTTTGGTATCTCATGTTTTAATATGTGAAGGTTTGGTATCTCATGTTTTAATGTATGAAGGTTTGGTATCTCATGTTTTTATGTATGAAGGTTTGGTATCTCATGTTTTTATGTTTGAAGGTTTGGTATCTCATGTTATTATATTTTAATGTTTGGTATCTCATGTTATTATATTTTAATGTTTGGTATCTCATGTTATTATATTTTAATGTTTGGTATTTCCTGTTTTTATATTTGAAGGTTTGGTATCTCATGTTTTTATGTATGAAGGTTTGGTATCTCATGTTTTTATGTTTGAAGGTTTGGTATCTCATGTTATTATATTTTAATGTTTGGTATCTCATGTTATTATATTTTAATGTTTGGTATCTCATGTTATTATATTTTAATGTTTGGTATCTCATGTTATTATATTTTAATGTTTGGTATCTCATGGTTTTATATTTTAAGGTTTGGTATCATGTTTTTAAGTTTGAAGGTTTGGTATTTCATGTTTTTATATTTGAAGGTTTGGTATCTCATGTTTTTATATTTTAAGGTTTGGTATTTCTTGTTTTTATATTTGAATGTTTGGTATTTCTTGTTTTTATATTTGATGGTTTGGTGTCTTGTTTTTTTTATATTTGAAGGTAAGTCAGAAGCCTGTGTAGTAGAGCACAAAGGGAACAATGAACAGATCTAAACAGAAAGGGTTGCAGTATAAAGGACTTGCATTATGTATTATGTATAGCCATTTGTAATTTTAAAGTGTTTTTCATGGTTGCAAAGGCAAGGGACACAAATGCCACTACAATTCAAGAGTGACCCTTGGACAATCAATGATGATCTTACCAGAGTTATCCAGTATGTCACAAATAACATATTTCAACCACAAATAACATATTCCAACTATACTAAAACATATGTTCCTAAAAGTGTGTATCAAGGTGCTGGGACATTTAAAGTAACCACGGCAGTGCTCAAATGTTGACAAAATAGCAGTGCATCCTGGTATTGGCAGTGTTAGGTGTTAGGTGTTAAAGAGCTCACAGATCCTTTCCCTGATTTCCAATAGAAACAAGATAACTTACAATTCCAGCAATACAATCAAAAGATTGGATTGGCGCCGCCCTGTGTGGTCGCCTGTTAAGCAGCTCCCAATGTTCGAGCATAAATTGTTGTTTTAGGATGTTTTTCGTCAGTTTTTCGTCAGTTTTTTTGCAACAGTTGAACAATAATAGTTCAGGATTATGGAGTGCAACTGTTTTACGAAGGTTTTAACGGTCCTTTTTATCACTGAGGCACTTTTTATTTTTCTCAGCGCCGTACGAACACGCGAGTCCTCAATTATTTACAACCGAGCCCAGGACCTGGATTTAGCACACGCAGCGCTGCTGCACCCCAGGGAAAAGTTTGATATTCCGGACGAGTTGAAAAGGCGACGGCGTGGACACTGGGCGGGATTGAATTGTAAGGGAAAGCTAAGGAAGTACAAGCCGGCTATACCGTCTATCATTATGGGCAACGTGAGATCGCTGCATAACAAGATGGACGAGCTTCAGGGTTTGGTTCATGGACAATGTTTTCCTGTGTCATGTTTTTCTGAGACATGGATGAATGATAACATCCCCATAGAGAACGTCACTGTTTCCAGACCATCAGAGCAGACAGGGAAAGCATTTATTCCGGTAAGAGTAAGGGAGGGGGGCTGGCTTTATTAGTTAACAACAGATGGTGTAATCCAAGCCATATTACTCTTAAGGAAGAGTTTTGTAGCCCGGACATTGAGCGGTTAGCCGTTAGGCTGAGACTCTACTATTTGCAGAGGGAATTCACGGTGGCCATTGCTGTTATTGTTCACATCCCGCCCTCCACTGATGCAAACACAGCATTTGACGTCATCCACTCTGTTATCGCGAGGTTACAGAAAGCGCATCCCAGTGCTTTCTTTGCTATTTCGGGGGATTTTAACCACGCATCTATCTCTTCAACGCTGCCCACGTTCAAACTGTTTGTGAAGTGCCCATCCAGGAATAATACAACTCTGGACTTATTATATGCTAATGTGAAGGATGTATACAACTCCACTGCACTCCCTCCCCTCGGTAGATGTCCACCTCAACCCACTCTACAGGCCTATGGTCCAACTGCAGCCTACGACCACTAGGACCATAAGGAGATGGTCTCCGGAGGCGAATGAGGTCCTACAGGACTGCTTTGAAACAACAGACTGGGATGTGCTCTGTGAGGCTCATGGGGAGGACATTGATGGACTTACTGAATGCATAACAGACTATAAAAACTTTTGTGTAGACAACACTGTACCCACCAGGAAGGTACGCTGTTTTCCAAATAATAAACCCTGGGTCACCAGCGACCTGAAGGCCCTGCTGAATGAGAAGAAGAGGGCCTTGAAGGAGGGGGACAGGGACAAATTGAAATGTGTCCAGAGGGAGCTGAAGTTGCGGATTGCTGAGGGGAAGAGAGGGTATAAGGAGAAGATGGAGGACAAGCTGAGGCAGAGGCAGGTGAGAGAGGTGTGGAAGGGTATGATAAATATCACTGGTTTCAAAAAGTCAAAGAGTGGGCAGACGGAGGGGACCCAGGACTTTTTTAACAGGTTCGATACTGGCCCTGTCCACCTCCCTTCCAGCTCCCCAGGCCACACACCCTCACGGCTGTCCCACCCCCACTCTGCTCACAACAGCACCTCTGTTGAGACAATCAGCAACCCCACCTCTGCCCCTGCTCCCTCTGGACCGATCCTCATCACCCCCCTTCCCCCCACCTCCTCACCTGGGCTGGCTTTCACAACCAACCAAGTGAAGAGAGAGCTGGAGAGACTACATCAGTGGAAAGCGGTGAGCCCTGATTGCATTAGCCCTAGGGTGATTAGGGTCTGTGGAAAACATCCTGCCTCGTCCCAGTGCCCAAGAAGGCGCACCCCACTGTCCTGAATGACTTCAGACCTGTAGCGCTAACATCCCACATCATGAAGACCCTGGAAAGGTTAGTCCTCGCTCACCTCAGACCCCTGGTGTGTACATCACTGGACCCCCTGCAGTTCTTATCAGCGCAACATCGGGGTGGATGATGAAATCATCTACCTTCTCCAGAGGGCCTACTCTCACCTGGACAATGCAGGTTGCACTGTGAGGGTTATGTTTTTTTACTTCTCCAGTGCCTTCAACACCATTCAGCCCCTGCTACTGGGTGAGAAGATGAAGAGGATGAAAGTGGAAGCACCCTTAGTCTCCTGGGTCACGGACTACCTGACCGGTAGGCCACAATTTGTGTGACTACAGAGCTGTGTGTCAGAACGGGCAGTGAGCAACACAGGGGCCCCCCAGGGAACGGTCCTGTCCCATTCCTGTTCACCCTCTACACCTCAGACGTCAGATATAACTTTGAAACATGCCACCCACAGAAGTTCTCGGATGACTCTGCAATTGTAGGGTGCATCAGGGGTGGGCAGGAGGAGGAGTACAGGAGCGCAATCAATGACTTTGTGTTGTGGTGTGAGCAGAACCACCTTCAGCTCAACATCAGCAAAACAAAGGAGATGGTGGTGGACTTCAGGAGAACCAAGGCCCAACCGACTGCAGTCCCTATACAGGGGATGTATGTGGAAATGGTTGGGTCATACAAGTTACTGGGAGTCCATATGGACAACAGGCTGGAATGGGCTGATACCACCGGGACTCTGTACAAAAAGGGCCAGAGCCGACTCTACTTTCTAAGGAGGTTCAGGTCCTTCAACGTGTGCAGTAAACTACTGCATACCTTCTACCAGTCTGTGGTGGCCAGTGCCATCTTTTTTGCAGTGGTGTGCTGGGGCGCCAACATAAAAGCAGATGATGCTTCTCGGGTAAATAAGCTGAACAGGAAGGCTAGCTCTGTTCTGGGGATTAGCCTTGACACTCTAGAGGAGGTGGCGGCGAGACGGATCCTGGCCAAACTGCTGGCCATCATGGACAACGTCACCTACCCTCTGCGTGCCATGGTGGCTATTAGACTATTTAATGCCTCACCGGGGTGCCGTGCCGTTGTCAACATAGACCTGGAACTGTTGGGGTGTTAGGACCTAGTTTTACAATTATGCATCCATCCGTGAGTAACTGGTCTGTAATCACTCATTCACTCAGGACTTATTTATTCATTCAGGTCTGTATATACATATTCATGTACAGTTGTTATATCATATCACATGCAATATTGTAAGTAATGCTTGGACTTAACTTACCTAGTCATTCACTCAGGAATGCATATTAGTATCCTGTCAGTTGTATCTTTTTTCATTGCTTTTAGTATATTGAATGTGCAATACGTGCATTTATCTGTAATTAAACCCTGTGCACTAAGGACTGTATTTTAAGGGAATTACTATTATTACCCTAAATTATATCATACACACATTTAGCTATTTAAGTATCTCTTCCTGTCATCTACCTGTACAGTTTATGTAACCATGCAAATATTCACTTACCTGTAAATGTAACTGTATATTACCTGTGCAGTTAATTTAACCATTCACTTACCTGTTCATTTAACCAGTCTGTATATTAAGTAAACTATTATTACCCTCACTTATATCATACGCACTTTTAGCTATTGAAGTATTTATCTGCCATCGACCTGTATAGTATAGTTAACCATCCAACATCCACCAATGTATAGTGTACATATTCAGCCATCCACCCATACTATGCAATGTATTTTTATAGTTTTTTTGCACTCCAGACTTCTTGTATTTTGATACTTTTTCATACTGCCGCTCTATGTATCATGTTTCGTGTATCTGTCTTTTGTGTATTTTCGTTCTGGCATTTTGCACCTGCCCTGTGTTTTTTTCGTAGCTGCTTGACAAAGAAATTTCCCTCGGGGATCAATAAAGTACCTATCTATCTATCTATCCATTCTAGTGAATTTGGTCCCATTCGACTTCAGATAGATGTTTTTTTTTTTTAAATGTGGGAGAATATCTAAAAAAAAGAATATGGCCTCTAGCAAATATCTGTTTTACCAGGCTGAGCCTCTAGGTCTCTGCGGGCAACATTCACAGCAACTTGCAGGTCATGTTGGGCTTTCCCTTCCTCTCAGCTCCCTGCCTGGCTACTCACCACCTCATACCAGTTGATGTACCCTATGTCCCCTACAACAGACGAGCAGTAGGCTAGACTGGTCTGTCTAAAGTGTCACAACTTCCCATCATGCTCCTTTCTGCTCTGTTTTCTGTCATTTCACCTGGAGCATTATTCTCTTCGCCTCCGGTCTCTGATATTAAATGCTAGAAGGAACCGGTTTACCCAAATACTTCAGAGTTTGAAGATCCCAATTCAAAGGAAGTAGAGCAACACAGAAACCATCTGCTGTGGCAGTGTGACTAAAATGTTATATATCCTTATATAGTGCACTACTTTGACCCGGTCCCATAGGGTGGGTAGGTCCCGTGTAGCTCAAATGGTAGAGCATGGCACTTGCAACACCAGGCTTGTGGGTTTGATTCCCATGGGGGACCAGTGTGAAAAAAGCATGACCATGTATGCACTAACTAACTGTAAGTCGCTCTGGATAAGAACGTCAGCTAAATTACAAAAATGTGCATTTTATAAAAGTGCACTATGTGGGAATACGGTGCCATTTCACAAGCTTGGGGACTATGATTTAGTTATTGACATAGCCATGTTCTCTTCAGTGTTCTCTAACTATATAGTACTCTAAATACCTTAATTCATGTTGTTACGTTCATAAGAATACAACATAAAAATAGCTTACACCATTCAAACCAATGAGAGCCAATTATCTCATAATCATCTTTTTTGCAGATAGAACCAGGCTCTCGATTTGGAACACAACCTTTGTGTTATGAGTTTGGTGCACCAAAGGGTTCAACAATCCATGTCCCCTTGAAGAATCCCCCCTGAGGAGGACTAGTTATACTGGTTACCCAACAAAGCCTTGAACAGATTCTATACAAGCCCATCATAGAATAAATCATCAAATCTAACATTTCAATCACATAACCCGGAAACTAACTACAACAAAAATAAACCAAATACATCTGGCGTGCTGCTATAAGAGAGCTGCTATAACAGCTATATGGAGTCATCTACTGAGTACGGTACATGTGATTTCCCTACCATTCTGATGTATTCAAATCCCACATTCATGAAGATACACATTTTCTACACTGCAGTATACCAATATTATATGTACCCTAAACCAGAGAGGATTATCTTATATAGATGTGCAGATCCGATCAGGCATAAGCCCTTACTCTCCCCAGCTGTGGTATGAAACCCCTGAGGTATTGCTCCACAAGCAACCCTGTAAAATCCAGCCACATCACATCTGGGTCCCAGCAGGTGCTGTGAAGTCCCAGGATACATCAGCCTTCAGTTCAGCGGTAAACCTTTGGACTGGTGTCCCCTTGGCAGTGCCATGCATTCACTCTGATCTGATCATAAGCACCAGAAATCTGGACCAAGTACCAGGGATGACATGACGTGCAGAGTATAGGCTCTGAGTGACCACTACAGGAAGAAGGGGATACTCAACTGTAGTACACAAAACATTTTTTCGTCTTGCCACTTTGTCACCTAACCTGAGTTGTTGTGGTGTACAAGTCTGTGTCTAAAAGTAACGTTCTTGTATCTGGTTATTGTGGCCCTTGAGGATGATGCAAACGTCACAATCTCATCACCATTCTGCACGGAAGCTCTACGGCCATATTACCCCTGATAAGAACAGCTAGGAATAATTGGCAAAGATAACTTTGATTTAATCAATCATTATCTCTGATACTTGTCTGTCTGCATTTTTTTAAATTGTAATCGTTTACAATCAAAATATCATTGACTTTCATATCACCTATCACTTATCAGCAGGCATATCAGAGCCATGTTTGACAGTGTCCATCAGGAGAAAGAAATATGACTTTGAGAACTAGGTCAATGTAACCCAATTAGCTGTTGGTAAATAAAATGTTGCAGTGTGAAGCTTGTTAGCTAAATGAATGCTGAAAACTCAAAGACGGAGAAGGATTGTGGTTTCCATTGGCTGTTGATTTACGTATGAATAGATAACACATGTTCATTTACGCTGAATGCATGTCTATTCGCCCCATGTCCACACCTGCCCCACAAACTATTATTTGGCCTTGTTTATATTTCAAGAGAAGATGCTTGCAGGACAACATTTCATGGAACCATCACAGTCTTCTCTTCTGATTTGAACCATCTCTATCATTCCTGCTCCTTTGAAAGGTATTGTGTGTGTGTGTGCGTGTGTGGGTATAGTATAGCCTGCAGGGTTATGAACGTGTGGTTATCTAACTGGGTCAAAAGGTAGCTGTCCTCTTTGAAGGGGGCACAGTATAACTGTTCTACATGCGAGCAGGCTGAGCTTGAAAACAGCTAACTGGAATTAGTTAGGCGGTCCTCCTCCAACCCCGTGGTCTGGGAGAAATACTGGGTTTGTTCGTGCATTTGAATCCTTCCCTTCAACTGTCAGTACTTTGATTCCTGTACAGATTCCCTTGCTGCATTTTTCCTTCAATGCTCATCACACTGTTGTCTCCACATCTTATACAACAGGAGCTCCCAGGCAACACACAGCTCCTATCTTATATAACAGGAGCTCCTAGCTAACACACAGCTCCTATCTTATATAACAGGAGCTCCTAGCTAACACACAGCTCCTATCTTATATAACAGGAGCTCCTAGCTAACACACAGCTCCTATCTTATATAACAGGAGCTCCTAGCTAACACACAGCTCCTATCTTATATAACAGGAGGGCCTAGCTAACACACAGCTCCTATCTTATATAACAGGAGGGCCTAGCTAACACACAGCTCCTATCTTATATAACAGGAGGGCCTAGCTAACACACAGCTCCTATCTTATATAACAGGAGCTCCTAGCTAACACACAGCTCCTATCTTATATAACAGGAGCTCCTAGCTAACACACAGCTCCTATCTTATATAACAGGAGGGCCTAGCTAACACACAGCTCCTATCTTATATAACAGGAGCGCCTAGCTAACACACAGCTCCTATCTTATATAACAGGAGGGCCTAGCTAACACACAGCTCCTATCTTATATAACAGGAGCTCCTAGCTAACACACAGCTCCTATCTTATATAACAGGAGCTCCTAGCTAACACACAGCTCCTATCTTATATAACAGGAGGGCCTAGCTAACACACAGCTCCTATCTTATATAACAGGAGGGCCTAGCTAACACACAGCTCCTATCTTATATAACAGGAGGGCCTAGCTAACACACAGCTCCTATCTTATATAACAGGAGCTCCTAGCTAACACACAGCTCCTATCTTATATAACAGGAGCTCCTAGCTAACACACAGCTCCTATCTTATATAACAGGAGGGCCTAGATAACACACAGCTCCTATCTTATATAACAGGAGGGCCTAGCTAACACACAGCTCCTATCTTATATAACAGGAGCTCCTAGCTAACACACAGCTCCTATCTTATATAACAGGAGGGCCTAGCTAACACACAGCTCCTATCTTATATAACAGGAGCTCCTAGCTAACACACAGCTCCTATCTTATATAACAGGAGGGCCTAGCTAACACACAGCTCATATCTTATATAACAGGAGCAACACACAGCTCCTCCCTGTTTTCCAAATATGAACATAATATCCTATAGAGCTGCTGTTTAAACACTCTATGTGGGATACAGACAATATGGATGGAACGTTTGGATCAAAAAATAAAATAAAATAAAATGCATTGGTCGTACACGTGGTTAGCAGATGTTATTCCAGGTGTAGCGAAATGCTTGTGCTTCTTTCTCCGACAGTGCAGTAATATCTAACAAGTAATATCTAACAGTTTCACAACATATACCCAAATACACATACATCTAAGTAAGGAATGGATTGAGAATATATACATACTGTATATGTCAGGGCGGCTTGAAGGGTACTATGATGTTGAATGCTGAGCTATAGTCAATGAACAGCATTCTTACATAGGTATTCCTCTTGTCCAGATGCATCTTCTGTGGATTTATTGGGGCGGTAAGCGAATTGAAGTGGGTCTAGGGTGGCAGGTAGGGTGGAGGTGATATGATCCTTGACTAGTCTCAAAGCACTTCATGGTGACAGAGGTGAGAGCTACTAGGCGATAGTCATTTAGTTCAGTTACCTTTGCTTTCTTAGGTACGGGGACAATGGTGGCCATCTTGAAGCATGTGGGGACAACAGACAGGGATAGGGAGAGATTGAATATATCTGTAAACACACCAGCCAGCTGGTCTGAGCATGCTCTGAGGTTAGAGATACCATCTGGGCCGGCAGCTTTGCAAGGGTTAACACGCTTAAATGTCTTACTCACGTCGGCCACAGACAAATGCTCCCATCTATCCACGGTTTCTGGTTGGGGTATGTTTTAATAGTCACAGTGGGTACAACATCTCCTATGCACTTCCTTATAAACTCATTAACCGTGTCTGTGTATGTGTCGATATTATTATCTGAAGCTACCCTGAACATGTCCCAGTCCACGTGATCAAAACAATGTTGAAGCGTGGATTCCGATTGGTCAGACCAGCGATGAATAGACCTAACCACGAGTACTTCCTGTTTGAGTTTCTGCCTATAGGAAGGGAGGAGCAACATGGAATCGTGGTCCGATTTGCCGAATGGAGGGGGCGAGGGAGGGCCTTATGTGCATTTTGGAAGGAAGTGTAACAATGGTCAAGCGTGTTAGCACCGCAAGTACAGTCAATGTGTTGATATAATTTCGGGAGCCTTTTTCTAAAATTTGCTTTGTTAAAATCCCCAGCTACAATAAATGCAGCCTAAGGATATGTGGTTTCCAGTTTACATAAAGTCAAATGAAGTTATTTGAGGGCCGACGTGGTATCGGCTTGAGGAGGGATATATACGGCTGTGGCAGTGATGGCCAAAAATTCCCTCGGGAGGTAGAACGGTCGGCGCTTGATTGTGAGATATTCTAAGTCGTGTGAACAGAAGGACTTGAGTTCCTGTATGTTATCAAAGTTACACCATAAATCGTTAATCATAAAACATACACCTCCACCCTTCTGCTTCCCGGAGAGATGTTTATTCCTGTCGGTGCGATGTACTGAACCCAACTGGCTTTCAGGAGTCAGACAGAACATTTCCAGAAAGCTGTGTTTCTGTGGAGCAGAGTATGTTACAATCCCTGGTGTCTCGCTGAAAAGCAACTCTCGCCCTAAACTCAACCTTATAATCCAAAGATTGGACATTAGTGAGTAAAATACTCGGGAGCGGTGGGGGGTGTGCACGCTTCCTGAGTCGGACCAGAAGACCGCCCCGAGTGTGTATATACAGCACAGTACTATAGGACGGACTCAAAATATTTGCATAATATCGCACATTCCATATCCTAATACTGGTATATGATCAGAATGACAGTAGTATGTGTGAAGTACAAAGTAAATGAATGTCTAATGTGAATATTATTGGTATCAAATACCTGTTGTATTACCATAATGTTTACATGTTTTAAAATGCAAAGCAATGTTACAATTGGGCTTCTTTTAAGCACATCACAATGACTGGCAAAAGAGAGAGACACCGATATCTAGCTAAATGTCAAAACTCAATCTTATTGTCTCAAGTGAAGCAAGTTTTTCATGTCTTAAAGTTTCCCTGCCTATACACGTCAAAGGGATCTCTGTCTCTTTAGCATCTCTCTCATTGGAGCACATCACCCAGCATTGCAAAAGAGAAGCATATTACCCAGCATTGCAAAAGAGACCATTCGGGCCGTGAATAGCTACATATTGGGTGAAGGGTCAGCACAGAAACAGGCCTGCCTGCCTGCCTGCCTGTGTACAAGAGCAGCACGGACGGACAGACGGACGCTCACCTCCCCCCAGAGGCTTTAATTTTGTTTTACATCCTAAGTCTATTTCAGACAGAATCTGTCAAAACGTTACCAGACTGAGGGGTTTTTATGTAAATCTCTTTAGAATGAAAAACAGCGACCATGGTTACAAGCCCAATCCTCCATTCTGAAAAACACTAACAAACAGAAAACAAACAACAAAATGGGGTAGCAGTTTACTTTTCTCCACTAATGCCTAGAAGGTGTGGTTTAAGAAGTTTACAAACAGAAGAATAAAGCTTAATTTCTTTATGTTCTTTGAGTTTCACCAGACTGGGAGAAAGTGGAGCGAATGTGCATTTAACATTTTTTTCATTTTTATTGAATGTTTGAAGAGTTAGAGAACCAGACACAGCAGGCCTTGTATCACTATACCATTTTTAATCATTGCTGTTTGCACTTTGATATCCAAAACAAAATCTATCTCAGCGGGTGACTGTGAAATAAATTGCTATCTTTCTAAGAACTGGCCTCTTGATGATCAAGAGGACCAACTGTTTAAGGCAACACAAAAAGAGAATGTGGCTCACTTCGTCCAATGCTGCAGGCGAGAGGCCTTCCAATAATGACTAAGTTTGTAACAATAAACCACATCATATGAAGCTGTGTATTGCTCCATCATTTCACAATACTGTGTGTTCCAGTTCTGATAAGAACAGTTATTTCTGCAAGAGTTTAAACAACAACCTAATAAATTTAAATAATACATTTCATTTAACACTAAATCCTTTTGAGGCTATATTATAGTCACTAAAGGGCAAATCCACAGTGAAAAAGTACTAGTACTATTTTTGCATATTTTTGATACTGAATGTTAAGTTATTTAACAAAGTTATGCATCACCAAATACCCCTGTGTGAAAAATGAATTGCCCTCTTACACACAGTAACTGGTTGTGCCACCTTTAGCTGCAATGACTGCAACCAAATGCTTCCTGTAGTTGTTGATCAGTCTCTCATGTCATTGTCCCACTCTTCCATGCAGAACTGCTTTAACTCAGCGACGTTTGTGGGTTTTCAAGAATGAACTGCACGTTTCATGTCCTGCCACAACATCTCAATTGGGATTAGGTCTGGACTTTGACTAGGTCATTCCAAAACTAAAAATGTGTTGCTTTTTAGCCATTTTCATGTAGACTAGATAGTGTGTTTTGGATCATTATCTTGCTGCCTGACCCAGCTACGCTTCAGCTTCAGCTCACAGACGGATGGCCTGAAATTCTCCTGTAGGATTTTCTGATACAGAGCAGAATTCATGGTTCCTTCTATTAAGGCAAGTCGTCCAGATACTGAGGCAGCAAAGCATCTCCAAACCATCACACCACCACCACCATGCTTGACCGTTGGTATAAGGTTCCTACTGTAGAATGTTTTCACCAGGCATAATGGGATCCAGCTCGTCCAAAAGGTTGACTCAAGTTTGTCAAAAAACACCTGGATGAACCTGGAAGATCATCAAGACTCTCGGAAGAATGTTCTATGGACAGATGAGTCAAAAGTAAGTATATATAATACATATAATTTAGTGTATATGCCATAGCTAATAACAGATCACCTTAATACAGTAGGAGATAGTAACTCACTGTACTCATCAATAACAGATCACCTTATTACAGTAGGAGATAGTAACTCACTGTACTCATCAATAACAGATCACCTTAATACAGTAGGAGATAGTAACTCACTATACTCATCAATAACAGATCACCTTAATACAGTAGCAGATAGTAACTCACTGTACTCATCAATAACAGATCACCTTAATACAGTAGGAGATAGTAACTCACTGTACTCATCAATAACAGATCACCTTAATACAGTAGGAGATAGTAACTCACTGTACTCATCAATAACAGATCACCTTATTACAGTAGGAGATAGTAACTCACTGTACTCATCAATAACAGATCACCTTAATACAGTAGGAGATAGTAACTCAATAACATATCACCTTAATACAGTAGGAGATAGTAACTCACTGTACTCATCAATAACAGATCACCTTAATACAGTAAGAGATAGTAACTCACTGTACTCATCAATAACAGATCACCTTAATACAGTAGGAGATAGTAACTCAATAACAGATCACCTTAATACAGTAGGAGATAGTAACTCACTGTACTCATCAATAACAGATCACCTTAATACAGTAGGAAATAGTAACTCAATAACAGATCACCTTAATACAGTAGGAGATAGTAACTCACTGTACCCATCAATAATAGATCACCTTAATACAGTAGGGATAGTAACTCAATAACAGATCACCTTAATACAGTAGGAGATAGTAACTCAATAACAGATCACCTTAATACAGTAGGAGATAGTAACTCACTGTACCCATCAATAATAGATCACCTTAATACAGTAGTTATAGTAACTCAATAACAGATCACCTTAATACAGTAGAGATAGTAACTCACTGTACCCATCAATAATAGATCACCTTAATACAGTAGGGATAGTAACTCAATAACAGATCACCTTAATACACTGGAGATAGTAACTCAATAACAGATCACCTTAATACAATAGGAGATAGTAACTCACTGTACTCATCAATAACAGATCACCTTAGTACAGTAGGAAATAGTAACTCACTGTACTCATCAATAACAGATCACCTTAATACAGTAGGAGATAGTAACTCACTGTACTCATCAATAACAGATCACCTTAATACAGTAGAAGATAGTAACTCACTGTACCCATCAATAACAGATCACCTTAATACAGTAGGAGATAGTAACTCACTGTACTCATCAATAACAGATCACCTTAATACAGTAGGAGATAGTAACTCACTGTACTAATCAATAACAGATCACCTTATTACAGTAGGAGATAGTAACTCACTGTACTCATCAATAACAGATCACCTTATTACAGTAGGAGATAGTAACTCACTGTACTCATCAATAACAGATCACCTTAGTACAGTAGAAGATAGTAACTCACTGTACCCATCAATAACAGATCACCTTAATACAGTAGGATATAGTAACTCACTGTACTCATCAATAACAGATCACCTTAATACAGTAGGAGATAGTAACTCAATAACATATCACCTTAATACAGTAGGAGATAGTAACTCACTGTACTCATCAATAACAGATCACCTTATTGCAGTAGGAGATAGTAACTCACTGTACTCATCAATAACAGATCACCTTATTACAGTAGGAGATAGTAACTCACTGTACTCATCAATAACAGATCACCTTAGTACAGTAGAAGATAGTAACTCACTGTACCCATCAATAACAGATCACCTTAATACAGTAGGAGATAGTAACTTACTGTACTCATCAATAACAGATCACCTTAATACAGTAGGAGATAGTAACTCAATAACATATCACCTTAATACAGTAGGAGATAGTAACTCACTGTACTCATCAATAACAGATCACCTTAGTACAGTAGGAGATAGTAACTCACTGTACTAATCAATAACAGATCACCTTAATACAGTAGGAGATAGTAACTCACTGTACTCATCAATAACAGATCACCTTAATACAGTAAGAGATAGTAACTCACTGTACTCATCAATAACAGATCACCTTAATACAGTAGCAGATAGTAACTCACTGTACTCATCAATAACAGATCACCTTAATACAGTAGGAGATAGTAACTCACTGTACTCATCAATAACAGATCACCTTAATACAGTAGCAGATAGTAACTCACTGTACTCATCAATAACAGATCACCTTAATACAGTAGGAGATAGTAACTCACTGTACTAATCAATAACAGATCACCTTAATACAGTAGCAGATAGTAACTCACTGTACTCATCAATAACAGATCACCTTAATACAGTAGGAGATAGTAACTCACTGTACTCATCAATAACAGATCACCTTAATACAGTAGCAGATAGTAACTCACTGTACTCATCAATAACATATCACCTTAATACAGTAGGAGATAGTAACTCACTGTACTCATCAATAACAGATCACCTTAGTACAGTAGGAGATAGTAACTCACTGTACTAATCAATAACAGATCACCTTAATACAGTAGGAGATAGTAACTCACTGTACTCATCAATAACAGATCACCTTAATACAGTAAGAGATAGTAACTCACTGTACTCATCAATAACAGATCACCTTAATACAGTAAGAGATAGTAACTCACTGTACTCATCAATAACAGATCACCTTAATACAGTAGCAGATAGTAACTCACTGTACTCATCAATAACAGATCACCTTAATACAGTAGGAGATAGTAACTCACTGTACTCATCAATAACAGATCACCTTAATACAGTAGGAGATAGTAACTCACTGTACTCCAGATCTGTTTGGCAGTCACATTAACAATCTAAGTGGGGTTCAATCAAGTGCAGTCTTTGGTGAGGGAATTTGTCTTTCCCAGTATCCGTCCATCAGTGGCAGAATGATTTGTATTGATTTCATGTCTGGAGGCCCTGCAGACTACAGCTGAGAGTGATGGGCTGTGATTCACCTCCCTCTATGTGACAGACTCAATGTAATGTACAGAAGGAATGCGTCCCCAATGGGACCCTATTCTCTACATGGTACACTACTTCTGACCAGAGACCAAAGCGCCCTGGTCAAAATTTGTGCACTATATCGGGAATAGGCCTTTTTGGACGCAGACAAGAAGAAGCTGTTCTTTACGCGTTGGCCTTTCAAAGTGCACAAAGCACCAGAACTCATAACATCGACTACAAACACAAAGGGATGTTTTGCAGTTTGGCGGAATGCAGTTTTTACATCAATACAGACAGGAAGTTCCACAGCAAGACATACCTCAAAGATGAATGCATACAGTAACCATGTTGAGACTAATTACATTTGTGTATATTGGGTATATGTTGTGAAATTATTAGATATTACTTGTTAGATATTACTGCACTGTCAGAGCTAGAAGCACAAGCATTTCGCTACACCTGCAATAACATCTGTTAAACACTCGTATGTGACCAATAACATTTGATTTGATTTGATTTTAACAGGACATACCTACAGTAACCATGTTGTGCCTACAAACAGGAAGTACCTACAGTAACCATGTTGTGCCTACAAACAGGAAGAACCTAATATAACCATGTTGTGCCTACAAACAGGAAGTACCTACAGTAACCATGTTGTGCCTACAAAAAGGAAATACCTACAGTAACCATGTTGTGCCTACAAACAGGAAGTACCTACAGTAACCATGCTGTGCCTACAATCAGGAAGTACCTAAAGTAACCATGTTGTACCTACAAACAGGAAGTAAATACAGTAAAATGCTCCACACAAATTAGCATAGTGTTTCCCACAGATACAGTATACAGATACAGAACCATTCTATATAAAGGGTTCCTAAGCAGAACCATTCTATATAAAGGGTGCCTAAGCAGAACCATTCTATATAAAGGGTGCCTAAGCAGAACCATTCTATATAAAGGGTGCCTAAGCAGAACCATTCTATATAAAGGGTGCCTAAGCAGAACCATTCTATATAAAGGGTGCCTAAGCAGAACCATTCTATATAAAGGGTGCCTAAGCAGAACCATTCTATATAAAGGGTGCCTAAGCAGAACCATTCTATATAAAGGGTGCCTAAGCAGAACCATTCTATATAAAGGGTGCCTAAGCAGAACCATTCTATATAAAGGGTGCCTAAGCAGAACCATTCTATATAAAGGGTGCCTAAGCAGAACCATTCTATATAAAGGGTGTCTATATAAAGGGTGCCTAAGCAGAACCATTCTATATAAAGGGTGCCTAAGCAGAACCATTCTATATAAAGGACGCCTGCACTTTGGATCAAAGAAAAGCAGGACAACCACATCTAAACGTAGCTGTTCATAGTGTAGGTGACACCACAACCTTTCATTTTGTTTCAGACAACATTAACAACCAATGTTACCAGCATATACCAGATTTGTATGTACATTGCTTCAGGAATAAGACCCCTGGAACACATACAATTAAATCAAATAAAGTGTGAAATTTGATGAATTTCTTTTCAGCTGTTTACTTCAGGTTACATGGTCAACTCTGGCATGACTGGTGTTGCTTCCTTCAGAGCTTTCTGACTAAAACCTTCCTGGGTGAGTTACCTCTGAATTCCTATTGTCATCCAGTTTCCCTCTTTCTCAAGCTTCTCATACAGTATAATAAGATACTCCTATAGGTGCTGCTTATTGGATATTCCACTCACTGATGGGTTATGTGTTATCGGGGGAGGAACCAAACTTGATATGTGTGTGTGTGTGTGTGTTTGTGTGTGTGTGTGTGTGTAACTGAATTAATCATCATGCATTATTGTAGTGGGATATTTCCATTCAAAACAGACTACTTCACATTTTCAGTGCCATGAAAAAGGATTTGCCCCCTTTCTCATGTTCTCTATTTTTGCCTATTTTTGTCACCGAATGTTATCAGATCTTCAACTAAAAACTGATATTAGATAAAGGAGAGCTGAGTGAAGAAATAACACAACAATTACAAACGTATTTAATGTGTTTCATAAACAAAGGTATGCAACAACCAATGTATCATTCTCTTTCATAGATGTGCTAACTAGTATGTCTAATAACATTACCTTCTAACTAGTATGTCTAATAACATTACCTTCTAACTAGTATGTCTAATAACATTACCTTCTAACTAGTATGTCTAATCACATTACCTTCTAACTAGTATGTCTAATAACATTACCTTCTAACTAGTATGTCTAATCACATTACCTTCTAACTAGTATGTCTAATAACATTACCTTCTACCATATATGTCTAATAACATTACCTTCTAACTAGTATGTCTAATCGCATTACCTTCTAACTAGTATGTCTAATCACATTACCTTCTACCATATATGTCTAATCACATTACCTTCTAACTAGTATGTCTAATCACATTACCTTCTAACTAGTATGTCTAATCACATTACCTTCTAACTAGTATGTCTAATCACATTACCTTCTAACTAGTATGTCTAATCAGATTACCTTCTAACATGTATGTCTAATCACATTACCTTCTAAATAGTATGTCTAATCACATTACCTTCTAACTAGTATGTCTAATCACATTACAGTCTATATAGTATGTCTAATCACATTACGGTCTAACTAGTATGTCTAATAACATTACCTTCTAACTAGAATGTCTAATCACATTACCTTCTAACTAGTATGTCTAATCACATTACCTTCTAACTAGTATGTCTAATCACATTACCTTCTAACTAGTATGTCTAAACACATTACCTTCTAACTAGTATGTCTGATCACATTACCTTCTAACTAGTATGTCTAATAACATTACCTTCTAACTAGTATGTCTAAACACATTACAGTCTAACTAGTATGTCTAATAACATTACCTTCTAACTAGTATGTCTAATCGCATTACCTTCTAACTAGTATGTCTAATCACATTACCTTCTACCATATATGTCTAATCACATTACCTTCTAACTAGTATGTCTAATCCCATTACCTTCTACCATATATGTCTAATCACATTACCTTCTAACTAGTATGTCTAATCACATTACCTTCTAACTAGTATGTCTAATCACATTACCTTCTAACTAGTATGTCTAATCACATTACCTTCTAACATGTATGTCTAATCACATTACCTTCTAAATAGTATGTCTAATCACATTACCTTCTAACTAGTATGTCTAATCACATTACAGTCTATATAGTATGTCTAATCACATTACGGTCTAACTAGTATGTCTAATAACATTACCTTCTAACTAGTATGTCTAATATCATTACCTTCTAACTAGTATGTCTAATCACATTACCTTCTAACTAGTATGTCTAATCACATTACCTTCTAACTAGTATGTCTAATCACATTACCTTCTAACTAGAATGTCTAATAACATTACCTTCTAACTAGTATGTCTAATCACATTACCTTCTAACTAGTATGTCTAATCACATTACCTTCTAACTAGTATGTCTAATAACATCACCTTCTAACTAGTATGTCTAATAACATTACCTTCTAACTAGTATGTCTAATCACATTACCTTCTAACTAGTATGTCTAATCACATTACAGTCTAACTAGTATGTCTAATCACATTACAGTCTAACTAGTATGTCTAATCACATTACAGTCTAACTAGTATGTCTAATCACATTACAGTCTAACTAGTATGTCTAATCATATTACCTTCTAACTAGTATGTCTAATCACATTACCTTCTAACTAGTATGTCTAATCATATTACAGTCTAACTAGTATGTCTAATCACATTACAGTCTACATTGCATTTGGAAAGTAGTCCGACCCCTGGACTTATTCCACATTTTATTACTTTACAGCCTTACATTTTTTTTAAAACCTTTTTACCTTCTAACTAGTATGTCTAATCACATTACAGTCTATATAGTATGTCTAATCACATTACGGTCTAACTAGTATGTCTAATAACATTACCTTCTAACTAGAATGTCTAATAACATTACCTTCTAACTAGTATGTCTAATCACATTACCTTCTAACTAGTATGTCTAATCACATTACATTCTAACTAGTATGTCTAAACACATTACCTTCTAACTAGTATGTCTGATCACATTACCTTCTAACTAGTATGTCTAATAACATTACCTTCTAACTAGTATGTCTAAACACATTACAGTCTAACTAGTATGTCTAATAACATTACCTTCTAACTAGTATGTCTAATCGCATTACCTTCTAACTAGTATGTCTAATCACATTACCTTCTACCATATATGTCTAATCACATTACCTTCTAACTAGTATGTCTAATCACATTACCTTCTACCATATATGTCTAATCACATTACCTTCTAACTAGTATGTCTAATCACATTACCTTCTAACTAGTATGTCTAATCACATTACCTTCTAACTAGTATGTCTAATCACATTACCTTCTAAATAGTATGTCTAATCACATTACCTTCTAACTAGTATGTCTAATCACATTACAGTCTATATAGTATGTCTAATCACATTACATTCTAACTAGTATGTCTAATATCATTACCTTCTAACTAGTATGTCTAATCACATTACCTTCTAACTAGTATGTCTAATCACATTACCTTCTAACTAGTATGTCTAATCACATTACCTTCTAACTAGTATGTCTAATCACATTACCTTCTAACTAGAATGTCTAATAAAATTACCTTCTAACTAGTATGTCTAATAACATTACCTTCTAACTAGTATGTCTAATCACATTACCTTCTAACTAGTATGTCTAATCACATTACCTTCTAACTAGTATGTCTAATAACATCACCTTCTAACTAGTATGTCTAATCACATTACCTTCTAACTAGTATGTCTAATCACATTACCTTCTAACTAGTATGTCTAATCACATTACCTTCTAACTAGTATGTCTAATAACATTACCTTCTAACTAGTATGTCTAAACACATTACAGTCTAACTAGTATGTCTAATAACATTACCTTCTAACTAGTATGTCTAATCACATTACCTTCTAACTAGTATGTCTAATCCCATTACCTTCTAAATAGTATGTCTAATCACATTACCTTCTAACTAGTATGTCTAATCACATTACAGTCTATATAGTATGTCTAATCACATTACAGTCTAACTAGTATGTCTAATCACATTACAGTCTAACTATTATGTCTAATCACATTACCTTCTAACTAGTATGTCTAATCACATTACCTTCTAACATGTATGTCTAATGACATTACCTTCTAACTAGTATGTCTAATCACATTACCTTCTAACTAGTATGTCTAATCACATTACTTTCTAACTAGTATGTCTAATCATATTACAGTCTAACTAGTATGTCTAATCATATTACAGTCTAGCTAGTATGTCTAATCACATTACCTTCTTACTAGTATGTCTAATCACATTACCTTCTAACTAGTATGTCTAATAACATTACCTTCTAACTAGTATGTCTAATCACATTACCTTCTAACTAGTATGTCTAATAACATTACCTTCTAACTAGTATGTCTAATCACATTACATTCTAACTAGTATGTCTAATCACATTACCTTCTAACTAGTATGTCTAATCACATTACCTTCTAACTAGTATGTCTAATCATATTACAGTCTAACTAGTATGTCTAATCATATTACAGTCTAGCTAGTATGTCTAATCACATTACCTTCTTACTAGTATGTCTAATCACATTACCTTCTAACTAGTATGTCTAATAACATTACCTTCTAACTAGTATGTCTAATCACATTACCTTCTAACTAGTATGTCTAATAACATTACCTTCTAACTAGTATGTCTAATCACATTACCTTCTAACTAGTATGTCTAATAACATTACCTTCTAACTAGTAGGTCTAATCACATTACCTTCTAACTAGTATGTCTAATCATATTACAGTCTAACTAGTATGTCTAATCACATTACAGTCTAACTAGTATGTCTAATCACATTACAGTCTAACTAGTATGTCTAATCACATTACAGTCTAACTAGTATGTCTAATCATATTACCTTCTAACTAGTATGTCTAATCACATTACCTTCTAACTAGTATGTCTAATCATATTACAGTCTAACTAGTATGTCTAATCACATTACAGTCTACATTGCATTTGGAAAGTAGTCCGACCCCTGGACTTATTCCACATTTTATTACTTTACAGCCTTACATTTTTTTTAAAACCTTTTTACCTTCTAACTAGTATGTCTAATCACATTACAGTCTATATAGTATGTCTAATCACATTACGGTCTAACTAGTATGTCTAATAACATTACCTTCTAACTAGAATATGTCTAATAACATTACCTTCTAACTAGTATGTCTAATCACATTACCTTCTAACTAGTATGTCTAATCACATTACATTCTAACTAGTATGTCTAAACACATTACCTTCTAACTAGTATGTCTGATCACATTACCTTCTAACTAGTATGTCTAATAACATTACCTTCTAACTAGTATGTCTAAACACATTACAGTCTAACTAGTATGTCTAATAACATTACCTTCTAACTAGTATGTCTGATCACATTACCTTCTAACTAGTATGTCTAATAACATTACCTTCTAACTAGTATGTCTAAACACATTACAGTCTAACTAGTATGTCTAATAACATTACCTTCTAACTAGTATGTCTAATCGCATTACCTTCTAACTAGTATGTCTAATCACATTACCTTCTACCATATATGTCTAATCACATTACCTTCTAACTAGTATGTCTAATCCCATTACCTTCTACCATATATGTCTAATCACATTACCTTCTAACTAGTATGTCTAATCACATTACCTTCTAACTAGTATGTCTAATCACATTACCTTCTAACTAGTATGTCTAATCACATTACCTTCTAACTAGTATGTCTAATCACATTACCTTCTAACATGTATGTCTAATCACATTACCTTCTAAATAGTATGTCTAATCACATTACCTTCTAACTAGTATGTCTAATCACATTACAGTCTATATAGTATGTCTAATCACATTACGGTCTAACTAGTATGTCTAATAACATTACCTTCTAACTAGTATGTCTAATATCATTACCTTCTAACTAGTATGTCTAATCACATTACCTTCTAACTAGTATGTCTAATCACATTACCTTCTAACTAGTATGTCTAATAACATCACCTTCTAACTAGTATGTCTAATCACATTACCTTCTAACTAGTATGTCTAATCACATTACCTTCTAACTAGTATGTCTAATCACATTACCTTCTAACTAGTATGTCTAATAACATTACCTTCTAACTAGTATGTCTAAACACATTACAGTCTAACTAGTATGTCTAATAACATTACCTTCTAACTAGTATGTCTAATCACATTACCTTCTAACTAGTATGTCTAATCCCATTACCTTCTAAATAGTATGTCTAATCACATTACCTTCTAACTAGTATGTCTAATCACATTACAGTCTATATAGTATGTCTAATCACATTACAGTCTAACTAGTATGTCTAATCACATTACAGTCTAACTATTATGTCTAATCACATTACCTTCTAACTAGTATGTCTAATCACATTACCTTCTAACATGTATGTCTAATGACATTACCTTCTAACTAGTATGTCTAATCACATTACCTTCTAACTAGTATGTCTAATCACATTACCTTCTAACTAGTATGTCTAATCACATTACTTTCTAACTAGTATGTCTAATCATATTACAGTCTAACTAGTATGTCTAATCATATTACAGTCTAGCTAGTATGTCTAATCACATTACCTTCTTACTAGTATGTCTAATATCATTACCTTCTAACTAGTATGTCTAATAACATTACCTTCTAACTAGTATGTCTAATCACATTACCTTCTAACTAGTATGTCTAATAACATTACCTTCTAACTAGTATGTCTAATCACATTACCTTCTAACTAGTATGTCTAATAACATTACCTTCTAACTAGTATGTCTAATCACATTACCTTCTAACTAGTATGTCTAATCATATTACAGTCTAACTAGTATGTCTAATCATATTACAGTCTAACTAGTATGTCTAATCACATTACAGTCTAACTAGTATGTCTGATCACATTACAGTCTAACTAGTATGACAAATCACATTACAGTCTAACTAGTATGTCTAATCACATTACAGTCTAACTAGTATGTCTAATCACATTACAGTCTAACTAGTATGTCTAATCATATTACAGTCTAACTAGTATGTCTAATCACATTACAGTCTAACTAGTATGTCTAATCACATTACAGTCTAACTAGTATGTCTAATCACATTACAGTCTAACTAGTATGTCTAATCATATTACCTTCTAACTAGTATGTCTAATCACATTACCTTCTAACTAGTATGTCTAATCATATTACAGTCTAACTAGTATGTCTAATCACATTACAGTCTACATTGCATTTGGAAAGTAGTCCGACCCCTGGACTTATTCCACATTTTATTACTTTAAAGCCTTACATTTTTTTTTAAACCTTATTTACATAACTATTCAGATCCCACAGTTGACAGTGCATGTCAAAGCAAAAACCAAGCCATGAGGTTGAAGGAATTGTCCATAGAACTCTGAGACAGGATTGTGTCGAGGCACAGATCTGGGTAAGGGTACCAAAACATTTCTGCAGCATTGAAGGTCCCTAAAAACACAGTGACCTCCATCATTCTTAAATGGAAGAAGTTTGGAACCACCAAGACTCTTCCTAGAGCTGGCCGCCCTGCCAAACTGAGCAATCGGGGGAGAAGGGCCTTGGTTAGGGAGGTGACCAAGAACCCTCTGGCAGAGCTCCAGAGTTCCTCTGTTGAGATGGGAGACCCTTCTAGAAGGACAACCATCTTTGCAGCACCACCAATCAGGCCTTTAATGGTAGATTGGCCAGACTGAAGTCACTCCTTGGAGTGAAGCCCGCTTGGAGTTTGCCAAAAGACACCTAAAGGACTCTCAGACCATGAAACACAAAATTCTCTGGTCTGATGAAATCAAGATTACACTCTTTGCGGAGCAAAGAGTACAGAGAGATCCTTGATGAAAACCTGTTCCAGAGTGGTCAGGACCTCAGACTGATGCAAAGGTTCACCTCCCAACAGGACAACAACCCTGAGCAGTCAGCCAAGACAATGCAGGAGTGGGACAAGTCGGGATGTCTCTGAATGTCATTGAATGGCCCTGCCAGAGCCCGGACTTGAACCCGATTGAACATCTCTGGAGAGACGTTATGGGGTATTGTGTAGATTGACGAGAAGAAAAAAAAAGATGTAATCCTTTTTAGGATAAGGCTGTACTGTATCAAAATGTGGAAAAAGTCAAGGGGTCTAAATGCTTTTTGAATGCACTGTATGTTCAGTACTCATTCTTTGTTTATCAAATAGGGTACATGTCCTTTTACATATTTGGCCCTTATGACCTAGGTCTTATTTCCATAAAGCTGTGATCAACAAGCTGACTACTCTCACTATGCACGTTCTCATCCGATTATTAGGGCCCGTTCATGAGTTACTGAACAATTTTCCTTGTTGTCTCTGTTAACTTCCTTTTTGGATTGAGTTTTCCATTGGAAGATGCAATTTGCATGAAACCACATTCGTTTTGCATTGATCCGAGGCAAGAAATGTAATATTTTGGTCAGATACAGTACTGCTATTAATTTGGAGAGGGATGCATTTGCATCATTTTCAGGAACTGAGAGAGACGTGGTGCAAGAGACACCCTCAATAACAAGACTGAGTTTCAAAAGACTGTTGGCTCCCCAGACACAGCTAGAACTAGGCAGGCAGATAAGCCTGTTGCATGGTCAAATCAAGAACAATTAATTTTCATTTTATCATTTTAAATTATTTAATTATTGTCACAGTAGCGTGTTTTTCTTGCCCTACAAATTCTGAGAACGTCCTGTAGGCTTATTTTCAGACACGCATATTAGAAGTTTTTTGCAGCTACTTTGTATTCATATATTCATGTATACAGTATTGCTCCTAGATAGGCTGTGTGCTTTCCCGTGGATAGTTGTAGTGATGTTGGCAACAACTCCAAGGTCTAGAAGATTTACTTTGGGGCCGTTTCACTGCCAAAGGGCAGACTCCTTTAGGCAACGTCTAACACTTTAATTACAGATGAATCATGTTTAGTATTCCTATGTAGAACGGAGCATGTAAAGGACCTTGTATATTAAACACAATCAGCGAGGGGCTGAGGTCTTGAAAATGGTTTAATCTAACTATTTCTATAGTTTGATTTTTATGCATCTGTTTGTATTTTAATGTATTTGTTCCTATGGAGACAATAGGATGTAAAGACAGTTGTTTGTATTTTAATGTATTTGTTCCTATGGAGACAAGAGGATGTAAAGACAGTTGTTTGTATTTTAATGTATTTGTTCCTATGGCGACAGGAGGATGTAAAGACAGTTGTTTGTATTTTAATGTATTTGTTCCTATGGAGACAAGAGGATGTAAAGACAGTTGTTTGTATTTTAATGTATTTGTTCCTATGGAGACAGGAGGATGTAAAGACAGTCATAATAAATGTGACAAATGTATAACCAGTTTCTATTGTCTATGCAGGTTAATATCCGAGGCCACATCACCACCACACAGGACAGAGAGTTAATAACTCTCTTTAATTTAGGTGGTAAAGGGTTCAATGTAGACTATTGTTTAATTTTATTGAGCATTTTTGGGGGGCTGAAGAAGGAACATTGGTCAGGATTACCAAACATCTGAACTATGCCCAAGTTTCCTTGTAGATCCTTACCATACACAACATACACAAGCTTGGATACTTCCACAAAAACAGTGCCTCTTTGCTCTTTAGGGCTCAAAGCTAAGGACCTAGGATTCTCTGAAACAAAAAGTATTCCTGCTCACTCTGCCTTTGCATTCACCATGTCTTTGACACCGGGCACCCACAGTTTACAAGGCTTGACTTCGATTTTACTCATCAAACAATGGTTGTGTACACAACCCCATTCACGGCAGACAACATGCAACACAACGTGACAAGAACATCAAGCATTTAGACCATCTGTGAAAGAAGAGCTAGCGCCAAATAACGACAGCCAGTGATTGTCTATCTGAGCATTATTCTTTCTGTCCTTGTCACACTCCAAACAGAATAAAGGAGTATATGTGGTCATTGATCTATAAATCTACAACATCAACTGGTTGTTTCAGTAGCCACGGTCAGCTTCTATACATCTACAACATCATCTGGTTGTTTCAGTAGCCACGGTCAGCTTCTATCCATCTACAACATCATCTGGTTGTTTCAGTAGCCACGGTCAGCTTCTATACATCTACAACATCATCTGGTTGTTTCAGTAGCCACGGTCAGCTTCTATCTCCACCAACAACATCATCTGGTTGTTTCAGTAGCCACGGTCAGCTTCTATACATCTACAACATCATCTGGTTGTTTCAGTAGCCACGGTCAGCTTCTATCTCCACCAACAACATCAACTGGTTGTTTCAGTAGCCACGGTCAGCTTCTATACATCTACAACATCATCTGGTTGTTTCAGTAGCCACGGTCAGCTTCTATACATCTACAACATCATCTGGTTGTTTCAGTAGCCACGGTCAGCTTCTATACATCTACAACATCATCTGGTTGTTTCAGTAGCCACGGTCAGCTTCTATAAATCTACAACATCATCTGGTTGTTTCAGTAGCCACGGTCAGCTTCTATAAATCTACAACATCATCTGGTTGTTTCAGTAGCCACGGTCAGCTTCTATAAATCTACAACATCATCTGGTTGTTTCAGTAGCCACGGTCAGCTTCTATCTCCACCAACAACATCATCTGGTTGTTTCAGTAGCCACGGTCAGCTTCTATCTCCACCAACAACATCATCTGGTTGTTTCAGTAGCCACGGTCAGCTTCTATCTCCACCAACAACATCATCTGGTTGTTTCAGTAGCCACGGTCAGCTTCTATCTCCTCCTACAACAAAAGAAAATACATTGTGAAATGTTTTCACAGAAAGAAGATAGAGCTTTTGATTGAGGGCTCCCAAGTCACTTTCCAACACAATTCATTCCACCTGCTTTTGTTCCCAGCAGGGCCAGTCTAGTCCCTGACCTAACAAAGGATAGTCATTAAGATTGAAATCTTCACCACATAAAAATGTATTTGAAATCAATTCTATGACCTTCACATGCAAAGGCAGGGAGTGTCAAGCCCATCAAGATCTGATCACTCCATTATACGAGTGTTACATGGCTGAATTAATCAGTTCTCTCTGAGTGACATTAAAGAGAAAAATTTAACTGTAGATGGGGTTTTTTCAGGACTTGATAGCAAACTTTTAAAGCCGAAATCAATAGCTGTGAAACCACCACGTCCGTTTGAAATATTACAACAACAAAGACTTTACTTCAAACAAGACATTGCCTCTGACATCATTGCACGCTCGACAGCAGAGTATGTACTACAAGTTTTTTTTTTTTTACCACGATGCAGGACAATCCATAACACGTTTGCCAGTGGCGCTGTTTCGCCATTCGTAGATCTCAGCTTTAACAGGGAATTATATCAGTATAGCTGATGCAATTGTATACTATATGCATACATATTTTAATTGTGTGAGGGAGGTGACAAGTGACGAAAGAAACTCAAAAGAATGTGATGAAGACTTCCTCTGAGCGGAGTAACAACATCAGTGTTCTGCCTTGATTTCGTCTCCTAAGAACACAGCTGGGGGGAAAATCAGTATGTCCAGTTGTCTAGAACAACCAAAAGAAAGTGTCTGTCAACATTGTAATGTCTGAACTTGGAAAACAAAATCAATTCTGAGAACTAACTCTGAGAAAGCATCACGGGAAACTCAGAAGAATGGGACCAGCCATTGATCTTCAAAGGTTACAGCGTCAACATTATCCGAGATCTTAAAATATGATATTCTTGGTGTGTGCATGTATTTGGATTTGTGTGGCTATGTGTGTGTGTGGTCTGTAGCTGTCTGTAGTCTCAGTAGAATCACTGGAGGTGAGCACTGTGGAACATTTGTTATACATTGCACATGACAAACTGATCGTGCAATGTACTGTCACAGGAAGCAGATGTTGTATGCAGTGATGTATGTGAAAGAACAGGAAGATTGCTGCACATTGATATAATTTCTTATTCAAATGTAATGCAAAGAAGAAACAGTGGCTCCCATTCATGGCAAGATGAGTAAACATGATAACAAAACTGTCATTTCTCCACCTGTACTGTTATACAAGAACCAACTAGTATTTAATGATAAATGAAATCCGACATGAAAGAGAATCTGAAATGAATAAAGTACCAACACCAAAATATACTATACTATATATACACAGTACCAGTAACAAGTTTGGACACACCTACTCATTCAAAGGTTTTTCTTTATTTTTACTATTTTCTACATTGTAGAATCATAGCGAAGGCATTCAAACTATTAAATAACACATATGGAATCATGTAGTAACCAAAAAAAGTGTTAAACAAATCAAAATATATTTTATATTTTACATGAGGACCGCCACAGGAAAGGAAGTCCCAGAGTTACCTCTGCTGCAGAAGGAGGAGTTGTGATGGTGTGGGGTTGCTTTGCTGGTGACACTGTCAGTGATTTATTTAGAATTCAAAGCACACTTATCCAGCATGGCTACCACAGCATGCTGCAGCGATACGCCATCCCGTCTGGTTTGCGCTTAGTGACACTATCATTTGTTTTTCAACAGGACAATGACCCAAAACACACCTCCAGGTTATGTAAGGGCTATTTGACCAAGAAGGAGAGTGATGAAGTGCTGCTTCAGATGACCTGGCCTCCACAATCACCCAACCTCAACCCAATTGAGATGGTTTGAAGGAAAAGCAGCCTAACAAGTGCTCAGCATATGTGGGAACTGGCCTTCTTTAGACTAGTTGAGTATCTGGAGCATCAGCAGACTAGATGAGCATCAGCAAAACGGAAACTGACCGCACTGTACTTGTCCTCTTGCTCAGTTGTGCACCGGGGCCTCCCACTCCTCTTTCTATTCTGGTTAGAGCCAGTTTGCACTGTTCTGTGAAGGGAGTAGTACACAGCATTGTACGAGATCTTCAGTTTGTTGGCAATTTCTCGCATGGAATAGCCTTCATTTCTCAGAACAAGAATAGACTGACAAATTTCAGAAGAAAGTTCTTTGTTTCTGGCCATTTTGAGCCTGTAATCGAACCCACAAATGCTGATGCTCCAGATACTCAACTAGTCTAAAGAAGGCCAGTTTTATTGCTTCTTTAATCAGCACAACAGTTTTCAGCTGTGCTAACATAATTGCAAAAGTGTTTTCTAATGATTAATTAGCCGTTTAAATTGATAAACTTGGATTAGCTAATACAACGTGCCATTGGAACACAGGAGTGATGGTTGCTGATAACGTGCCTCTGTACGCCTATGTAGATATTCCATAAGAAATCAGCCGTTTCAAGCTACAATAGTAAATTACAACATTAACAATGTCTACACTGTATTTCTGATCAATTTGCATTTCAATTTGAAATGCAAGGACATTTCTAATTGACACCAAACTTTTGAACGGTAGTGTATATAAATCAAATGGAGGTAAATATGATGATGACGTCACTCATGCAGTAATGTTATTGATTGATGATGTCACTCCTGCAGTAATGTTATTGATTGATGATGTCACTCCTGCAGTAATGTTATTGATTGATGATGTCACTCCTGCAGTAATGTTATTGATTGATGATGTCACTCCTGCAGTAATGTTATTCATTGATGATGTCACTCCTGCAGTAATGTTATTGATTGATGATGTCACTCCTGCAGTAATGTTATTGATTTCCAAAAATGTTCTGTACATGAAACTGCATTTTAAAAATGTAAATGGAATGTATGTAAATTAAGAACAGACATGAAATCCAATCAAATCATTTCTTGATCATTGAGCCTAGGGGGAACTAATAGGGTGAAATTTGATGATCTTTAGATGTCTCAGGACCAATAAAACGTCCTGTATCAGTCTGTAGAATCCTAGTCCTTTCAATGAACTCTCTTCTTCAAGGTATCAACAATAATTGTAATCCGCCCCATCATACTCATACAGCGTACCTCATCAGCCCTTTCGATTTCCTGATAGAGGAGTGTCAGATAGGACATGTCAGCTGAGACAATAATGGACACAGTCCTGGGTTATGGTCTAATTGGTCCCTTATAAATACATGCCAATCAATGGAAGACCTTCATTACTCTGCCAGTCAGGTCCTGTCTTATTCCATGTGATAAATGATGTTTGTACGTAGCTACAAAGATAAAAACCTGTGGATATTTCATATTGTAACGATCCTTGCCTAGTTAGATTTGTTATAATCTCCCCCTAGTGGGTCGGTTAACCCTATTGGAGCAGTGGTTAGGAAGTTTTCCCTACAGGATTGGGAGATCTGGGTTCGGGAGTCATTTGGGTTTTTGCACTTCTGCTGTTTAGCACACGGTGAACTTGTTGGCCTCATGGTGGCCTTAAGGTCCATTATGTGTATTCCTGGTCCAAGTGTCCGTTGGCCCCAGAACCAGACATGACCATATCCCTAAAGGACTGTGCTAATTCTGTATAGATCTCCCAGGATGCATCATAAATGGCTTCCCTTTATAGTACACTGTTTTTGAACTGGGCCAATAAGGTCGCTGCCGGAGCTAGAAACACAAGGATTTCGCTACATCTTCTAAATATGTGTATGTGACCAAACCATTTGATTTGATTTGATTGGGGCCACTTTACCAGACGGCTAGTGACTTTGGTGTGCTCATCAATAACTTCCTGCCCCTCACATAGAATATTAACTACACTGATCCAGACCCTGGGTATTTAAAATGGCATTGAATCTTTCGTCCATTGCCGGGCCTATAGAACCTAATTACAAAACGTTGTAATTTCCTGTTTACTTTTGGGGGGAATGCCATTAACATGTGATTACCTTTGTGCAAAGGAAAGAAACAAAGTCTCCTCCCTCGCAAATGGAAACTCTAGGACAACCCCCTTCCGCCAAGGACATTTTGGTTTCTGTGGATTTTTTACGATATAGCCAATTTTGACTTTGAAGTTGTGGAATTGAGTGGAAATCATTTATCATCCACACATGGGCTTGAAAATCACTGCACCAGTTTAAGCACCATCTTCGCCCAATCCTGATTCGTCCAAATAATCAGTGACAAATTCCCAAAACCAGGAACTACTGCTGCTCGTAACTCTATAAATCTACTTGAGCATTGACAGATTCTCACTGTTTTATCTGGCCACCAGAATCTTGTCCACAAGAGATTATATGGAACCTAATCATCTGATACTAGCTTCAAACACTAGCTTTTACAGGCAAGAACAACAGCCCTGCAAAGGATGAATTCTCCCCTGGAAAACTGTTATTTAGTTTTGCTCCTGGCTTTATTTATGATTAAAAGCAGGTGCCAGACCAGTGGTATACAAACTAGCCAATGTTATACCTTGTAATGTATTGAATGATTCCATTCTTTCTTCATAGTTTCTTCTTCTGATTCTCCTCTCTCTTATTTCCTTCATTACTCAGCCTTGGGGGGTGCTGTTAGGCTTCCTCTCTTATTTCCTTCATTACACAGCCTTGGGGGTGCTGTTAGGCTTCCTCTCTTATTTCCTCCATTACTCAGCCTTGGGGGTGCTGTTAGGCTTCCTCTCTTATTTCCATTACTCAGCCTTGGGGGGTGCTGTTAGGCTTTCTCTCTTATTTCCATTACTCAGCCTTGGGGGGTGCTGTTAGGCTTCCTCTCTTATTTCCATTACTCAGCCTTGGGGGGTGCTGTTAGGCTTCCTCTCTTATTTCCTCCATTACTCAGCCTTGGGGGGTGCTGTTAGGCTTCCTCTCTTATTTCCATTACTCAGCCTTGGGGGGTGCTGTTAGGCTTCCTCTCTTATTTCCATTACTCAGCCTTGGGGGGTGCTGTTAGGCTTCCTCTCTTATTTCCATTACTCAGCCTTGGGGGGTGCTGTTAGGCTTCCTCTCTTATTTCCATTACTCAGCCTTGGGGGGTGCTGTTAGGCTTCCTCTCTTATTTAGGAGGGGGGGGGGGGGGGGGGGGTAGTGCTGTTTGACTTCCAAGACAAGAAAATAAAACAATAGAAAGCTTAAGTAAAGTCAGTCCACATACGACAATGGAGTGGATGAATGGAGGCTGGCTTGAAGCCTGTGACCATGTCTTAGCCCATGTCTTAGCCCACAACAAACAAACACAGCTGAGCTAATACACCCTGGTAACCTTACAGGCAAACATTACACAACAAACAAACACAGCTGAGCTAATACACCCTGGTAACCTTACAGGCAAACATTACACAACAAACAAACACAGCTGAGCTTATACACCCTGGTAACCCTACAGGCAAACATTACACAACAAACAAACACAGCTGAGCTAATACGTGTGTGTGGCAGGTAGCCTAGTGGTTAGAGTGTTGGGCCCGTAACTGAAAGGTTGCAGGATCGAATCCCCGAGCTGACAAGGTAAAAATCTGTCGTTCTGCCCCTGAACGACAGGGGCAGTCATTGTAAATAAGAATTTGTTCTTAACTGACTTGCCTAGTAAAATAAAGGATAAAAAAAAAAAATACACTCTGGCAACCTTACAGGCAAACAATACACAACAAACACAGCTGAGCTAATACACTCTGGCAAACATTACACAACAAACAAACACAGCTGAGCTAATACACTCTGGCAACCTTACAGGCAAACATTAACAAACAAACACAGCTGAACTAATACACCCTGGTAACCTCACAGGCAAACAATACACAACAAACACAGCTGAGCTAATACACTCTGGCAACCTTACAGGCAAACAATACACAACAAACACAGCTGACCTAATACACTCTGGTAACCTTACAGGCAAACATTAGACACCTGCAATCATTTGCCAGAAATCCAAGAACAATGCCAGATTGTTGTTTTCACGTCCCTGTTAAACACCAGATTCTACTTTTCACGTTCCTGTTAAACACCAGATTGTAGTAGTTTCACGTCCCTGTTAAACCTTGAATAGTCATATCATAGTATCGTGTATAAAACATTAAGTCAGTCTTTCCATGACAGACTGACGAGGTGAATCCAGGTGAAAGTGATGATCCCTTATTGATGTCACCTGTTAAATCCACTTCAGTCAGTGTAGATAAAGGGGAGGAGACTGGTTTTCTACAGTGATATTCTTTGGCACTATGATTAACTTGATGTTTAACTTTTTAATTACCCACAAACACACAGCAACCATAGAGGGAAGGTTGTTTTTTTCACATATTGGCAGACCAACACCTATATATACAGTGCATTCAGAAAGGATTCAGACCCCTTGACTTTTTTCACATTATTCTAAAATGGATTTAAAAAATATATTCCCCATAAAGAAAAACAGGCTTTTATACATTTTTGCAGATTTATAAATAATACAAAGTGGAATATCATATTTACATAAGTATTCAGACCCTTTACTCAGTACTTTGTTGAAGCACCTTTGGCAGCGATTACAGCCTCGATTCTTCTTGGGTATGATGCTACAAGCTTGTATTTGGGGAGTTTCTCCCATTCTTCTCTGCAGATCCTCTCAACCTCTGTCATGTTGGACGGGGAGTGTCGCTGCACAGCTATTTTCAGGTTTCTCCAGAGATGTTCGATCGGGTTCAAGCCTTGTGGCCACTCAAGGACTTTCAGAGACTTGTCCCGAAGCCACTCCTGCGTTGTCTTGGCTGTGTGCTTAGGGTTGTTGTCCTGTTGGAAGGTGAACCTTCGTCCCCAGTCTGAGGTCCTGAGTGCTCTCATCAAACATCTCTCTGTACTTTACTCCGTTCATTTTTCCCTCGATCCTGACTAGTCTCACAGTCCCTGCCGCTAAAAAATATCCCCACAGCATGATGCTGCCAACAGCATGCTTCACCATAGGGATTGAGACAGGTTTCCTCCAGACGTGGCATTCAGGCCAAAGAGTTCAATCTTGATTTCATCAGACCAGAGAATCTTGTTTCTCATTGTCTGAGAGTCCTTTAGGTGTCTTTTAGCAAAACTCCAAGTGGGCTGTCTTGTGTCTTTTACTGGCCACTCTACCATAAAGGCCTCATTGGTGGAACGCTACAGAGATGGTTGTCCTGGAAGGTTCTCCCATCTCCACAAAGGAACTCTGGAGCTCTGTCAGAGTGGCCATCGGGTTTTGGCCCAGCGTTGTCCGGGTTAGGGGAGGGTTTGGCCAGCCGGGATGTCCTTGTCCCACCGCGCTCTAGCGACTCCTTGTGGCAGGCTGGGCGCATGCACGCTGACACGGTCGTCAGGTACATGGTGTTTCGTCCAACACATTGGTGCGGCTGGCTTCCGGTCAAGAAGCAGTGAGTCATGGCAGGTCGTGTTTCGGAGGACGCGTGGCTCTCGACCTTCGCCTCTCCTGAGTCCGTACAGGGAGTTGCAGCGATGGGACAAGACTGGAACTACAAATTGGATATGATGAAAAAGGGGTAAAAGAAATAAGGCTGTAAGGTAACAAAATGTGGAAAAAGTCAAGGGGTCTGAGTACTTTCCGAACGCACTGTACCGTAATTGAAAACTCAAAAATGAGGATGTTTGAAAACTAGGGTTGGGGAGTAGTGAACCACATGCAGTTCAACTAGTAATTAAGCTATATTTCGTTGTAGCTTGGTGGACGTTTCAGTAGTTCATTTCTTTTCGGCATATAGCAGTGTAGCTACTTACTTTAACTACACACTACTTTTTTGCAAAAAAATTAAATATGGGTGAAGTAGGTAATAATGTCCTTTCCTTTCTGCATCTAATTCTCTTGTTTTATATAAATATATAAATATATAAATATATATATATATATATATATAGGATCAATTGCATATTCTATTAACATACAGTGCATTAAGAAAGTATTCACACCCCTTGACTTTTCACACATTTTGTTGCCTGATTAAATTGAGATGTTGTGTCACTGGCCTAAACAAAATACCCCATAATGTCAAAGTGGAATTATGTTTAAAAAATTAAATAATAATAATAATCATCATCATCATCATCATATTAAAAGCTGAAATGTCTTGAGTCAATAAGTATTCAACCTCGTTGTTATGGCAAGATTAATACATACTGTAGTTCAGGAGTACAAATGTGCTTAACAAGTCACATAATAAGTTGCATGGAATCACTCTGTGTGCAATAATAGTGTTTAATATTTAATATGGTTTTTGAATGACAACCTCATCTTTGTACACCACACATATAACTATTTGTAAGGTCCCTCAGTCGAGCAGTGAATTTCAAACACAGATTCAACCACAAAGACCAGGCAGGTTTTCCAGCGCCTCGCAAAGAAGGGCAACTATTGGTAGAGGGGTAAAAATAAACAAAGGAGAAAATGGTGCATCAACACACCCAGTCACTACAAAGATACAGGTGTCCTTCCTAACTCAGTTGCCGGAGAGGAAGGAAACCGCTCAGGGATTTCACCATGAGGCCAATGGTGACTTTAAAACAGTTACAGAGTTGAATGGCTGTGATAGGAGAAAACTGAGGATGGATCAACAACATTGTAGTAACTCCACAATACTAACCTAAATGACAGAGTGAAAAGAAGGAAGTCTGTATAGAAAAAATATATATTACAAAACACACTTCCTGTTTACAATAAGGCACTAAAGTAAAACTGCAAAAAATGTGGCAAACTTATTGATTTTATGTCCTGAATACAAAGAATTATGTTTGGGGGCAAATCCAACACAACACATCACTGAGTACCACTCTTCATATTTTCAATCCTGGCTGCATCATGTTATGGGTATGCTTGTTATTGGCAAGGACTAGGGAGTTGTTTAGGATAAAAAAAAGAATCAGAATACAGCTAAGCACAGGCAAAACATCCTATAGGAAAACCTGGTTCACTCTGCTTTTCAACAGACACTGGGAGATAAATTCACATTTCAGCAGGACGATAACCTAAAACACAAGGCCAAATGTACTGGAGTTTCTTACGAAGACGACATTGAACGTTCCTGGGTGGCCTAATTACAGTTTTGACTTAAATTGGCTTGATAATTTGTGTCTTGAAAATTACTGCCTAGCAATGATCAAGAACAAACTTGACAGAGCTTGAACCATTTTTCAAATAATTATGTGCAAATATTGTACAATCCAGGCGTGCAACGCTCTTAGAGACTTACAAAGAAAGACTCACAGCTGTAATCGCTGCCAAAGGTGATTCTAACATGTACTGACTAAGGGGTGTGAATACGTGAGACTTATTTTCAATACATTTGCAAACATTTCTAAAAACATGTCTTCCCTTTGTCATTACGGGATATTGTGTCTAGATGGTGAGAAATAAAATATTGAATCCATTTTCAATTCAGGCTGTAACACAACAAAATGATGAATAAGTCAAGAGGTACTAATACTTTATGAAGGCACTGTATGACCCCAACATGATCTGTCCTTGCAGGTTGTAGTGTATGTCATTTCAGATTTACAAATGATAATTTTGCACAAAATAGTTTGGGTGTAGTACATTTAGTTAAACTATATACACTATATATACAAACGTATGTGGACACCCCTTCAAATTAGTGGATTTGGTTAGTTCAGCCACACCTGCTGCTGACAGGTGTATTAAATCGAGCACACAGCCATGCAATCTCCATAGACAGACATTGACAGTAGAATGGCCTTACTGAAGAGCTCAGTGACTTTCAACGTGGCACCGCCATAGGATGCCACCTTTCCAACAAGTCAGTTCGTCAAATTTCTGCCCTGCTAGGGCTGCCCCGGTCAACTGTAAGTGGAAATGTCTAGGAGCAACAACGGCTCAGCGGCAAAGTTGTGGGCCACACAAGCTCAAAGAAAGGGACTTCTGAGTGCTGAAGCTCATAACACGTAAAACTCACCTGTCCTCGGTTGCAACACTCACTACCGAGTTCCAAACTGCCTCTTGAAACAACGTTCCCTTGGCCGAGCAGCCGCACACAAGCCTAAGATCACCATACGTAATGCCAAGCGTTGGCTGGAGGGGTGTAAAGTTTGCCACCATTTGACTCTGGAGCAGTGGAAACATTCTCTGGAGTGATGAATCACGCTGGCAGTCCGACAGACAAATCTGGGTTTGGCGGATGCCAGGAGAACGCAACCTGCCCCAAGGCATAGTGCCAACTGTAAAGTTTGGTGGAGGAGGAATATGGGTCTGGGGCCATTTTTCATGGTTCGGGCTACAGCAGACAATGACATTCTAGACGATTCTGTGCTTTCCAACTTTGTGGTAACAGTTTGGGGAAGGCCCTTTCCTGTTTCAGCATGGCAATGCCCCCCGTGCACAAAGCGAAGTCCATACAGAAATGGTTTGTAGAGATCGATGTGGAAGAACTTGACTGGCCTGCACAGAGCCCTGACTTCAACCCCATCGAACACCTTTGGAATGAATTGGAACGCCGACTGCAAGCCAGACCTAATCTCCCAACATCAGTGGCCGACCTCACTAATTCTCTTCAGGCTGAATGGAAGTCCTTGCAGCAATGTTCCAACATCTAGAGGAAAGCCTTCCCAGAAGAGTGCAGGTTGTTATAGCAGCAAAGCGGGGACCAACTCCATATTAATGCACATGATTTTGGAATGAGATGTTTGATGAGCAGGTGTCCACATACTTCTGGTAATGTAGTGTATATTTCTCTTAAGGGTAGCTTTAGTGTAGCTTAACTTACATCAAATTATATAAAATCAAATGTACCTCCCTTAATGTGAAGTAATTGGTAGCTTGGTCAACCATATTTTCAGAGTAGCTTCCCACAACTATTGAAATCTTGATCGAGCTTACTCACTATCACGTCTGTAAAATAGATGGAGGCCTCTGACGTAGCTCTCTGAAGCTTTTGTTAAGCATCATCCATGTTGATGTATGACAAGCCAATGATGGTCATGCTTGAAGGCCCTTCCTCTTTTGAATGCCAAACCGATAGAAACTGAATGTTGCATGTTTGATTGACAAAGGTCTAACCTGGTTTATTTTACTCAACAACAAGGCCATTTCTGTTGTCAATAAAATAACAGCTATAGCTTTGTCCGTTCTCTCACTTCACTGTCTCTCAAATGACAGCTTCTGTCTCTTGAGATCCTTTGAGAGAGAAATATAGAGAGAGAGGGAGAAAATTTCAACTTTTCATAAAAATCTCTGATGTTCTTGAACGTTGCTATGGATACTTACACGGCCCATAAGGGATGAAAAAGAAGGGTCTGTCTTGATTTATCTAACTCAAAATGTCCCTTCAGTACTTTCTTTAGCCCAGTCATGTATGTGACACCCAGACAAGCATTGTTATACATAGCCGTGGGAGCTCAATATGTGTTCGGAAAAAAAGCATAATATTGTAATACCAATATTAACAATTGAGGTGAAGTGATCAAAAGCCAGGAAATCCATAGCGGGATTTTCAATGGTTGTTGAACAGGAAAGATTCAAGAAAAAAAAAAAAAAAAGTCAACTGCACTGTGCTTTTCTTCAGACAGGTTGAGCTGTAAAGTTAAAAGGATAATATACTGGCTTGGTCATCTAAAATGGTGCCAAAAGATCAATCATTTTTTGAAAGACCCTGAAATGTTAATATACGGGAGGCATGCCTTGCAATTTACCTCCCCAACCCTTCCAAGCCTTCCTCCCGATCCTGGCCCAGCTGTAGCCCACTGATAACGTATATTACTGTGTGTTCTTTCTTCCAATTATTTCTCTTCAAGGGATACGTCCTAAATTACACCGTATTCACTTTGTAGTGCACAACTTTTAACCAGGTGATCAAAAGTTGTGCACTATATAGGGGGTAAGGTACCATTTGGGATGTGAACTAAGTGTAGGTAATGAGTCATGGATCCAGCGGAGAAGCCTACAGCATGCAGATTGATGTCAGCGTAGAGGAAAACTCCATTTGATCATATCTATAGAAGAAACACAAGCCTTGTATCCCTGCCTGCCTGTAGACCCGGGCCGCCTCCCAGTTTACATTGCTCATGTTAACACCACTGCTTCTCATTATGGTTTACATTTAGCAGGAAGTTACCAGAGGCTGTGGCTGAGATGGCACCCTATATCTGTAGTGCACTACTTTTGACCAGGCACACCCCAGGCATGTAGTCAAACCAATCTGTAGGTATTGACAGAGGTGCTGTTATTCCTCTCCTTTATTGGTTTTTACTGCTCTCACTTCTTTGTGGGATTGTTTTACTGTGTGTCTCCGTTGTGAACGTGCTTTAAACACTCACCACCGAGTTCCAAACTGCCTCTTGAAACAACGTCAGCACAAGAACTGTTTGTCAGGAGCTTCAGGGAATGGGTTTCCATGCCGAGCAGCCACCCACAAGCCTAACGTCACAATATGCAATGCCAAGCGTTGGCTGGAGTGGTGTGAAGCTCGCCACCATTGGACTCTGGAGCATTGTGTTGCCATTGTGAATGTGCTTTAAAATAAAGTATGATTTGATGTCTTTGGATCAATCAAAGTTTTGATTGTCAGAACCTGCCGTTTTAATAAACAAACTTATATTAGAAACACCGAAGTCTGATAAGGAATAGTGAAACATGAAATAATGTTCAGGTTTCACGTCACATATCTTGCTGCAAACTGTTACTAAGTTTCCTTACAGCCATGCATAATCAATCAGAACATAAATCCACTAGTCCCCGGGATACACAATAGCAGGTTGGCGTTTATTGTCATAAATCTTGCCCTGGAGGTAGAACTGAGAGATTTTTGCTAGATGGGCCAGCTGCAAAGTGAAGTGATCTATTCAATCTGCATCGCGGAAGTTCAGCTGTACAGCGTGATTGAAAATAAAGGCAATGTTCCCGCTTTAGCAGAGACTGCATTTTACGGTAAATGCTGCATATATCGGCTCAATATGAAATTGCCTTTACATGTCTATTGCAGAATCTGTGGTCTCCCAAGTGGCGCAGCGGTCTAAGGCACTGCATCCCAGTGCTAGAGTCGTCACTACAGACATCCTGGTTTGAATCCAGGCTGTATCACAACTGGCCGTGATTGGGAGTCCCATAGGGTGGCGCACAATTGGCCCATCGTCGTCCGAGTTTGGCCGGTGTAGGCCGTCATTGTAAATAAAAATGTGTTCTTAACTGACTTGCCTAGTTAAATCAATTTAACATGTAAAAGAATCTGTAACGCTTCATCTTGACAGGTTGAATATAGTTCCGTTGTAAAAATTCATGAAAACAAAAATGTGCTTTTTGGTCTTAGTTTGAGGTTAGGGTTAGGCATTAGGGTTGGCAGTGTGGTTAGCATTAGGGTTAAGGTTAAGGTTAGGTTTGATTTTATGACTTTGTGGCTGTGCCAGCAACTGAACACTCTGCAAAGAGAACCTCTAGGACAAGATTCATGGCAAAAAGCGCTAACCTGCTACTTAACTTTGGGCTGGATCCTACTTTGAGATAATGCTGTACGTGCGTAACTTGGACCTTCCTATAGATCACTTCATAATGTATTTTGATGCATTGAAACGCACAGCTCGTCTCTCCTAAAGTTAGTTTTGGGAGTAGAGGAGCAGAACAGCCCTTTGAATAATGCATGAGCATTTTGTGCCTTTAAATAAAGCTTGAAGGCTTTCCCATTAGCCTTTCTTAAACATACCTTGAACAAGTCCTACATTGACAAACAGTATAATTAAGAATACATAGATCAAACCCCTTCAGGTCCGCACCAGACAGCTCTAGCTGTGGCCTTATAGAATGGAACTGGTCGTAAAGCAGTTCGGGCTATACAGTGGTGCTATATAGTGTTCCTTAGATGATATAGCAACAATAACTGTATCTTGCATAACCGGTCAGTGCTGGATTTAGGCCTAAATATCAAGTTCATTACTTTATTTATTTATTCTAGCAATCAAAAGTACACACTTGATTTGTAAACTAGGTTTATTTGGTCTGATTTAATTATCCTCCTGCCACATTGAATGTGTCCAAATGTAGTGCAATACTTTGAACAAGGGCCAACAAGGCTCTGGACAAAAGTAGTGATCTGTTTAGGGAAGAGGTTACCATTTGGGAACAGACTGTGAAACACTATTTGCACTGAACAACACGAATCACCTGCCCTGCTGGTTCCCTCTGTCTTAAGGGCTGAGGAGTGTGATACCTACTAGAGGGGAATAGATGGAGGGGAGAGATGGAGGGTAGGGGGGGAGAGATGGAGGGTAGGGGGGGAGAGATGGAGGGTAGGGGGGAGAGATGGAGGGTAGGGGGGGGAGAGATGGAGGGTAGGGGGGGGAGAGATGGAGGGTAGAATGGGGATAGATGGAGGGTAGGGGGGGATAGATGGAGGGTAGGGGGGGAGAGATGGAGGGTAGGTGGGGGATAGATGGAGGGTAGGGGGGGATAGATGGAGGGTAGGGGGGGATAGATGGAGGGTAGGGGTGGATAGATGGAGGGTAGGGAGGGAGAGATGGAGGGTGGGGGGAGAGATGGAGGGTGGGGGGGAGAGATGGAGGGTGGGGGGGATAGATGGAGGGTAGGGGGGGATAGATGGAGGGTAGGGGGGGATAGATGGAGGGTAGGGGGGGATAGATGGAGGGAAGGATGGGGATAGATGGAGGGTAGGATGGGGATAGATGGAGGGTAGGGAGGGATAGATGGAGGGTAGATTGGGGATAGATGGAGGGTAGGATGGGGATAGATGGAGGGTAGGATGGGGATAGATGGAGGGTAGGGGGGGATAGATTGAGGGTAGGGGGGGATAGATGGAGGGTAGGATGGGGATAGATGGAGGGTAGGGGGGGATAGATGTGTCCAGAAATGGAACCCCATTTCCCATAGAGCTCTGTTCAAAAGTAGTGCACTTGGGAATAGGGTTCCATTTTGGATACACCCTAAGTCGGTGGGTTGATGGTGGTGGAGGAGACACAGGTGGAGGCTGGATGGCTGTCTGGCCGGCTGGTCGGCTGGCTGGCTGGCCGGCTGTTGTTTAGGAAACCTTGCCAGAGGGTAAACCTGTTTAAAACAAGGTGATTTGTTGGGTGAAGACAGATAGAAACTGACAGAGGTGATCAATTGTTACATGGTGCAGGGGACATTGACCTCTGATTACCTTTGAAGGCTCACTAACGTCCCCTTTTGACCACTAAATTCTGGAGTATGCCCAATTAAAAATACAAATAGGGTCCTATCTGTCCAAATGGAGATCTTTTTCATTCCCCAATGTGTCACATATGAAAGGCCCACCCCCGTGTTATCACCAAACTGGATTAGGGACTGTTGTTACTGTTTAATAGCACAAACAACACTACACTACCTAGATTTGCAACAGAGCAGTTACTATGTAGCAACATATTACTATACTGCCCTACCAAGCAAAAAGGCAGTAAATGCTACTTTGTTCGAAAATGAGTTAATGTCATCTTTGCTACAATAAATACATGCTTAATCATGTGGACATGTATCCTGCCTCTATTGTATTGTGTTTTGGTCAAAATTGGGGTCATGTTAGCAGTAACTGAATAAAGTTACTGTGAAACCAAGGTAAATAAAAGTTCCACGCTATGAGCAGTTACTGCCTTTATGATTGGTAGGGCAGTATAACGTTGTTATAACTGAAGTATAGGAGCTGTTATTGGAGCCAGACTGACTAGGCTAGGCTAGTGCAGTGCCCCCTCTTTCTCAGGCGGTTATTGGAGCCAGGCTAGGCTACAGCAGAGCCGATGCATCTTGTGGTGGTCAACACTAGACAGTACATCCAGCTAAAACAATGCAGGGAACTCCTCTTTGCGGTGCAGCTTTAAGAGGATGGGGAGCTGTAATATTTATTGTAGGCTCCTCCTCTCACAGTGATGTCAGTCGGAGGCAGAGAGGAGGGCAGTACTGGGTTAATACAATACTACTGAGACAACTAGGCACAGCTTAGCACACAGATACAGCATAACGTCTATTTCAGCCCCGCTGTAAGTGATGCGCACTAAGGAACACTTTCATCCAACTCCGTTGGGGGACAGAACACTACCAAGGCTACAGCTCATTTATGTGTTATTTTTCTGTTGCTGAATAATAACATTTACAAAAATGAAAACAGTGCTGTCAGAACTGAAGTTTTCAGACATCGTACCAAACTGTTTCATTTTTGCGCACTCTTAGATGGAAGTTTATGCGCTTGTTAAAAAGCTGTAACACATACTCAGTGAAACAATCTTCCATACAATCGGTTTTGACCATTTATAGCGAGAGAAAGCATTGTAAAACACACGTAGGCTAGGGCTATTTCCTTTTAAATCAAGCAACTTGGACCTTCAGCATCTCTCCTGCCGCCCGTGATTGAACCACAGTTAACTCAAGATATATGAAGAGGATTTACATCGGATCTCCGAGTTACAAAGTTATTCTGCAGTCAATGCTTTTTTGCCTTCCGCATGTGGACCATAGACTTTTTAGGACATGGATAATTTTCTGTAGCGGATAAACCTATTGATTTGTGTTTTATTTGATTCCCGCTACAGAAGAGGATTTTTTTTCTCCCCTAGTCCACTTCAGTGTAATTATATGGCACTTCTTCTTCTAAAGCAGTGATGTCGCTACGTGACGGGAATTGCTATTGATTTTCCATATTCAGTTTCAAGGGATATAAGGTAAGCATTATTATCCTCACTAGAGTCAAGTAAAAATAGGTAACATAATTAATGTATATTATTAGCTTATTTAATTCTCAATACCAGCCTACAAGTTGTCAATGTCTCATGTCATATGAAAATGTAATGTAAATTTAAGAAATTGTTCAACCTATATAGAAAAATATACTTTTATGATGCCGGTAGTCTAAAGGAATCCGAATTGACCATCAATTTACGCAAACGGTAGGCTACAGACTACCGACCGTCTGCCGCATCGCAGTTGATTCGCATCCCTCGAAAACCCGGTTGCATGCCTGCCACCATCAAATGTGATTAAATAACTTATAGATACAATTACAAGAATCGAATTCAGTGTTAAAACGAGAACCCCAGTGCGCCATGTCTTTACGCATTGGATTTGGTCAGTCACACCATCCATAGTGCAAACAACCTCCAGCTCATTATAGTTATAGTGAACATCGTTATAGTTGTGGTCAAGACATATTTCAAAACATTTATATTTTATTCAAGCAGCCTATAGGGTATTATTGAATAGACTGTTCAACCATAGCTGTAGCATGTCGCATGACCATTATTGTCGGCCGGCCATGAGTTATTCAATACGTCCGTGGTCAACATATAGCTAAACATTTTTTCAAATTAATGTTTAAGATGGACAAGCTAGGTTACTGCATACTTTTCGGAAGGTGAGTTTTTGACAGTTATTAAGCCGGTTAGCATTTTTCGTCAAGAATCTTGTTATGGAGGCAGCTCCGCAGAGCGGTCACTAGCTGGCAAACCCTAACCTTAACCACACTGCTAACCCACATGACGGTTAATGAGTATCCTAACTAAGACAGACCTCCCTGGCCAATAGCATTATGGATAATGCACACAGAGACTGACAGGCAGCGTTCACCCTTTCAACTTCGGGGGCATTATCCGCTTTCCCATTATCATTGCTAGTAGGTTCATTATTATTGAAATAGGACTGATTAGTACTCTCGAGGAACACATGTGCTGTACAGTAAATACAGTATCCATACGCTCCATGCTCTTAAACTACATGCAATAGTCTATAAGGGAAACTAAGGTACTATATCCATGCTCAACGTTCCCGGTGCTTCATTTTATTGAGGGGATTCGCTGGTCAACAGATCCGTCACTCTCCATCCCTCCATGTAGCCTTTAAAACAGCAGGCGATGACATACTGTTATTGGAGCTCAGGTCGATTTGATTATCAAACTAACCATAGGCCTATACCTTATATGGGAAAATGGGGGCTATTCATATTTTATTCACGCATGTTATCCAGATTGATTAGTTAATGATTTCCTGACTTAGATGACATGTCTGCATTTACTCTTTGATAAATTTGTTGTCTTCTAAGCTTTTCTGATAATTGATATGGATTGCAGTGTAGGCTAACATATATTGATAATGCTTTAGTGCTTAGATCTAAACTTAGTGTAATATGAAGTGTTCATAACACTTCTACAATCTTAGTTGTACATACATTCAAATGGAGACCTACACCATTGCTTAGTTGTCCTTGGTTGTGATAAATAATGAACCGTTGTTTAGTTGAATGATAAACTATTCTTCTATGGTAATTAAGTATGACACCTGAGTGTTTTACTTGGATGTGCAGTAGTCCACAAATTGATAAGCGGCTGGTTTTATATTGCTTAATGGTTTTATAGCTGGTGAAGCTTGTGGCAACAGTGTCCAAAACCATGATGATTCCGTTGCATGCTTCAAAATGTAGTGAATAGTTCTCATATTTTCCCTTATCATATTTAAGAAATTATTATTATAATACTTTTTATTATTATTATTATAATTATTATACAATTATTATTCATACTATGATTATTTATCCTGCTACAAGTCACTTTCTACTGCTACCCTCCTATGTCTATGTCTATGCACCTGAAATGTCCCTCACATTGTACATTTGGTATTGGCATTGACCCTGTATATAGCTTTCTATCTTATTAACTATTTAATGTGATTTTCTTTATTATATATATATATATATATATAATTAGTTATATTATTTATTTAAAATATACAATTTTGATATTGATTACCGCACTGTTGGGTAAGACATGCAAGTTAAGCGTTTCACTGTACCCGTGCATGTGGAAATACAACTTTAACTATCATCATATTTTAATTTAAATCACACACATCAATAGCCTAACTTCCACAATGATTTAGAATGAATAACATCATTTGCACCTGCATGATGTCTGTATCATATCTATGCATAGTCACTTTAACTCTACCTACATGTACATACTACCTCAATTACCTCAACTAACCTGTGCCTCATCACATTGACTCTGTACTGGTACTTCCTGTATATAGCCTCCTCACATTGACTCTGTACCGGTACTTCCTGTATATAGCCTCGCTACTGCTGCCGTTTAAAAAAAAATTATTTGAGTTTTTTACACTTTTTTTTTACACTTTTTTACTTTTATGTAATTGCACAAAATAAATACTTTATTCTCATAATGTTGAAATGTATGATTTATTTTCCCTTGGGATTTATATAAGATTGAATCATCTACTGTACGTTGGGACTAAATTAGATTTTTCACAAATTTGACTGAAGAATTAAGACATATTGACAAGGTATTTGTCTTAGCTGAACTCAAATACTGAAGAGCAAATACGATTTAGATATTTTACAATGGTTCATTCTTATCAGCAGGACCCCTTTGGCATTTGGAATTTCATCTGCCCCAGCTCTGAAGACCAAAGTCATTAGTCAGTCAAGAAAAATCTACCATTATTCCTCTTGTGACAACTAGATAAGGAAACTTCTAGGCTGTAGATCTTTTAAAGGGAGACTGAATAAATCTTGAGAATAAACCTGTCTGTCTGCCAGTCTGTCGGCGATCCATGGAACCAAGAGAGATAGAGACTGGCGTTACCAAGATTGTGTCGCTTTGCAAGTCCAGCTTGCTAGGCTTTAAGAAATATCTCTTCGTGTATATTCACGGACACATAAATCACAGTTTTGGGGATAGAGAAGTGTGTTGCTGTAACTCCATTTCTGGAGTCACTCCATCAAACTTCCATTTAAGATGCCAGATCAATAGATTCTTTGGGGAGGTGAAGGTGTTTCCCTCCTCGCTCCTCTTCCACAGCTCAGTCTGATAATACTACCCTACCCGACTGGCCTGTCCATCATATTGTCATGCAAAGTGATCCAGGAGCTGTCTGCTTCCCCCTGCTCGGCTCTGTCTCCAGAGAGAGGAGAGAAGCAGAGTTGTCTTCTGGATTACACCTCTTGTCTATGGCTCACAAAAGCTCTTTCTGGAATCTAGTGAAATCTTTGCGTGGAAAAATGTTCTGCTTGAATGTATAGTTTTGAAGAGAGTGTTATCTTGAGAAAGATCTGAGCATAGCATGACTAAACAACGTTTTTATCAGGAATCTAACCTAAATATGGTGAAGAGCCCCCCATGGAATATTTAATCCCATAACCACTGCCTCCATCATCCGTGACTCCGCTACTTGTTCACACATCTCTCTTTGATCACTTGAGCCATCTGAATGAATTTTGCAAGAGTTGGTGAAACTGATGAAATTAATAAATATTGGAATTGTTTTGCTTATATGCAAAAGACAGAGTACACTTGTCAGGCAGGCTGAACATTGTGATAGTCACAACAATGACGTTGTAGAAAATAAAACAGTCACAAGTAAGTTAAATTACCCTGCAAGTTCACAATTGCATGATCCTATCTTCTGAAAGACATTGTCTTTCATACTTCTCTTCATTATCCATGGCTGGGTTCAACATTGGACTCCTCCATTGTCTTCATTATCCATGGCTGGGTTCAGCCTTGGACTCCTCCATTGTCTTCATTATCCATGGCTGGGTTCAGCCTTGGACTCCTCCATTGTCTTCATTATCCATGGCTGGGTTCAGCCTTGGACTCCTAGGAAAGGTGCCAACTTCAAAGCCAAGCAAATCACCATGCAGTATTTTATTCATATGACAACACAACACTGTTTTATTGGTATCCATACTGCTGAGAGTAACCTTCACATAGATGGCTGTCATGTCGACCCAACAGACCTATAATGAGTCTAAACCCTAACCCTAACCCTATAATGAGTCTAAACCCTAACCCTAACCCTATAATAAGTCTAAACCCTAACCCTAACCCTATAATGAGTCTAAACCCTAACCCTAACCCTATAATGAGTCTAAACCCTAACCCTAACCCTATAATAAGTCTAAACCCTAACCCTAACCCTATAATAAGTCTAAACCCTAACCCTAACCCTATAATAAGTCTAAACCCTAACCCTAACCCTATAATGAGTCTCACCGAAGTTCTTCATCACAAAGATTTACATGAATATCAAATTCATGTGTTAGTGTTGGAATGATTTCAAAATAACTTAGAAAATCTAAGCGTTATTGAAGACAATTCCTCAGACATCCACATTTAACCCCAGTGTATTACAGCTGTGTGGTGTTATGTATTATTTATTTAAGATGTCTTCCAAGGTTTGACATTAAAAGGGGGTCATGAATTATAAGTCATATTGAGACTATGGTCTCTTTTACAGATGAGCCCTGCATAAGTACATCAAACACATACAATACACAATATACAGTACAGGGAGGGCGCTGCATACTTTAACACAGACGGATCCTCATGACAAGTCTTACAATGCATCACAACGGCATCATAATGCATTATTACCTACAGACTTTAAGTCTCCCTTGCTCCAGGTCTCACTTGTAAAAGAGACCTCAATGGGACTTCCTGGAGAAGTACAAGTTAAATATATTTAATAAAAAGTATAGTGTTACCATAAGTTATATTCCTAATAACCTGAAAGTTTTTCTTGCAGTAAGACAGACAACTGCTATCATATCTCCATGCTCCATCTTTGGATGAACTTTTGCCCTCCATTTCAACGCTTTCATATGATTGGTGGAACTCTCTGTCAAGCAAAAACAGTGATCTGCTCCTAATTAACTATTGACTATTCACTGATTAACTAATGACTATTCACTGATTAACTAATGACTATTCACTGATTAACTATTGACTATTCACTGATTAACTAATGACTATTCACTGATTAACTATTGACTATGCACTGATTCACTAATGACTGTACACTGATTAACTATTGACTATTCACTGATTAACTATTGACTATTCACTGATCAACTATTGACTATTCACTGATTAACTAATGACTATTCACTGATTCACTATTGACTATTCACTGATTCACTATTGACTATTCACTGATTAACTATTGACTATTCACTGATCAACTATTGACTATTCACTGATTAACTAATGACTATTCACTGATTAACTATTGACTATTCACTGATTCACTATTGACTATTCACTGATTAACTATTGACTATTCACTGATTAACTATTGACTATTCACTGATTAATTATTGACTATTCACTGATTAACTATTGACTATTCACTGATTCACTATTGACTATTCACTGATTAACTATTGACTTTTCACTGATTAACTATAAACTATTCACTGATTTACTATTGACTATTCACTTATTAACTATTGACTATTCACTGATTAACTATTGACTATTCACTGATTCACTATTGACTATTCACTGATTCACTATTGACTACTCACTGATTAACTATTGACTATTCACTGATTTACTATTGACTATTCACTGATTCACTATCGACTATTCACTGATTTACTATTGACTATTCACTGATTAACTATTGACTATTCACTGATTAACTATTGACTATTCACTGATTCACTATTGACTATCACTGATTTACCATGAGCTTAGTCATAGAGAGAGATCAGAGATCAGATAGACCTTCTTTACATGGGGCATGTTAAGAGAAACTGTATTAACTAATGTTGATGATTACATTGTATGATTATGTTCTATGATAATATGATTCTAATGTAAGCCATTGGTGGCTTTCGACATGTGTCAATTCATTGTTATGCAGAACATATTGTTTTCATATGGCAGGGAATTCATTGTCATGCAGAACATATTGTTTTCATATGGCAGGACATTCATCAATTAATTATTATGCAGAACATAGTGTTTTCATATGGCAAGGCATTCATGGAATCTTTTACTGTTTTTTCAGATACTCAGTAAATGAGACTCTGAGTTTATTTGCTGTTAACATGAGCAATGTATTTCTAATCTTTGGCTCAGCATTCAAATGAAGGTTATTGCACACAGTAACACCTATCCACCTCACTGGAAGATGGATAGTCTGCATCCTAAACCTGTATTTAACTAGGCAAATGAGTTAAGAATAAATTCTAATTTACACTGAAGGCCGACCAAAAGGCAAAAGGCCTCCTGCGATGACGGGGGAACTAAAAATAAATTAATACATAAATAAAATAAATAAAATATAGGACAAAACACACATCACGACAAGAGAAGTACCACAACACTACACAAAGAGAGACCTAAGACAACAACACAGCATGGCAGCAACACACGACAACACAGCATGGTAGCAACACAACATGACAACAACATGGTAGCAACACAACATGGTAGCAGCACAAAACATGGTACAAACATTATTGGGCACAGACAACAGCACAAAGGGCAAGATGGTAGAAACAACAGTACATCATGCAAAGCAGCCACAACTGTCAATAAGAGTGTCCATTCATACAAGGTTGTCTATTGACTACGCCAATTATGAACTTCTCTGCCTCACACACACCCTGCCTGCAATGAACACATTAATTGGTTGATTACTGCAATGGAACGGATTGATGGAATATGAGAACTGATAACCTTTTCATGTCTTTATGTTCAAAGGGTCATCAAAGGTTAAGTGTGTAAAACTGCTGTTAATTTGCTCTCAAAGACATTGGAGAGATGCAGGCTCAGAGCTAGTTAGGTTGATAGGTCAAGTTCAACCCTCCATTAGGGAGAATCATACTAATTACAGTCAGAATATATGGGTCTGAGTCTGGAATGGAACCCTACTCCCTAAATAGTGCACTACTTTTGATCATAGGGCTCTGGTCAAAACTAGTGCACTATACAGGGAATAGGGTGCCATGTTCAGATATAACCTGGGTGTCATGTAACTTTTATTTATCTCCCCTCTCTCTCTCTCTCTCTCTCTCTCTCTCTCTCTCTCTCTCTCTCTCTCTCTCTCTCTCTCTCTCTCTCTCTCTCTCTCTCTCTCTCTCTCTCTCTCTCTACCCCAATGACAGAGTTGCAACCTTACAAGAAAAGCTGCCATCCTCTCTGATTATGGACGTAGCAGGTCAGGCTCATGTGCTGGTGGTGTTGCTCACCTGCCTAGTCCTGCTGTCCTGGGCCCAAGAGAAGGACTACACGGTGAGGGAGGAGCAGCCCGAGAATGTCCGCATCGGGAACCTGCGGAAGGACTTGGACCTGAACCTTGACCCTGACTTAAAGCTGTCCTCGCCACTGCAGTTCAAGCCCGTCTACAAAACGGGTGATGTGCCTTTGGTGAGGGTGGAGGCCAACACTGGGGAGATCTTCACCACGGCTCACCGCATCGACCGCGAGAAGCTCTGCTCTGGAGAATTCAACGAGAAGCGCTGCTTCTACGAGATCGAGGTAGCCGTTCTGCCTGACGAGATCTTCCGTCTGGTCAAGATCCGGTTCATGATTGAGGACATCAATGACAACGCTCCACTCTTCCAGTCCACCGTTATAAACATCTCCATCCCAGAGAACACAGCCATCAACACCCGGTACCCCGTGCCCTCTGCATTTGACCCAGATGTGGGGATTAATGGGATCCAACACTATGAACTTGTCAAGGTGAGCTCACACTTCTCTCTATCAGGATGGAGTGACTGTCACTGCTTGTGTGCTTGACATTAAGATCAGTAGTTTGTATGATGATTAGGAATTGGAACTTTAACATTCAAAATTCCAGATATGATCAGGCAGTTATATAGGTATTATGTAACTAGCTACATAAAGTACCACCCCTCCCAGTATCACTGCTGTTTACCCGTATTAGCTGACTAGCTACATAAAGTACCACCCCTCCCAGTGTTTACCCGTATTAGCTGACTAGCTACATAAAGTACCACCCCTCCCAGTGTTTACCCGTATTAGCTGACTAGCTACATAAAGTACCACCCCTCCCAGTGTTTACCCGTATTAGCTGACTAGCTACATAAAGTACCACCCCTCCCAGTGTTTACCCGTATTAGCTGACTAGCTACATAAAGTACCACCCCTCCCAGTGTTTACCCGTATTAGCTGACTAGCTGCATAAAGTACCACCCCTCCCAGTGTTTACCCGTATTAGCTGACTAGCTACATAAAGTACCACCCCTCCCAGTGTTTACCCGTATTAGCTGACTAGCTACATAAAGTACCACCCCTCCCAGTGTTTACCCGTATTAGCTGACTAGCTGCATAAAGTACCACCCCTCCCAGTATCACTGCTGTTTACCCGTATTTGGTAACTAGCACATTTACATTTCAGTCATTTAGCAGACGCTCCTATCTAGAGCAAGTTACAGTTAGTTAGTGCATACATATTCATACTGGACCCCATGGGAATCAAACCCACAACACTGGCATTGCAAGCGCCATACTCTACCATCTGAGCTACACAGGACTACACATAAAGTACCATCCCTCCCAGTATCACTGCTGTTTACCTGCATTTGGTTGAACCTACAGTATAAGGCAATATGTTAGTAGAGCTGATGTTTTGTAGACTTTCTGGGCCACGTTCCACACTTAAATCAGAACAGAGCCTTAGGCCACCATGTAACCACCATGCTTTCTTTGAAAAGGCTTTATGTCATTATGTGTAGCAAGTGATAAGCAAGTTGTAGTTTCGCTGTAAACCATAAAACGAAAATTGCAGACACAGCGTATTCCTCCAATTTCCTGGAAAAGGTTTAATGTCAGGGATATTGTAGATTATTGGCTAGAAAAGGAACATACTGTATTATGTTAATAGGTGTCTCATGCCGAACCCAACGTTCTTTTTATCATCTAATTGATGTTCTATTAAATCGCAGTACAATGTTCTCAATTGCCTTAATGAAGTCGGCTTGAAAACAGAAAGTAGGATAACGTCCTGCATTCTCCATTCATAGACTAGACAATACTCAATACATCGTGGAAGAAGATGAATATTGCAGATTATCTGAGTCCTGCTTGTGAATTCAAATTCTGACATTTTTGAGAGGAAATAAAGCAAAGGCCGGAACAGATAGACATGAAAAGGTTGCTTTGGAAAGGTTGTCTCATCCAAGTGACATGAGGATGTTTTTGGGAGTGTGTGAGGATAAAGAGTCTATCAGGGTGTCACAGATTAAGTTTGCTTTGTGTGAACATTAATAGTATCCTTACTGCCCATGTCTGACTTGATTACCAATTTGCATTTTTATGAGTCATTTCTGTGCCAAGGCCTCCCCCGCTGAAATGTCCTGAATTGTTCACGCCTGGAAAATGACCAGCCAAATGTTCTGCACATAGCAACGATGATGATCTCCAGTCATTTCCTGACTGTTATGTCCTCTCATGATTATTATTGCTTTTTTATATCATTTGTTTTATTTATTCGATTTCTTTATTTAGATTCATCTTTCCTATCCTTGCTTTTTTTCTCCTTTATTTTATATTTTCTATCCATTCTATATTTTATATTTTATATCCATTATTTTCATTCAAAAGAGGTTTTCTGAATAGCAGTCCATAAACATAAATACAACATACAGGCACAGTACACATGAGGACGTAAATTCAAGTGAATTTCAGAAGTCCACTATATAGTCTTAAGGCACAGTTTAGTTCAAGCATTCCTAGAATAGCTGCTGGCCTTGGACTATCTTTTTATGGTCCTCAGAGATTTGTCTGTGGAGCTACACAGAATAATAGTTGACTCCCACAGTGTTCCTGTTATGTTCCTGACATCAAGCTGAAACTGCTACTATTGTGTGTCATCACAGTGTTCCTGTTATGTCTCTGACAGTGTTGTAGTACTCGGTCTTGACTCGGTCTCGGACAGTGATGACACCAGCAGAGTAAAAAACATAATTATCAGCTTTCATTCAGTCAGCGCATAAAACCGCTTCCACAGGCCAAATATATCCACTCCTTTCTTGAAACATGAATATCTTAACAGCCTTTATATCTATTATAAACATGTTGCAGTGGTGAACATATAGGCCTTCAGTGTGTGACAATAGAGTATAATAGAGAAATCATGCACAAAGTAACCTATACAATCGCAAAGCACGTGGCATACTGTATATTCACAAGCAAGGCGCACATATAGCCTAATTGCAGCGGGATATCATCTGCAGGCAGAACGAGTGGTTTGGCATGGAGCAGCTCATTGAAGAATGTACAACTATTGCTTCCCTTTGCAAAAAAACATTTTCACGTTTAACACAAAAAGTAATCTCTCTTGCGTTTGCAAATTCCCTCTGGCTATCTACTCCGATTTCAGAGCACTCTCGTCTGAGTGTGCCAGAGCACAGAACAACTGATGAATTTACAAACGCGTAACACCCACTGAATATCAGTAAACTTAGGCAAAAACATTTATTTGTATTTATTTAAACTTTATTTAACTAGGCAAGTCAGTTGAGATAACGTGTGCTAATGTGTTTAGCATGACGTTGTAAGTAACAAGAACATTTACCAGGACATAGACATATCTTATATGGGCAGAAAGCTTAAATTCTTGTTAATCTAACTGCACTGTCCAATTTACAGTAGCTATTACAACCAATAGGCATATTTAACTAACTGCACTGTCCAATTTACAGTAGCTATTACAACCAATAGGCATATTTGGGCAGACTTGATACAACATTTTGAACAGTAATGCAATGGTTCATTGAAAATGTCGAAAACATTGCACATACACTGCTGCCATCTAGTGGCCAAAATCTAAATTGCTTATGGACTCCTAAGTAATATTATGTCCTTCTCTAGCATTTCAAAGATGATGTGTCAAAAAACCAACCCCAAAAACTTTTTTTTTCTATGTATTATCTTTTACCAGATCAAATGTGTTATATTCTCCTACATACATTTCACATTTCCACAAACTTCAAAGTGTTTTCTTTCAAATGGTATCAAGAATATGCATATCCTTGGTTCAGGTCCTGAGCTACAGGCAGTTATATTTGGGTATGTAATTTTAGTCAAAAATTGAAAAAAAGGGTCCGATCCTTAAGAACAAATTCTTATTTACAATGATGGCCTACACCGGCCAAACTCGGACGACGCTGGGCCAATTGTGCGTCGCCCTATGGGACTCCCAATCACGGCCAGTTGTGATACAGTCTGGATTTGAACCAGGTTGTATTTAGTGACTCCTCTAGCACTGAGATGCAATATCTTAGACCACTGCGCCACTTGGGAGCCCCACAGTCAGTCAAGAACGCTCTAGATAACACGTAAACAGCCTAACCAGCTCTGCTACACCGAGTAAAATGGTCAGAGTGAGGTGTTCTCTCAGTTGTGTCTGGAAGTAGCTAGCTATCAAGCTACCCAACTTTTGCCAGTTAGCTTGGCTGCTTGGTTTGGAGAATCACGCATTGGCAGGCGAGCTGCAGAAGGATGAGGAGGCTACAATTCCCCATCATTTATCAGTGCAATTTTAACTGCCAAGTAGCTGTTGGAGAGGGTTTATCTAATGTTCCTTCATTAGATTTTAGCTCATCTTTCTCTGGCTAACATTAGTTGTTGATCTTGTTGTTGTTGATGTGCATAACTGAGGGAGAGAGAGCCTACCTTTTCATGGTTGTTTGATCAATAGGACTGTAAAGTTCCCCAATTTAAGAGGACTCCTGTGGTGTTTACATATTTGCAGAAATCCATTCAGGTGTATTTTGTGGCCTTTGGCGAATGTGTTCTAATGATCTAAAGTTGCGTTGTTGCAACTGCCTGTTAAAACATAGTCTAGTTCAAAGTGAATGATGGCAGGCACGTGAGGCAAATGGCTTGTTTGTATATAGCTCTGATTGGCTATAGCGCAAAGGTCTGTGTAGACTCTGGTCCAGATGTTTTTATTTGGTTTTATTTCTAGCAGTGTCTATTAATTGTCACAAGGCACGGCCGCTTTCCCACTCTACATTCCTATAGAATTTTCACATGCCTTAGTATACATAATTCCCAAACATTTTAAGAATTCATGAAAATGTGAAAATGACCATATCTAAGTGGTCGCTTGTCAGAAAATGTTGAAAAAAGTAAATGAACAGATTTTAATAATATTTCATTTTTATAAAATGCTGTCAGTTCCACTTTAAATGCAACAATGTTTCATACACATAAGTTCTTTTCAAAGAGATGGCTAACAACAGCAAGCACGATGCAATAAAAAACCAAGTTCCATTCACCAGATGATGATCATGATAATCACACCTACTGCAGCCACTGCAAACTAGCTGACAAGAAAAAATAGCTAGCTAGACCGAGGGGAAACTACTGCTCACTATTGCGCTGTTGGCGTCAATCACTGTTGGCCTTCAAGTTTCCATAGGTTTTTGTAAAAACGGTCAAAATGTGATTGGTTGATTCCATTGTCACTCCAAAATGTTGCCCCAATACAGTTGAATGGCAGATGCCTTTATCTAACTTCTGATGGCCTAGCCAATGTCTGACTTATAGGGAATAGGGTGCCATTTGAGACGTTGCCCGTGTGAAGCAGGCCAGGCTCAAGGGATGGAGGTATTGACTTTTGTTGTTTCAGGTCCTACCCTTCTCCAAATGTTATTTTTCTCCAAGCATTTAAATAGTTTAGCACCAAACTGCAAGAAACCGAATCCTTCCTATTTCAGGTAATTTTCAGTATCTCTTATCTCTTAACAGCATTCATTGTGGGCGGGCGCTGTCCGGATCACCTTGTAGATCAATATCCTGCTATAGGAGAGCCAGATAAACTCGGTGTTGAGAGAAAGAGGAACTCTTTATTTCGGTGGGTGGATTTGGAGCAACAACTCTTCTTATATTTAAAGACATTGTTCTGGGGATATAAATCTAACTTGTTTGCCTGGCTATTAGGATATAAATCTAACTTGTTTGCCTGGCTATTAGGATATAAATCTAACTTGTTTGCCTGGCTATTAGGATATAAATCTAACTTGTTTGCCTGGCTATTAGAAGCAGATGGTAGCACAATTAGGTTATGCCTGTCATAGAAAACAAAGAGAAATGTTGAAAAGTCCCATGGCAGATTTTTTACAGATGCCAATTATGCCGTAATACTTTAAGAGATACAACATTTGTTGGAGCTATTTAAATAACAAAAATTGGCATTTCATGATTGATTAATGTTCTTCATTGGATGCTGCTTGCTGCAGAATGGACAATTAAACAAAGAGCTCAGCTAGCTCATTGACTGTGTTCAGCTCATTGACTGTGTTCAGCTCATTGACTGTGTTCAGCTCATTGACTGTGTTCAGCTCATTGACTGTGTTCAGCTCATTGACTGTGTTCAGCTCATTGACTGTGTTCAGCTCATTGACTGTGTTCAGCTCATTGAATGTGTTCAGCTCATTGACTGTGTTCAGCTCACTGCCTGTGTTCAGCTCACTGCCTGTGTTCAGCTCACTGACTGTGTTCAGCTCACTGCCTGTGTTCAGCTCACTGCCTGTGTTCAGCTCACTGCCTGTGTTTATCTCACTGCATGTGTTCAGCTCACTGACTGTGTTTAGCTCACTGACTGTGTTCAGCTCACTGCATGTGTTCAGCTCCCTGCCTATGGTCTACTCACTGCCTGTGTTCAGCTCACTGCCTGTGTTCAGCTCACTGCCTATGGTCTACTCACTGCCTGTGTTCAGCTCACTGACTGCGTTCAGCTCACTGCCTGTGTTCAGCTCACTGCCTGTGTTCAGCTCACTGACTGTGTTCAGCTCACTGCCTGTGTTCAGCTCACTGACTGTGTTCAGCTCACTGCCTGTGTTCAGCTCACTGCCTGTGTTTAGCTCACTGCCTGTGTTCAGCTCACTGCCTGTGTTTAGGTCATCAACTTGATTCAATCCCAGTCTCCTCTAGGTTTAATCAGGTCATCAACTTGATTCAATCCCAGTCTCCTCTAGGTTTAATCAGGTCATCAACTTGATTCAAAGATGCATCAGATGATAATCTGAAATATTGAAAATGTCTACAGAGAGGGGATTTTTTTCAGCCTCCCCCAGTTTCAGCCAACTCCGGCTCTACATCGTTATTTGCTACTAAGATGGAACTTTGATTGTCGTGATTGGACGACTAATATCATTGGACTACAACTAACATTTGGAATGTTAACACCATTACTACTACTAGTCAGTTGTACAACTGAATGCATTCAAATGAAATGTGTCTTCCGCATTTAACCCAACCTCTGAATCAGTGCGGTGCGGGGGGGCTGCCTTAATCGACACCCACGTCTTCAGCCCGGGTAACAGTAGGTTTACTGCCTTGTTCAGGGGCAGAACGACAGATTTGTACCATGTCAGCTCGGGGACTCAATCCAGCAACCTTTCGGTTAATGACCCAACGCTCCTCCCCTCCAGGCCACCTGCCGCCGATGACCAGAAAAGACTGTACAAAATAAATAATACAAAAACGTTGCTATATTTATATATAGCAACGCTTATTTATGCTATATATTAGACAATTCTATTATATTATACTAATAGCATTTCTCAGAGAATTAGATTTTGTTTATTAAGCAGTATATGTTTATCTCAAAAAGCTAAGTGTTAAAAATATTGGCACCCCTTCAAGATTCTTATAAATAAAATCAAACAAAATGTAATCTGGATTAACTCTCTACTTTTTCAAATTAATCTCAGTTTAAGAAACTGTATTGTGGCATTTCATGGCTAAACAATTAGGTAGCATGCATGAAAAATAAATGTGTCATCCATCACTACAATGAAATAAAGATACATTACATAAAGAATGATATTAAACGCTTTGGAGCACCTTATAGAAAATAGAAAACTCAGCTCCATCATTCAGAGACAAAAACCGTTTATTCATCACAAAAACCACTGATATTGCCAACTACTTTAATGATTTTTTTCATTGGCAAGATTATCAAATGTACGCATGACATGCCAGCAACAAACACCGGACCTACACATCCAAGTAGAACAGACCAGATTTTGAAAGACAAGCGTTGTCATTTTGAATTTGAGGACGATATTGCCACACCTATTTGCCATCTCTTCAATCTTACAAAAAAGTGTGTTCCCTCAGGCCTGGAAGGAAGCAAAAGTCATTCCGCTACCCAAGAATAGTAAAGCCCCCTTTACTGGCTCAAATAGCCAACCAATCAGCCTTTTACCAACCATTAGTAAACTTTTGGAAAAACATTTGTTTGACCAGATACAATGCTATTTTACAGTAAACAAATTGACATCAGACTTTCAGGACGCTTATAGGGAAGGACATTCAACAATCACAGAACTTACACAGTTGACTGAGAAATTGATAATAAAAAGATTGTGTGAGCTGTTTTGTTAGACTTCAGTGTGGCTTTTGACATTAGTATGGTTCTGGAAAAACGTATATGTTCTGGATTTACACCCCCTGCTATATTGTGGATTGAGAGTAATACTTTCCAAATGCACTGTATATGGCCCATATAGACACGTGACCAACAATTCATGATTCATCAATTGGGTCACATTTTGGCCCTTTGGAGAGCTCTTCTTTGTCATGGTTGCCCTATGTTGCCCTTAGTTTGAAGATGTTATCCAGAGACAGGTGTTTTATCCAACAGCCTTCTGGGTGTTCTCTTTTCAACTCCGTCTGCATATTTACAATCTAACTCTCCTCAACTATCACACTATAATTCCACTGACTTCAAAACTCGGTCCTCCAGGAAGTGGAGAGCAACACTTATACTACGTGATATCTTTCAAAAAAGAAGCGTTAGAAAGGATTACCTACACATACTGACCAGCTCACGTTATAGACAGAAGCGTGCTACATGGCAGAACAATCCAAACTAATCTCTCTGCATGTCCAGCCCACTTATTATCTCAGCCAATCACGGCTAGCGAGAAGGTTGCTCTCTTTTTCCGTGGCTAAACCAACTAGGCTCGTAATTTAACAATTGTATTCGTATTTACAGATGGCAACACGTTTTTATTAAGGCAAATGAAAGTTCACAAGTTCCAGAAGGTATTTCTGCCCAATAAAGCATTTTGATAGTTTACATTCAAATGGTGCTCCTGTGAAGTAGTGACGCTGGACATATGCCTAGTTTCCTGAAACGAGTCACAAATGTTATGTTTCAGTGCAGTGGTGAAATCACTCCTATGAATTTGATAGAAAAGTTGAGGCACAGATATTTTAATGTCAGCTTGGTCAAATAGTAACTCACTAAACTAATGTGTAGTTCTTATTATTCAAGAATTGCTCCATGAATATACATCTTCTACCATAACTCATCTTCTCCTAGAACTCATCTTCTCCTAGAACTCATCTTCTCCTAGAACTCATCTTCTCCTAGAACTCATCTTCTCCTAGAACTCATCTTCTCCTAGAACTCATCTTCTCCTGGAACTTATCTTCTCCTAGAACTCATCTTCAACTAGAACTCATGGTTATTGGATGGTCATTATTCTGTCTCTCCAGTCTTGTTTAGAGGTCTGTCTCAGACTGTAGAAAGAATAGATAGCGTCCGTATGTCAGGTCTCCATAAAGTAACCATCCTCATTCAGGCAGCGCTGATTTGGTTTCTTAAGGGACTTTTGTCACTTGGCAGTGGTTCAGACTGGCGACAACATTCACAGTAAGTGAACCCTTAACAACAACAGCAACAACAAGCCTGTACACCATGCTACAGCTACCAGGACATAGTATTGGCCTCCTTCTTCCCTCTGCCATGGTCCTTTCTATATTGGTACAGGAATGATACTGGTCCTAAACCTGCTGTGTAGTGAAGTGAACACATTTGATCTAAATTGTACCGTTCACAGACAGAATGTATGTATCTTAATCTCATTTCCTAGCTGTGCCTAGACAGAGTAATCTCCTACAGCATTATGTGCAGCATGAAGCTTATCTCTTTAAAGAGGATGCTTTTTCTTGTTTTAGCATGAAACTGCTTCTGACTGAAAGACCTTCAAAGACCCTCTTTGTTTCATAAAATGCATGGGTCTCATTCAGGTTCTTAGCTATCTTGCTCTCTCTCACTCTCTCTCTCTCTCCCTCTCTCTCCCTCTCTCTCTCTCTCCCTCTCTCTCCCTCTCTCTCGACCTCTTTCTCTTTCTCTCTCTCTCTCTAAATCAGAACAATGGCAAATATGCCAGGACCCATCTTTACCACATAACTGATCTGTAATCATAAATATTAGTGCTACATTTTTTTGGGGGGGGAAGGCAATTACTTTGAACAGTCAGAGCCAGTTCCTCATGGGGATTACATGCATTTGTTTTCATCTTCCTCAGGCTTCACTGTTGCCTACTGATTTAGCTGTTTAATGTGGAGTCTCTCTGTCTCTTTAATCTATGGTACTGTAGTCTTGCAGTGCATTTAAAAAGCTTATCTCTATGGTTTCCCTTTCAACTGTCTCTCTCACATATGAACTTGATATTTTGTGAGCTGTCTCCTCAAATCCAAAGTAGATGCAAGATAGCAAGGCAATATTGAATCAAATGTTACTTAAAGCAGAGGAGTTGAACTGAGGAGGGCAGTTGGCTAAAACAGGTATTTCACTAAGAAGCTCCAGGAGATACCAGGAGGGTAGTGTGACATTGTCCTCTGAAATGGATGGACAGTACCACCTAAGGAGAATGTGCTGAACGGTGGCAGTGAGCAGACATTACCGTACTTGAACACATCCCCATCCCTATTCATGTCAAGTAGTTAAGTATAACTGAATTCTAAGGAACTGAAGCATGGTTTGACGTCATTGTGTGTGTTGTTTATAACATAGATTTGAAAAGCGCTAAACTTACACCAATTGCTTTTTTTTGGTTATGGACATAACTGTTTACCTCACTTTCAGCATACAACATTTACTTAGGCCTAAGTCTTTCCATAATAAGTGGATCTTTTCCTCTGGATTTAGTCTTAAAGCAAATATTTTGAGGACACTAAAGAACTTTCACCTCAGTGTTTTGCTGCAGTGAGAGCAAACATCTGTTAAAGCTTAAATAAACTACAGCTTATTTGTGTTGATGCTGTGACTTTAGTGCCAGCTTACAGGACCACTAGTAGGCTATAGCACTATTAGCACTATGTGAAATCAGGCTATGAATGCATACACCCTCACACTGATGAATAACAAAGCAATTAGTAACATGCTCCAGGATGTACAGCATAGCACAGCACAGTAGTCCAGTAACATATGACTGAAGCTCACTAATTATCTGTGTTCTTCATTATCTCCCCGTCTCTACAGAGTGTGAGTGAGTTTGGCCTAGACATCATTATCTGTCTTCTTCATTATCTCCCTGTCTCTACAGAGTGTGAGTGAGTTTGGCCTAGACATCATCGAGACCCCAGAGGGAGACAGGTGGCCTCAGCTGATCGTCCAGCAGAGCCTGGACCGCGAGCAGAAGGACACCTTCGTCATGAAGATCAAGGTGGAGGACGGAGGAACCCCCCCCAAATCCAGCACAGCCATCCTCCAGGTCACCATCTCCGACGTCAATGACAATCGGCCGGTCTTCAAGGACAGTGAGGTGGAGGTGAACATCCCTGAGAACGCCCCCATGGGAACGTCCGTCACCCAGCTCCATGCCACAGACGCAGACCTCGGCTCCAACGGCCAGATCCACTTCTCCTTCTCCAACCAGATTTCCACGTCCACCAAGAGGCATTTTGCCATCGACAGCACCACCGGGCTGATCACTGTCAAGCAGCCCTTAGACCGGGAGGCCACCCCAGTCCACAAACTCATCGTCCTTGCCAGTGATGGCAGCTCCACCCCCTCCAGAGCTGCGGTTATCGTCAACGTAACGGACATTAATGACAACGTTCCGTCCATAGACACTCGGTACATAATGAACCTTATTAATGGAACAGTTCTACTGTCGGAGAACGCTCCTCTCAACACAAAAATAGCCCTAATTACAGTGACGGACAAGGACTCGGATCTGAACGGCAAAGTGACTTGTTACACTGACCACGATGTTCCTTTCAGGTTAAAGCCAGTATTTAATGACCAGTTCCTGCTGGAGACTGCTGCCCCTCTAGATTACGAAATAACCAGGGAATATGCCATTAAAATAGTGGCGTCGGATTCTGGGAAGCCTCCTTTGAACACTTCAGCGATGGTTTTAATTAAAATTAAGGACGAGAATGACAACGCTCCCATCTTCCCTCAGCCTGAGATTCAGCTGTCCATACCAGAGAACAATGATCCGTCCACGCAGCTCATAAAGATCAGTGCCATGGATGCAGACAGCGGACATAATGCTGAGATTATTTATTATCTTGGCCCTGACGCTCCTGATGGGTTTAACATAGATCGGCGGTCAGGAATCCTCTCCGTTGGCAAACGCCTGGACAGAGAGAAGCAGGGGAAGTATTCGTTCACTGTCATGGCGAGGGACAATGGGTCTACTTCGCTGCAGAGCAATGTCACAGTGAGGTTAATAGTGCAGGACCTCAATGACAACAGCCCAGCTTTCACCCATCCTGAGTATAACTTCTACGTGCCAGAGAACCTGCCTCTCTACGGGACCGTGGGCCTGATCACAGTCACAGACTCTGACGCAGGTGACAACGCTGTCATAACACTGTCCATCCTGAACGGGAAAGACAATTTCATTATTGATCCCCAGACCGGTGTGATCAAGCCCAACCTCACGTTTGATAGAGAGCAGCAGAGCTCGTACACCTTTATGGTGAAGGCTATAGACGGAGGGCAACCACCCAGCACTTCATACGCCAAGGTCACCATAAACGTCGTGGATGTCAATGACAATCGCCCCGTTTTTGTTATTCCCTCGTCCAACTACTCTTACGATCTGGTCCAGTCTAGCACCAGCCCTGGGTCTGTGGTCACCAGAGTTTTCGCTATAGACAATGACACTGGCATGAATGCTGAGCTGCAGTACAGCATCATTGGGGGATCACCAAGAGGGCTGTTTGCCATTGACAAAACAACTGGTAATATAACCCTGCAGGAGAAGATAGTCTCAGCCGATCAGGGTTTACACAGGCTGGTGGTGAAAGTCAAAGACCTGGGCCAGCCAGAGTCTTTACACGCAATCGCCCTCATTCATCTGTTCATTAACGAGACTGTATCCAATGCTACGTTCATTCAAGAGCAGCTGCGTAAGAGCTTGGAGACCCCATTGGACCGTAACGTGGGAGACAGTCAGGTCACACCCCAAGCCAATGGCTACGTGATTGTTGTCATTGCTATTATAGCTGGGACTATGACAGTCATCTTAGTCATCTTCGTGACGGCCTTGGTGCGCTGCCGCCAGACGCCCAGGCACAAAGTGGTCCAGAAGGGCAAGCAGAGCGGCGAGTGGGTGTCGCCCAACCAGGAGAACCGTCAAATCAAGAAGAAAAAGAAGAAAAAGAAAAGATCCCCTAAGAGCCTCCTCTTGAACTTTGTCACCATAGAAGAATCCCAGCCTGATGATCCCGACCAGGAGCACGTTAATGGAACCCTGGACCTCCCTGTGGAGCTAGATGAGCAGACAATGGGGAAATACAACTGGGCCACTACGCCGACCACCTTCAAACCTGACAGTCCAGACTTAGCCAAGCATTACAAGTCTGCCTCCCCACAGCCAACCTTCCAAATCAAACCCGAGACCCCGATGGCGCCCAATAAACACCATGTGATTCAGGAGCTCCCGCTAGACAACACATTTGTGGTGGGCTGTGACTCGCACTCCAAGTGCTCCTCCACCAGCTCAGACCCGTATTCGGTCTCAGAGTGCAGCTGTCAGGGGGGATTCAAGACTCCTGGGCAAATCCACACCAGACAGGTAATTCATAACTTCTTTTCTAAAGCCACCTACTGTTCCCACTCCCACTCCCCGTACTACTGTCCCTTTGTAGATAAGGAGGGTGATGGGTGGAAGCAGGAGGGGGCTGGGGGATTGAACCACACAACAAGTCACATGTGCATGAATGTCATCAGCACTGAATATTGAGGAAGAATACCTCAGAGAGGAAGGAGAGTACTGAAGTCCGGCCAAGAAACTTCGTTCAAATTAAATCTTTACTTCCCAGAAAGAGGAAAAAAACTAAAACAGATTATACCTCCCTTTGCTATCTTGTATTATATGTCTATAAAACCCTTGAACCTTATTTGGGTTAATGTTCCACTTAAAAGTATAATGGCGGCAGTGGAATGGTGGGAACTAGTCTTAAATGAGAATCTTAAGTGAGAAAGGCTGGTGGCAGAGTAATAGCATGCTTGAGGGATAATCAAGTCGGCCATGCTACTAATTGAACTCTGCCCAGGTGTATTTGCTGAGGGCCAACGGATTAAAGCAGCGCTAAGCTTTTTTGATTGACACACCTGAAAAAAACTAGCATGTCTGATAGACAGAGAAAACCAAACATAGAGTGTTTGATTTGACAGTCATCAGCTTAACATATAAATGTTGGGTTCAATCAGCTGTTCACTTTCCACTGAAATAGTAGGAAACGTCTCCCCAAATAGTGTCACTACAGAATAATAAAACGGCATTAAATAATCCCAGATTTTGGTTGCGTGTTGGAGATATTAAGTCTTTACTGTGGAGGCTCTGAAGGCTTTGTGAGTGTGAGGAGGCTCATTTCAATGCTAGGGTCTGAGGCTTATCATGCCCTAAGTGCGAAGTGCTCTAATAAATAAAAGCAGTCCAGGGAAATAGATGTACATCAGAGGTGAGGAGAGGTGGCCTTGCTGAGGTCAGACAACACGGCAGAGCAGAGTGGGGCAGAGCACTATTGGATGGAGACTGACAGTGCTACAGTACAGTGGGTCACTAAGATCAAGGTAAAGATAGAGGCTTGGGACCAATAGGAGGAGGCAGCTAAACGGGGGCTTGTGACCAATAGGAGGAGGTAGCTAAACCGGGGCTTGTGACCAATAGGAGGAGGTAGCTAAACGGGGGCTTGTGACCAATAGGAGGAGGTAGCTAAACCGGGGCTTGTGACCAATAGGAGGAGGTAGCTAAACGGGGGCTTGTGACCAATAGGAGGAGGTAGCTAAACGGGGGCTTGTGACCAATAGGAGGAGGTAGCTAAACCGGGGCTTGTGACCAATAGGAGGAGGTAGCTAAACGGGGGCTTGTGACCAATAGGAGGAGGTAGCTAAACGGGGGCTTGTGACCAATAGGAGGAGGTAGCTAAACGGGGGCTTGTGACCAATAGGAGGAGGTAGCTAAACGGGGGCTTGTGACCAATAAGAGGAGGAGGTAGCTAAGAGAGAGTCAGTAAAGGTTGGTTGCTGAGTCTATTTAACCAATTAATTCAAATGTTTAATGATCTAGCTTGCTAGATGGTGTAAAAAGCAATAAGAAAAATGTAGTTACAAAGCAGGTGGTTGGTGTGGTAATGTAGGTTAGGGTTCATCATTGGTAGTATGCCGTCATACATCATGTGTTCTTCAGTCTGAGGAGAGGGTGCTATTGTACTGTTTAGACATGTTGGAAACAAGGTCATAACATGGGATTCATTCATACAGTATGATACATTAGCATTATAGGTGCCCAGTAACATTGTATTGTGCTGGGATTAGTTTGTAGTTTATGTTAATAGTTTTCTTTCGTTTTCGTTTGTTTTTCATGATTATTGCTCACATCTTAAGTAAATGAAATCAAATCACATTTTATTAGTCACATACACGTGTTTAGCAGATGTTATTGCAGGTGTAGCGAAATGTTTGTGTTTTAAGCTCCGACAGTGGAGTACTATATAACAAGTAATATCTAACAATTTCACAACATATACTCGATCCACACAACTCTAAGTAAAGGAATGGAATTAAGAATATATACATATACGGACAAGCGATGTCAGAGCTGCATGGACTAAGATACAGTAGAATAGTATAGAATACAGTATATACATATGAGATGAGAATGCAAGACATGTAAACATTATTAAAGTGACTAGTGTTCCATTTCTTAAAGTGGCCAGTGATTTCTTGTCTATGTCTATACGGAGCAGCCTCTAATATGCTAGTTATGGCTTTAACAGTCTGATGGCCTTGAGATAGAAGCTGTTTTTCAGTCTCTCGATCCCAGCTTTGATGCATCTGTAGTGACCTCGCCTTCTGGATGATAGCGGGGTGAACAGGCAGTGGATCAGGTGGTTGTTGTCCTTGATGAACTTTTTGGCCTTCCTGTGATATCGGGTCCTGTAGGTGTCCTGGAGGGCAGGTAGTTTGCCCCCGGTAATGCGTTGGGCAGACCGCACCACCCTCTGGAGAGCCCTGCAATTGCGGACGGTGCAGTTGCCGTACCAGGCGGTGATACAGCCCGACAGTATGCTCTCAATTGTGCATCTGTAAAAGTTTGTGAGGGTTTTAGGTGCCAAGCCAAATTTCTTCAGCCTCCTGAGGTTGAAGAGGCTCTGTTGAGCCTTCTTCGCCACACTGTCTGTGTGGGTGGACCATTTCAGTTTGTCAGTGACATGTACGCCGAGGAACTTGAAGCTTTCCACCTTCTCCACTGCGGTCCCGTCGATGTGGATCGGGGGGTGCTCATTCTGGTGCAGTTTGATCATATATCTTTAATTGATTTTATTTGATGGAGTGTAATAATTTTGAATTTTGTCCTTGTCTATCTTCACAGATTTGTTTTGGTTGCCTTGATGCCCTCATTGTGGCCTCTTGAAGCTTTTGAAATTCTTACAAATTACTGTCTATCGTTTTCAATCCCTTGTAGCATTTCTATCCACTGATGTGTTGTGTACATGATCATTTAAAGAGACACCCACACAGAGCAGATATTCATTTTCCTCACCCACCATTTATTTAAAACCCATTTAAAAGGAACACTGCCATGGTACATTATGTGTAAGCCTACTTGCATAGCCAGCACAGGAACATATAATTAACTTGGTGTTTGTAATGCTCCATGTCAAGCTCTCAGAATGGCTTTGCACTCATACTGGTTATGCCCTGCACTAAAATACCCCAGAAATATGCACAAATATTTAGCCAGTGTTTTATCATTCATATGTGGGGGGGGGGGTTGTTAAGATTTTATCAGGTATACCTAAATATCCTTGGCTGTCTCTAGGTCTCTAATATTATTGAACCTCTGACAGCTAATGACTGACAATACTGGCTACAACTTCCACGTTTTGACTTGTCCGTAAACTCTTGTTCCAATAGATTCCTCTTTTAACATTGATACAGTTCAGATAAATTCTCTAATGCTCCCCAGAATATTAACATTAATGTTTTTCTTTATCTCGTAAAATTAAAACATTTTGTTGAGTATGGAATTTACAATTGTGATCAGTTCATGTCAGCCTGGCCTCAACAAAAGCAGCATATGGCAAGTTGACACCACTCGATCCCCCTGAGCATAAATCTGTAATACAAAAAGTCCAAAATACAGGATAAAGTGGATTGTGATGTTTTTATTTGTTCATGAAAGTGATAGACAGTGATTTTGCGTGGCTCTTCCATTGAATTCTTACCTACAGCAGATAGAGGACAAAGGATATAACAGCCGAACGTTCATTGAATCCTGATAGGAGACACAGGAGACTTAGAGATGAAGGTCAGATGGATGTTTAAGGGGACTTACAGATGTAGGCGCTAAAGATGGAAAGCTTGTCAAAATACTTCAGAGACTACGTATTTATGGCACCATATGGTATCTTAATATCCTAAGAGCTCTGTTTGGTAGGATCCAATGCTGCCCTCCCTCCCTCCCTCCCTCCATCCCTCCCTCATCTCTTCCTTCCTTTTCTTTTATCTCAGTCTATCTCTCTGTTCTCAGCTGCTGGTTTTAGAGGTCAATCCCCCCGGTGACGTGCGGGAAACCTCTGTCTCCATCTGTGCTTTAGTTGTGGCAGATCAAATGAGCAACCACCCTGGCTGGCTGAGTGATCTCAGACACAGGCATGAATATGCAACAGCAACGAGGCCAATAAGCTATTTTGTTTGTCCCATATTCCACAGGGCCATAGTGCATACCAGGTCAGCTGTTGGTGTCGGACTCAACCTCCTGTGGTGTGTGTGTTTCTTAACTAGCAGGCCCATTAACATATTCAAACTGAACATATTGTACACAGATACTACCGTTTAACTTATGATCTCAGAACATGAACATTTGAAAGGATTGCAGACGTGATTATGTTGTTGTTGGAATTTACAATATATTCCTAAAACAATCCCTGTAGCTAAGTGTTGTAGCGTTAGTTACCCTTACGGAAAAAAAAACACATGATTGCACATGTAAAAAAATCACATGATTTCACGATTTCACGGGGGGAGGGTTTGTCACCTCCTCTTACCAGCGGATTTAGGTGTTTGCTTCTATAATCAATATGGATACTGTAGGTAGGCCTAATGCAAGCAGCAGCACAAGGTCAGATTCAACATGATCATTCAGATATCGGCAGATGTGTCTTTTGTAGTTTTGGGGCAGACCTAATGAATGTCAGACCTGTACCTATCAGATGACCTACTGTAGGGTGCCAGAGTAAGGACTACAGTATGAGCCAAATGCTGTTTTCAGGGTTAAACTGAGTGACCTACTGTAGGGTGCCAGAGTAAGGACTACAGTATGAGCCAAATGCTGTTTTCAGGGTTAAACTGAGTGGTGCAGTAGGGTGGTGGATGTAATCACACATTTGGAGCAAAATCAATTGGAGAGAATTGCATGCTCTGATAATCACGGTAACATGCACAAGTTTATGCTCACATGTAGTATTCTTCAAGGACTTCATCTGGCAAGAAAATCTTACCTGATTATCAGCTGTACTTTGAAGAATGCTTTTTTTTTTCTTATTGAATACAAAAGATTTGTATTCAGTGTTCGAGTGTAATAGAGTTTAACAGCTACCACAGCTCTAGACTTCTCAGCTCTGGATTATATTGTAACTACAATCTCCCTATATCTGTCTGTCTCTCTATATTACAGGAGACGGCACTGAAACCACCACTCTATGGCACACTCTGTGGCACAGGTACAACTCGCTCCCACAGGATAAAAATCAATCTCTAGCTGCCAGTACCTAGAGAGAGAAAAAGAAAGAGAGAGGGAGAGGGAGAGGGAGGAAGACACAGAGGAAGAGGTGAAACTCATACTATACAGTCTCCACAGCCTCAAACACCAACCAACAAAAGGAATATGTTCATTTGGTTTATTTTTGTGGGCAAAAAAAATAAAAGACACTTGAATAATTTCCACAGAAATTAAGACGTTGATGCCTGCCGGAAACTTGACACAGCTCTCCTTGTGAATCCTGTAGGAGGTTTGAAATACTTTATAGAAACATATAATTTAAACTATCTCTTATCATATGTATCTCCTAGATGATGACCCACCCCCCTGTAAAAATAACATACAGTACAGATACAATGAATAGTTATTCTGTACTTTATTCTGTAAAGTATGTTTATATGTATGTATATTTAATCACAGAGTTGATTATGTTAGTATTTATTCATTCTGTTTTACTCAAGTTTAACCAACCTGGTGTTTTATTTATATTTTTTAAAAAATGTACTTGCTTTTGGGCTCATGGATATACTGACTGGCAATGTATAATGCTAAAAGCTAGAACTACTGCTAATGGGCCAACTGCTAATGGGCCTACTGCTAATGGGCCTACTGCTAATGGGCCTACTGCTAATGGGCCTACTGCTAATGGGCCTACTGCTAATGGGCCTACTGCTAATGGGCCTACTGCTAATGGGCCTACTGCTAATGGGCCTACTGCTAATGGGCCTACTGCTAATGGGCCTACTGCTAATGGGCCTACTGCTAATGGGCCTAATGCTAATGGGCCTACTGCTAATGGGCCTAATGCTAATGGACCTACTGCTAATGGGCCTACTTATGTGACTGTTCTACCCATGTCACCTCGTATCCTCCCATACACTTACAGTGCCACATTAAATGTTAGTAGTGAAGAGTCTGACTAGTGTTAATATGCATGGCCCACTGGACTGGAACACCACAGTGTAGTACTTCACCAGGACCAGGAGGAAGTACCAAGACCAGGAGGACTGGGTCTACTGTAGTGCTTTACCAGGACCAGGAGGACTGTCTCTACTGATTGCCACCGTAGGACAGTAGGGAATTGTACCATATTATAGAGAGGAGGAGTTTAATACTTTGAGCCACAATCACAAGGGACTGAAGGCTTTGTTCATAATCAAAAGCTGTTCTATGTAGGACTAAACAGACAAGCACCATGGTTATCCTTAGTGTACTGGAGTCAGCTAGACAGCTCCACTATAGAGCACCATGGTTATCCTTAGTGTACTGGAGTCAGACAGACAGCTCCACTATAGAGCACCATGGTTATCCTTAGTGTACTGGAGTCAGCCAGACAGCTCCTCTATAGAGCACCATGGTTATCCTTAGTGTACTGGAGTCAGCTAGACAGCTCCACTATAGAGCACCATGGTTATCCTTAGTGTACTGGAGTCAGCCAGACAGCTCCACTATAGAGCACCATGGTTATCCTTAGTGTACTGGAGTCAGCCAGACAGCTCCACTATAGAGCACCATGGTTATCCTTAGTGTACTGGAGTCAGCCAGACAGCTCAACAAGTCAGAGCCGATTTAACCTATGAGAAATAATATTACATATTTAAAATTATGATTCCAAATGGTAAAACTCAGGCAGTCGTTGATACCACTTGGTTGACCTAAAGCAAAAAAGACAAACTTGATTTTGTGCACTTATTTATATCGCAGCACTATTTATTCAAGTGAAATTAGGAGAGATAAAGATTGAACTCCGGAACGAGTAGAGGTAGTACAAGCCTCAATTTATTAACAGCAATAAGGTGACATTAGGGAGAGAGATAATCTACTTTACAGTGCACTTTGAATCTTAAAATCCTTTGGTTCTGGTTTAGTATCCACACAAATATATGCCTCTACTGTATCTTGTAAACACTTGGACTCATTCATCATGGTTATGTCCTGTTCTTGATTGCAATCTTCAATACTGCACTAATGAACAGCTTGGTGGGTTTAGCACTGTTGTTAATAGTCATGATGTTTAATGGTGTCTTGTAAAGAGACTGCTTTGGTAGACGAGGCTGTATGCACAGTATGTATGGCACATATACGATACCTTCCTAATGAAGGTACCGGATGTAATTACGGTATCAAATGTATCACTACTGAGTAGAACCGCAGTGTGACCTATACAGAACATCTTAGCACTGTAATCATCAATACACTCTTAAAAGAAAAGGTGCTATCTATAACCTAAAAAGGTTCTTTGGATGTCCCCTTTGAAGAACCCTTTTTGGTTCCAGGCAGAACCTTTTTGGTTCCAGGCAGAACCTTTTTGAGTTCCATGTAGAACCCTTTACACAGAGGGTTCTACATGGAACCCAAAATAGTTCTGCCTGGAACCAAAAAGGGTTCTTCAAAGGGTTCTCCTATGGGGACAGCCGAAGAACCCTTTTTTCTAAGAGTGTAGAATGACCGGGCCTTTGGGAGAAAAGAGAAAACGTACATGAATACATGAGAGAAGGCAGCTTTTTATCTGTTGTAAGGGAGACAAATGATGATGATGAAATACCAACCTCACTTTTATTCAATGTGAAATACAATATGCTCCTTACATAATATTTGTAATTACCTTTGATTTGCCAATTGTGTGAAGAAAAACTGTTGTTTATGTATGTGTGAGCTTCTGGAATTAATTAAAGTCTTTTTGCATTGTATTGCACATTTCCCATGACTCTTCTTATTAATCAGGACATTGTACCTTCTCATTGTATCATATTATGCATCAGGACATTGTACCTTCTCATTGTATCATATTATGAATCAGGACATTGTACCTTCTCATTGCATTATATTATTAATCAGAACATTGTACCTTCTCATTGCATCATATTATGCATCAGGACATTGTACCTTCTCATTGCATTATATTATTAATCAGGACATTGTACCTTCTCATTGCATCATATTATTAATCAGGACCTTCTTATTGAACCATATTATTAATCAGGACCTTCTTATTGAACCATATTATTAATCAGGACCTTCTCATTGAACCATATTAGTAATCAGGACATTCTCATTGCATTATATTATTAATCAGGACCTTCTTATTGAACCATATTATTAATCAGGACCTTCTCATTGCTTTACATAATTAATCAGGACCTTCTCATTGCATTATATTATTAATCAGGACCTTCTTATTGAACCATATTATTAATCAGGACTTTCTCATTGCATCATATTATTAATCAGGACCTTCTTATTGAACCATATTATTAATCAGGATCTTCTCATTGCTTTACATTATTAATCAGGACCTTCTCATTGCATTATATTATTAATCAGGATCTTCTCATTGCATTATATTATTAATCAGGACATTGTACCTTCTTATTGAATCATATTATTAATCAGGACATTGTACCTTCTCATTGCATCATATTATTCATCAGGATATTGTACCTTCTCATTGCATCATATTATTAATCAGGACCTTCTCATTGAATCATATTAAACTGTCTATCAATCTTTCCTTCACTTCCTGTACTTATAACAGAAGCCCATTTAGACAAAAGTAACCTTAAGATCATCGATGCGTTGATTTGTAATTTTTTTGTTAGATTGGTATTCTACATTGTACTGTCTAGGTAAACGCCGGCCACGCCCTTCACCACTTCTGTGTTGCTGGATTGGTTAGTTGGACACACAATAATAATTGGCTCATCACTTCAGCCTAAGGAGGAAGAATTGCAAAAATATGAAACGTTGTTGTTTTTCTTGTAACTACATAACTCGACTAGAGGGAGGACATTAATAAACAGTTTAGATATCCATCTCTGATTAGGAACAGTTTTAATCACAAGTTATGATGTAAATCTTCTGCAAACAGGACGTTTGAAGTGTACATCTACATTATAACTCTATAAGGATATTCATCAGAGTCCCATATCGTCTGTTATAGTTTGCCATTTACAGTTAGAATCCGAATCAACGACAACGCATGAACACAACCAGAGATCTTAACTATGAACACAACCAGAGATGTTAACTATGAACACAACCAGAGATGTTAACTATGAACACAACCAGAGATGTTAACTATGAACACAACCAGAGATCTTAACTATGAACACAACCAGAGATCTTAACTATGAACACAACCAGAGATCTTAACTATGAACACAACCAGAGATCTTAACTATGAACAAAACCAGAGATCTTAACTATGAACACAACCAGAGATGTTAACTATGAACACAACCAGAGATCTTAACTATGAACACAACCAGAGATCTTAACTATGAACACAACCAGAGATCTTAACTATGAACACAACCAGAGATGTTAACTATGAACACAACCAGAGATCTTAACTATGAACACAACCAGAGATGTTAACTATGAACACAACCAGAGATCTTAACTATGAACACAACCAGAGATCTTAACTATGAACACAACCAGAGATCTTAACTATGAACACAACCAGAGATCTTAACTATGAACACAACCAGATATCTTAACTATGAACACAACCAGAGATCTTAACTATGAACACAACCAGAGATCTTAACTATGAACACAACCAGAGATCTTAACTATGAACACAACCAGATATCTTAACTATGAACACAACCAGAGATCTTAACTATGAACACAACCAGATATCTTAACTATGAACACAACCAGAGATCTTAACTATGAACACAACCAGAGATCTTAACTATGAACACAACCAGAGATCTTAACTATGAACACAACCAGATATCTTAACTATGAACACAACCAGAGATCTTAACTATGAACACAACCAGAGATCTTAACTATGAACAAAACCAGAGATCTTAACTATGAACACAACCAGAGATCTTAACTATGAACAAAACCAGAGATCTTAACTATGAACACAACCAGAGATCTTAACTATGAACACAACCAGAGATCTTAACTATGAACACAACCAGAGATGTTAACTATGAACACAACCAGAGATCTTAACTATGAACACAACCAGAGATGTTAACTATGAACACAACCAGAGATCTTAACTATGAACAAAACCAGAGATCTTAACTATGAACACAACCAGAGATCTTAACTATGAACACAACCAGAGATCTTAACTATGAACACAACCAGAGATCTTAACTATGAACAAAACCAGAGATCTTAACTATGCCTTGTTGTAGGTTTTAGATCTGTCAGTTGAAAGCCTAAAGAAAGAAAGAAAAGAAAGAAACACAGAAGCAACAGAATCTATTTATTTGGTTATCAAAGTTACATTTCAAGAACTGTGAATCGAATCAACTCCCTTGAGGGAGGTTTGTCCTTGGTGAAGAAAGGAACACTAAAGTAGACTATGCACATCCTCAAAAAGAGAGGTTGTGCAAATGTCAAACTACTATAAATAGCTTAAATGTAAACCTGGAAAATCACTTTGTAAATGCAATGAGATCTAACACAACTGGTGCAAACCTAAAATAATTGTGAACCAACCAACATTGCATGGTAATTCTTCTGCTTTCTTTACTGCATGGCGTAATTATTTAATAATTAAATGTTTTTCGAGATATTATTTTGAATTGTGTCAAAGCTTGATTATGCAAGTGCAAAGACATCACATATTTTCTTGATGACCAACTTTTTTTTTGACAAGGGTTACAGGGGGATTCTACTAAGCAAACATATGTAATTGTTTGTAGATGGTAATAGAATGGATCAATTAGAATTTTAGGACACGTTACGATATATACAACTAATTTATTACAAATTAAACCAGAAATACTTTATTTACATAAGTATTCAGAACCTTTGCTATGAGACTCAAAATTGAGCTCAGGTGCTTCCTGTTTCCATTGATCATCCTTGAGATGTTTCTACAACGTGATTGGAGTCCACCTGTTGTAAATTCAATTGATTGGACATGATTTGAAAAGGCACACACCTGTCTTTATAAGGTCCCACAGTTGACGGTGCATGTCAGAGGAAAAACCAAGCCATGAGGTCGAAGCAATTGTCTGTAGAGCTCCGAGACAGGATGCCCCCAATGCCAGAGTTAGCTGTTTTCGACTTCCACGGCGAGTGACATATCTCCATGGCTGGTTGATAGGATTGAGAACAGGAGCATCCACCAAGTCATCTAGGAGCATCATGCTAACTCCATTCTCCAGGAAAGGGGGAGACACCTTCAGGGAGGGAACCCTGCCGAGTACAGGCCTGTCGGTGGTGGAGAGCTTACACAGCGGTGACACTTCCACCAGATCCACTACTGGGGTAGAAGAAAAAGAGAAATTCCCCAGTAGTTTGTGTAGTTTGTTAATGTTTTGCTAAGAGTAGCCACTTCGCCCCTGTAGTCCTCTGCATGCAAACATTTGCAAAGTGATCTATACAATTTGTTCCAACAGAGCTACAGTAATCATTTAGCCAGGTGTGTAATGCCAGTAGCCTGCTTAGTCTTTCACATCCCTGTCCCAACGATGGTACCGGACCTGAAATAATTGTCCGCTTTTTGGAATATTTCAGAGCTAGAATCCGTTCTATAAAATTCATTTTTAGCAGTTCGTAATGTCGTTTGACCCCACATGGACTACGACAGCATCCTTGAAGCAGCCTTGTCATGTTTGATGTTTGATTTGATGTGACTTAGATATAGATAGATAGATAGATAGATAGATAGATAGATAGATAGATAGATAGATAGATAGATAGATAGATAGATAGATAGATAGATAGATAGATAGATAGATAGATAGATAGATAATTTATTGATCCCAGGGGGGAAATCCTGTCAAGCAGCTACGGAAAAACACAGGGCAGGTGCAAAATGCCAGAATGAAAATTCACAAAAGACAGATACACGATACATGATACATAGAGCGGCAGTATGAAAAAGTATAGAAATACAAGATATCTGGAGTGCAAAAAAGCTATAAAAAGACATAGCATAGTATGGGTGGATAGCTGAATATGTATACTATACGTTGTTACAGAGTGTTAGGTAAAAAAAAAAAAACATATATACATATATATAACAAAAAAAACAATTTGATAAAAATATTGCAAGTTGATATAGATAAATAAGGAGTATTTGCATGGTTAACTATACTATACAGGTCGATGGCAGAGAAATACTTAAATAGCCAAAAGTGTGTATGATATAAGTGAGGGTAATAATAGTTTACTTAATATACAGTCTGGAACAGGTAAGTGAATATTTTGTTAAATTAACTGTACAGGTAAATATACAGTTAAATTTACAGGTAAGTGAATATTTGCATGGTTACATTAACTGTACAGGTAAGTGACAGGAAGATATACTTAAATAGCTAATTTAATTTAATATAATTTATGGTAATGCGCAGGGTTTAATTACAGATAAATGCACGTATTGCACATTCGATATACTAAAAGCAATGGGAAAAGATACAACTGACAGGATACTAATATGCATTCCTGAGTGAATGACTACGTAAGTTCAGTCCAAGAATTACTTACAATATTAGTGAGATGCTGCTATCAATAGCAAAAACCAATATGTATTTGCATTAGCATTGACCAATATAAGCTTTTATAAGATCATGTTGTCTGTCATATTCCATCTGGCTAGGGATCGTTTACAGACCAGCCAGGGCTCAGTTTCAAGTTTTCATCGATTTTAAAGGGTTTTCAACCCAATTACACTTGTAGATAATTATTATTATCTTGAATTTCACATTTTTCTCAGCTTTTCATCAACATAGTTAGTTGGATGTAGTGAATGTAGTGAATGTAAATCTCTTTCTTTTGGGGGGGGGGGGTTTACTCATAAAGCTTTCATTGTTCTAGGTATCAGGAGAGTAGAGGAAATGAGCAGAGTGGTAACTGGGATCAGGCTATATAGCTGCATGGCTAATGACGGCCTGTACTGGGCTATTTATGCATGTGGCTGTCTAATGGAGCAAGAAACAAGATGATTCTCTCTCTCTCTCCCTCTCCCTCTCCCTCTCTCTTGCTCCCCACTCAAGGCACTCCACACAATTGCTGCAAAATCTCTGCCAAACTGAATAATGCAATCATCCCCATTGCTGCAGCCATCTTACCTTTGTGTGTGCACACAACAATCAAATCAGTGGTGAAGCCAGAAAGGGAGTGCATTCCCTCTCTAAGACATGGAGTGTTTTCTACAGCCGAGATTGTTGTTTTCATTCATAACAATTCTGTTGATTAAATGAGGTGTTACCATGGCTAGGAATCTGAGCAGCATTGATTTCTGTTACAACAGTTTGTTCCATGTTTAATCATCATCTAAAGCAGACATATAGCAGACATATAGCAGACATATAGCAGACATATAGCAGACATATAGCAGACATATAGCAGACATATAGGTGCTCCAGGCTATATTGGGCACATATTACTCTTATGAGATGGTTATTTTGGTGTGTGGAGGATTGTAGAAAGTCTTGGTTTATGAATTCACCACTGATGTTATTATCTCGAAGAGAACTACATAGAAAACATTTTTAAACAACAATTTATTTATGTTGTTGTGTTCTTGGTACACGTATATATTGTGCCATTTCGGGAATGGCTTAATAACTGTACTCCTAGAATGCAGTCACTGTAACCTCATCCTAGGTGCTGTAAGGTTTAATCTGATTTGTCAGTCATATATTGCTTTCTCTCCGTGTTTGTCATTCCAGGTTGTCATACAGATAAACAAGATTTTCCTTTGAAAACAGGAAACGCATTAAACATGAGGTTGAACATGAATCTTCAACAGGAAACAGTTTTAGACATAGATGTTAATAGGAAAGAGGAACGCAACATGTTATTTAGAGAGCTTTTTTGTGTGTGGTATGAACAATGTTTTTGTGCTTTGTGGCAAATATCAACTGCCAGGTGGCTGGTACTTTAGGCTATTACATCTGACTTCAGCCACCATCTGTGAACGTCAGAGAAGAGGCAGAGCAAGTGCAGCTCAGGGTTGTTTGCATTGAAATTCTTGCTTCATTTTATCCTCTTTGAACTGGTGTACACTGGGAAATCTGTCAGCAATCTATCATGCAGACAGTAGGCTGAGTCTCTAACGGGGCTGCCAGCTTTTGAAGAAAGCTTGGAGTTTGATTTGCTATGTGAATTTCATTGCCCCCTAGCACAACCCCTAGGGGAGGGGAGGGGAGGGGGAGGGGGAGGGGGAGGGGAGGGGGAGGGGGAGGGGGAGGGAGGGGGAGCGGGAGGGAGGGGGAGGGGGAGGGGGAGGGGGAGGGAGGGGGGAGGGGGAGGGGGGGGGGGGGAGGGAGGGGGAGGGAGGGGGGAGGGGGAGGGGGGGTGGAATTGTACTGTTTTAAAGCTAATTTCCTGCAATTCTACGTATTTGGACATGGCTTCGGAGTATGACCTAGGTGGAATTTGTTTGAATTAAAACCACAGGTCAGGTCGGAAAACCTTCAACATTAAATTAACACTCAATATTGGCTGACTTTGATACGTTGGAATTGTTGGTGGATGACATTTTAAGTGTGCTAATATATATATATATATAAATATATATATATTTTGTTTTAGGTGGTTTGACACTTTATTCAGACAGTAATTGAACGAGATAGGGAGACAGCCAAATGCTAGAAATAGTGGGAAATTTGAAAGCAGGGAATGATCCCTGTTCTCAGGTGGAAAGTTGTGTGCAACATGTGCCAGGGAGTTACTACTACACCAAGGCTCTGCACAGGAAATATTCATGTTTTATGGCAGTGGGTAACCAAATCAAAGTCTTCTTGTCCATAGACTGATTTCAAGGTAAGGACACAAACATTTTCTATTTTGTAATTTGGGTGTAATCTCTTTAAAAGAAAATCCAGCTAGCTCTCCAGGAGGGCTGGCCACCCCAGATCTGAGTTTCCAAGTGCTGGTGTTCTTGTTATAATAATTAATTTTATCAAAATCACTTAACCTTAAAGAAAAATCAAATGAATATCAATATTCAGGTGGTTTATACATAGTAGTTAAAGATCATTGCCATCATCTTACTCTACATAGACAATGGGGCGGCAGGTAGCCTAGCAGTTCGAGCTTTGGCCAGTATACGAAAAGTTCCTGGTTCGAATACCCGAGCCAACAAGTTGAAAAAGTACCTGTCGATGTGTCCTTGACCAAGGCACTTAACCCTAATTTGCTTCAGCGGCTGACCCTGTAGGTAGGTGATCATTGTAAATAAGAATTGGTTCTTAACTGACTTACCTTGTTAAATAATAAAAAAAAATAAAAAAAACATATGATGTGTTCATGAGTTGCCTAGCATGCGCAATACTAAAGTGTTACAAATGAAATTTGATTCGTGGAGCATTTAATATCCAATGCTTATTTTTAGGAGGTATTCAAAACTGTCCATGAAATACATCGCCTCATAATACATTTTCAAAGACACAAGTAGGCATATCAGATTTCAAATATGTGGTTACACCGGCAACATTGGGAAGAAGTGGAATAATAATTTAAGTGTGGTGAATAACAACGTCATAGTAGCGTTGTTGCTGACAACGACTTCAGTCTTCAAAAGGCTGCTTTCTGCAATAGGGACTGGAGTAAAATCAACCTCATTTTGTTGACAACATTGTACATAAAACAGCGCTAACATGCTGCTCTTTTTACAGTTTTATAAAAACAACGGAGAACCTTCTCTATCCATTCAGCTCCACTCAAATCTTGAGGGGCGTTTCTCTAAAACATGCATCCAATCCCCTTCATCCCTTACATAACTAGACCAATCATAATGCTTCAACGTGCCGCGGGTTCACAGTGCTGTAGCAAGACAGGACAACGATAGAAGTCCCGCTCTGGATGTTAAATTGGAGGCACATATGCTTCAATTTCAAAACGATTTGGGGGGCGCAGTTGAAAAGAAAGCCTGAGAAGAGGGTCAAATGCATGTGTCTCATGGTGTGAGAGTTGGCAGCTCCGCTCTAAACAGTGAAAAAAAGAAGAAGAAACCAGCACACTGCTCTTGATAGTATCACTGCTCTTTAATAAGCGGCCTCAAGGCCATCTTCTGCTCTAACCAGGATATCCTCTCCTCTGGGTCATTGTTTAATACTCCATAACGGTTGGGTGGTCGAAACAACATACACGTTTGATATAGTGTATATTTGGACTGCAATGCTTCGGGTCAAACCGGCTTGTGCGTACAAGGCTTTTAGGGATGATTCTGATGGAACAGAGGATGTCCTAATATGGACACGTAATAGAGTGCTTAAGATAAGACCATTAACTCATTGTTGTAAATGTTACCTTTGATTTCACCATCTAAATTAAAGACTCCAGTTCCTTCCCTAACCAGCCACTCTACAATATAATTTACAGCAGAGCAAAACTCAAGTACAGAGGAAACAATGGGCCAGCTGGATGCACGGAATGGAAGGCTTTACGTGTCTTTAGATGCTAGTAAGCAGAAGGGAGACAGGCTGAAGGGCAGCGACTTTAAGACACAGAGCTGAGAACCTTGTCTGTGGTCGACCCTAATCCTGGTAATCCCCTACAGCAAGTCTTGATTTACTTTTGTAAAAGAGATTGGGAGACGATAAGAGGCAAGTCCCCTTCTTAGAATATCTGATAATCTGGTTAGGACAGAGGACTCAGGGGTATTTAGTCCAGCCTTAACATTTGTTAAAGCAGATGGTGGTTAGGAGGGGCCAGGCCAGAGAAACCTCCTCCTCCTCCTGACAACCTCCTCCACCTCTTCTCCTCCTCCTCTCCCTTCTTTTACTCCTCCTCTCAAATCTTCCTCCTCCTCCTCCTCCTCCTCCTCCTCCTCCTCCTCCTCCTCCTCTTCCTCTTCCTCATCCTCCTCTTCTTCCTCCTCATCCTCATCCTCCTCCTCACAACCTCTCCACCTCTCCTCTTCCTCCTGCTCCATCCTCCTTATCTTCCTCCTCCTCTTCTTCCTCCTCCTCCTCTTCCTCCTCCACCTCTTCTCCTCCTCCTCTCCCTTCTTTTACTCCTCCTCTCAAATCTTCCTCCTCCTCCTCCTCCTCCTCCTCCTCCTCCTCCTCCTCCTCCTCATCCTCCTCATCCTCCTCTTTTTCCTCCTCATCCTCATCCTCCTCCTCACAACCTCTCCACCTCTCCTCTTCCTCCTGCTCCATCCTCCTCCCCCTCCCCTCCTCCTCCTCCTCCTCCTCCTCCTCCTCCTCCCTCATCCATCTCCTCCTCCTCCTCCCTCATCCATCTCCTCCTCTTCCTTCTCCTCCCTCATCCATCTCTTCCTCCTTCTCCTCTTCCTCCTCATCCATCTCCTCCTCCTCCTCCTCCTCATCCATCTCCTCCTCCTTCTCCTCTTCCTCCTCTTCCTCTTACTCAACATCCATCTCCTCCTCCTCCTCTTCCTCTTCCTCCCTCATCCATCTCCTCCTTCTCCTCCTCCCTCAGCCATCTCCTCCTCATCCATCTCCTCCTCCTTCTCCTCTTCCTCTTCCTCAACATCCATCTCCTCCTCCTTCTCCTCTTCCTCTTCCTCCCTCATCCATCTTCTCCTTCTCCTCCTCCCTCATCCATCTACTTTGGTGAAGTAGGAAAAAATAAAAAAATGCCAGTGAATGGATGATAATCAATGTAGTTTATTTAGCTGCTTGACTCCTTAAGTACTTTCAGCCAGATTAGAGGCTTTTCCAGGGGATGAACGGAAGGCAGCAGACAGCCTTTTTTCCATCCTGAAAGTATCCCTATGAAAGCTTAAAGAAGGTGATTTAGAGTGGATGCCGGCTCTTAATTCCTGATTAGTCCAATTCCAAACCCTACTAAAATTAGCTGGCCAGTGTGCTAATCATTGCGTCTCAGACACCCTCTGTTGCATGGAGGAGTGGACAGGACATCCCTGCCCTGTAGTAAGAACTGATCCCAGGACTGTAGTGAGAACTGATCCCAGGACTGGACATCCCAGCCCTGTAGTAAGAACTGATCCCAGGACTGGACATCCCAGCCCTACTATCACCAACCCCCCTTGTTTTAATAGAGTGATATCTCATAAGTAACACAGTTTGGGATTTTAAACCCTCCCTCCCCTTGTTCAATGTGTTCACCACTCTATGGATTAACTTTGCTTCAGGCAGATGTAACACCATTTTTGACCAGGGCCCATAAGGTGCCATTAGAGACGAACACTGGGTTTCCTTCAGGCAGTTGTAACACTTCAGGACTGTTAAGCCAGTGAACCCTTTTGTTCTTTTTCGAATAGCCAACCCCTCATTTTAACCCATGCCATGAGTGTATCACTCTGCCACATACCTGATCCTATTACAGTATAAAGCATTAGCTTAAATCACAATGTGTGTCAAAACACCTAAGTGATTTAACCATAAATTATCATATTGGGTATTGGAATAAACATGTTTTCAATATACTGTACAATACGGTCTGCTGCTTCTGGGGAATCTAATAAAAAAATATCTGTGATTGGATGAAGTGCATAAGCATGACTAGCTATAATATAAACCATGAAGTCTTCCTCAGCCCACCTCTAACCTTATGACTAGCTATAATATAAACCATGAAGTCTTCCTCAGCCCACCACTAACCTTATGACTAGCTATAATATGAACCATGAAGTCTTCCTCAGCCCACCACTAACCTTATGCCTCTGGCAATCTTCTCAGTCAGTCCTGGACGCCTTCAACAAAGGCATTTGCTTAATTAGATCAGTGCATTGACTAATTAGAGCCAAGAGAAGTGGGATGAATGACACGTGATTTGCATCCATCCACGCAGCCATGTTGCTTGATCCTTTGATGTTTTCCCTGTCTTTGTATGCAGGTGTGTACTGTAATTGAATATTATGGTTGTCTAATTAGAACTCTTTATACTCTTTATAGAACTATTTATAGTTCTCTTTATAGAACTCTTTATACTCTTTATGGAACTCTTTATAGAACTCTTTATAGAACTCTTTATACTCTTTATGGAACACTTTATAGAACTCTTTATAGAACTCTTTATGGAACACTTTATAGAACTCTTTATGGAACTCTTTATAGAACTCTTTATGGAACTCTTTATAGAACTCTTTATGGAACTCTTTATACTCTTTATGGAACTCTTTATATAACTCTTTATAGAGCTCTTTATATAGCTCTTTAGATAGATAGATAGATAGATAGATAGATAGATAGATAGATAGATAGATAGATAGATAGATAGATAGATAGATAGATAGATAGATAGATAGATAGATAGATAGATAGATAGATAGATAGATAGATAGATAGATAGATAGATAGATAGATAGATAGATAGATAGATAGATAGATAGATAGATAGGTACTTTATTATAGAACTCTTTATAGAGCTCTTTATAAAACTCTTTATAGAACTCTTTATAGAGCTCTTTATAAAACTCTTTATAGAACTCTTTATAGAACTCTTTTTAGAGCTCTTTATAGATCTCTTTATAGAACTCTTTATATAACTCTTTTTAGAGCTCTTTATAGAGCTCTTTATAGAACTCTTTATGGAACTCTTTATAGAACTCTTCATAGAACTCTTTATGGAACTCTATAGTACTCTTTATAGAACTCTTTATACTCTTTATATAACTCTTTATATAACTCATTATAGAACTCTTTATACTCTTTATAGAACTCTTTATACTCTTTATGGAACTCTATAGGACTCTTTATAGAACTCTTTATACTCTTTATGGAACTCTTTATAGAACTCTTTATAGAACTCTTTATACTCTTTATGGAACACTTTATAGAACTCTTTATAGAACTCTTTATACTCTTTATGGAACACTTTATAGAACTCTTTATGGAACTCTTTATAGAACTCTTTATGGAACTCTTTATAGAACTCTTTATGGAACTCTTTATACTCTTTATGGAACTCTTTATATAACTCTTTATAGAGCTCTTTATATAGCTCTTTAGATAGATAGATAGATAGATAGATAGATAGATAGATAGATAGATAGATAGATAGATAGATAGATAGATAGATAGATAGATAGATAGATAGATAGATAGATAGATAGATAGATAGATAGATAGATAGATAGATAGATAGATAGATAGATAGATAGATAGATAGATAGATAGATAGATAGATAGATAGATAGGTACTTTATTATAAAACTCTTTATAGAGCTCTTTATAAAACTCTTTATAGAACTCTTTATAGAGCTCTTTATAAAACTCTTTATAGAACTCTTTATAGAACTCTTTTTAGAGCTCTTTATAGAGCTCTTTATAGAACTCTTTATAGAACTCTTTTTAGAGCTCTTTATAGAGCTCTTTATAGAACTCTTTATGGAACTCTTTATAGAACTCTTCATAGAACTCTTTATGGAACTCTATAGTACTCTTTATATAACTCTTTATATAACTCTTTATACTCTTTATATAACTCTTTATATAACTCATTATAGAACTCTTTATACTCTTTATAGAACTCTTTATACTCTTTATGGAACTCTATAGGACTCTTTATAGAACTCTTTATACTCTTTATGGAACTCTATAGGACTCTTTATAGAACTCTTTATACTCTTTATGGAACTCTATAGGACTCTTTATAGAACTCTTTATACTCTTTATGGAACTCTATAGGACTCTTTATAGAACTCTTTATACTCTTTATAGAACTCTTTATAATCTTTATAGAACTCTTTATACTCTTTATAGAACTCTTTATGAACTCTGAACTATCGATCACTACAGAAGGAGAAGTGAATCCTAGACAATAGCCTATATCAGTCTGCAGCTGAAAATACGTGTAAGCCTAGGAAAAGAACACTGACGACCACGACAAAGATCTCTTCAAAGTATAAACTCTCACCACTACGACTCTGGTAATGGCAATGGCAAAAGATTTTGTATTTACGTGAGCGTAGCTTCCCTTGTCCGATAGAGACTTATTCCTTTGTCTATTCTTTCCAACCCCCTTTCTCTCCAGATAGAGACCAATTCCTTTGTCTCTTCATACAACCGGACCCCCAGCCCCCCCCCCCCCCCCCTCTGAATATATTGTGTTATAACCAAACTGTCTTGTTTTGTTAAGTCCTCTAGGGACGGTATTTACTGTATAATGTTAGGATGTTTTGTATACTCTGTAATTGTTTAATTAGCTAGTAAATAAATAATTGAGCCAATTTGTGTATGGATGATTCATCAAGTAAGTTAGGGTTCGTGCAGACCAGGAATTACAACATTCAAGATTGAGACTGACCGAGGTAAAATCCATTAACAACGATTGTTATGTTAAGAAAATAATCTGAAGAGTTAAAATTCGGGAGATAGCAACTCTATAGATAACATTCTTCTGTGGTGACCCGACTTCCTAGTTAATTAATGTTTACATGATTAGTTAAATCATGTAAACCTAGAGAATTGATTTGATAATATAACAGTCTTCACTTTTAATGATAGTCAAGACACGACACAGTGGTGTAAAGTACTGAAGTGAAAATACTTTAAAGAACTACTTAAGTCATTTTTTGGGGTATCTTTACTTTACTATTTCCATGTTTTGAAAATGTTTACATTCCTAAGGAAAATAATGTACTTTTTAGTCCATAAATTTTCGCTGACACCCAAAAGTACTTGTTACATTTGCTTAGCAGGACAGGAAAATGGTCTATTTCACACACTTATCAAAATACCTCCCTGGTCATCCCTACTGCCTTTGATCTGGCGGACTGACTAAACACTAAGGCTTTGTTTGTAAAAACAAGAAAATGGTGCAGTCTGGTTTGCTTAATATAAGGAATTTGAAATTGTTTATACTTTTGATATTTAAGTATATTTAAAAACAAATACTTTTCGTGAGTCATTTTCTATTTAGCCCCCTAGAGTCGATTAACACACCGGTGCATCAATTAGGCAGTTGGGCATCCATCCGTGAGTAACTCTGGTCTGTAATCACTCATTCACTCAGGACTTATTTATTCAGGTCTGTATATATATATTCATGTACAGTTGTTATATCATATCACGTGCAATATTGTAAGTCATTCTTGGACTGAACTTACGTAGTAATTCACTCAGGAATGCAAATTAGTATCCTGTCAGTTGTATCTTTTTTCATTGCTTTTAATATATATTGAATGTGCAATACGTGCATTTATCTGTAATTAAACCCTGCACTAAGGACTGTGTTTTAAGGGAATTATTATTATTACCCTAAATTATATCATACGCACATTTAGCTATTTAAGTATCTCTTTCTGTCATTTACCTGTACAGTTAATTTAACCATGCAAAATCTATCTATCTATCTATCTATCTATCTATCTATCTATCTATCTATCTATCTATCTATCTATCTATCTATCTATCTATCTATCTATCTATCTATCTATCTATCTATCTATCTATCTATCTATCTATCTATCTATCTATCTATCTATCTATCTATCTATCTATCTATCTATCTATCTATCTATCTATCTATCTATCTATGTCACATCAAATCCTCAGCAAAATCCATCAGATTCAACTAAAGATATTAGTTTTTTGCATTGGATGAGTCTCAATCCACCGCATCCGCTAGTGTCACACTTCCGCCTCTGCGGTGAAAGGTGGTAGAGCCAGAGCAGTGTTTGTCAGACCATGTTTATATACCTTTTGTTCCATGTTTTATGATACAGTTGAACACCTTCAAGACAAAGAACTGTTTCCTTTCACAACCAGTTTGTTTTTAAGAGCTCCCTTTCCGATAACTGAATTAGAGGCCAATTTGGTATAATTACAACGTAAGGAAGATGCAAATGAACTCTGAACTGCACCTTTCTATTCCTCACTGCACAGCACAGCAGGACAGTCTATATTCCAAGCAGGACAGTCTATATTCCAAGCAGGACAGTCTATGTTCAAAGCAGGACAGTCTATATTCCAAGTGAAATTAGACGTCAACAAAACAGACAGAAGTCAACAAGACATTTTAATTTAGATCAATCAGGGTTAGTTAATCTCATTCTGTTTTGTTCTTCTGTTTGGTATAAATGTTGTGATGTAACTCTATTAAAACATGGGGGGGTTGGTGATAGTAGTGAGCCAACATTGCTTCCAGTAGAACTTCCCAGCATACATGACCACCTCACACATCCAGGATCTTTGTCAGCGTGAAGAAATGGTCAACACGTCGGTGAATTGCGAGCAGTGAGCACAGACCTTATTGTATTGTCTGAGTGACTGTGCTTGCTCTGAGATAATGCCTTTGCTCTACTTTGACTTTGAGGCAGTGACCTGAACTAAGGCACGCGAGTGAAACGGGATCCTGGATGAACCTGAATGTGATTAAGGTCACCTAGACTCGCCACATTTGTTTGACCCGTGTTTCACATCGACCACTGTCTGGGAATCAGTTGGGGAATCTTTTGTGTTTGTGGTTTTTCTGGGAATGCCAGCACTGGTCATTCCTTAATAACGTGCATGGGAGGTGTGGTGGGGTGTGACGATGATAAAATACCTCCAAGCAACAACAATTTCAGATTTATTTGTGAAAATGCACACAATTCTCAAGGGAGAAGCCAAACAGCATACTATAGATCTCAATGTGTGTACGTGATATAACATGTTCAGAATACAAGAACCAATTTAGGACATGTCTCTCTCTCTCTCTCTCTCTCTCTCTCTCTCTCTTGCTCTCACTCTCACTCTCACTCTCACTCTTACTCTCTCTCTCTCTCACATTATCTCTCTCTGTATCTCTCTCTGTATCTCTCTCTCTCTCTATCTCTCTGTCTCTCTCTCTCTCTGTCTCTCTGTCTCTCTCTCTCTGTCTCTCTCTGTCTCTCTCTCTTTGTCTCTCTCTCTCTCTCTCTCTCTCTCTCTCTCTCTCTGTATCTCTCTCTCTCTCTCAGTATCTCTCTCTTTCTCTCTCTCTCTCTCGCTCTGTAGCGCGTGGTCCCTTTCTCAACAGTGATTGTGAATTAGGGAAAGTCGTTATGTGCTCATGTACCTTCTGCTAAATGCTGCGTACACAAAGGGCAGCATACAGAGGTCACAAATCACTTGATGTGGGCCGGTACACAGGACGTACGTCCCAAATGACACCTTATCCCCTACATAGTGGGCCCTGGTCAAAAGTAGTGCACTATATAAGGAATAGGGTACCATTTGAAGAAGTGCACAGTATTGTCAAGCCCAACAGTCTCAATGATCAATCAAATAAATAATTAGGTAAATTAGTACCCTCCCACTGAGCAGATCTACAAGAAAGTCAGGTTTTTGTGTATTCTGGTGGAGGTAAAACATTTAAATCAGTAGAACAACAGTGTATCTGAAAGCCTGTTCCAGTCACAGCTACTGGCAACTTATTTTTAAATCAGACTCTCTCTGCTTCTATGATGCATAATTTAACAGTGTGACTGAAAATATGAGTTTTTCAGCCCAGGCCTCATAGACATGGCACTGGCTGCCTTAATCCTTCAGGGAAACATGGATAACATGAGATCATGTTGCCTCTAGAGGCCCAGGAAGAAGCACTGAGTGGTTGGCTTCTTCTCCTGTCTCAGTGCTATTATGTTTCCTGATTCAGCAGGGATCAGTAAGCATCTCTCACAAGTATTTCGCTACACCCGCAATAACATCTGCTAAACACGTGTATGTGACCAATGCCATTTGATTTGATTTAATTTGACAGCAACCTCTACATGAAGATAGAGTAGCATTCAGCAGGGATCAGTTGGCGTCTCTCACTACAACCTCTGCATGAAGATAGATACAGTACAACGTCTGTTCTTCAGCTTGCATGTAAATCAGAGATGGGAGAATAAAAATCAAAAAAATCAAATGAGCCTCAGTTTTTCCGAGAGGGGCCTTGGGGACCAGAGGGACCTAATATTTTTAGACACAACAAAGGGATTGCCAGAGGTGTCCAGCAGAAATTGTAGCTGTAGTAAACTTCTGGGTGTTCTGCTTTGGTCACTGCTACATTAGTTATCTATATCTGTGCTTAGACACAAGCTGGGAGAAATGGAGGGTCAATTAAGTGTTACTCAAATTACATCTCTATGGGATCCATATGTTTATGGTAAGGCCATAAAAGATGGATGGTTTTCTGAAGTCCCTCCAATCATCTCTGTTAGGTATCTAACAATATTACACTCAAAAAACTCATCAGTGCACATTTTACCAATAGAACTGAAAAATGTTAATTTCTTTACAAAATTATATTGGGGGTTTTATAACAAAGACATGGTGAATATAAGTGGAATATAAAGAGGGTCACATACACTTGATTGAATTTAAACTGGATTATATTGAGATGTAATCAATACCCCATAAAGTCAAAGTGGAAAAGCTGAAATATCTTGAGTCAATAAGTATTCAACACCTTTATTATGGAAAGCCTAAATATCTTCAGAAGTAAAACTGTGCTTAACAAGTTCAACAAGTAACTCTGTGTGCAATAATAGTGTTTAACATTATATTTGAATGACCACCTCATCTCTGTACCCAACGTATACAGTTACCTGTAAGGTCCCTCAGTTGAGCAGTGAATTTCAACAGATTCAACCACAAGAACAGGGAGGTGTTCCAGCACCTCGCAAAGAAGGGCTCCTATTGGTAAATGGATAAATATTAAACAAGCACATTGAATATTCCTTTGAGCATGGTGAAGCTATTTATTACACTTAGGATGATGTATCAATACACCCAGTCACTACAAAGATACAGGCGTCCTTCATAACTCAGTTGCCGGAGAGGAAGGAAACCGCTCATTGATTTCACCATGAGGCCAATGGTGACTTTAAAACAGTTACAGAGTTTAATGGCTGTGATAGGAGAAAACTGAGGATGGATCAACAACATTGTAGTAACTCCACAATACTAACTTAATTAACAGAGTGAAAAGAAGGAACCCTGTACAGAATAAAAATACAAGGCACTAAAGTAATACTGCAAAAAATGTGGCAAAGCAATTCACTTTTTGTCCAGAAAGTGTTAAGTTTGGGGCAAATCCAATACAACACATTACTGAGTTCCACTCTCTATATTTTCAAGCATAGTGGTGGCTGCATCATGTTATGGGTCTGTTTGATAAGGACTGGGGAGTTTTTCAGGATAAAAAAGAAACACAATGGAGCTAAGCACAGGCAAAATCCTAGAGGAAACCTGGGTCAGTCTGCTTTCCACCAGACACTGGGACATTAATTCACCTTTCAGCAGGACAAATTTACCCTGGAGTTGCTTACCAAGAAGACAGTGAATGTGGCTGAATTACTTGAAAATCTATGGCAATACCTGAAAATTGTTGTCTAGCAATGATCAACAACCAATTTGAAAGAGCTTGAAGAATTTTGAAAGTAATAAATGGGCGAATGTTGCACAATCCAGGTGTGTAAAGCTCTTAGAGACTTACCCAGGTGCTTCTACAAAGTATTTACTCAGGGGTGTGAATACTTATGTAAATTAGATATTTCTGTATTTACTTTTCAATAAATTGGCCAAAAATTCTAAAAACATGTTTCAACGTTGTCATTATGGAGTATTGTATGTAGAAGAGTCTAGATCCAAAAGGCTTCTCAACAGCTTCTGCCCCCAAGCCATAAGACTGCTGAAAAGCTAATCAAATGACCACCCGGACTATTTGTCCCACCCCCTCTTTTACGCTGCTGCTACTCTCTATTTGTTATCTATGCTTAGTCACTTTAACTCTACCTACATGTACATATTACCTCAATTAATACTAACCGGTGCCTCCTCACATTGACTCTGTACAGGTACCCCTGTATATAGCCTCCACACATTGATTCTGTATTGGTACTTCCTGTATGTAGCCTCCTCACATTGACTCTGTACTGGTACTTCCTGTATGTAGCCTCCTCACATTGACTCTGTACTGGTACTTCCTGTATGTAGCCTCCTCACATTGACTCTGTACTGGTACTTCCTGTATGTAGCCTCCTCACATTGACTCTGTACCGGTACCTCCTGTAAATAGCCTCACTACTGTTATTTTCACTTATCTATTGTTTACCTAACACTTATTTTTCTTAAAAACTGCACTGTTGGTTAGGGCTTGTAAGTAAAGATTTGACTGTAAGGTCTACACCTGTTGTATTCAGCGCACGTGAAAAATAAAATTACATAAGATTTTATTTGAAAATCTAAATTTAATACATTTTTAATTGAGGCTGTAACACAACAAAATGTGGAATGAGTAAAGGGCTATTAATACTTTCTGAAGGCAGTGTACATCCAATGTCACCTTGTTTGCTTATCAGAGACGGCCTCTTTCTCCTCCTTCAGAGGTCATTCCAATGCCTTGGGATTTGCCAGGTAAAAATACTATGTGGCCTTCTTTCTTCTTGAGGTAAAATATTACCTGTTTACTTGCAGCAATTATATACAATACTGTGACTCAATGTTTAACCATAGACAGCAACTGCAATGAGTTCTGTATATAGACAATACAGTACAGTATGGTTCTTCTGTTTCTGGATATAGACAGTACAGTATGGTACGTTCTTCAGGATACTGGGAGGGCCATGAAACCGATGGAGGAGGAGGGGTTGGGAGGGCCATGAAACAGAGGGAGGAGGAGGGGTTGGGAGGGCCATGAAACAGAGCGAGGAGGAGGGGTTGGGAGGGCCATGAAACAGAGGGAGGAGGAGGGGTTGGGAGGGCCATGAAACAGAGGGAGGAGGAGGGGTTGGGAGGGCCATGAAACAGAGGGAGGAGGAGGGGTTGGGAGGGCCATGAAACAGAGGGAGGAGGAGGGGTTGGGAGGGCCATGAAACAGAGGGAGGAGGAGGGGTTGGGAGGGCCATGAAACAGAGGGAGGAGGAGGGGTTGGGAGGGCCATGAAACAGAGGGAGGAGGAGGGGTTGGGAGGGCCATGAAACAGAGGGAGGAGGAGGGGTTGGGAGGGCCATGAAACAGAGGGAGGAGGAGGGGTTGGGAGGGCCATGAAACAGAGGGAGGAGGAGGGGTTGGGAGGGCCATGAAACAGAGGGAGGAGGAGGGGTTGGGAGGGCCATGAAACAGAGGGAGGAGGAGGGGTTGGGAGGGCCATGAAACAGAGGGAGGAGGAGGGGTTGGGAGGGCCATGAAACAGAGGGAGGAGGAGGGGTTGGGAGGGCCATGAAACAGAGGGAGGAGGAGGGGTTGGGAGGGCCATGAAACTGAGGGAGGAGGAGGGGTTGGGAGGGCCATGAAACAGAGGGAGGAGGAGGGGTTGGGAGGGCCATGAAACAGAGGGAGGAGGAGGGGTTGGGAGGGCCATGAAACTGAGGGAAGACAATTCAATTTGACTTCGACTCTCTGCCACTTCATACAACTGGGGGATTGGCTCAGTCTGGTCTCCTCCAAAATTAATTAGCATTCATGAAGAATTAAAACAACGTGTCCAGTTGAAGGAGGCAAGCAGATTGTATAGCTAAGATATAATTAGGTTTAATTATCAATAGCTTAACTAAACAACTGTGAGCAAAGTTCTCGTGGAGATATCTGATCCTCAGTTTGTGTAACTTAGTTAACTGACTGATGCAGTCTGACGTGGGCCCCTCTATCAGGTTAGCAGGCAAACCAGAACAACCAAGAGGCTGGATAGTCCCTGCGTTATCTAACCCCACATCGCTGGCCTCATGCCTTTTAACAGAGATAGCTAGCTTCAACAAAGCTTGACAAATAATATCCATTAGATAACATTAGGAAAGCCACCAATCTCACTTTACGCCTTTGATGTTTATTTGTCTTACTTACTGTAGGTATCAGTAAATTATATAGGGTTACAGTATATTATTGAAAGATTTGTGACAAACAGTAATACACTATCTTCAGGAGATCCAGACATGTCAAGTACCTACAAATATTCTTCATTACATACATGTTTATTAGATTAGAAGAAATCTAAGAAAATCCAGTGTCAGACTTGTCAGACCGCCATGAATAACTTATTTATAAATTGTGTTTAAAGGGGCATAACAAGGCCCGGAGAGAAGAACATTATGTGACTGGGATAATCCTTCAGAAGACTTCTCCTGGAGTTGCCTGGAGGGGGGAACAGAACAGAGGAGCAGCTTCCTAGTTCTCCTCTTCCTCCTCAGAGCATTCACTATTGTTATCAGAGCTCTCCATCCTCTTGTTTGGTGATATGGTATTGTGTTTTCTTTGATATTCCATTTTAATCCATCAAGTGGAAAGATTTAATTCAAGATTATGTTGATACAATTAAAATTCAAGATTCACTTAGGGCTCTATTCAATCCGTATCACGGAAGTTCAGTGCTAAAGCCCAGTTGAAATGTAAAGGCAATGTTCCCGCGTTAGCGGAGACTGCATTCATGGTAAACACTGCATTCATGGAAACACTGCATTCATGGAAACACTGCATTCATGGAAACACTGCATTCATGGAAACACTGCATTCATGGAAACACTGCATTCATGGTAAACACTGCATATGTCGGCTCAATCAGAAATTACCTATACATTTCTATTTTTCAGCTATTACAATATAATGTGTAACCATCAACGCCCTAACAACCCATTAGCAACCGTCTAGCTATTCTGTGGTTCTGTAGTTTGTGGAATGTGCATGAGGTTATGCACAAATGAGGAAATACAGACATGGGTGTGGTACCCATATCTGAGCTAAAAAGATTGAGTGTATCAGCCACAAATTGATACGTTTTGGCAAGAATCCAGTCTGTATGTAAGAAGATCTGGCCCTATATTCAATACAATTGGTTAGTGGGTTCCAGGATAAGTATGTATATATTTTTTGTACTACAAGAGAGCATGTTTGAATTTATAGAACACTGAGTTTCTGTATTCGCACTGTTGAGTATGTGAATCTAAATACCACGTTATGCATTCTTACAATGCAAGATAATGCCATTCATATTCCATTTTTGGGGGATTTATTATGTTCCAAACCAAGGCAGAAGGTCCCCCATCCATAGTGAAAGTTTTGTGGTCATGGTTGTAAAGCCGTGAGTAAACTACAAGCAGTTGTCAGGCTTTACGTAGTGATTGAATCAACCAGGTTGCCTAGTAACACTAACCAGCCAGAAAATATCTGTTTTGGTTTATGAATTCCATCAATTAAAGTTTTCATATGCCCAATTACTTGAACCAATCAGAAGCAAAAGCTTTTTAAATCTGGGCTCCTTGAGTGCTGTCATTGGTTATTACTGCCTTGCTGTTTAGCAAAAGTGGATTTGCCTTTTGAAGAGCATTCCAAGATATTAGTGGCATCTAATAGCATTACCTGGAGGAGACTGATGGCGCCAGTTAAAATGTCTGGCTTCTTTTCAATCTGCTGTGTTGAAACAAGTGCTTCTTTACAGCTTATACATCACATTTCTAGCTAGCATCTTTTGTTGACTAAGTGATTTTCTGACAGATGGATATTACCCAGCGCACCTCAGACAGTCCCCTTCACGAGCATCCATCTTATCATTACCTTCACCCTTTATGTACATTCCATTAAGATAATGCAAAAATGATCATGCTGGATATTTCTGCTTAATTATGCTTGTGTCAGTCAAATCCATTATACTTAACTAGTCTTAAGGTAATGAAATATGCAGTGTCCACATTGTGTTTGTATATTTTATGTCCGTTAACCCACCCCAATAATCCCTCTGGATTTCTGTTGCTAATTGTGTAATGAAACCCATTGACAGTGTAAAGCTTCATAATGCGTATGTTAAACATGGGTGTGCCATTCAAACCAAACACACTATCTTTCTGTACAATGAAGCATAACAATGATTTCATATCTAGCCTAATAGTTCAGTGGTGTAACAGCCAGGTAAATATAAGTAGATTGGGACATTTATACAATGTCAATACCCTGAACATACGATTTCTAACTGGATACATTTGATTTCCATTGCCAGCATAGTCAGAAAATGTATTCTTAGCTTACAAAAAATGTGGATATTAGGATTTATCTGGTGTTACAAGGTCTTGGAAGTCAGCAAAATAGCCACGGGTACATATAGTTAAAATAAAGCCTTGGGTACATATGGTTAAAATAAAGTACTGGGTACATATAGTTAAAATAAAGTACTGGGTACATATAGTTAAAATAAAGCCTTGGGTACATATAGTTAAAATAAAGCCTTGGGTACATATGGTTAAAATAAAGTACTGGGTACATATGGTTAAAATAAAGTACTGGGTACATATAGTTAAAATAAAGCCTTGGGTACATATGGTTAAAATAAAGTACTGGGTACATATGGTTAAAATAAAGTACTGGGTACATATGGTTAAAATAAAGTACTGGGTACATATAGTTAAAATAAAGCCTTGGGTACATATGGTTAAAATAAAGTACTGGGTACATATGGTTAAAATAAAGTACTGGGTACATATAGTTAAAATAAAGTACTGGGTACATATAGTTAAAATAAAGCCTTGGGTACATATGGTTAAAATAAAGTACTGGGTACATATGGTTAAAATAAAGTACTGGGTACATATAGTTAAAATAAAGTACTGGGTACATATAGTTAAAATAAAGCCTTGGGTACATATGGTTAAAATAAAGTACTGGGTACATATGGTTAAAATAAAGTACTGGGTACATATGGTTAAAATAAAGTACTGGGTACATATAGTTAAAATAAAGTGAATTAAGCTGCACTGCAAAAGGGCAAATTTAAAAAGTAAGTTTTTTAAGTCGTTTAAGTTTGTATTTGGAAAAATACAATATTATATAAAAAAGTCAATCATGAGGGAAAGAAAGTATGGAGACCATTTTGGTATTAGACTAAAACATGGGTCACTAAGACCCTTCCTGGTACAACCTCCATATTGAACTCAACTTAGTCCACCTCCTAATCCCACCAGCGCCTCCTTGGTATGTGGCCTACCTGAACCTTGTAAAATCATGCTAACCTCTTGAATTACCACATTTCCACACATCTACATTACTTTAACCATTAAGCAGTTAATGTTCTCTTGGTAGAGCTTGGGGAAACTAATTGCCACATTTGCATTGCTAACTACATCTCATCTCTGCAGATAGAAAAATACATTATAAAGACCAGTTTGCATAGAGATGTATTTATTTATTTATTTAACCTTTATTTAACTAGGCAAGTCAGTTAAGTACATATTCTTATTTACAATGACGGCCTACCTACAGGGTCAGCACCTGGAGCAAATTAGGGTTAAGTGCCTTGCTCAAGGACACATCGACAGATTTTATTTTTGCCTTGTCAGCTCGGGGATTCGAAGAGATGAGAGTAGTCTGCCCATGCAGGCTGTTTATCAACTTGTGAAAGCAGCCATAGACCATCTTAATGACAGTGGAGACAAAAGGAAAAGCATTGTGAAGTGGCTGGCATAGTTGGCTTGCCTACTCAGGAGCTGAGTCCCAAATATCACCCTATATAGGGCACTACTTTTGACCAGAGCCCTACAGGCCCTGGTCAAAAGTAGTGCATTATATTATCGGGAATAGGGTGTGATTTGGGACACAACCAGTATGTCATGATGGCACCTTCTCCACTTTAGATTTAGTGAAGCTGGAAAGGCTTTTAGCTGGGAGTCTCAGGCTCCTCATTGAGCAGTCCAGAGGGATTCCTGTCAGGGGAATAGCATGTTAGTTTTATTAAGGAGGGGCTGGGACGGAGGAGGGGGTGGGTGCGTGGGGGGGGGGGGGGGGGGTCGGGTGCCTCAGAGATGTCTGGAATCTTTCCATATCCAACTAGAGTAGATGATCTGGGTAGAGCAGCTTCTTTCCATATCCAACTAGAGTAGATGGTCTGGGTAGAGCAGCTTCTTTCCATATCCAACTAGAGTAGATGATCTGGGTAGAGCAGCTTCTTTCCATATCCAACTAGAGTAGATGGTCTGGGTAGAGCAGCTTCTTTCCATATCCAACTAGAGTAGATGATCTGGGTAGAGCAGCTTCTTTCCATATCCAACTAGAGTAGATGATCTGGGTAGAGCAGCTTCTTTCCATATCCAACTAGAGTAGATGATCTGGGTAGAGCAGCTTCTTTCCATATCCAACTAGAGTAGATGATCTGGGTAGAGCAGCTTCTTTCCATATCCAACTAGAGTAGATGATCTGGGTAGAGCAGCTTCTTTCCATATCCAACTAGAGTAGATGATCTGGGTAGAGCAGCTTCTTTCCATATCCAACTAGAGTAGATGATCTGGGTAGAGCAGATTCTTTCCATATCCAACTAGAGTAGATGATCTGGGTAGAGCAGCTTCTTTCCATATCCAACTAGAGTAGATGGTCTGGGTAGAGCAGCTTCTTTCCATATCCAACTAGAGTAGATGATCTGGGTAGAGCAGCTTCTTTCCATATCCAACTAGAGTAGATGATCTGGGTAGAGCAGCTTCTTTCCATATCCAACTAGAGTAGATGATCTGGGTAGAGCAGCTTCTTTCCATATCCAACTAGAGTAGATGATCTGGGTAGAGCAGCTTCTTTCCATATCCAACTAGAGTAGATGATCTGGGTAGAGCAGCTTCTTTCCATATATATTGGCCGTTTATAGTATGATAGCTCATAATAGTATGGGTAAATGACGTCTTTTTCCTCAGCTCCCACTTTATCGTTGTTGTGCACTGTTTTAAGTTCAAATTGGTCTTTGGGGTGTCCTACATATTGGGACTGTTAACCTCTTGGTCTTTGGGGTGTCCTACATATTGGGACTGTTAACCTCTTGGTCTTGGGGTGTCCTACATATTGGGACTGTTAACCTCTTGGTCTTGGGGTGTCCTACATATTGGGACTGTTAACCTCTTGGTCTTGGGGTGTCCTACATATTGGGACTGTTAACCTCTTGGTCTTTGGGGTGTCCTACATATTTGGACTGTTAACCTCTTGGTCTTGGGGTGTCCTACATATTGGGACTGTTAACCTCTTGGTCTTTGGGGTGTCCTACATATTGGGACTGTTAACCTCTTGGTCTTTGGGGTGTCCTACATATTGGGACTGTTAACCTCTTGGTCTTGGGGTGTCCTACATATTGGGACTGTTAACCTCTTGGTCTTGGGGGTGTCCTACATAGTAAGTTAATTCTATTAGAATACATCATTGATCATCACTTGAAAACATTTAGTTGAAATCCTATTAACATATCCAGTTACACATAAAGTCAGATGAATATTAAACATTGATGCCACAAAACAATTCAAACTGCCAAATCACCGCTCCCTCAGTTGTGATTTTGGAACAGTAGGAATTGCCTGACCAACAAAATGACACATAAAGAACCAAGGGGACTAGGTAATGATATTATTAGCTAAACTGTAATTATAACTATTTGAAATATAATTAGCTTCATGTTCATCATTGTTTCAACAAAGTGTTTGTTTTGAAATGATACGTGGGTTGCTGCAGTGTCTGTGGTACTTGGTGTGAAACCTAGCTTGACATTCAGAGTACTTTCAACCCTCTCACAGCCTCTTCATCCTCACACTCCTGACCCTGTTTTAATTTTTGTGTATAACGGTGAAAAATATATTTAAAAATAAGTTCATGAATTCACCTATTCATAGTCTGTAATCGAACCTGAGAACAAATGCACATGTTCTGATCATTTCCCGCTAGTCACTTTTCATTTCTTCTGGTTTTCCTTTTGTCTTTTTGTTTATATGAGCCACACAGTCTATAGTCTATGTTATGTTGTGTCTCTGTCTCTGTCTGCTCCTCTATGTGGTCTATGTTATGTTGTGTCTCTGTCTCTGTCTGCTCCTTCATGTAGTCTATGTTATGTTGTGTCTGTCTCTGTCTGCTCCTTCATGTAGTCTATGTTATGTTGTGTCTCTGTCTCTGTCTGCTCCTCTATGTGGTCTATGTTATGTTGTGTCTCTGTCTCTGTCTGCTCCTTCATGTAGTCTATGTTATGTTGTGTCTCTGTCTCTGTCTGCTCCTTCATGTAGTCTATGTTATGTTGTGTCTCTGTCTCTGTCTGCTCCTTCATGTAGTCTATGGGACTGTATCACAGTCAGACCAACAGCCCAACTTCTTCCCCTGCAGACGACACTATACTCCCTCTACTCTCTTGCATAAAGCATTTGCATGTTTCCCCATTTAAACCAATCATCTTGACAGGTGGCCTCCAATATAACGTGTATGCAGTAAGTCTTTGTGGGACTGAGATGCTTTTTCTCTCTATTAGACAGGGAATAATTAGGCCAATTAAATCAAGTGAATACCGGATCAACACCTGGGCGGCAGGTAGCCTAGTGGTTAGAGAGTTGGGCAAGTAACTGAAACGTTGTTGGTTTGAATACCCGAGCCGACAAGGTGAAAAACCTGTTCATGTGTCCTTGAGCAAGGCACTTAGTTCTAATTTTCTCCAGGGTCGGACCCTGTAGGGAGGCCGTCATTGTAAATAAGAAGTTGTTCTTAACTGACTTTCCTAGTTAAATAACGGTTAAATAAATGTGAGTTTTCCCCCGATTATATCTGTGTCAGGTCTGTCACTGCCCTCCTGTGTGGAACGAGCGGTGACCCAAACTAGGGCACAGATCTCCCCTTTCCGGGCTCTGCCAAGGGCATCAGTCCTACTGGTTGCTGTTCTCTAAAACCAGTAGGACAACATACAGAGAACATTAGTTTTACTGTGATCCTCATGGTTTGAAGGATCAGTGAATATATTCTGGAGTGGAGTGGTCCTGTATTGTCTTTATTGTTTGGTCTTGTATTGTCTTTACTGTTTCGTCCTGTATTGTCTTTATTGTTTGGTCCTGTATTGTCTTTACTGTTTCGTCCTGTATTGTCTTTATTGTTTGGTCCTGTATTGTCTTTACTGTTTGGTCCTGTAATGTCTTCATTGTTTGGTCCTGTAATGTCTTCCTTGTTTGGTCCTGTAATGTCTTCATTGTTTAGTTACATTGAATCTTTTTGTGTTTTAATCATTTTAATAATACTTAGTAGACATACAGTATCTGAGCAGTAGCATTATAGAAGTATACAGAACAGCATATCACTCTCACTATAAGTAAATATCTAAGACCCTGTTTACGATTCAGACGTATAATGAGACTCTCTGGGGGCACAAACATCACTTAGGTAATATGATACGTGGAATATTTCGAATCAATACATCATTTATTTCAGAGGGCCCAGTCTGTAATAGGTTCCACACAAAGCCACCATTACAGGACAACAGCCTATACTGCTGACCAATACACCCTAATGAAAACAAATGCACTTCCAAGGCAAAGAAACTCCACAGTATTACTACAGTTGTTCACTACCATTTCTGTAGGCCTACCAGGGCTTATGGGTCCATATGCAGACAGCTGTAAGGGTTACGGTTAGTACTGCTTTGGGCTTAATCAGTTTTTCTTGGTAGTCTTAAATCTAAATTGAAACAGAAGTACACACCTCAGTACCACTTGTGTTGGCCTACCAGGGCGTATGGCTGCTATGCAGACAAATGTCAGAAGAGCATCATGATGTGATTGATTAGTTTAAAGTTCCATTGACAGTTTTCTCCGATAATTTATTCGTTGAACACTGTCAGATTGTCATCACGCTGGAAGGAAAAGGCTCTGTCGATTAGCCGTTCATCACATCATCCCAAAAACATTGTCATATCACTAACATAATCTCAAAAACATTGTCATATCACTAACATAATCCCAAAAACATTGTCATATCACTAACATAATCCCAAAAACATTGTCATATCACTAACATAATCTCAAAAACATTGTCATATCACTAACATAATCCCAAAAACATTGTCATATCACTAACATAATCTCAAAAACATTGTCATATCACTAACATATTCCCAAAAACATTGTCATATCACTAACATATTCCCAAAAACATTGTCATATCACTAACATAATCCCAAAAACATTGTCATATCACTAACATAATCTCAAAAACATTGTCATATCACTAACATAATCTCAAAAACATTGTCATATCACTAACATAATCTCAAAAACATTGTCATATCACTAACATAATCTCAAAAACATTGTCATATCACTAACATAATCTCAAAAACATTGTCATATCACTAACATAATCCCAAAAACATTGTCATATCACTAACATAATCCCAAAAACATTGTCATATCACTAACATATTCTCAAAAACATTGTCATATCACTAACATAATCTCAAAAACATTGTCATATCACTAACATAATCTCAAAAACATTCATCAATACTCAGTGAAGCAGAGTTCTTATTGTGTTTGCACAACACTCTATAATATATGAACCCAATCTGAATAAGGTGTCCTGGAGTTAACCCATGCTTTGACTGAGTGGGCTACTACGTCCTAATACTTCGTCAAAGGACTCAAGTAAGACTTCATAAACTTCTGCTAGGAAGTTATTGGTAAAGTTACTGGTATCACCGGGAGGTCTTTCCCACAAGCCCAGTAGAGTATAGAGGGAACGCAGTGTGGCTCCTAAGCAGCTCCCTGTCTTTAAAACTCAAGGGATTCCTATTTTGATTTGCGATGATAAAGGAGTTATGAAAATACATTGTCTTGTCAGAGTTAAAAACATTTGATTTTACTTTATTGCACATTTTTTTCCTTTCTACTGCAGGAAAAACAAAATAAAGCAAAGACTAAACACAGATATAAAATTGTTTTATTACGTTTTGGGAGGGGCAGGGAGGGCAGCTTCTTTTAACGTATTTGTTTCATAAAGTGCAGCAGTGACCTATTTATTGAGTGAGTAAAATAGTGTTCTTGTGCTTCTCCCTGGGTAGAGCCATTGAACTATTATACGTTCATCTGTTTGTGAGAATGCTGCTATTTAATTATAGAACTGTCAGGTATGGGAGCTCATCTAATTGATGTAATGAAATGTACTGTTAGCTACAATTTTATATGTATTTACTTTAATCAGGGTAAAGTAACCTTGTGAGTTGCTCTGGCAATTGTGCGAACAGTGCTGTCCCTGAATGACGTGTCATGTGTTTCTACATACTGCTGACAGAGTAAGCTGTGATACTTCCAAACAAATAGTTATAGTTACAATTAGCCTACCCATATTTGTGAATACACAACTCATTCAATCAAACTTGGGTAGTGAATGCTAATTAAACCCAACATTTGCCACAACCCCTGACTTAAAATTGTTTCTGAATAAGTCAGGATATAAATGTAAATTTAATCACTGACATAAATTATGAATTAAACAGGAAAAAGGTTAAATGAGAATTTACTGTAAATATAAAGAACATAAAGTAGAAGAATTCGACATTATTCTATAGATTATACAAGAATAAACTAGATTATTATACATCATTCAACATTATTCTATAGATTATACAAGAATAAACTAGATTATTATACATCATTCAACATTATTCTATAGATTATACAAGAATAAACTAGATTATTATACATCATTCAACATTATTCTATAGATTATACAAGAATAAACTAGATTATTATACATCATTCAACATTATTCTATAGATTATACAAGAATAAACTAGATTATTATACATCATTCAACATTATTCTATAGATTATACAAGAATAAACTAGATTATTATACATCATTCAACATTATTCTATAGATTATACAAGAATAAACTAGATTATTATACATCATTCAACATTATTCTATAGATTATACAAGAATAAACTAGATTATTATACATCATTCAACATTATTCTATAGATTATTAAATAATAAACTAGTTTATTATACATCATTCAACATTATTCTATAGATTATGAAATAATAAACTAGTATATAATACCACATGGGCAGACCGGCCAGATGGCATGACATTCACCTTTATTAAACTTTGTTTAGCCTACAATAGCCTACATTTACAAAATACTGCCGCTTGTTAGTAGGAAATGTGTGAAACTAGCACTTTATATGATACCTCAAAATGATGAACTAGCTATTTATATGATACCTCAAAATGATGAACTAGCTATTTATATGATACCTCAAAATGATGAACTAGCTATTTATGACACCTCAAAATGATAAACTAGCTATTTATATGATACCTCAAAATGATGAACTAGCTATTTATATGATACCTCAAAATGATGAACTAGCTATTTATATGATACCTCAAAATGATGAACTAGCTATTTGTATGATACCTCAAAATGATGAACTAGCTATTTATATGATACCTCAAAATGATGAACTAGCTATTTATATGATACCTCAAAATGATGAACTAGCTATTTATATGATACCTCAAAATGATGAACTAGCTATTTATATGATACCTCAAAATGATGAACTAGCTATTTATATGACACCTCAAAATGATGAACTAGCTATTTGAATGATACCTCAAAATGATGAACTAGCTATTTATATGATACCTCAAAATGATGAACTAGCTATTTATATGATACCTCAAAATGATAATTGTGGTTGGGCATTATATTACAGGATATGTATGGTCATGGTGTGGTTGGGCATTGTCTTCCTCCTGTAGTGATACAGTATGTCTTATATCTCTGAAAGGGTAATGGGATAGATCAAAATTATTACGTCTACAATGTGCTGTCTAACGGTCGAAAATATTATCTACAGATGTAGGAACTTAATTTGATCACTATTTTGTTGCTGAGAATTTTCCTACACAGCAGGAAATTTGAACTTGTAGTGTATTCTTATAATAGTTTTATAAGAATAAAGGCTTACAATAGTTTTTAATTTCCACTTTAAAATTGCAGATTTGATTTGCTGTAACCAAAAATGTATCAACACTACAAAAAAAATGATGTTAATTATAATCCACATAATAATTCACATTTCCTGTTGCTGCAGGATGATTTTCCTGTTGTAGCAAACTGGCTCAAATTAAGATCCTACATCTGTAGGTGACATGACCTAATGAACCCCATTTCATCCTCAAAACTGGCTTAATTAATAAAAGCTAAAACAATACATATGTAAATAATGTTGTTTAGCTAAAGAGTTTGGTGCTTGACGGAGCATTATTTCTGAAGTTTTACAATGTGCAAGACAATTAGCTTAAATACATCCATTAGCTTGCTAATGTAGCTCTTAGCCAGTCACTTTGTATGAAATTAATAGGAAGCTAACATAGTACACACACTCAGTGCTAAACACCAAATGCTTCCCCCATAAGCTAGCTAGCAAGCAAGCTACTTTAGCAACATTTATCACAATGAATGAGTTTTAAAGAAGCAGCTAGCACTGCCTGTTGTGCCACATGTCAGTAGCCTCCAATCAACTGCTGCTGTGCTCAGCTGACCCCAACGTTAGGAACTATCGTGGAGAAACATGCAAATCTACGGACTGATTTCTGATAACAGTCCCTCTTCATTTTGGGGCAGCATGTCTACAACTTCAGGGCAAGCTAAGCAAGCTGTTTATTTGTCAGTAACGGTAGAGCTAGCTAGCTAATATAGTAAGCTAGCTACAACAAGTTGGCTAAGCATCTGATCAAGTCATGGTGACGGACGTGGTTGCACATCATTTTAGCCATCACTTCGTTTTATTTTCTCACAAATTGAAGACATAGGGGAGGGTACTTTTCTGAAATTGTACTTGACATGTTAAGGACACCTTAGTAGGATAATTATGATGGTGTGACTGTGAAGTATCACTGCAGTGGCTGAGCTTATTGTAAAAGAGTTACAGTAGCAGTGGCTGAGCTTATTGTTAAAGAGTTACAGTAGCAGTGGCTGGGCTTATTGTAATAGAGTTACAGTAGCAGTGGCTGTGATTATTGTAAAAGACTTAGATTGTCAGTGGAAGGGTTTAGTATGGCTGAATTTGTTCCAAACTTGCAGAGGAAGGAGAGGCTAAGCCAGAGCCAGTCAGAGCCAGTCAGAGCCAGTCAGAGACAGGGAGAGCCAGTCAGAGACAGGGAGAGCCAGTCAGAGACAGTGAGAGACAGGGAGAGACAGGGAGAGCCAGTCAGAGACAGGGAGAGCCAGTCAGAGACAGTCAGAGACAGGGAGAGCCAGTGAGAGACAGTCAGAGACAGGGAGAGCCAGTCAGAGACAGGGAGAGCCAGTCAGAGCCAGTCAGAGACAGGGAGAGACAGGGAGAGCCAGTCAGAGACAGGGAGAGCCAGTCAGAGACAGTGAGAGACAGGGAGAGACAGGGAGAGCCAGTCAGAGACAGGGAGAGCCAGTCAGAGCCAGTCAGAGACAGGGAGAGCCAGTGAGAGACAGTCAGAGACAGGGAGAGCCAGTCAGAGACAGTGAGAGCCAGTCAGAGACAGGGAGAAGCCAGTCAGAGACAGGGAGAGCCAGTCAGAGACAGGGAGAGCCAGTCAGAGACAGGGAGAGCCAGTCAGAGACAGGGAGAGCCAGTCAGAGACAGGGAGAGACAGTCAGAGACAGGGAGAGAGACAGGGAGAGCCAGTCAGAGACAGGGAGAGAGACAGGGAGAGACAGTCAGAGACAGGGAGAGAGACAGGGAGAGCCAGTCAGAGACAGGGAGAGAGACAGGGAGAGCCAGTCAGAGACAGGGAGAGAGACAGGGAGAGCCAGTCAGAGACAGGGAGAGAGACAGGGAGAGCCAGTCAGAGACAGGGAGAGCCAGTCAGAGACAGGGAGAGCCAGTCAGAGACAGGGAGAGCCAGTCAGAGACAGGGAGAGACAGTCAGAGACAGGGAGAGAGACAGGGAGAGCCAGTCAGAGACAGGGAGAGAGACAGGGAGAGACAGTCAGAGACAGGGAGAGAGACAGGGAGAGCCAGTCAGAGACAGGGAGAGAGACAGGGAGAGCCAGTCAGAGACAGGGAGAGAGACAGGGAGAGACAGTCAGAGACAGGGAGAGAGACAGGGAGAGCCAGTCAGAGACAGGGAGAGAGACAGGGAGAGCCAGTCAGAGACAGGGAGAGAGACAGGGAGAGCCAGTCAGAGACAGGGAGAGAGACAGGGACAGACAGTCAGAGACAGGGAGAGAGACAGGGAGAGCCAGTCAGAGACAGGGAGAGCCAGTCAGAGACAGGGAGAGACAGTCAGAGACAGGGACAGACAGTCAGAGACAGGGACAGACAGTCAGAGACAGGGAGAGACAGTCAGAGACAGGGAGAGACAGTCAGAGACAGGGAGAGAGACAGGGACAGACAGGGAGAGAGACAGTCAGAGACAGGGAGAGAGACAGGGACAGACAGTCAGAGACAGGGACAGACAGTCAGAGACAGGGAGAGACAGTCAGAGACAGGGAGAGAGACAGGGACAGACAGGGAGAGAGACAGTCAGAGACAGGGAGAGAGGCAGGGACAGACAGTCAGAGACAGGGAGAGCCAGTCAGAGACAGGGACAGACAGGGACAGACAGGGAGAGCCAGTCAGAGACAGGGAGAGAGACAGGGACAGACAGGGAGAGAGACAGTCAGAGACAGGGAGAGAGGCAGGGAGAGCCAGTCAGAGACAGGGAGAGCCAGTCAGAGACAGGGACAGACAGGGACAGACAGGGAGAGCCAGTCAGAGACAGGGAGAGAGACAGGGACAGACAGGGAGAGAGACAGTCAGAGACAGGGAGAGAGGCAGGGAGAGCCAGTCAGAGACAGGGAGAGCCAGTCAGAGACAGGGACAGACAGGGACAGACAGGGAGAGCCAGTCAGAGACAGGGAGAGAGACAGGGACAGACAGTCAGAATTTAAAGCACAGTAGCTTGCTGAGGTCTTTTGTATTCCTGGTAGAACACAACAGCTTGACAGTTAGTTTCAAAAGAATGTTTCAATACCTAAGGAGAGGTGTGCTGTGCATGGACGGAGAGTCAGTCCACTCATAAAAATTACATTATACTGGTTTCATTAATCCCCACTGTGCTGTACATCAAGACTGTGCAAAGAACACACTTCTACTACCTTGTACCCCTGTACATTGACTCAGTACCTCCACTACCTTGTACCCCTGTACATTGACTCAGTACCTCCACTACCTTGTACCCCTGTACATTGACTCAGTACCTCCACTACCTTGTACCCCTGTACATTGACTCAGTACCTCCACTACCTTGTACCCCTGTACATTGACTCAGTACCTCCACCACCTTGTACCCCTGTACATTGACTCGGTACTGGTCCTCCTTGTACTGTATATAGCCTCATTATTATCTTATTTTTTAACTCTGCGTTGTTGAGAAAGGGCTCATAAATAAGCATTTTGACGGTAATGTCTGCACCTGTTGAATTCATGACAAATACATTTGATTTGATTTGATTTGACAACGCACAAGGGCAACAGGTAGCTTAGAGCGTTGGGCCTGTAATCAAATAGTCGCTGGTTCGAATACCCAAGCCGACAAGGTGAAAAACCTGTCGATGTGTCTTTGAGCAAGGCACTTAACCCTAATTTGCTCCAGGGGCTGACCCTGTAGGTAGGCAGTCATTGTAAATAAGATTTTGTTTTTAACTGACTTGACTAGTTAAATAAAGGTTAAATAAAAAAATATATTTAAAAAATACCAAAAGTGCCTTGCACATCGTCATTATTTTTCATGACACTATACTCAACAGGAAAAAGAGAAAATGATTTAGCCAGTGTCAAACACAGGAGGACGGTTCTGGTAAACCGTAACTTACTGTAGACGATCTATTAGTGGTTTAAATTGCAGAACTCTGACTGTGAGGCTTATCAGAGCCTGGTGTAAAATAGCCCAACTTTGTTTGATGTAATCTTTGGGATCTAAGAGCATGGCTGAGATATATTTGTATGACAATATTAATCAGTTATACACAGTATACTCTGTTTATCTCCATAGCTATCTAAAAGTAAGACAGGGTTATCATCAAAGTCAACTTTATGTTTTTTACATAATTCATCAGCAGAATTAGGCAGTATACATACATTTTTGAGGATGTGATAGAGTTTTAATGTCTTGCCTACGTTGCAGAATGTGGCAGTCTACTGTACATGCTGTTACTGGAGGTTTACCATCATTGTCTTCTTCCCTTGTTACTGGAGGTTTACCATCATTGTCTTCTTCCCTTGTTACTGGAGTTTTACCATCATTGTCTTCTTCCCTTGTTACTGGAGGTTTACCATCATTGACTTCTTCCCTTGTTACTGGAGGTTTACCGTCATTGTCTTCTTCCCTTGTTACTGGAGGTTTACCATCATTGTCTTCTTCCCTTGTTACTGGAGTTTTACCATCATTGTCTTCTTCCCTTGTTACTGGAGGATTACCATCATTGTCTTCTTCCCTTGTTACTGGAGGTTTACCTTCATTGTCTTCTTCCCTTCTTACTGGAGGTTTACCATCATTGTCTTCTTCCCTTGTTACTGGAGGTTTACCGTCATTGTCTTCTTCCCTTGTTGCTGGAGGTTTACCGTCATTGTCTTCTTCTCTTGTTACTGGAGGTTTACCGTCATTGTCTTCTTCCCTTGTTACTGGAGGTTTACCGTCATTGTCTTCTTCCCTTGTTACTGGAGGTTTACCGTCATTGTCTTCTTCCCTTGTTACTGGAGGTTTACCGTCATTGTCTTCTTCCCTTGTTACTGGAGGTTTACCGTCATTGTCTTCTTCCCTTGTTACTGGAGGTTTACCATCATTGTCTATAATTCAGTCTCAATAGTCAGCCGGGTTATCCTGATCCTCTGAGTATATGCATGTCACAATGCTGGTGCCTTTAGTTACGTCTTCATTCTTTGATCCATAGACGACTGTGATTTGGTCTAGAAGAGGAGCATGTCGGACCCATTCTGATTATCTCCCTCATTAACCAGGGGGGTTATGGGATATGTCACACTAAAAGTATAATTTGCATAATTGATATTATACATTATGTTTAGTGTTTCCTCATTAAAACACAAGCCTAGCATGTGTAGAAAAACACATCCAAACCAACCAATTGCAATAATTACACCACCGTTGAGGATGAGGAGGATTATGAAGGAGGATGAAGATGAGGAGGGTGGATGACAAGAAGCAAGAGGTGCAGCTGTCTACAGGTGTCTCCTGATTAAGTGTAATCTGGCAGCCTCCCCTTCCTCCTGCCTCTGGGCTGCAACAGCCCCGCCCTCCCCTTCCTCCTGCCTCTGGGCTGCAACAGCCCCGCCCTCCCCTTCCTCCTGCCTCTGGGCTGCAACAGCCCCGCCCTCCCCTTCCTCCTGCCTCTGGGCTGCAACAGCCCCGCCCTCCCCTTCCTCCTGCCTCTGGGCTGCAACAGCCCCGCCCTCCCCTTCCTCCTGCCTCTGGGCTGCAACAGCCCCGCCCTCCCCTTCCTCCTGCCTCTGGGCTGCAGTCCCCCCCCCTTCCTCCTGCCTCTGGGCTGCAGTCCCCCCCCCTTCCTCCTGCCTCTGGCAGCACGGCAGCAGAGCTCCGTAATGAGCTGCTCAGCCACACATTGGATGCCCCGGAGTACAGTCCCTACAGAGGCATAATGAGCACTCCAGTGTACCATACACCAGCTCTCCACTCCCTGCCAAGGGCCCTGAGCCTGCCTCCCCTCAGACAATGGCACCAGGGTGGGCATGGCTCGTTCTCTTTTCTCCTTTTGGGGGGTCCCCCAGGGGTTGCATGGTTGAATGTTGAAGTGGTAGGAGGGATGGGCTGTAGCCTGAGGTTGGCATCCAGTCACCTCACACACACAGACAGAGAGAGAGAGAGAGAGAGAGAGAGAGAGAGAGAGAGAGAGAGAGAGAGAGAGAGAGAGAGAGAGAGAGAGAGAGAGAGAGAGAGAGAGAGAGAGAGAGATTAAGGAGCAGCACTACTGTGCTCTGATTCTCTGATTGGGTGAGGATCTGTGGACTGTGATGACCAAGTAGTTGATGTATCTGATGCTTTTCATCTGGTTATCCTCTCTATGAATAACAATTAGATAGATTCCTTGACTTTATTTGGTGGTGAAATAAAGAGAAAGATCATTGCGGACGTCGTATTCACACTTTTAATTATGCTGTGAATAATTTCATGGAAATTAATCATTTCCATACAGTTCAACCTGGCACATAGGAGGTTCTCTGGTCTGTAGGTGTATGTGTAGGTTCTGGGGTGACCTCTGGTCTGTAGATGTATGTGTAGGTTCTGGGGTGACCTCTGGTCTGTAGATGTATGTGTAGGTTCTGGGGTGACCTCTGGTCTGTAGGTGTATGTGTAGGTTCTGGGGTGACCTCTGGTCTGTAGGTGTATGTGTAGGTTCTGGGGTGACCTCTGGTCTGTAGATGTATGTGTAGGTTCTGGGGTGACCTCTGGTCTATAGATGTATGTGTAGGTTCTGGGGTGGCTTCTGAAGTGTAGCACTATACTGTAGGTGAAGGTTGGCTTATCTTTATGAGATTCAGGAGACAAAAAAAATAATTTAAATATAAAATAACATGATTTATTAATTGTGTTAAGGATTGGGCAGTCAGTGGGCCAGCACTTCTCTTTATGTTATTGAGTTTGACGTCATGTCTTCCCTCTTCTATAGAACCTCTGTTAGCCACAAACTGTCTTTTCACTAACGCCCTCATCTGGGAATCGGGATTACATCGTTATTATCTTGTGAGGATTAAGGATTTGTCTCAACCACAGAGTGGTGCTGCCTAACACAAGGAAACCACAACAGGATGTTACAAAGTCTATTGTTCATATCCCAATAGTAATAATAATACAATCCTTAAAAAGAGGGGGGGGGGGGGGGGGGGGGGGGTATTACACACCAAATGTTTAATCGTGCTTACAAGTGCGTGATGCTGCCGCTCTGCTCTGTTGCTGGCGATGATGAACGTGTCAATATGAAACACATTGTAGTTTGGCAAAGTCTAACAATTTTTACTTTCCTCAAGACTTGCTGTTCAAGATAACGGTCGTCAAACTGCTGTGCCTTTTCAAATTATATTCTACTGAGAAACTGATATGATTGACAGTTTTTCGATATGTCACCGGGCTTTAACTAGGGGTCCAATCAAACGTCTCGCCCAAGGCCACTATTGACCTTTGTAGAATTCAGGTCCCTTAATGTGTGTGTATGTGTCCTAACAGATAAAGCCTTCCTTCAGCCTTGTCCCAATCCAGTAGGTTGCAATGGATGCTAGTAACTAAGGCTGAGTCCTAAATGGCACCATATTCCCTTTATAGCACACTACGTTTGACTATTGAAGAGGGTGCTATTTAGGACAAAGTATAGAATGGAGTCACTAGTTCCAGTCCATTGCTGTTCCTAACCCATGGCTATCTGTGTAACTCAAAGTATTTCCTTACTCTAGGCGTCATCTGGCCACAGGGTGCACAAGGCATTCACAAGGTCCCCCATCTCTTCCAGTGTGGGAGATGTTTCTGTGGTAGTGTCTCAAATGGTACCCTATTTCATATATATTACACAACTTTTTACCAGAGCACATTGGGCCCTAGTCAAAAGTATTGCACTATGTAGGGGATGTGGTGTAATTTGGGAAGCAGCCCCAGTGTGGGAGCTGGCTATATTTGATGTTCTTCATTACGCTCAGCATAGTTGATTACGGAAGCATGTTGCTGGAATGGGACTGATTGTCACCAGGGATGGTGTAATCATCAAGGTCATCACAGCGTTATCCTCATAACACACTTGAAAGGTGCAGGTTTATGGACCAACTCCAGTCCCTACTGATTGTTAAGATGCATCACTGGAGGCTTATTTTAACCTGCATTTGTATATTGAGATGACATTTCATTTGAAGATTTTGACTGTTTGCAAAAACAATCCATTTGCACGTATTCCTTTTGGAGGTTTACTTTGACAAAAAAGGACTGCCTTCAAATGTTTCAGCACATCTGGTAGGATTGGACCAGTAGAAAATGTGTGAGTTTCAATTCAAGGAACAAGAGGAGGAGTCTAATTTGGAAGTGAAATTAGCAAATATGTGCGTATGGTAATGCTAATCTCTTCACCAAATTACAGGCCAGCCGGTTGGTTCTACTGATCTGCTGGCTCCTTCCCTTTGAGCTTTAGAGACTGGAGAGCGACCTTTCAGACCTTTGTATTTTTATGTGCAGCCTTTGAATTCTGTTTGGAATTAAATAAAGCATGACCAATGCATTCCGATTTCAAAGGGAGTCAAACTATTTATCCTAACAGGCCAGACTAGAACCCCGTCCCCCCCTCCGAAAATATACCTACTAATTTGTTTCAGTGCTGAGCCTTGAAGTGGTCATCTGTGAAGGCAAAAGGTTCCCCCCCTTGTTATAGTACTGTTATCTTGCTAACCGTGATTTAGAAGGCATATTGTAGTGTGTGATTGTGAATGAGTCTGGAAGGCTTCAATCAGTTTCACTTGTACAGACACTGTTGACAAACACTGGTACATGTACTACAGATGGCACGCAGACAGACTGAAGGTTAGGGACCAGCTGGCTGTTTCTCTTGATGTCTTGTTTGTGACATCGGTGTGTTCCTTGGTTGTAGAATGCCAGGTATGCCTCTCAGGTGGCCCCTACCTGAGTCTGCACTTCTTTTGACAAGTACGAAATAAAGCAAATACTATCTGACTTTAGTATGTTCATGTTTCAGCAACACAACAACAACAACAACATTAAACCCAGTAATCATTGTGTTTTGTTTTATGACTCTCTAGTCTTTTCACCGACTGTAGTGTTTAATCTTCTTGGCCTCATAAGTAGCTGTCAATGACTTCAATATTCTCCAGAATACTTTAAAGACTCTTTGGACTACGTTAACACAACAATAAAGCAAACTGAGCCAATGTTTCAGATAAGCTTAAAAAGCACAGCAGCATCCTAGAATTCAAGTAATGGAATTAACGTGTTGGTTAAAAGCAATAAAAAATGATAAAAAGCCATTCTGTGTTGACATATTGTCCCTACGAGAAACATCTGTAAGAAGAGATGGCAACTTGAAGAGGACATTTTGTATACAGACCTCCAAAGGCCAGAATACAGCAAACACAGTAATTGCAGAAAAGTGGTTTTAGCGTCATTCTCTGATAACTGTCACACACACACACACACACACACACACACACACACACACACACACACACACACACACACACACACACACACACACACACACACACACACACACACACACACACACACACGCACACACACACACACACACACACACACACAAACATACACATGCACACACACACACACACAGTGAGTGGATGAGATGAGCTTCCACTCTGCATAAAATGAAAAGTGTTACAAAGCCAGTTCTGCTCTGCTCTTGGAGCCGTGGATCAGGAAGTGACTGAAGCGCTTCTGTCCCAGTGTTGCGTTGTAACACTTGGCCTTGTCCCTTGTCACTGCTTGGATCAGAGAAGCTGCGCTGCCATCATCCCAGAGCTGGCAGCAATAAGGCCAGGCTTAGAATGACAAATTGGTTAGGGGAGCTGATGATAGCAGGCCAAGAAAGATACTTTGAAGAAGGACACGGCGGACTGGTTTGTGACAAGCATGCAAATGATATGGTGAAGTGTATACATGTCTGAAGGTCCTGCAGTGTGGAGTGATCCAGTCCCACAGAAGAAGAAGTGGCACATGTCGTTCTCCTCCGGACTAAACCGACTGAGGCGTTTAGCACAAAAGTCTCTTAAATAAACATAAGAATTAGAGCTTCTCTGACTTGCCTCTTGTTGCCTGACCTGAATCGGTAAGAAATATAACTCAAACACTTATTCTTCCAATGCCTCTGCATTAATTCAATTCAGATTGAAAAATCTTCAGTCTATGTATGGATAGCTGTGTGAGAGGCATTGTGTCAATGTGTAGGCCAATGATTGGATGTGTCCAAAAAATACGATTATTATGACTGAAGCAATTTCAACAATATCGACAGTTTCCAGTTATAATTAAGTTATCATTATTAGTAAAAAAAAAAAAAAAAAATAAAATAAACATCCATTATGTTATTCTAATTAAGTTTATGTTGTCAATATGATGACCCATTGATTACAAATGTGTAATTAAAATCTAACAATGTCCAAATATTTATCTCTTCCGGTTGATTATTCAAGCGAGCATTAAATGCATATACAGTATTTGCAGTGAATGCACTGAGATCCCTGACATCTTAATAATTCAAATCCAAATAGAGAGATATGTCAGAAAATCCCTCACTATTCCTATGATATTCCATGAAAGCGTTTACTGAGCCAGAAATGACTCTAAGCCAGTCACTTTGTATTAAATAAAAAGGAACCTGAACATCAAATGCTTCCTCCAAAAAGCTAGCTAGCAAGTTACTTTAGCAAATTATTTTATCACAATTAATATGTTTTGAAGAAGCTAGTGCTTCAATTTGTCCAACATTATCTTGCTACTGAGCAAGTCAATGAAACAATATTGCAACCAACGCGCAAACAACACGCACAACTGGCTGTGTGGTGGCCTGCTCCCAGCCAGCAACAGGCTGTGTGGTGGCCTGGTCCCAGCCAGCAACAGGCTGTGTGGTGGCCTGGTCCAAGCCAGCAACAGGCTGTGTGGTGGCCTGGTCCAAGCCAGCAACTGAACAAAGTTGAGCTTAACTGCAGGACATGCTTCAAAGAGTGCACAAACCACACAGAAACACTCATACCATCACAACTTCCAGAGAAACCCTGGCAAAGACTGGTTCACACTGCCAGTACCACAGTGCCAACACTCCCATCGCTGCTAGACCCATCATTCCCAAACACAGCTGCTAGACCCATCACTCCCAAACACAGGTGCTAGACCCATCTCTACCAAACACAGGTGCTAGACCCATCACTCCCAAACACAGGTGCTAGACCCATCACTCCCAAACACAGCTGCTAGACCCATCACTCCCAAACACAGGTGCTAGACCCATCTCTACCAAACACAGCTGCTAGACCCATCTCTTCCGAACACAGCTGCTAGACATATCAGTCCCAAACACAGCTGCTACACCCATCAGTCCCAAACACAGCTGCTAGACATATCAGTCCCAAACACAGGTGCTAGACCCATCACTCCCAAAAACAGCTGCTAGAACTATCTCTCCCAAACACAGCTGCTTGACCCATCACTCCCAAACACAGCTTCTAGACCCATCAGTCCTGAACACAGCTGCTAGACCCATCAGTCCCGAACACAGCTGCTAGACATAACAGTCCCAAACACAGCTCCTAGACCCATCACTCCCAAACACAGCTGCTAGACCCATCTCTCCCAAACATAGCTTCTAGACCCATCACTCCCGAACACAGCTGCTAGACCCATTACTCCCAAACACAGCTGCTAAACCTATCACTCCCGAACACAGCTGCTAGACCCATCATTCCCGAACACAGCTGCTAGACCCATCACTCCCGAACACAGCTGCTAGACCCATCACTCCCGAACACAGCTGCTAGACCCATCACTCCCGAACACAGCTGCTAGACCCATCACTCCCGAACACAGCTGCTAGACCCATCACTCCCAAACACAGCTGCTAGACCCATCACTCCCGAACACAGCTGCTAGACCCATCAGTCCCGAACACAGCTGCTAGACCCATCAGTCCCAAACACAGCTGCTAGACCCATCACTCCCAAACACAGCTGCTAGACCCATCAGTCCCAAACACAGTTGCTAGACCCATCACTCCCAAACACAGCTGCTAGACATATCACTCCCGAACACAGCTGCTCAGAGGAAAGGAGAGAAGGAGTTTGGATCAGCTTCAACAAGCCTCACTATTCCTGTGACTTCTGAGTCATCCACCTCAGCAGACTCCCACCACTGTTCCTGTGACATCCCCACCTGGAACTCCCACCTGGAAAACAGGTTTTGGTGACTGACTCTGATGTCACAGGAACAGTGCTGAAGGAACATGCAGCACCACGGTCCTACATGGTGGAAGTCCCCCACGGGTCTGTCAGCAGGAACAGACATCCCCTCATCCCTATGGATGGACCTGAGAACAACAACGCTACGCAGGAGAAGATTCAAGCGTCTTCACCACTCCGACACACCGCATCACCACCAACACTCAAGGTCACCACAACTGTACCTTGATTTACAAGTCAAAGCAATGAAGAACAAAAGACTGAGCGCCAAGTAAAAAAAATAGAAAATAACAAGTCAAGTTGTTACAGTTCTAACTTACCTGTGGGGTAGAGTTATGTTCAAATCAATGACAGATGCATTTTAGGTTAAAGTTTACAGAAAATATTTTATATTCATGACTATGTCGAAATGTTCCAGAAGAACTAATCAGGAACAGGCCTACCGACATAAGGGCAGAATATTCCCTTGAGGTCTGTTGAGAGAAAGGCAGTCTTCCCTTTGTTTTCTGAAAAGGGAAGAGGTGATGTTATTTGCATATTGCATCCTGATTGGCCATATGCTAATGAGGGTCCATGGGAATGGTTCATGAGGAAAGCATCTCCCTCTAGTATGGCTTGTAATGTGAAGCATCGTCAAGCTAGCAATAAATTAGCCTAGTTATTTTACTCACATATAGACAAGTCCAATAGTAAATAACTATTAACAGGTGAAACGCCCCTGTCAAAAATCCACTATAGTGGTTGTCGGTGACGGCCGAACAGAGCATGACGAGAGGCGGGGAAGGTGTTTTGTGCCTCAAATCAAGTTGATTTGTGCATTTTCATTGACAATGGTGTCGTATTGGCTCACATAATACGATGGTAGGGAGATTTAATTTAACATTGAGCACAACTATAAAAGCTAAAAGCTTGGTCTATAGCTAACAACAGGGCCATTGACATTGTAATTACATTGTTTTCCTGAGCATACTGGCACCTTAGTCAAAGGCTAGTTTCTGAGTGCCTTAGGACTGCTTGTCATGGAAATTAGCCCTCCTCCGAGCCAAAACAATTATGGCAATGCATTGGGTATTCTACAGGTCTGCTGTAAGCACGGCATGGCACGTCAAAGTACAGGCAGGACATCAGACAAACATTATGCTGCCTTTTGTAGGAGGAAGTGATTGGTTCACACTGGTTTGAGTAGTTATTTCTGATCAGTTTTCACATCATATGATGTATAATGCATTTTACATAGTTCATAAGGAGTTATAAGGCATTAAGAGGGTCTTTAAAATGTTCCTAACCAACACTTTCTCTTGTAATTATAATTGGTTTGCAGATGTGCTCCTTGACTTCAGTAGATGTAACGCAGTTTTATCTTTATCTCATAGGTTGTTTTTTAATCATTGTGGTAAAAAAAGTATATGGTACATATTCACGACTCTCAGTAAAAAACTCCATACTGGTCACACTTGTAACGCAAGTTTATTGTGAAATGTAATGAGAGTATTGGTTTAATCACCAAACACAACGTAATGATATCTTTCAAATTGAGTCGTTTTAACTACCAGTTAATTCAATAGCAAACAATGCAAGATACAGTGGGGAGAACAAGTATTTGATACACTGCCGATTTTGCAGGTTTTCCCACTTACAAAGCATGTAGAGGTCTGTAATTTTTATCATAGGTACTCTTCAACTGTGAGTGATGGAATCTAAAACAAAAATGCAGAAAATCACATTGTATGATTTTAAAGTAATTAATTTGCATTTTATTGCATGACATAAGTATTTGATACATCAGAAAAGCAGAACTTAATATTTGGTAGAGAAACCTTTGTTTGCAATTACAGAGATCATACGTTTCCTGTAGTTCTTGACCAGGTTTGCACACACTGCAGCAGGGATTTTGGTCCACTCCTCCATCCAGATCCTTCAGGTTTCGGGGCTGTCGCTGGGCAATACAGACTTTCAGCTCCCTCCAAAGATTTTCTATTGGGTTCAGGTTTGGGGACTGGCTAGGCCACTCCAGGACCTTGAGATGCTTCTTACGGAGCCACTCCTTAGTTGCCCTGGCTGTGTGTTTCTGGTCGTTGTCATGCTGGAAGACCCAGCCACGACCCATCTTCAATGCTCTTACAGAGGGAAGGAGGTTGTTGGCCAAGATCTCGCGATACATGGCCCCATCATCCTCCCCTCAATACGGTGCAGTCGTCCTGTCCCCTTTGCAGAAAAGCATACCCAAAGAATGATGTTTCCACCTCCATGCTTCACGGTTGGGATGGTGTTCTTGGGGTTGTACTCATCCTTCTTCTTCCTCCAAACACGGCGAGTGGAGTTTAGACGAAAAAGCTATATTTTTGTCTCATCAGACCACATGACCTTCTTCCATTCCTCCTCTGGATCATCCAGATGGTCATTGGCAAACTTCAGACGGGCCTGGACATGCGCTGGCTTGAGCAGGGGGACCTTGCGTGCGCTGCAGGATTTGAATCCATGACGGCGCAGTGTGTTACTAATGGTTTTCTTTGAGACTGTGGTCCCAGCTCTCTTCAGGTCATTGACCAGGTCCTGCCGTGTAGTTCTGGGCTGATCCCTCACCTTCCTCATGATCATTGATGCCCCACGAGGTGAGATCTTGCATGGTGCCCCAGACCAAGGGAGATTGACCGTCATCTTGAACTTCTTCCATTTTCTAATAATTGCGCCAACAGTTGTTGCCTTCTCACCAAGCTGCTTGCCTATTGTCCTGTAGCCCATCCCAGCCTTGTGCAGGTCTACAATTTTATCCCTGATGTCCTTACACAGCTGTTTGATTGAGTGTGTGGAGTCTGTTTGATTGAGTGTGTGGACAGGTGTCTTTTATACAGGTATCGAGTTCAAACAGGTGCAGTTAATACAGGTAATGAGTGTAGAACAGGAGGGCTTCTTAAAGAAAAACTAACAGGTCTGTGAGAGTCGGAATTCTTACTGGTTGGTAGGTGATCAAATACTTATGTCATGCAATAAAATGCAAATTAATTATTTAAAAATCATACAATGTGATTTTTGTTTTAGATTCCGTTTCTCACAGTTGAAGTGTACCTATGATAAAAATTACAGACCTCTACATGCTTTGTAAGTAGGAAAACCTGCAAAATCGGCAGTGTATCAAATACTTGTTCTCCCCACTGTATGTGTTTCACAGTGTCACGAGTCGGGACGTGGAGAGATCAAGACGCAGCACACTCAGAGTTCGACATTGTTTTATTATATATTAGTACTATGTAAAACAATCCAAATGTACGAACTCAAACAAACACTACAATACAAAACGTCACGTTCACCTAAACCAACACGAAATTAACGTAACAAAAAAGCACACTTACTTTTAACCGTGACTGCGACATATAACGATAACGACCCACACCCGAGTGAAGGACAGACTCAACATATATGGGATCCCTAATTAGAGACAATGCGGTGCAGCTGCCTCTAATTAGGGATCCAACCCAAACCCCACACAGAAACAGAAAAGAACGACACTGTCAGGCTCTGACCATAGCTACATAGAGAAGCAAATAGGCTTCTCTATGGCCAGAGCCTGACACACAGTGAATGTCCTCATTGTTCATGCACTGCAGGAAAAACATGGCAAATCCAAGCTTGACATTGGTCTGCATTGATGTTGTCCCATGCCTCACCCATGCCTCACCCATGCCTCACCCATGCCTCACCCATGGCCAGAAGGAGGGTGGCAAGCTCATGGGGATGGCGATCGTGCACCTTCCATCTCCATGCTGAAACAAATCTTCAATAGGGTTGAGGAGAGTATGAGGGTAGGGGCCCATGCATACCTCTTTGATGGGTTCCATGCATACCTCTCTGATGGGGCCCATGCATACCTCTTTGATGGGGCCCATGCATACCTCTCTGATGGGGCCCATGCCCACCTCTTTGATGGGGCCCATGCATACCTCTTTGATGGGGCCCATGCCCACCTCTTTGATGGGGCCCATGCCCACCTCTTTGATGGGGCCCATGCATACCTCTTTGATGGGGCCCATGCCCACCTCTTTGATGGGGCCCATGCCCACCTCTTTGATGGGGCCAATGCCCACCTCTTTGATGGGGCCCATGCCCACCTTTGATGGGGCCCATGCCCACCTCTTTGATGGGGCCAATGCCCACCTCTTTGACGAGCTATTTTGATTTCTTTCTATTCCTTGCTGTCTATCTGCTCCATTTTGAAACAAATTGCCAGTGTTCACAGCCCCTTTTATATGGGGACCAACTGTGTGGTTAAATCAATTAGCAATAACCAGTAGTCATTATGTGTGGTTATCATGTATCATACATGTCATTTAGATGTTTCTACTTTACAAACACACATTTTATTTATGTAGTTCTCTAAATTCATTTATAGTAGTCAAACCAGTTTAAAATCTATAGTTTTACCAAACGCTTAAGTGATTAACCATTAAGTTGGATTAAGTGACGGTCAAATGTATTTAAACAAATGAAAAGAGAATCATATGAAAACTATTGTGAGCATTACATTGTGAAAGGCAATTGCTTTATATGAAAGGTATTTCCAGATTAAACACTGATTAGGTTTCGTTAAACATTTACTGTGTGATGTGTGTTGTAATTAGTCAATTGAAAATATGCTTAAATATGCAAAACAAACTGCCTTTTTGATTAGTTTTGTACTAAGAGTTGTGCAACTTTAGCAGAGGACAAAAATAAACCCTGTATGCACATACTAAGTACTAAACACATGGAGAATAGTAAAGCTCTTGGAGGGAAGTGAAGTAGTGCTTGGTGCCGTGCCAGCATGTCTGTCAACCTGTCTTTCTGTCAGCCTGTCTGTCTGTCTGTCAGCCTGTCTGTCTGTCTGTCTGTCTGTCTGTCTGTCTGTCTGTCTGTCTGTCTGTCTGTCTGTCTGTCTGTCTGTCTGTCTGTCTGTCTGTCTGTCTGTCTGTCTGTCTGTCTGTCTGTCTGTCTGTCTGTCTGTCTGTGAGTTTCACTGTTTGACTGACAGAGTCAATCTAAAAACATGGCAGGTAGTTACTTTGACTGCCTTGTAAGTTTTTTGCAATTAAAATGATATTCAATTAGGCTTTGATGGCTTTTTGCCTGAAACCACGCCTTTATAATGATTTCAGGTAGAACATTCAAGTTGAAGTATCTTATTGCCTTGGAGCCACATCAAAATAATTGTTTTGATGTGTCCTGTTTTTTATTTGGCGCTGACATTCATTGGAAATGATCCTAGGTAGGGAAAAGTATGTTTTGGAGGGATGTTGACTGAAATGAGCTACAGTCCCTTGGCTTGTTATCATGCAGTTTGAGTCCAACATCAGGCTGGCAGAAAGCCAGTCAGTGTTTTGTGGAGAAAGTGTTTCTATGTACAGTGTAGTCACTTTGGTTGCATGTTCAAAGTGGTAGCTACATAATAATACAGAGATTGAAACCCCCCAAAGCGGTAGCTACATAATAATACAGAGATTGAAACCCCCCAAAGCGGTAGCTACATAATAATACAGAGATTGAAACCCCCCAAAGCGGTAGCTACATATTGCTGAGGGCTAATGATCAAGTGGGGGGTTGGGCGGGGCTGTTGTTTAAACACAGGTATCCTCTCGAATTCTATGGAAAACCTTCTATTATTTTTCACTATCACTATAACCTTCTATTGTCCTCCACTCAAATAGGTAAACAAATATATTTTTTAAAGAGTCGAGACATTATCCTATATACAGTAACTTCTACTGTACACACATATTCTATTAATGTACTGTCCATAATGTCTATACAAACCATCCTATATAACTACTGTCCATACTGTCTATACACACCATCCTATATAACTACTGTCCATAATGTCTATACACACCATCCTATATAACTACTGTCTATACTGTCTATACACACCATCCTATATAACTACTGTCCATACTGTCTATACACACCATCCTATATAACTACTGTCTATACTGTCTATACACACCATACTATATAACTACTGTCCATACTATCTATACACACCATCCTATATAACTACTGTCCATACTGTCTATACACACCATCCTATATAACTACTGTCCATACTGTCTATACACACCATCCTATATAACTACTGTCCATACTGTCTATACACACCATCCTATATAACTACTGTCCATACTGTCTATACACACCATCCTATATAACTACTGTCCATACTGTCTATACACACCATCCTATATAACTACTGTCTATACTGTCTATACACACCATCCTATATAACTACTGTCCATACTGTCTATACACACCATCCTATATAACTACTGTCCATACTGTCTATACACACCATCCTATATAACTACTGTCTATACTGTCTACACACACCAATCAATCAATCAAATATATTTATAAAGCCCTTTTTAAATCAGCCAATGTCACAAAGTGCTATACAGAAACCCAGCCTAAAACCCCAAACAGCAAGCAATGCAGATGTAGAAGCACGGTGGCTAGGAAAAACTCCCTAGAAAGGCAAAGACCTAGGAAGAAACCTAGAGAGGAACCAGGCTCTGAGGGGTGGCCAGTACTCTTCTGGCTGTGCTGGGTGGAGATTATAACAATTCATGGCCATTAAGACCAGATCTTTCTCCAAGATGTTCAAACGTTCATAAATGACCAGCAGGGTCAAATAATAAAGCACAGCCCCCACACCAATAGAGGGATATCAACAGACCACCAACTTACTACCCTGAGACAAGGCTGAGTATAGCTCACAAAGATCCCCTCCACAAGCCCGAGGGGGCGACAAACCAGACAGGAAGTGACGCACCCCTCCTAGGGACGGCATGGAAAGCACCAGTAAGCCAGTGACTCAGCCCCCGTAATAGGGTCAGAGGCAGAGAATCCCAATGGAGAGACTGAAACCGGCCAGGCAGAGACAGCAAGGGTGGTTCGTCGCTCCAGAGCTTTGCTGTTCACCTTCGCACCCCTGGACCAGACTACACTCAATCACAGGACCTACTGAAGAGATGAGTCTTCAGTAAAGACTTAAAGGTCGAGACTGAGTCTGCATCTCTCACATGGATAGGCAGACCAATCTATAAAAATTGAGCTCTATAGGAGAAAGCCCTGCCTCCAGCCTTTTGTGTAGAAATTGTAGGGACAATAAGGAGGCCTGCGTCTTGTGACTGTAGCGTACATTTAGGTATGTACGGCAAGTCCTTGTAAGTAGGAGCAAGTCCATGTAATGCTTTGTAGGTTAGAAGTAAAATCTTGAAATCAGCCCTAGCCTTAACAGGAAGCCAGTGTAGAGAGGCTAGCACGGGGTTAATATGATCAAACCTTTTGGTTCTAGTCAGGATTCTAGCAGCCGTGTTTAGCACTAATTGCAGTTTATTTAGTGCTTTATCCGGGTAGCCGGAGAGTAGAGCATTGCAGTAATCTAATCTAGAAGTGACAAAAACATGTATTAGCTTTTCTGCATAATGTTTGGACCAAAAGTTTCAGATTTTTGCAATGTTACAAAGATGTAAAAAAGCTGTCTTTTAAATATTATTGATATGTTCGTTAAAAGAGAGATCAGGGTCCAGAGTAACGCTGAGGTCCATCACAGTTTGTTTGGGGGACGACTGTACAACCATCAAGATTAATTGTCAGATCCAAAAGAAGATCTCTTTGTTTCTTGGGACCTAGAACTAGCATCTGTTTTGTCCGAGTTTAAAAGTAAAAATATTGCCGCCATCCACCTCCTTATGTCTGAAAAACAGAGGTTCCAGGGTAGGCAATTTTGGGGCTTCACCATGTTTCATCGAAATGTACAGCTGTGTGTCGTCCGCATTGCAATTGAAGTTAACATCATGTTTCCGAATGACATCTCCAAGAGGTAAAATATATAGTGAAAATAATAGTGGTCCTAAAACGGAACCTTAAGTAACACCAAAATGTACAATTGATTTGTCAGAGGACAAACCATCCATGGAGACGAACTGATATCTTTCCGACAGATAAAATCTAAACCAGGCAAGAACTTGTCGGTGTAGACCAATTAAGGTTTCCAATCTCTCCAAAAGAATATGGTGATCGATGGTGTCAAAAGCAGCACTAAGGTCTAGGAGCACGAGGACAGATGCAGAGCCTTGGTCTCATGCCATTAAAAGGTAATTTACCACCTTCACGAGTGCAGTCTCAGTGCTATGAAGGGGTCTAAAACCAGACTGAAGTGTTCGTATACATTATTATTTGACTTCATGAAGGCAGTGAGTTGCAGCTTTTTCTAAACATTTTGAAAGGAATGGGAGATTCGATATAGGCCGATAGTTTTTTACATTTTCTGGGTCAAGGTTGGGCTTTTTCAAGAGAGGCTTTATTACTGCCACTTTTAGTGAGATTGGTACACATCCGGTGGATAGGGAGCCATTTATTATGTTCAGCATAGGAGGGCTGAGCACAGGAAGTAGCTCTTTCAGTAGTTTAGTTGGAATAGGGTCCAGTATGCAGGTTGAAGGTTTGGAGGCCATGACAATTTTCATGAATATGTCAAGAGATATAGGATTAAAAACCTTCAGTGTCTCCATTGATCCGAGGTCCTGGCAGTTCTGTCAGACTCAGGACAGCTGAGCTTTGGGGAAATACAAAGATATTATATTCAAAGAGGAGTCCGTAATTTGCTTTCTAGTGATCATGATCTTTTTGTCGTAGAAGTTCATGAATTCATCACTGCTTAAGTGAAAGGCATCCTTTCTTGAGGAATGTTGCTTTTTAGTTAGCTTTGCGACAGTATCAAATATACATTTTGGATTGTTCTTATTCTCCTCAATTAGGTTGGAAAAATAGGATGATCTAGCAGCAGTGAGGGCTCTTCGATATTGCACTGTACTTTCTTTCCAAGCTAGTAGGAAGACTTACAGTTTGGTGGAGCGCCATTTCCGTTCCAATTTTCTGGAAGCCTGCTTCAACGCTTGGGCATTTTCTGTGTAGCATGGAGCTAGTTTCTTGTGACAAGTGCTTTTTGTTTTTAGGGGTGCAACTGCATCTAGGGTATTATGCAAGGTTACATTTAGATCCTCAGTTTGGTCGTTAACTGATTTTTGGGTAGGCGGAAGGAGTCTGGAAGGGTATCTAGGAATCTTTGGGTTGTCCGAGAATTTATAGCACAGCTTTTGATGATCCTTGGTTGGGGTCTGAGCAAATAATCTGTTGTGAAGCAAACGTAATTAAATGGTGGTCCGATTGTCCAGGATTATGAGGAAAAACATTTAGATCCACAATAGTTATTCCACTGGACTAAACTAGATCCAGGGTATGACTGTGGCAATGAGTAGGTCCGGAGACATTTTGGACAAAACCCACTGAGTCGACGATGGCTCCGAATGCCTTTTGTAGTGGATCTGTGGACTTTTCCATGTGAATATTAAAGTCACCAAAAATGTGAATATTGTCTGCCATGACTACAAGATCCGATAGGAATTCAGAGAGCTCAGTAAGGAACTCTGTATACGGCCCAGGAGGCCTGTAAACAGTAGCTATAAAAAGTGATTGAGTAGGCTGCATAGATTTCATGACTAGAAGCTCAAAAGACAAAAACGCAGTCATTTTATGGGGGGTAAATTGATATATGCTATCGTAAATGCAACACCTCCACCTTTGCGTGGGGGACATGGTCACTAGTGTAACCAGGAGGAGAGGCCTCATCTAAAACAGTAAATTCATCAGGCTTAAGTCATGTTTCAGTCAGGCCAATCACATCAAGATTATGATCAGTGATTAGTTAATTGACTATAACTGCCTTGGAAATGAGGGATCTAACATTAAGTAACCCTATTTTGAAATGTGAGATATTATCACAATCTCTTTCAATAATGACAGGAATGGAGGAGGTCTTTATTCCAGTGAGATTACTAAGGCAAACACGGCCATGTTTAGGTTTGCGCAACCTAGATCGAGGCACAGACACAGTCTCAATGGGGGTAGCTGAGCTGACTACACTGACTGTGCTAGTGGCAGACTCCACTAAGCTGCTGCCTGGCCTGCACCCTATCTCATTGAGGAGCTAGAGGAGTTAGAGCCCTGACTATGTTCATAGATAAAATGAGAGCACCCCTCCAGCTAGAATGAAGTCCGTCACTCCTCTGCAGGCCAGGCTTGGTCCTGTTTGTGGTGGAGTCCCAGAAAGAGGGCCAATTATCTACAAATTCTATTCTTTGGGAGGGGCAGAAAACAGTTTTCAACAAGCAATTGAGTTGTGAGGCTCTGCTGTAGAGATCCTAACTCCCGCTACCTGGGAGGGGACCAGAGACAATTACTTGATGCTTTCTAGCTAATTTACACACTGAAGCTATGTTGCGCTTGGTGACCTCTGACTGTTTCATCCTAACATCATTGGTGCCGACATGGATAACAATATCTCTATACTCTCTACACTCGCCAGATTTGGTTTTAGCCAGCATCATCTTCAGATGAGCCTTTACGTCGGTACCCTGCCCCTGGTAAACAGTGTATGATCCTGGATTATTCCTATTAAGTCCAATATTGCGGGTAATGGAGTCGCCAATGACTAGGGTTTTCAATTTGTCAGAGCTAATAGTGGGAGGCTTCGGTGGCTCAGACCCCGTAACGGGTGGAGGAGAGACCTGAGAAGCCTCTGGCTCCGACTCGTTGCTTAATGGGGAGAACCGGTTGAAAAATAAAAATAACTAAGACGTTGGTAGATGTGTAAATGAAGATTGAATGAACGGTTTAAAAAGGAAAAAACGTCAAGTTTGGCAGGTAGCCAAGAAGCAACAAGCAGCACGGAGACAAATGACGCGTTGAAACGGAAGTGACAGCTGCTATGACTGCTGCTATCCTATATAACTACTGTCCATACTGTCTACACACGGCATCCTATATAACTACTGTCCATACTGTCTATACAAACCATCCTATATAACTACTGTCCATACTGTCTATACAAACCATCCTATATAACTACTGCTGTACACACCTTTACTATTCATATACTGTCCATACTGTCTATACACACCATCCTGTATAACTACTGTCCATACTGTCTATATACACCATCCTATATAACTACCGCTGTACACACCTTTACTATTCTGTGACTGAAAGTGCTCCTCTGCATCATAACCATGGCGTGCAGAGGGTGGGCGACGTTGCCCATGATGGCCTGCAGTTTGGCCAGGATCCGTCTCTCCGCCACCTCCTCTGGAGTGTCAAGGCTAATCCCCAGAACAGAGCTAGCCTTCCTGATCAGCTTATTTTTCCCGAGAAGCATCACCGGCCTTTATGTTGGCGCCCCAGCACTCCACTGCAACAAAGCAGACTGGTAGAAGGTATGCAGTAGTTTACTGCACACGTTGAAGGACCTGAGCCTCCTCAGAAAGTAGAGTCGGCTCTGGCCCTTTTTGTACAGGGCCTCGGTGTTACCAGCCCATTCCAGGCTATTGTCCATATGGACTCCCAGGAACTTGTACGACACAACCATTTCCACACCCATCCCCTATATAGGGACTGCAGTCGGTTGGGCCTTGGTTCTCCTGAAGTCCATCACCATCTCCTTTGTTTTGCTGATGTTGAGATGAAGGTGGTTCTGCTCACACCACAACACAAAGTCATTGATTGTGCTCCTGTACTCCTCCTCCTGCCCACCCCTGATGCACCCTACAATTGCGGAGTCATCCTAGAACTTCTGTAGGTGGCATGTTTCAGAGTTATATCTGAAGTCCGAGGTGTAGAGGGTGAACAGGAAGGGGGACAGGACCATTCCCTGGGGGGCCCCTGTGTTGCTCACTACTCGTTCTGGCACACAGCTCTGTAGTTACACAAATTGTGGCCTACCGGTCAGACCCAGGAGACTAAGGGTGCTTCCACTTTCATCCTCTTCATCTTCTCACCCAGTAGCAGGGGCTGAATGGTGTTGAAGTCACTGGAGAAGACAAAAAACATAAGTGCAACCTGCGTTGTCCAGGTGAGAGTAGGCCCTCTGCAGAAGGTCGATGATTGCATCATCCACCCCGCTGTTGCACTGATATGCGAACTGCAGGGGGTCCAGTGATGTACACACCAGGGGTCTGAGGTGAGCGAGGACTAACCTTTCCAGGGTCTTCATGATGTGGGATGTTAGCGCTACAGCCCAGGTGGGGAGGAGGGGGGAAGGGGGGTGTTGAGGATCAGTCCAGAGGTGGGAGGAAGGGAGGTGTTGCAGATCAGTCCAGAGGGAGCGGAGGCAGAGGTGGGGAGGAGGTCGCTGATTGTCTCAACAGAGGTGTTGTGAGCAAAGTGGGGGTGGGACAGCCGTGAGGTTGTGTGGCCTGGGGAGCTGGAGGGGAGGTGGACAGGGTCAGTATCGAACGTGTTAAAAAATTGGAGCAGCTCATTGGCTCTGTCCTGGGTCCCCCCGTCTGCCCATTGTTTGACTTTTTGAAGCCAGTGATATTTCTCATACCCTTCCACACCTCTCTCACCTGGCTCTGCCTCAGCTTGTCCTCCATCTTTTCCTTACTCCCTCTGGACGCATTTCAATTTGTCCCTGTCACCCTCCTTGAAGGCCCTATTCTTCTCATTCAGCAGGGCCTTCAGGTCACTGGTGACCCAGGGTTTATTATTTGGAAAACAGCGTACCTTCCTGGTTGGTACAGTGTTGTCTACACTCTAGAGTGTAGACAGAGCCTTGACACTCTAGAGGAGGTGGCGGAGAGACGGATCCTGGCCATACTGTCTATACACACCGTTCTATATAACTACTGTCCATACTGTCTATACACACCATCCTATATAACTACTGTCCATACTGTCTATACACACCGTCCTATATAACTACTGTCCATACTGTCTATACACACCATCCTATATAACTACTGTCTATACTGTCTATACACACCATCCTATATAACTACTGTCTATACTGTCTATACACACCATCCTATATAACTACTATTCATACTGTCTATACACACCATCCTATACTGTATAACTACTGTCTATACTGTCTATACACACCATACTATATAACTACTGTCCATGTACTGGACAGTCAGACAGATGTTAAGCTATGGTACACAAAACACTCATACAACTATATAGATCGTACAATACTGGATAAAATTAGGTACATCTGGTATTTCAGGAATCCAATGCTGGTGAATCCCCTCATCATAACAAGAAAATATTCCAATATATATATGTATTTTTTTGTTCCATTGTTAATATTCACTACCTGTCAGCGGCTCATGTCATGGTGTACAGTTCCACCAGCAGTGGAATCCATAGAGAGTTTTTTTTTCTGATCAAAAACATTGAAGTCACATGATCAAAGCCATTGGATAATCCTGGAACTACTGCGTTGCTTTAATCCCAGTGAGAGAAATATGTTTTTAAGAAACAATGTATCACGGTAAACACAAATATATCAGAAACAAGTCAATGGAATTGCAGTTGACTAAATGTAGCAACAGCAAGGCACTCTGTAGAGATAGCCAGGAAGTTAGCTGACAGGATAAAGCATCTCTGTGTATGTGCAGAGAATGCCAGTACCAATGGCCCCATCTCACCCGACATACCAATGTGTCCCAAAAAAAAAAGCCCTGTCTGCTCGACACTGGGGGTGAATGGTGCTCTTGTTTTCAGGTTTGTAGGGAGTCTGCCTTGAATGTTAACAGCATGGGTTACATCCTGCATGGGATATGACGGTCTAGGGAAGGAAAGCTAATGTAGTTACTCAGGGTAGCTTCAGAATGAAGTGTGGTAGCTCTTCTTTACCTACAACTATTTAAGTCAGCAAAATCTCACCACAACTCCTTCAAACTCATGTTTCATGTCATGTACACTTCTATCACACACACACCAAAAAAATCACATTTCAATAATTCCCTGCGGTTTTCCTCATTTTAATCATCTCAGTACAATGACCGTCTTGGCTGTGGACGAGACCAAAACATCAATAAGTGGTTGGTGTAATCCAAGAACGTTTGCTATCCTTGTCGATAATGTGATGTGTCCCTATCAGATGTACCAGTGTACCAGACCAGAGGTTGATTTGTAGGTTAGACAGTCAGAAGGTTAATTATACAGTATTATATTGACATTGACATTAAATCTCATAACCATTGTGGTCAGATTTCAAATAATGAATACACACGACACAGAGTTGATATTAACAGTCAGAGACTGATTCACAGATAGCTGCATTGCGCTTAGTTTATTGATGAAATATTAATGGATGAGATATGCATGCATTACATGTAGTATGCATCCCAAATGACACCCTATTTCCTATTTAGTGCACCACTTTTGGCCAAAAGTAGTGCACTTTGTATGAAATAGGGTGGCATTTGGGACGCAAGATAAAGCTTCTCTGCAGCTGTAATAAATGAACAGACCCTCTATGAACACCATTGTTTTGTTATGCTAAGAATGAAATGTGATTTGAATGCTGTTAAACCTGTTAAAAAATATAGGCACACTATGTGTGTGTGTGTGTGTGTGTGTGTGTGTGTGTGTGTGTGTGTGTGTGTGTGTGTGATGAAGGAAGGGAAACAGACCTATATGATCCATGTTAACTCTCCATCTCAAACAGCCCACTCACTTTGTTAGGTAGTCAGACATTGAACACCATACACAGTTTATTTTTTATTTTATTTGTGATATCCTATTGGTAGTTACAGTCTTGTCCCATCGCTGCAACTCCCGTACGGACTTGGGAGAGGCGAAGGTCGTGCATGCGCCCGGCCCGCCACAGGAGTTGCTAGAGCACGATGGGACAAGGACATCCTGGCCGGCCAAACCCTCCCCTAACCTGGACGACGCTAAACTGATTGTGCGCCTCCTCATGGGTGCGATGCAGTGCCTAAGACCGCACAGTGTGTTTCTAGAAATGTCTTTGTCTTTGAACTGTCTGTTTTAATTTACACCTCTGTTTAATAAATGCATGTATTCTGCCTTTCAAGACACCCAATGGAGGGAGAGACTACAGTAGATGAGACTACAGTAGAGGAGATTACAGTAGAGGAGACTACAGTAGAGGAGACTACAGTAGAGGAGATTACAATAGAGGAGACTACAGTAGATGAGACTACAGTAGAGGAGATTACAGTAGAGGAGACTACAATATAGGAGACTACAGTACAGGATATTACAATAGAGGAGATTACAGTAGATGAGACTACAGTAGAGGAGATTACAGTAGAGGAGACTACAGTAGAGGAGATTACAATAGAGGAGACTACAGTAGATGAGACTACAGTAGAGGATATTACAGTAGAGGAGACTACAATAGAGGAGACTACAGTAGAGGAGATTACAGTAGAGGAGACTACAGTAGAGGAGATTACAGTAGAGGAGATTACTGTAGAGGAGACTACAGTAGAGGAGATTACAGTAGAGGAGATCACAGTAGAGGAGATTACAGTAGAGGAAACTACAATAGTGGAGATTACAGTAGAGGAGATTACAGTAGAGGAGATTACAGTGGAGGAGACTACAGTAGAGGAGACTACAGTACAGGAGATTACAGTAGAGGAGATTACAGTAGAGGAGATTACAGTGGAGGAGACTACAGTACAGGAGATTACAGTAGAGGAGATTACAGTAGAGGAGACTACAATAGAGGAAACTACAATAGAGGAGATTACAGTAGAGGAGATTACAGTAGAGGAGACTACAATAGAGGAAACTACAATAGAGGAGATTACAGTAGAGGAGATTACAGTAGAGGAGACTAGGAGACTATAGCAGAGGAGCCTACAGTAGTGGAGACTACAGTAGTGGAGACTATTGTAAAGGAGACTACTGTAGAGGAGACTACAGTAGAGGAGACTGGGAGACTACAGTAGAGGAGACTACTGTAAAGGAGACTACTAGAGAGGAGATTACAGTAGAGGATACTAGGAGACTACAGTAGAGGAAACTACAGTAGAGGAGAATACAGTAGATGAGACTAGGAGATTAAAGTAGAGGAGACTACAGTAGAGGAGACTACAGTAGAGGAGACTACAGTAGGATTACTACAGTAGAGGAGATTACAGTAGAGGATACTAGGAGACTACAGTAGAGGAGACTACAGTAGAGGAGACTACAGTAGGATTACTACAGTAGAGGAGATTACAGTAGAGGATACTAGGAGACTACAGTTAGAGTGTTGGGCCTGTAACTGGAAAGGTTGCCGGATCGAATCCCCGAGCTGACAAGGTAAAAATCTGTCGTTCTGCCCCTGAACAAGGCAGTTAACCCACTGTTCCTAGGCCGTCATTGTAAATAAGAATGAGTTCTTAACTGACTTGCCTAGTCAAATAAAGGTTAAAAATAAAAGAGGAGGAGACTACAGTAGAGGAGACTACAGTAGGATTACTACAGTAGAGGAGATTACAGTAGGATTACTACAGTAGAGGAGACTACAGTAGAGTAGACAAAGGTAGAGTAGACAAAAGTAGAGGAGACTTGGAGACTACAGTAGAGGACACTGAGAGACTACAATAAGTGAGACTACAGTAGAGAAGACTTGGAGACTACAGTAGAGGATACTCAGAGACTACAATAAGTGAGACTACAGTAGAGGAGACTTGGAGACTACAGTAGAGGATACTCAGAGACTACAATAAGTGAGACTACAGTAGAGGAGACTTGGAGACTACAGTAGAGGACACTCATAGACCACAATAAGTGAGACTACAATAGAGAAGACTTGGAGACTACAGTAGAGGATACTCAGAGACTACAATAAGTGAGACTACAGTAGAGGAGACTTGGAGACTACAGTAGAGGACACTCAGAGACTACAATAAGTGAGACTACAGTAGAGAAGACTTGGAGACTACAGTAGAGGATACTCAGAGACTACAATAAGTGAGACTACAGTAGAGGAGACTTGGAGACTACAGTAGAGGACACTCAGAGACTACAATAAGTGAGACTACAGTAGAGAAGACTTGGAGACTACAGTAGAGGATACTCAGAGACTACAATAAGTGAGACTACAGTAGAGAATACTGGTATTTACAGCCCGGTGCACCCTGTTTCCATTGATCATCCACAAGATGTTTCTACAACTTGATTGGGGTTCACCTGTGGTAAATTCAATTGATTGGACATGATTTGGAAAGGCACCCACCTGTCTATATAAGGTCCGACAGTTGACAGTGCATTTCAGAGCAAAAATCAAGCCATGAGGTGGAAGGAATTGTATTTATTTATTGTCTTGCCTAGGGCGGCAGAACGTCCAGAAGGTCCCCAAAAACACAGTGTCCTCCATCATTCTTAAATGGAAGAGGTTTGGAACCACCAAGACTCCTAGAGCTGGCAGCCTGGTCAAAATGAGCAATCGGGGGAGAAGGGACTTGGTCAGGGAGGTGACCAAGAACCCGATGGTCACTGAAAGAGCTACCGAAGTTCCTCTGTGGAGATGGGAGAACCTTCCAAAAGGACAACCATCTCTGCAGCAATCCACCAGTCAGGCATTTATGGTAGCCAGACGGAAGCCACTCCTCAGTAAAAGGCACATGACAGCCCGCTTGGAGTTTGCCAAAAGGCAGCAAAATGACTATCAGACCATGAGAAACAACATTATCTGGTCTGATGAAATCAAGATTGAACTCTTTGGCCTGAATGCCAACCGTCACATCTTGAGGAATACTGGCACTGTCCATACTGTGAATCATGCCGGTGGCAGCGTCATGCTGTGGGGATGTTTTTCAGCAGCAAGGACTGGGAAACTAGTCAGGATCGAGGAAAGGATGAACGGAGCAAAGTACAGAGAGATCCTTGATGAGAACCTGCTCCAGAGCGTTCAAGACCTCAGACTGGAGTGAAGGTTCACCATCCAACAGGACAACGACCCTAAGCACACAGCCAAGACAAGTCCCGGACTTGTCTCCAGGACAAGTCTCTGAATGTCCTTGAGTGGCCCAGCCAGAGCCTGGACTTGAATCCGATCTAACACCTGTGGAGAGACCTGAAAATAGCTGTGCAGCGACGCTCCCCATCCAACCTGACAGAGCTTGATATCGGTGTGCCATGCTTGTAGCGTCATGCCAAAGGTGCTCCAACAAAGTACTGAGTAAAGGGTGTGAAAACGTATGTAAATGTGATATTTCAGCTTTTTTTTTTGTTGCAAAAATTCAAAAAAACTGTTTTTTTTGTCATTCTGGGATATTGTGTGTAGATTGACGAAGGAAAACAAACAATTAAATACATTTTTTAATAAGACTAACGTAACAAAATATGGAAAAAGTCAAGGGTACTATCCGAATGCATATTGTATACAACTAGGATCGCTTTAAGTACCACTGCCATCCCGGCATGATTTAGTGCTTCCAGTGTTTCCACCCACTACGAAAAGATAAGACTCTCACAAACATGTTAGAAGGTAAGAGCTTTTCTAAATAGAAGACCATAGAAAATCCCAGGACATAGTGTCTATAATAGTGTAATTATCTCACATAGTTGCTGTCACAAACTCCAAACTCTACACAGTTGTCACTGACTAGTTCAGTATTCTTATAAATTCATGTTTATCAGGTTTTTGCTTGGCGGACCAAATTTCTTTGACATTTGTCAATAAAACTAATTAACGCAACTATTTATTTCAAATCATGTTGCGTTCTACTTGGTTGTCCTGAAAAGAAAACGGTAAAACATTTCAATGTGAGGCTAAATATGAGGACACAGCTAGCAGATTAAAGAAGGTATTGAATTTGAGGTTTTTCACTGTGGGAGTACCCTGTGCTTAATTGGGACTACCCACTGTGCTGGAGTGTATCCTTCATCCTTAAAAAGGTATGGGTCTGCTTTGGAGACGGGCTCAGCAAAGCAGACGGGCCTCTGTCTCCAAGCTGACATTTCAAAGTGCTCCCCTTTGTACTGGTGGCACATTTAGTCAGTAGTAAGTTTCCACACCGATGGCTAAGAGATTAGGCCACTTTTCAGCCTTTTCAGCCAGCCCCGTGTGTAACCTTGTTTCAAGTTACTAGGGAAATATCAGGGGTTAAATTCTCACAAGGGACAGGGTGGAATCTTGTGCAAAGAGATCCTAAGACTGTTACCTAGACATAGATGTTATGTTGTGTGGAGGCTTATACAACTCTAAAGAGGGTATGGGGAAGTATCACACGCCACGAGTAGCTGATCCTAGTTATTTTTAGGACTTGTTTTGTATTACATTAATGTTCGAGGAGTAAATGGTTCTCATACAGCATTCAGATTCTGACAAGTAGGAAATGTTTAATCAGAGGTGACTAACGTCTTATTTTTACAAATTACATTTTCACTATACGTAATTTCACTCTCTCGAGGAGGTCCATTATAATTTAATGATGCGTCTTCCTGTTCAATGCAATCTTAGTATCTGCTGAGTTTAGATTTGCAGAAAGATCACACAGGGTTATTGAAATGGGTTGCTGACATCAACCTACTTACACAGTGTTCTCTAGTTTAACCTTGCAACAGGAAAACAGATTCTCTTGACCTATGTGGTGTGATGGTCTATGTACTATAAGCACTGTAAGGACTGTAAGCTCTGCTCAGGTTACAGTTTAGTATAACATTGTATATATATATATATATATATAGTTATCACTTATTTAATGACCTTGGTCCACACAATATTATATATATATATATATATATATATATATACAGTGGGGAGAACAAGTATTTGATACACTGCCGATTTTGCAGGTTTTCCCACTTACAAAGCATGTAGAAGTCTGTAATTTTTATCATAGGTACTCTTCAACTGTGAGTGACGGAATCTAAAACAAAAATCCAGAAAATCACATTGTATGATTTTTAAGTAATTAATTTGCATTTTATTGCATGACATAAGTATTTGATACATCAGAAAAGCAGAACTTAATATTTGGTACAGAAACCTTTGTTTGCAATTACAGAGATCATACGTTTCCTGTAGTTCTTGACCAGGTTTGCACACACTGCAGCAGGGATTTTGGCCCACTCCTCCATACAGACCTTCTCCAGATCCTTCAGGTTTCGGGGCAGTCGCTGGGCAATACGGACTTTCAGCTCCCTCCAAAGATTTTCTATTGGGTTTAGGTCTGGAGACTGACTAGGCCACTCCAGGACGATGAGATGCTTCTTACGGAGCCACTCCTTAGTTGCCCTGGCTGTGTGTTTCGGGTCGTTGTCATGCTGGAAGACCCAGCCACGACCCATCTTCAATGCTCTTACTGAGGGAAGGAGGTTGTTGGCCAAGATCTCGCGATACATGGCCCCATCCATCCTCCCCTCAATACGGTGCAGTCGTCCTGTCCCCTTTGCAGAAAAGCATCCCCAAAGAAAGATGTTTCCACCTCCATGCTTCACGGTTGGGATGGTGTTCTTGGGGTTGTACTCATCCTTCTTCTTCCTCCAAACACGGCGAGTGGAGTTTAGACCAAAAAGCTCTATTTTTGTCTCATCAGACCACATGACCTTCTCCCATTCCTCCTCTGGATCATCCAGATGGTCATTGGCAAACTTCAGACGGGCCTGGACATGCGCTGGCTTGAGCAGGGGGACCTTGCATGCGCTGCAGGATTTTAATCCATGACGGCGTAGTGTGCTATTAATGGTTTTCTTTGAGACTGTGGTCCCAGCTCTCTTCAGGTCATTGACCAGGTCCTGCCGTGTAGTTCTGGGCTGATCCCTCACCTTCCTCATGATCATTGATGCTCCACGAGGTGAGATCTTGCATGGTGCCCCAGACCGAGGGAGATTGACCGTCATCTTGAACTTCTTCCATTTTCTAATAATTGCGCCAACAGTTGTTGCCTTCTCACCAAGCTGCTTGCCTATTGTCCTGTAGCCCATCCCAGCCTTGTACAGGTCTACAATTTTATCCCTGATGTCCTTACACAGCTCTCTGGTCTTGGCCATTGTGGAGAGGTTGGAGTCTGTTTGATTGAGTGTGTGGACAGGTGTCTTTTATACAGGTAACGAGTTCAAACAGGTGCAGTTAATACAGGTAATGAGTGGAGAACAGGAGGGCATCTTAAAGAAAAACTAACAGGTCTGTGAGAGCCAGAATTCTTACTGGTTGGTAGGTGATCAAATACTTATGTCATGCAATAAAATGGACTGGGCCAAAATCCCTGCTGCAGTGTGTGCAAACCTGGTCAAGAACTACAGGAAACGTATGATCTCTGTAATTGTAAAAGGTTTCTGTACCAAATATTAAGTTCTGCTTTTCTGATGTATCAAATACTTATGTTATGCAATAAAATGCAAATTAATTACTTAAAAATCATACAATGTGATTTTCTGGATTTTTGTTTTAGATTCCGTCACTCACAGTTGAAGAGTACCTATGATAAAAATTACAGACTTCTATATGCTTTGTAAGTGGGAAAACCTGCAAAATCGGCAGTGTATCAAATACTTGTTCTCCCCACTGTATATATTTATTGAGTTAATAAAACTATGCTCGTCATACCCCCATCCCAAAACACACCCACACACAAACACGCAAACACACACACAGACACACTCACAGACACACACAGACACACACAGACAGACACACACGCACACTGCTTCCTCCCCGCTGCCTCACATAAATCTGTCCTTTTTATATGAAAGTTAATTTATCCTGATATAGTTAGTTTCAGTATCTACTCTGTGGGGGGAAATCATTTTGACTAATTCACACAACCATAGCTTGGCCATTGGCCTTTAATATTATATGAGATGAGGGTTTACACTGTTTGCTGCTGCAGTGGCAGTGAAACTAGCTAGCTGGGGTTTGCCTTTGTGTGTGAGTGTGTGTGTGTGTGTGTGTGTGTGTGTGTGTGTGTGTGTGTGTGTGTGTGTGTGTGCATGTGTGTGAGTGAGTGTGTGTGAGCATGTGTGAGAGTGTGTGAGTGTGTGAAAGTGTGTGTGTGAGAGTGTGTGTGAGTGAGAGTGTGTGGTTCTCTCTCTTCTCTCTACCTCACCCCCTGTGCTGCAGTTAGACTGTCTTTAAGTTGTGATGAAATATAGATAATTGGAGTCTGGACAGTTCAGTGTCTCTTCCTCCTGGAGATACCATAACGAAGACATGAATGTTGTCAGGGAGTATTAGGCGTACCCCGGGAACATAATTGGATATGAGGGGCTAACAGCTGACACCTGCTTGGAATCAACGTGGCCTCCTGAGGTAGCTAGTTTAGGTTTCAGAGGAGCTAGTTTGTGAAGCCTCACTCCATTCCATGTGAGGCCTGTTCATTCCCCCTGTTGTGTGAGGTTCAGTCATTGTTAGGCTCTATATTTCCTGTTGAGTGTGCAAAGGCATAGGTTTCCTGGAAAATTGTGGGACAACAAACATCATATTTATTGCATAGTGTTTCTGAGGGGGGCACTGACATTGTTCAAATCCAATCAATCCCAATGTTCTTTGTGAATGTGTGCTACAGTGAAACTGCATCCCAAATGTACAGTCGTGGCCAAAAGTTTTGAGAATGACACAAATATTGGTGTCCACAAAGTTTGCTGCCTCAGTGTTGATGATGGCAATTTGCATATACTCCAGAATGTCATGAAGAGTGATCAGATGAATTAAAGGAGGGTGCTTGAAATCATTGTTCTTCCTCTGTCAACCATGGTTACCTGCAAGGAAACACGTGCCGTCATCATTGCTTTGCACAAAAAGGGCTTCACAGGCAAGGATATTGCTGCTGGTAAGATTGCACCTAAATCAACCATTTATCGGATCATCAAGAACTTCAAGGAGAGAGGTTCAATTGTTGTGAAGAAGGGGTCAGGGCGCCCAAGAAAGTCCAGCAAGCGCTAGGGCCGTCTCCTAAAGTTGATTCAGCTGCGGGATCGGGGCACCACCAGTGCAGAGCTTGCTCAGGAATGGCAGCAGGCAGGTCTGAGTGCATCTGCACGCACAGTGAGGTAAGGACTTTTGGAGGATGGCCTGGTGTCAAGAAGGGCAGCAAAGAAGCCACTCGCTCCAGGAAAAACATCAGGGACAGACTGATATTCTGCAAAAGGTACAGGGATTGGACTGCTGAGGACTTGGGTAGAGTAATTTTCTCTGATGAATCCCCTTTCCGATTGTTTGGGCCATTCGGAAAACACCTTGTCCGGAGAAGACAAGGTGAGTGCTACCATCAGTCCTGTGTAATGCCAACAGTAAAGCATCCTGAGACCATTCATGTGTGGGGTTGCTTCTCAGCCAAGGGAGTGGGCTCACTCACAATTTGGCCTAAGAACACAGCCATGAATAAAGAATGGTACCAACACATCCTTGAGAGCAACTTCTCCCAACCATCCAGGAACACTTTGGTGACGACCAATGCCTTTTCCAGCATGATGGAGCACCTTGCCATAAGGCAAAAGTGATAACTAAGTGGCTCGGGGAACAAAACATTGACATTTTGGGTCCATGGCCAGGAAACTCCCCAGACCTTAATCCCATTGAAAACTTGTGGTCGATCCTCAAACTGTGGTTGATCCTCAAACTTGTGGTTGATCCCCTGAAATTTCCCCCCCGGGGATCAATAAAGTACCTATCTATCTATCTATCTATCTATCTATCTATCTATCTATCTATCTATCTATCTATCTATCTATCTATCTATCTATCTATCTATCTATCTATCTATCTATCTATCTATCTATCTATCTATCTATCTATCTATCTATCTATCTATCTATCTATCTATCTATCTATCTATCTATCTATCTATCTATCTATCTATCTATCTATCTATCTATCTATCTATCTATCTATCTATCTATCTATCTATCTATCTATCTATCTATCTATCTATCTATCTATCTATCTATCTATCTATCTATCTATCTATCTATCTATCTATCTATCTATCTATCTATCAATCTATCTAAGAGGCAGGTGGACAAACAAAAACCCACAACTTCTGACAAACTCCAAGCATTGATTATTCAAGAATGGCCTGCCATCAGTCAGGATGTGGCCCAGAAGTTAATTGACAGCACGCCAGGGCGGATTGCAGAGGTCCTGAAAAAGTAATGTTGACTCTTTGCATAAACCTAATGTCATTGTCAATAAAAGCCTTTGACACTTAAGGAATACTTGTAATTATACTTCAGTGTTACCATAGTAACTACTGACATAAAGATCTAAGAACACTGAAGCAGCAGACTTTGTGGAGACCAATACTTGTGTCATTCTCAAAACCTTTGCCCACGACTGTATATCATATTCCCTATGTAGTGCACTACTAAATAGGGAACAGGGTACCATTTGGACAGTGTGTATGTGCAATTACACCCCACCATTCCCTGTACACGTTTTTCAGTTGTTCCTCAGGTCATTTCAAGATGACATATTTTTTTAAGCTACAATTGTGCGTATGCAAACACTTGAGCATCTTACATAATCACAAACAGCAGCACCATCTGTTGTCGGCTTGTTGACATACCTTAGCAGATTATTTTAATGCTGTTTTCTTGTGCCTGAACGATGCATCCCCGTATTAACAAAATGATAAGGTCTTTGTTGAAAGTAGTAGGTCCATATGCTATGTGGAATCATCTGACTGCTAAAGGAGGTTTGTAATCTTTCCAGAAAGGAAAATAAAAAACCAACCATCCTGACATAACAACGTTATTAAACCCTATGAATGGAAATCAAGATTAGATTCTTAAGATAAACATCCACAGTTGCCTACAGTCTTGTGAAAAAGCTAAAACCTGCCTGCTGATTTAGTAGGGTCACTTCAGCTCTGTATGGTCGACAGAATAATGGAGAGAACATAAGCAGCATCTAGGGTGTGTCCCAAATGGAACCCCTATTCCCTGTGTAGTGAACTCATTTTGAGGGCCATGGTCAAATGTAGTGCACTATACAGGAAGAAGGGGGCCATTTTGGAAACAGTCCTACTTTCACAAATGGTGTTGTGTTGAAATGGCCCTCCAGAGTAAGCATGTTTCTATAAATGTGTTTTTCTATCTTGTAGAATCAGGGACAGACACCGGAGAAGTCCTTCAGCTCAGACGCATCCACGTGTCCCCATAAGGTAAACTCTTCCTAGGCCTATAAAACAATCTAGAATATTACTCTATATAGACCTATACAGGATACAGTATATTACTCTATATAGACCTATACAGGATACAGTATATTACTCTATATAGACCGATACAGGATACAGTATATTACTCTATATAGACCTATACAGGATACAGTATATTACTCTATATAGACCTATACAGGATACAGTATATTACTCTATATAGACCGATACAGGATGCAGTATATTACTCTATATAGACCTATACAGGATACAGTATATTACTCTATATAGACCGATACAGGATACAGTATATTACTCTATATAGACCTATACAGGATACAGTATATTACTCTATATAGACCTATACAGGATACAGTATATTACTCTATATAGACCGATACAGGATACAGTATATTACTCTATATAGACCTATACAGGATACAGTATATTACTCTATATAGACCTATACAGGATACAGTATATTACTCTATATAGACCGATACAGGATACAGTATATTACTCTATGTAGACCTATACAGGATACAGTATATTACTCTATATAGACCTATACAGGATACAGTATATTACTCTATATAGACCGATACAGGATACAGTATATTACTCTATATAGACCTATACAGGATACAGTATATTACTCTATATAGACCTATACAGGATACAGTATATTACTCTATATAGACCTATACAGGATACAGTATATTACTCTATATAGACCTATACAGGATACAGTATATTACTCTATATAGACATATACACTATACAGTATATTACTCTATATAGATATATACACTATACAGTATATTACTCTATATAGACCTATACACGATACAGTATATTTGATATCCTTATTTCTAGATGTATAGTACCAGTCATTCCAGGTTTTTCATTTTTTTGTACTATTTTCAACATTGTACATTCTGGGCATTCTCTCAACCAGCTTCATGAGGTAGTCACCTGGAATGCATTTCAATTAAGAGGTGTGCTTTGTTAAAAGTTAATTTGTGGAATTTCTTTCCTTCTTAATGCATTTGATCCAATCAGTTGTGTTGTGACAAGGTAGGGGTGTTATACAGAAGATAGTCCTATTTGGTAAAAGACCAAGTCCATATTATGGCAAGAACAGCTCAAATAAGCAAAGAGAAACGACAGTCCATCATTACTTTAAGAGATGAAGGTCAGTCAATCCAGAAAATCTCAACAACTTCAAGTGCAGTCGCAAAAACATAAAGAGCTATGATGAAACTGGCTATTTTATTTAATAATTTTGAATTTAACCTTTATTTAACTAGGCAAGTCAGTTAAGAACAAATTCTTATTTACAATGATGGCCTACCAAAAGGCAAAAGGACTCCTGCGGTGACGGGGGATTAAAAATAATAAATAAATATAAATATAGTAGCAAACCAACATCACGACAAGAGACACAAAACAACACTACCAAAAGAGAGACCTAAGACAACAACACAGCAAGGAAGCAACACACGACAACACAGCATGGTAGCAACACAACATGACAACAACATGGTAGCAACACAACATGACAACAACATGGTAGCAACACAACATGACAAGAACATGGTATCAACACAACATGGTAGCAGCACAAAACAGGGTACAAACATTATTGGGCACAGACAACAGCACAAAGGGCAAGAAGGTAGAGATGACAATACATCACGCAAAGCAGCCACAACTGTCAGTAAGAGTGTCCATGATTGAGTCTTTGAGATGGAGATAAAACTGTCCAGTTTGAGTGTATTTTGCAGCCCGTTCCAGTCGCTAGCTGCAGCGAACTGAAAAGACGAGCGACCCAGGGATGTGTGTGCTTTAAGAGATATACAGAGATGACCAGTTTACAGAGGAGTATAGAGTGCAGTGATGTCTCCTATAAGGAGCATTGGTGGCAAATCTGATGGCTGAATGGTAAAGAACATCTAGCCTCTCGAGAACACCCTTACCTGCCCATCTATAAATGATGTCTCCGTAATCTAGCATGGGTAGGATGGTCATCTGAATCAGGGTTAGTTTGGCAGCTGGGGTGAAAGAAGAGTGATTACGATAGAGGAAACCAAGTCTAGATTTAACTTTAGCCTGCAGCTTTGATATGTGCTGAGAGAAGGACAGTGTACCGTCCAGCCATACTCCCAAGTACTTGTATGAGGTGACTACCTCAAACTCTAAACACTCTTAGGTAGTAATCACACCGGTGGGGAGAGGGGCATTCTTCTTACCAAACCACATGACCTTTGTTTTGAAGGTGTTCAGAACAAGGTTAAGGGCAGAGAAAGCTTGTTGGACACTAAGAAAGCTTTGTTGTAGAGCATTTAACACAAAATACAATGTAGAAAATAGTAACAAATAAAGAATAACCCTTGAATGAGTTGGTGTGTCCACAATTTTGACTAGTACTGTATACTGGTACTGTATAGTGAAGCTGGATTTATGTTGTTCACTGAGGGATGTATAACTAATACAATTTAAAATCATATATTTCCACTAGGCTATGCAGAGTAAAAACCTTTCCACTAGGCTATGCAGAGTAAAAATCTTTCCACTAGGCTATGCAGAGTAAAAACCTTTCCACTAGGCTATGCAGAGTAAAAACCTTTCCACTAGGCTATGCAGAGTAAAAACCTTTCCACTAGGCTATGCAGAGTAAAAACCTTTCCACTAGGCTATGCAGAGTAAAAACCTTTCCACTAGGCTATGCAGAGTAAAAACCTTTCCACTAGGCTATGCAGAGTAAAAACCTTTCCACTAGGCTATGCAGAGTAAAAACCTTTCCACTAGGCTATGCAGAGTAAAAACCTTTCCACTAGGCTATGCAGAGTAAAAACCTTTCCACTAGGCTATGCAGAGTAAAAACCTTTCCACTAGGCTATGCAGAGTAAAAACCTTTCCACTAGGCTATGCCACTGCTGCCACTTTGTGAACGTGATAATGTGATGTAGTGAAATCCTCTCACGTCTTCCAGTTCACTTAGGAAAAAGTGTCAAAATGGCCATGTCCTTTTCTGGTTGAATGGCACGGTAAAGAGTAAAAAACCTCCAGTGAAGCCTAAGTCGTTGTAAAAAACAACTCAGTGGAGAGGGCAGTCTGACAGCCTGTCATCATGTGGCCGGCTGAAACTACACCTCTTTTCAGCATAAAAGCTACAATCTGGAATTGGGAAACAACAAAATGGTGGATCACCACTGGTTTCGGTATAAAGCGGAGGGACGGGGCTAGGGAAATGTAAAACCTCTCATATTCATAGACAGTGCTCTAGATGCAAGGAACTACAGTTCATGCTATCCAATATACAGATTTAGCTATATTCTGAAGGTATACGTTGTTTGTTTTTACGTTGTAAACAATGGATAATTAAAACCTAATATTCTGGGTTATGATCAAGTTACTGACAGTTGTGATACACTCACAAGGTACTTATAATTTATATTCTTCAAGAATCAATGGAGAAAATCAAAAATGTAAATGACCATTGAACAGCTAGGTTCCCAAATCCCAGACTGCACCTTTAATGCTCGGACAGCTTTCTAAAGTGACTGCTGTGCCATTGAAAGCTGACGACTGTCTGCTACGTCGTTGCGTGTCTGCCTGCGTTTGACAGTAAATTATACAACATGATACTGTCACTGTCATTGGGAAATAATGAGCGAGGCAATCAGCTTTGTCCTGAGCCAGTCGACACAAAATGACAGTGGAATCGCCGCCACGTCCTTCACATATTCCTGAACTGTAAACGCTCATATTGAGATCACCTCTGATAAGACCAGCTCAGCCATACTGATGTCTATGGCGGCGTCCCAAATGCCACCCTAGGGTGTCATTGGGACAGACGTTATGTGTAAGTCTCTGGCCACTATATACTGTAGGGAATAGGGTGCCATGGGCCCTGGTCATAAGTAGCACTATATGAGAAAATGGGTGGCATTTCAGACCCAGACTAAGTCATATCAGCAATATCACTAGGAATAATCTGCATGCATATACTGTCCTTGAGATGATAGGAAGCGTTTGCATTGTCCCATGTTGCCTCTCTCATCAGCCATCTTTCTATAAAACAGCTGATCTGGACTGATGTAATATAATGAAGCCACAAATGCCACTTTGGCGATTTGTAATTGCTGCTATACCAGAGGAACATATGTTCTCATCTCGTACACTCACATTATTCTCCATGATCCGGATTCACAGAGCAATACACACAGATCATAGAGAATGCAGGGCCAGTAGGGTCGTTTACTGTCACTCAGCTACAGAATGAATATACTGTATAATAAATCAGTGGGAGAGGATATGATTTAGATACAAGGAATGGCTGACTATATGAAGCTCATGATATTCCTGTTTTCATTCTCAGCCTGCATTGTGTTGCGTCTGGCCGTCTACCAAAATTTACAAAGAATGGAGATTATATAAAGTGAGAGAGAGAAAAAAGAGGGGAGAGGGTAGGGGAGGGGAGGGGAGGGGAGGAGAGGGGAGGGGAGAGTACTAAGTATACATAATTGCTTCTTGACACATTGGCCAAAATCTGCAGTGCCAGGATCTAAAGGGAAAGAAAATGATTAACAGCTGTCTGAGTGGGTGGGAAAAACTTGATCTGCGTCCCAAATGGCACTATATTCCCTACATAGTGCACTACTTTTAACATGGGCCCTATGGGGTAGTGCACTTAAAGAGTAGTAGGGTTTCTGGTTTCCATAGTGATTGTACTCCAAAAGCCACACATCACATTCTGATATCCTCTGTTGTGTGAACATTGTTAAACTACTGACAATCCTCTGTTGTGTGAACATTGTTAAACTACTGACAATCCTCTGTTGTGTGAACATTGTTAAACTACTGACCATCCTCTGTTGTGTGAACATTGTTAAACTACTGACCATCCTCTGTTGTGTGAACATTGTTAAACTACTGACCATCCTCTGTTGTGTGAACATTATTAAACTACTGACCATCCTCTGTTGTGTGAACATTGTTAAACCACTGACCATCCTCTGTTCTGTGAACATTGTTAAACTACTGACCATCCTCTGTTGTGTGAACATAGTTAAACTACTGACCATCCTCTGTTGTGTGAACATTGTTAAACTACTGACCATCCTCTGTTGTGTGAACATTGTTAAACTACTGACCATCCTCTGTTGTGTGAACATTGTTAAACTACTGACCATCCTCTGTTGTGTGAACAATGTTAAACTACTGACCATCCTCTGTTGTGTGAACATTGTTAAACTACTGACCATCCTCTGTTGTGTGAACATAGTTAAACTACTGACCATCCTCTGTTGTGTGAACATTGTTAAACCACTGACCATCCTCTGTTGTGTGAACATAGTTAAACTACTGACCATCCTCTGTTGTGTGAACATTGTTAAACTACTGACCATCCTCTGTTGTGTGAACATAGTTAACCTACTGACCATCCTGTTGTGTGAACATTGTTAAACTACTGACCATCCTCTGTTGTGTGAACATAGTTAAACTACTGACCATCCTCTGTTGTGTGAACATAGTTAAACTACTGACCATCCTCTGTTGTGTGAACATAGTTAAACTACTGACCATCCTCTGTTGTGTGAACATTGTTAAACTACTGACCATCCTCTGTTGTGTGAACATAGTTAACCTACTGACCATCCTGTTGTGTGAACATTGTTAAACTACTGACCATCCTCTGTTGTGTGAACATAGTTAAACTACTGACCATCCTCTGTTGTGTGAACATAGTTAAACTACTGACCATCCTCTGTTGTGTGAACATAGTTAAACTACTGACCATCCTCTGTTGTGTGAACATTGTTAAACTACTGACCATCCTCTGTTGTGTGAACATAGTTAAACTACTGACCATCCTGTTGTGTGAACATTGTTAAACCACTGACCATCCTCTGTTGTGTGAACATAGTTAAACTACTGACCATCCTGTTGTGTGAACATTGTTAAACTACTGACCATCCTCTGTTGTGTGAACATAGTTAAACTACTGACCATCCTCTGTTGTGTGAACATTGTTAAACTACTGACCATCCTCTGTTGTGTGAACATAGTTAAACTACTGACCATCCTCTGTTGTGTGAACATAGTTAAACTACTGACCATCCTCTGTTGTGTGAACATAGTTAAACTACTGACCATCCTGTTGTGTGAACATTGTTAAACTACTGACCATCCTCTGTTGTGTGAACAATGTTAAACCACTGACCATCCTCTGTTGTGTGAACATTGTTAAACTACTGACCATCCTCTGTTGTGTGAACAATGTTAAACCACAACACTACATTAAATGCCTCCAGTCCCTCCACCAACCCACCTTCTCTTATTCAATCCCAACACTGTTTTCTATCTTCTTGGTAAAAATCTAAAGACTCAGAGAGAGAAGTTCAGTCTATCAGTGAATAATTCAACAGCGAAGCCCCTCCTCAGAGCTTGAGAAGGGAAGGGCGAGGGGTGAAGTTAGAACATGTCTAGAGGAAAGCATATTGTAAGACATATTGCGAACAGCTTAAGAGGATTCTGAATAATACTATTTTAACAAGGTTTTTTCTCCTTTCAGCACTAAATATTCAATAATGAAATGAGTCCATATTTTGTGTGTAGCGTAACGGGGGAGGCAGATGGCAGATGGATGGGGTGATGGAAGGGGGCTGGTTCATCCACCTCTCCCTGTATGGGGTAGCATGCCCAGCTCTGTCACTGCCAGGTTCATGAAATTACTATGGCAAACAAAATCATTAAACATCCCTCCTTATGAGACCATAGGGGAGTCACAAATGGCACCCTATTACCTATATAGTGAACTACATTTAACCAGGTTCCCTAGGGCTCTGTTCAATATTTGTGCACTAATAAGGGTAAAGGGTCCCATTTGGGGCACATGCCATGATGTCACATCATGCTGTTTTTTTCTCCAATAGCGCACAGGCCATGTGGCCCTGATATCCATGCTGCTAACACATTATTTATCTAGCATGCATCCAATATTAAAGAACATTATTGCTGTTTAGCATACAGTAGTATCCTAGTATGAAATTATCAAATTAAATGTATTTTAAAAAGCTATCTTTACATCAGTAGACACAAAGTGCCTTACAGATACCCAGCCTAATTCCCAAAGAACAAGCCATGTAGAAGCTGCCACATTTCCGTCCGTTTTGGATATTCACCATACATGATCTCTGTATAATACATGATATCTGCATAATACATTATCTCTGTATAATACATTATCTCTGTATAATACATAAACTCTGTATAATACATTATATCTGTATAAGCTGTTATCAGGGTCTTGATGCCAGGGAAACCTGCTGGTGAATAAGCACATCTTAATGATGATTCATACAGTATAATAAAATGCAATGCCTCCAGCAGCAATTAAGCTTTTTACCACGCTGAACACAAGGGTTAGAGCTGAACACAAGGGTTAGAGCTGAACACAAGGGTTAGAGCTAAACACAAGGGTTAGTGTTAGAGTTAAACACAAGGGTTAGTGTTAGAGTTAAACACAAGGGTTAGTGTTAGAGCTAAACACAAGGGTTAGTGTTAGAGTTAAACACAAGGGTTAGTGTTAGAGTTAAACACAAGGGTTAGGGTTAGAGCTAAACACAAGGGTTAGTGTTAGAGTTAAACACAAGGGTTAGTGTTAGAGCTAAACACAAGGGTTAGTGTTAGAGCTAAACACAAGGGTTAGTGTTAGAGTTAAACACAAGGGTTAGTGTTAGAGTTAAACACAAGGGTTAGTGTTAGAGCTAAACACAAGGGTTAGTGTTAGAGCTAAACACAAGGGTTAGTGTTAGAGTTAAACACAAGGGTTAGTGTTAGAGCTAAACACAAGGGTTAGTGTTAGAGCTAAACACAAGGGTTAGTGTTAGAGCTAAACACAAGGGTTAGTGTTAGAGCTAAACACAAGGGTTAGTGTTAGAGTTAAACACAAGGGTTAGTGTTAGAGCTAAACACAAGGGTTAGTGTTAGAGTTAAACACAAGGGTTAGTGTTAGAGCTAAACACAAGGGTTAGTGTTAGAGCTAAACACAAGGGTTAGTGTTAGAGTTAAACACAAGGGTTAGTGTTAGAGCTAAACACAAGGGTTAGTGTTAGAGTTAAACTGAAAGCAGTAGACCATGGGAGTCATAGGCGGCCTAGGAGACTCACATGCTCATGCTTGTACACACACACACACACACACACACACACACACACACACACACACACACACACACACACACACACACCTACACACACACACACACACACACACACACACACACACACACACACACACACACACACACACACACACACACACACACACACACACACACACACACACACACACACCTACACACACACACACACACACACAATTCATCTAAGGTAAAGTTGATCCTGCAGGACAAGCAGGTCTCCATGGTTCCATTGTGGCGCTCTGAGGTGCATCGGTGGACATCGTCTGACAAATATGTGGTGTGACTGAAAAAAGACAATCTGAAAGGTCATTTGTGACCTCTGGGTCCGGTCCTGTGCAGCAGCTGTCACCAGTGAACACAGCATGTCAAAAGGCTAACGGTAGAGCTGTGCTGTGCTGCCAGCTTGCCATGCTGGAAAGGAAGATATAGAAACTGTTGCGGTTTATTTCTTATTTCTGCGGTTCTGTTCTGGCTGATCTGCAGATCCTCCGTGTGACATGGCTCATTACATGTTGTGACAAGTCATAGACAGAAACACTGGTATAGCTGCTATACAGCCAACCTTCAGAAAGTATTCACACCCCTTGACTTTTTCCACATGTTGTTATGTTACAGCCTGAATTTTACATGGATTACATTTAGATTGTCAAATTGGAATAAGTTTTTGCACATTTTTTAAAAATGAATTACAAATGAAAAGCTTAGGTCAATCTGGTTCAGTCTGCTTTCCACCAGATACTGGGAGATGAATTCAGCAGGACAATAACCTAAAACACAAGGCCACATCTACATTGGAGTTGCTGATTGTTCAGCTTGAAGAATTTTTAAAAAGAATAATAGGCAAGTGCAGCTGTAATCGCTGCCAAAGGTGCTTCTACAAAGTATTGACTCAGGGTTATGAATACTTACGTAAATGAGATAGTTCTGTATTGTATTTGCACAAATTTCTAAAAATGTGTTTTCACTTTTACATTATGGGGTATTTAATCCATTTTGAATTCAGGCTGTAACACAACAAAACGTGGAATAAGTCAATTGGTATGAATACTTTCTGAAGCTACATGCAGATATTATGAGTCAGTGAAATATAATAACAACATTAACGCCTTACATTCATTTACCTCCTGTCTGCAATTTCCCAGTAACTACTTTTGGCAAAAAAAAGACAGTACTATACATTCTTACAGATAAGGAGCATGAACAATTGATCACATTGTAATGAAAAAGAAAGCAGACTATTTTCTGTTAAAAAACAAATTATGTTTTTTATTTTATATTATTATTTTTTAATTGATTGCATTGTGTTTCAGTGCATTGTCAGAATTTTGTTATCCACATAATATAAAGATGGTATTGGGATCGTGTTAATTCACGGGTTGGTATTCTGTACGTTGTCTTCAGGCAGTGCTTTGCTCTCATAATGTCCCTACTATAATGGTTTATGAGGTTGAGCCAATCCTCTGGAGGCCTGCTAGGCTGCCAGCTATCCTCCATTTTTAACTAAAGATGTCACCTCCCCAGTGTCATGAATCCAACAACAAAGGTTAATTATGATATCAATTGGTAGATGAATTAAGACTCTAGCTTCTAGTAGTCTGAAGATATACCCTGATTGTACCAAATATTAGGAATCACCTTCTCTTTCCATGACATAGACTATCCAGGTGAATCCAAATGAAAGCTATGATCCCTTATTGATGTCACTTGTTAAATCCACTTCAATCAGTGTAGATGAAGGGGAGGAGACAGGTTAAAGAAGGATTTCTAAGCCTTGAGACAATTGAGACATGGAGTGTGTATGTGTGCCATTCAGTGGGTGAATGGGCAAGACAAAGTTTTGAAGTGCCTTTGAACGGGGTATGGTAGTAGGAGCCAGGCACACCGGTTTGAGTGTGTCAAGAACTGCAACGCTGCTGAGTTTTTCACGCTCAACAGTTTCCTGTGTGTATCAAGATGGTCCACCACCCAAAGGACCTCCAGCCAACCTGACACAATTGTGGGAAGCATTGGAGTTAACATGGGCCAGCATCCCTGTGGAACGCTTTCAACACCTTGTAATCCATGCCCTCGACGAATTGAGGCTGTTCTGATGGCAACAGGGGTTGAACTAAGGGTTCCTAATGTTTTGTACACTCAGTCTATAATGAAATAATGTTGAGTAGCTAGACCACACCTTGACGTGAAACAAATCGATAGTAAGAATACATACAGTTTCCATCATATCTCTTCTGTTTGAATAGTGAAAGATAAATCTGATCTGTATTGGACGTGAATAAATTGGATATACCGAAGGTTGCTTTAGAAGCAGCGTGAACATACAGACACAGCATAGTGTTCCTCCTCTCCTCTCCTCTCCTCTCCTCTCCTCTCCTCTCCTCTCCTCTCCTCTCCTCTCCTCTCCTCTCCTCTCCTCTCCCCTTCTCTTCCCTCTCCAGTTAAACCAATCAGGGATTTAAGAGCCTCCCATCATTTGTCAAGTCACCACTGATGGCTGAGTGCATGTAACCCAGAGTCAGAGGCTGTATCCACCTGGAAATCTTTCTGCTCTGGTGTACTCTCCTGACGTGCCCCATCCTGTTAACGGGATATCATTGTGTGCAGGATTTTAGTTTAGCCTGGTCCCATGGATGGTGCCTGCATTAGCCTCTTACCCTCTTGAACAGGCCTACTCCAGAAAGTAATACCATCACCTTCCAAAAGCACATCCATTTAATCTGAACTGTTTTGGTTTAAGTACCAATGTTTGCACAATCTGGTACTGTCCTATTGGCCAGGTCTCCCTTATAAAATATGTTTTCTGGCTGGACTTCTTGGATAAATAAATATGAAATTAATAAAATAATCAGAACTGTACAGTAGCTTTTAATGGTTTATTAATGCTTAATGAACCATCATGTAATCCTTCATGTAATTCTGTTGTTCATGACCTGAAGAGAGCCATAGTGAAGCCTCTTTGGTTAGCATTAGCATGTAACACAGAGTCTCCTTACTAACACCATTTAGGCCTGGTGGACAGGCATCTGTTGCTCAGGTGATCTTACGTCGAAAACATTCAAAAACTAAAATCCCTTTTCATCAGATTCAAGCTTTGAAACTTCTTATCCATGAATTTATAAATTAAGGCATTAATTTTAAAGTCATGGACACTGAAGTCATGGACACTCTTACTTTAAAACTAGTACTGTTTCTCTCTTTATTATTCCATGTTTTTATTACGCAGTTATATTCCAACCTCTGTTTTTCCCTCCCATTATAAATCAATGTGATGGAGCGTGTCTGAGATACCACCGATGCCAAGTGTCTGTTCTTGGTTCTCCAGACAAGCTCTCTGCTGTGCTTCATATACATTCCTCAAAATCACATTTCTTATGAACATTGCATAACTGTAGCTCTCACAGACAGTACAAACACGACCAAAATAAAAATTGTAAATATTTTCAAAACGGTACTGAACCAGTAGCCGACCAAATAGTACGCAAATGATCAACAAACCGCTGTCATTGTTAGATCTGACTTAAAGTGAATCGTTAGCATTCAGTAGTATTTCTGAAAAACATTGCTGCACTAAAAGTGATACAGTAGAAATTATTGAGGTATAAAGAAACAGGTACAAACTAATTGATTTAGTCTACAATATGACGGATTTGGTACTACAGTATGGTATTACATAATATATTACAGCCCTTGGTATTACAGTATTGTATTACAGTATGGTACTACATACATTGGTATTACAGTGTGGTATTACAGCCCTTGGTATTACATTAAGGCTTTACATCCCTTGGTATTACAGTATGGTATTACAGCCCTTGATATTACAGTATGGTATTGCAGCCCTTGGTATTACAGTAAGGCTTTACATCCCTTGGTATTACAGTAAGGCTTTACATCCCTTGGTATTACAGTATTGTATTACAGCCCTTGATATTACAGTATGGTATTGCAGCCCTTGGTATTACAGTATTGTATTACAGTATGGTACTACATACATTGGAATTACAGTGTGGTATTACAGCCCTTGGTATTACATTAAGGCTTTACATCCCTTGGTATTACAGTATGGTATTACAGCCCTTGGTATTACAGTATGGTATTGCAGTATGGTATTACAGTACAGTATTACATTAAGATTTTACAGTATGTAATTACAGTATGGTATTACAGTATGATATTACAGTATGGTATTACATTATGATATTACAGTATGGTATTACAGTATGATATTACAGTATGGTATTATTATAGTATTACAGTATGGTATTACTATGTTATTACAGTATGGTAATACAATGGTTTTACAGTATGATATTACATTGTGGTATTACAGTATGGTATTACAGTATAATATTACATTATGACATTTCAGTATGATATTACAATATGATATTACAGTATGATATTACAGAATGATATTACAGTTTGATATTACAGTATGATATTACAGTATGATATTAGAGTATGGTATTACAGTATGATATTACAGTATGGTATTTAAAATATGATATTACAGAATGATATTACAGAATGATAGTACAGTATGATATTACAGTTTGATATTATAGTATTATATTACAATATGGTATTAATATATGATATTACAGAATGATAGTACAGGTTGATATTACAGTATGATATTACAGTATGATATTACAGTATTATATTACAGTTTGATATTACAGTATGATATTACAGTTTGATATTACAGTATTATATTACAGTATGGTATTAATATATGATATTACAGAATGATAGTACAGTATGATATTACAGTTTGATATTACAGTATTATATTTCAATATGGTATTAATATATGATATTACAGAATGATAGTACAGGTTGATATTACAGTATGATATTACATTATGGTATTAAAATATGATATTACAGAATTATATTAAAATATGATATTACAGAATGATATTACAGTATGGTATTACAGTATGATATTACAGTATGATATTACAGTTGGATATTACAGTTTGATATTACAGTATGATATTACAGTATGATATTTCAGTTTGATATTACAGTATGATATTACAGTATGATATTACAGTTTGATATTACAGTATGATATTACAGTATGATATTACAGTATGATATTACAGTATGATATTACATTATGATATTACAGTATTATATTACAGTATTATATTACAGTATGATATTGCAGTTTGATATTACAGTATTATATTACAGTATGATATTACAGTTTGATATTACAGAATGATATTACAGTTTGATAATACAGTATGATATTACAGTATGATATTACAGTTTGATATTACAGTATGATATTACAGTATGATATTACAGTATTATATTACAGTATTATATTACAGTATGATATTACAGTTTGATATTACAGAATGATATTACAGTTTGATATTACAGTATGATATTACAGTATGATATTACAGTATGATATTACAGTTTGATATTACAGTATGATATTACAGTATGATATTACAGTATGATATTACATTATTATATTACAGTATTATATTACAGTATGATATTACAGTTTGATATTACAGAATGATATTACAGTTGATATTACAGTTTAATATTACAGAATGATATTACAGTTTGATATTACAGTATGATATTACAGTATGATATTACAGTATGATATTACAGTTTGATATTACAGTATGATATTACAGTATGATATTACAGTATGATCAAACAGTAGTGTATTTTCTACATTAAAAGGAGCAGCAATGAAAACCCTACAGTAACCTTACTTATTGTCTCCCTCTAGTCTTTTATATTTGAACTTTCTCTTGAGTCTCTTCAGCTGAAATGATGAATCATTAATACCCTTGCATTCAATACCAAATCAAAGCCATTCATTTAGAAGAGAACATTACTAGGAAAGTGTAGTAAATGTGTGGCTCTGAAACCATTAATTGAAGAAAAAGACAAGGTTCCTTGAAAAATATATCTCTATGTTATTACTGTTACTCTTAGTGCGTTTGTAATGGGTGGCCCGGTCACTCCCATAGGCCTAAATCAAATGAATGCTTATTACCTTCATCTAAACCTCTCCCTTTCCTTCGCTGTCATCCTTGATCCTGTTATTCATTCAGTATACCATTCCATGTCCAGCTATAATTTGTGTACTGCTCTTAAACTCTTTTCATCATTTACATTGGACATTTTAGTCATTTATCAGACGCTCTTATCCAGATTGGTGCATTCAACTTCAGAGAGCCAGTGGGACATCACTGGGAGATAGAATAGAGATATAGACGGGATAGATAACATCACTGGGAGATAGAATAGAGATATAGACGGGATAGATAACATCACTGGGAGATAGAATAGAGATATAGACGGGATAGATAACATCACTGGGAGATAGAATAGAGATATAGACAGGATATATAACAGCCTTGTTTTCTACCATATTTAATATTGGTTGATATAGATATAGACAGGATAGATAACAGCCTTGTTTACTACCATATTTAATATTGGTTGATATAGATATAGATAGGATAGATAACAGCCTTGTTTGCTACCATATTGCATGCTGGGTGATATAGATATAGATAGCCTAGATAATAGCCTTGTTTGATACCATATTTCATGCTGGTTGTGGGATCATCATTTTCATGGTTTTGCTTATTTCACGGAATGCTCCAATATCAAACTGAAAGAGCAGAGGAAATGTCATTGAAATGATAATCATTAAGACAATGATTGTTCCAGTCAGAAAGGTGATGGCAGCTTGGAATACAGTCCCTTCATTTGTGGTATAGTCTTTGGTACAGCCGACGCTACCAAGGGAAACGTACAGCCGACCCTACCAAGGGAATGTACAGCCAACCCTACCAAGGGAAACGTACAGCCAACCCTACCAAGGGAATGTACAGCCAACCCTACCAAGGGAATGGTACAGCCAACCCTACCAAGGGAATGTACAGCCAACCCTACCAAGGGAAACGTACAGCCAACCCTACCAAGGGAAACGTACAGCCAACCCTACCAAGGGAATGGTACAGCCAACCCTACCAAGGGAAACGTACAGCCAACCCTACCAAGGGAATCGTACAGCCAACCCTACCAAGGGAAACGTACAGCCAACCCTACCAAGGGAAACGTACAGCCAACCCTACCAAGGGAAACGTACAGCCGACCCTACCAAGGGAAACGTACAGCCGACCCTACCAAGGGAAACGTACAGCCAACCCTACCAAGGGAAACGTACAGCCAACCCTACCAAGGGAATGGTACAGCCAACCCTACCAAGGGAACCGTACAGCCAACCCTACCAAGGGAAACGTACAGCCAACCCTACCAAGGGAAACGTACAGCCAACCCTACCAAGTGAAACGTACAGCCGACCCTACCAAGGGAAACGTACAGCCGACCCTACCAAGGGAAACGTACAGCCGACCCTACCAAGGGAAACATACAGCCGACCCTGCCAAGGGAAACGTACAGCCAACCCTACCAAGGGAATCGTACAGCCGACGCTGCCAAGGTAATTGTACAGCCGACCCTACCAAGGGAATGGTACAGCCGACCCTGCCAAAGGAATGGTCCAGTCGACCCTGCCAAAGGAATGGTACAGCCGCCCCTACCAAGGGAATGATACAGCTGATCCTGCCAAGGGAAAGGAAGTCAGTCTGCATGCTGAAAAAGACAGACAAAAAAATGACCCCCTTATAATCCTTATAGTCACAGGCGACCATCTACAGCTGACATTGCCTTTATTTTTAATTATTAACATTTCCATCAGCAGAAGGGGATGTGTGCCAGGTGGATGAAAAGTCCTAGGACTGCGTGTTAAGGAGGCCTTCCCCTCACAAGGGATAGATCCCCACTGGTTATCTGTTACTATATGGATATTAAACGGCTGCGCACTAAGCAGAACCTGGCATAATAAGGCATTTACCAATGCAATGTAACACTGTGCTCTGTGAGAGCATAAGTTAATGTGCATCTCCACAGCCAGGAAACAGCGTGAGGCTTGGAGAAGGAAGTCACTGGGATATGTCTCCTGGAGCAAACACTGGTCTACAAATATATTACTATGATCAGTAGGCTGCCTATTTCTGTGGGAAAGGAAAACTCTCTCTTTGGAAGAGGCAAACTAGTTTTTTGTGGTACGTGCTGGAACCTACTGGCTGCAGCAGACTGTAAAAGAGAGACAGCTCTATCATACCACACATGGCTTTGAATAGCATAAATTACATAATTTTTTTATACTCAACTGCCAAAAACTGACATCAACATATTTAGGGCAGACATGTTTGTGCGCTGTGGGCGGTTGGGGATACAACTGTGCGATTGGCTCAGGATTGATCGATGTTTTACCAGGCCTGTATCCCAGCCCGTGCATAAATGGATATTAGCATTTTAAAATAGTCTAAACAATACTGCAAGTATACACTGAGTGTACAAACCATTAAGAACACCTGTTCTTTCCATGACATAGACTGACCAGGTGAATCCAGGTGAAAGCTATGACCTTATTGATGTCACCTAGTAAATCCACTTCAACCAGTGTAGATGAAGGGGAGGAGACTGGTTAAAACCCCCTAGAGTCCATGTCAGCGCTTCTGTCTGTAGCGTCCAAACAGTTTGGGCTACACACTAATATGATCCCTTGGTGGAAAGGACGCCCACAGGCCTCACAAGGCTCGTCTGAAGATCCTTTGGTACCAGTTGAAAGAATGTCTGGAAGTACTGTATAGTAGTTAAATACATGTTAAAAAATATATATATAATACATGTTTCCTGATCTTTGTTATATCTCTCAGCTATAGGCCAGACACTTCAGAACAAACTTCCTTTTGATTTTTGAGGGGTGCTACCTGTTGTTCCATGTAGACTCCTAGAAAATGTTTCTTAGGCTGTCTCCATAAGAGAACCCTTTTGGTTCCACGTATAATCCTTTTGTGTTCCATGTAGAACCCTCTGTGGAAATGGTCCTACGTGGAACCTAGGTTCTAGGTTCTAGGTTTTTCTGTAGTGAATCTGTTATTCAATGCATTTCTATGGGCTAATAGCAGTAAGGCCCCAACATTTGTTTATATACACTGGGGGCCAAAAGTTTGGAATATTACTAATTCAAGGGTTTTTCTATATTTGTACAATTTTTTCCATTGTAGAATAAAAGTGAAGACATCAGAACTATGACAACACATATGGAATCATGTAGTAACATGATGAGTAATATTCCAAACTTCAGAGTGTTTGGTATTACTCAGAAATAGTGTGCCTCCGTAACACGTCTCTTAATCCTCAAAATGTGATTTAACTAGAATAAGATCATTACTCATTTAAGAACACATTGTTAAAGTACTGTCAATACACACAAACGTAACGACAGTCATGCATATGGTCCTAGCTTTGCTGCAACCCGAAGACAGCTAACCGATTAGTCTTCCCACAGTGCATTGCTCTAGCTAGCGTGTGTTAGAGAACTTCTTAAGAGAATATTCATGATGCAGGCTATGATTTGACTGGAGCCAGTGAAAAGGGCTGTGTGTCTTTTTTGGAATATTAATATTGAGTGCTGGTAATGTTAATATATTATTGATAGACTTCTTAATGGTGGTCTGGGCGGACAGACAGAGGAGTGCTTACACTTTTTACACGTTTCTTACTTTAGTGTACTCTTTGTTTCATCCTTAGTTGCCCTTCTTCAACAATCTGGCCTATTGCCTTTTTAACTGTCTATTACTTTGTTTTTATTGCCTTTTCATTGGGTGATATAAACACACGACCTTGACCAGTCACAATCACTACTTGTTTCTCCAAAGGTATTGAGCAAACCAATGGGAGAAATGCAGCTGAGAGTGGTTCCGTTTGTAATATTAAAACCCCACTGACAGGTACAGTATCTCTCACTTACCAGTATCACTTAGCCTACTTAAAAATGACCTGCCAGGATGATGCTAATATGGAAATGGTAAGTAATGCGTGAAGGCATGCCTGCCACATAGCAACCTGAATACATTAACACAACTGTTAAATGTCATACACTGTTCAAATGAAGTGCTTTGTAACACCAAAACTAGTGGCAACTGAGCTGCCACCAACTTGAAGGAGACAAAACCTTAACTTTGCTGGGGTATTGAAAGACATCATCCTGAGATGTTCTGAAACATGACATGGTTTGTTTTAACACCACTTTATCAGGTGTTGTGCAACACCTTTCCTGGGACTGAGAACACTACCAGAAACTCATGAACACTATAATGGTGTTTCATGTCCTGTGTAGTGCAGAGTTAGATACCTTCTCTTTTGGTGTCGAATTATCTCTCTAAATCTTCTAAACACCTTTATGATGTTTTGAGTCCTGTCTGGTGCAGAATTAGATACCTTTTTTCTGAAGTGTCTTGATGTTTAACATTGTTTTATGTATTTGATCATTTTGGCAGGCATTGTCAAGCTCCATGTTTTAACCACCAACACTAACTGGCAGTTGAATTGCAAAAAAGTGTAGACTTTGCATTTGGCTTTTCCACTGACAGCTACGAATATAGGAATGTGTGCTGTCCTTATTGAACATCAATTTGGCTGACGGTTTTGATATCTGTTCAACACCTCATGGCGCAACAAGGGTTGGAGCAGGGAAATACAGACAGGTGGAAGAAACAGACTGAAAGGTTGGAGCAGGGAAATACAGACAGGTGGAAGAGAAGGACTGAAGGGTTGGAGCAGGGAAATACAGACAGGTGGAAGAAACAGACTGAAGGGTTGGAGCAGGGAATTACAGACAGGTGGAAGAAACAGACTGAAGGGTTGGAGCAGGGAATTACAGACAGGTGGAAGAAACAGACTGAAGGGTTGGAGCAGGGAATTACAGACAGGTGGAAGAAACAGACTGAAGGGTTGGAGCAGGGAAATACAGACAGGTGGAAGAGACAGACTGAACAAGATTGTCAATTTTAATTCACTCAGGAATAATATCTTACAGTGTGGTTGTGGGTAAAATTCCATTGATTGCAGAATGTTACGCCCCCTCTTGTTTCTAACCTGTATTTCTAAACCATTAATTATATGAGAAACACAGTTTTTGTGTTTTGATGCTGCATTTTACATGAATTGACACCACAAATTGTTTTCACAACACTCTCTTAAAAACACCAATACTCAGGTTGAAGAACCACTTTTGGTGTTTCAGAGTTTCTGTTTTAAAACACATAATGTGCATTAATACACCCTCCAAACATCAGATCTCAGTTTAGGTGCTTTTCACAGTTTCATTACACAATCATGGTGTTTTGAGTCTTTCTATTTTAACAGCGTAACAGCAGGAAAACCAAAGTTCCAAAGACTGGTCCTAATATAGTGTATAAGAGGTCAAACAAGAAGCTTTGTAGTGATTCCTATGTTGATGATGTAAAGAATATGTGCTGGTCTGTGGTGTGTAATGAGGAGCAAACAGACGCTGCACTCGACACATTAATGAAACTGCTTTTTCCAGTTACTAATAAGCACGCACCCATTAGGAAGACTGAGGATAATAGCTGACAATATTGCCACTCCAATTTGCCACATCTTCAATTTAAGCCTGCTAGAAAGTGTGTGCCCTCAGGCCTGGAGGGAAGCAGAAGTCACCCAAGAATAGTAAAGCCTACTTTACTGGCTCAAATAGCCGACAAATCAGCCTTTTAACCAATCCTTAGTAAACTTTCGGAAGAAATGGTGTTTGACCAGATACAATGCTATTTTACAGTAAACAAATTGACAACAGACTTTCAGCACGCTTATATAGCAAGCACAGCACTTACACAAATGACTGATGATTGGCTGAGAGAATTTGATGATCAAACAACTGTGGGGGCTGTTTTGTTAGACTTCAGTGCGGCTTTTGACATTATCGATCACAGTCTGTTGCTGGACAAACGTATGTGTCATGGCTTTACACCCCCTGCTATATTGTGGATAAAGAGTTACCTGTCTAACAGAACACAGAGTGTGTTCTTTAAAGGAAGCCTCTCCAACATAATACAGGTAGAATCTTAGTACTTTTTTCAATCTTTACTAACGACGTGCCACTGGTTTTGAGTATGTATGCGGATGACTCAACACTATACACGTCAGCTACTACAGCAACTGAAATGAATGTAACACTTAACAAAGAGCTGCTGTTAGTTTCAGAATGGGTGGCAAGGAATAAGTTAGTACTAAATATTTCTAAACTAAAAGCTTTGTATTTGGGACAAATCATTCACTAAACCGTAAACTTCAAATACATCTCGTAATGAATAATGTGTAAATGGAGCAAGTTGAGGAGACTAAACTGCTTGGAGTAACCCTGGATTGTAAACTGTCATGGCCAAAACATATTGATACAACAGTAGCTAAGATGGGGAGAAGTCTGTCCATAATAAAGTGCTGTTCTGCCTTCTTAACAACACTATCAACAAGGCAGGTCCTACAGGCTCTAGTTTTGTCTCACCTGGACTACTGTTCAGTCATGTGGTCAGGTGCCACAAAGAGGGACTTGGGAAAATTGCAGTTGGTTCAGAACAGGGCAGCACGGCTAACCCTTAAATGTATACGGAAAGCTACTATTAATAATATGCATGTCAATCTCTCCTGGTTCAAAGTGGAAGAGAGATTGACTTCATTACCACTTGAATTTTGTAAGAAGTGTTGACAAGCTGAATGTACCGAGCTGTCTGTTTAAAATACTAGCACACACCCCACAAGACACCCCACAAGACACCCCACAAGACACACCACCAGAGGTCTCTTCCCAGTCCAGAACAGACTATGGGAGGAACACAGTACCACATAGAGCCCTGACTACATGGAACTCTATTCAACATCAGGTAACTGATGCAAGCAGTAGAATCTGATTTAAAAACCAAAATTTGAGCATCGTAAATAGAGAGCATTAAAGTTACAGTGTTGACTATTTCACAAGATAATCTGATATTAAATGAATATTCAATTCACCAACTGGTTGAAGGAGACTGTATTTTAACACCCATGAAAGATTTCTGAATGACGTTACGCCAACCATATGGCTGCCAACTCAGAGCTTAAATGTTGAATCAAATGAAACCTTCAGTGTTCTGGGATGCATCTGTGTTCCAAATGGCAGCCTATTACCTATTGAGTGTATTACTGTTGAACAGAGTCAAGTAGTGCACTAGAAAGGGAATAGGGAGCCATTTAGGATGAGGCCGTAATCACGAATGCACCGAGTGGGAGTGATTAATCACTGTCATCATGGTGTGTCTAGCGTGCCAGGCAGAGGCCTGCATGTGACAGTGATAAGTCATTCAACTCCTGCTTCAACATGAGACCTGTAATACAGCGAGTTGACTGTGGACCGTCACATCATAGTCTGAGACCTGTAATACAGTGAGTTGACTGTGGACCGTCACATCATAGTCTGAGACCTGTAATACAGCGAGTTGACTGTGGACCGTCACATCATAGTCTGAGACCTGTAATACAGCGAGTTGACTGTGGACCGTCACATCATAGTCTGAGACCTGTGATACAGCGAGTTGACTGTGGACCGTCACATCATAGTCTGAGACCTGTAATACAGCGAGTTGACTGTGGACCGTCACATCATAGTCTGAGACCTGTGATACAGCGAGTTGACTGTGGACCGTCACATCATAGTCTGAGACCTGTGATACAGCGAGTTGACTGTGGACCGTCACATCATAGTCTGAGACCTGTGATACAGTGAGTTGACTGTGGACCGTCACATCATAGTCTGAGACCTGTAATACAGTGAGTTGACTGTGGACCGTCACATCATAGTCTGAGACCTGTAATACAGTGAGTTGACTGTGGACCGTCACATCATAGTCAATACCTCTGTCAGTCTCAATGAAGAAAAGTGTCAAGCCTTTCAACAGAAGGAGAAAGATGAAACGCACGTCACTGTGAAATGTTGATAACCTAAAGGTTGACTCTACAATAGGGATGATACTTTTTCTTCCCTGCCTGACACCTTTCTACTCTTGACATATTTACAATACTGTTTAAATGGGCTATGTAAGGCCAATGACCCCCGGCTGAAATGGTTCCTTCTTCATCTTTTTAGCAGAGCTACCGTGACACCCTGCAATTGCATAGTGGTTAGAGATCAATGAACCTCACCAAGCCCAGTATAACACTTATGCAAAAAAGGCGTCTTTCATGCTGAATTTCTCATGTGGAGGAGTGTGGAGTTGCACAGGCAGGCAGGCATGGGCTGTGTCCCAAATGGCACCCTATTCAATCCTTCACACAAAATGTGTGTAATGTAAAGGGACTAGGGTACCATTTGGGACGTAGGCACAGACCGACGTGTGTTAGAAGCCAGACGGCTGCTTACCTGTAGTCTACTGTACCTCTAAGAGCATTTTGTTGCAGATCATCTCTCAATAACTTTCCTCCTCAATCACTAAATGTCTGTATCTAGTTATTTTCTCAGTTGAAAATGGTTGCTGCCTGGTGTTTGATGTCACATGAAGTGTGAGAAAGAACAGTAAAAACACTTTTATATCATCCTAAACCTGTATGGTAATGAACAGTAAAAACACTTTCATGTCATACTAAACCTGTATGGTAATCTGTTCATTCCATCTTTGTATTTTCAGTTCACTTCAGTGATTCCGCTACAAGAGATTCTGATTATTAGGTTAGATGACGCCCGGTAATGAAGGGTGTCCTTCAGTTGGGCATTGATTCCAAGGGACAGCGTGACAAAAGTCACTTCGATTTTGTTTTAAAGCATGTCTAATTGAATTTTGATACGTAATTAAATCAAGCAATAAATCAATTCAGATCCCTCTGCAACTGACAATTCAACCCTCATGAGCATCACAAGCCAATTATGATGAAGTTATTATCTGAGGCGAAGGATGGCTGTGTCTCTAAATGGCTCCTGTTGAGCTTCATACAGTCTTGTTAGCCAGAATTGGCTCAACCTTGAGACAAGCCTAAAAAGGACAAACCCCCAACCTTCATGTTTAACAAAGGTATACCTGTATGTATCCTTTATTGAGCTTTATGTAGGCATATGGTATATGGGAGTTTATGTAGCTTTATGTAGGCGTATGGTGTATGGGAGTTTATTCAGCTTTATGTAGGCATATGGGAGTTTATGTAGCTTTATGTAGGTGTCTGGTGTATTGGAGTTTATTCAGCTTTATGTAGGTATATGGTGTATGGGAGTTTATGTAGCTTTATGTAGGTGTATGGTGTATGGGAGTTTATTCAGCTTTATGTAGGTGTCTGGTGTATGGGAGTTTATTCAGCTTTATGTAGGTGTCTGGTGTATGGGAGTTTATGTAGCTTTAGATAGATAGATAGATAGATAGATAGATAGATAGATAGATAGATAGATAGATAGATAGATAGATAGATAGATAGATAGATAGATAGATAGATAGATAGATAGATAGATAGATAGATAGATAGATAGATAGATAGATAGATAGATAGATAGATAGATAGATAGATAGATAGATAGATAGATAGATAGATAGATAGATAGATAGATAGATAGATAGATAGATAGATAGATAGATAGATAGATAGATAGGTACTTTATTGATTTCATCAAAAAATAGGTATATTTTATGAGTGATTTAAATATTGACTGGCTTTCATCAAGCTGCCCACTCAAGAAAAAGCTTCAAACTGTAACCAGGGCCTGCATCCTGGTTCAGGTTCTCAGTCAACCAACCAGGGTTGTTACAAACAGGACAGGGATTAAATCATCAACATGCATTCATCACGTATTCACTAACGCTGTAGAAATGAGTTTTAAAGCACTATCCAAATCCATAGCAAATAGTGATCACAACTGAATAAAAAGAAGAAGAAACTGTACTATGAAACAAAGATAAATTACATAAAGAATGATAGTTAAAAGCTTTGGAGCTTCAATGATATTTTGGGCAAGAGGCAAACTCGGCTCCATCATTCGTTGAATTAGATGGCCCATTCGTCACACAACCCACTGCTATTGCCAACTACTTTAATGATTTCTTCATTGGCAAGATTAGCAAACTAATCGCTGACACTAAACATCCAAGTATATCTGACCAAATTATGAAGTACAATTCTGACTACTTGGATGGACAATTACTGAGGATAATAGCGGATGATATTGCCTCTCCTATTTACCACATCTTCAATTTAAGCCTAATAGAAAGTGTGTTCCCTCAGGCCTGGAGGAGAGCAATAATATTAATCTACCTAATAATAGTAAACGCTGCTTAACTGGCTCAAATAGTCAACCAATCAGCCTGTTACCAACCCTTAGTAAACTTTTCAAAAAAATGGTGTTTGACCAGATACAATGCTATTTTACAGTAAACAAATTGACAACAGACTTTCAGCACACTTATATAGCAAGCACAGCACTTACACAAATGACTGATGATTGGCTGAGAGAATATGATGATCAAACAACTGTGGGAGCTGTTTTGTTAAACTTCAGTGTGGATTTTGACATTATCGATCATAGTCTACTGCTGGAAAAACGTATGTTTTATGGCTTTACACCCCCTGATGTATTGTGGATAAAGAGTTACCTGTCTAACAGAACACAGAGTGTGTTCTTTAAAGGAAGCCTCTCCAACATAATACAGGTAGAATCTTAGTACTTTTTTCAATCTTTACTAACGACGTGCCACTGGTTTTGAGTATGTATGCGGATGACTCAACACTATACACGTCAGCTACTACAGCAACTGAAATTAATGTAACACTTAACAAAGAGCTGCAGTTAGTTTCAGAATGGGTGGCAAGGAATAAGTTAGTACTAAATATTTCCAAAACCAAATACATCTCGTAATGAATAATGTGGAAATGGAGCAAGTTGAGGTGACTAAACTGCTCGGAGTAACCCTGGATTGTAAACTGTCATGGTCAAAACAAATTGATGGGGAGAAGTCTGTCCATGCGCGCTTCGAGGCAAGCAACCCTGAAGCATGCATGAGAGCACCAGCTGCTCCGGACGACTGTGATATCGTAGCCAGTGTAAGTAAGACGTTTAAACAGGTGAACATTTACAAGACCGCAGTGCCAGACGGATTACCAGGACGTGTACTCAGAGCATCCGCTGACCAACTGGCAAGTGTCTTCACTGACATTTTCAACCTGTCCCTAACCGAGTCTGTAATACATACATGTTTCAAGCAGAACACCATAGTCTTTGTGCCCAAGAACACCAACGTAACCTGCCTAAATGACTACTAAATGACTTGTGTTTATATAGTTGTTCAGTATATCTTTTAAGGGTTGAAGGACATTGTCGTCATCATCATCATCATCATGATCGCGGTCTTCTTTTTTGTATTGTCCATTGTGTGACGTTAGTATTTGATGTCATGTATTTGTTCTGTTACAGCTAACCATACAGAGTATATACCGAATAACCGTACAGAGTATATACCGAATAACCATACAGAGTATATACCGAATAGCCATACAGAGTATATACCGAATAACCATACAGAGTATATACAGAATAACCATACAGAGTATATACCGGATAACCATACAGAGTATATACCGGATAACCATACAGAGTATATACTGGATAACAATACAGAGTATATACCGAATAACCGTACAGAGTATATACCGAATAACCATACAGAGTATATACCGAATAGCCATACAGAGTATATACCGAATAACCATACAGAGTATATACAGAATAACCATACAGAGTATATACCGGATAACCATACAGAGTATATACCGGATAACCATACAGAGTATATACCGGATAACCATACAGAGTATATATCGGATAACCATTCAGAGTATATACCGGATAACCATACAGAGTATATACTGGATAACAATACAGAGTATATACCGGATCGTATAATAATTTTATTCCTTTATTATTATTATTATTAAATTATTATTGCTATATTTGACCTTCCCTTTAAGTTCCTAGGAGTTGAAGAGTCCTTTGAGTTCCTAGGAGTTGAAGAGCTCTTTAAGTTCCTAGGAGTTGAAGAGTCCTTTGAGTTCCTAGGAGTTGAAGAGCTCTTTAAGTTCCTAGGAGTTGAAGAGTCCTTTGAGTTCCTTGGAGTTGAAGAGCCCTTTAAGTTCCTAGGAGTTGAACAGTCCTTTAAGTTCCTAGGAGTTGAAGAGCTCTTTAAGTTCCTAGGAGTTGAAGAGTCCTTTGAGTTCCTAGGAGTTGAAGAGCCCTTTAAGTTCCTAGGAGTTAAAGAGCAATTTGATTTCCTATGAGTTGAAGAGCCCTTTAAGTTTCTAGGAGTTGAAGAGCCCTTTGAGTTCCTAGGAGTTGAAGAGCCCTTTGAGTTCCTAGGAGTTGAAGAGTCCTTTGAGTTCCTAGGAGTTGAAGAGCCCTTTGAGTTCCTAGGAGTTGAAGAGTCCTTTGAGTTCCTAGGAGTTGAAGAGCCCTTTGAGTTCCTAGGAGTTGAAGAGTCCTTTGAGTTCCTAGGAGTTGAAGAGCCCTTTGAGTTCCTAGGAGTTGAAGAGTCCTTTGAGTTCCTAGGATTTGAAGAGCCTTTTAAGTTCCTAGAAGTTGAAGAGCCTTTTGAGTTCCTAGGAGTTGAAGAGCCCTTTGAGTTCCTAGGAGTTGAAGAGCCCTTTGAGTTCCTAGGAGTTGAAGAGTCCTTTGAGTTCCTAGGAGTTGAAGAGCCCTTTGAGTTCCTAGGAGTTGAAGAGTCCTTTGAGTTCCTAGGAGTTGAAGAGCCCTTTGAGTTCCTAGGAGTTGAAGAGTCCTTTGAGTTCCTAGGAGTTGAAGAGCCCTTTGAGTTCCTAGGAGTTGAAGAGTCCTTTGAGTTCCTAGGATTTGAAGAGCCTTTTAAGTTCCTAGAAGTTGAAGAGCCTTTTGAGTTCCTAGGAGTTGAAGAGCCCTTTGAGTTCCTACAGTAAATAAATAAATAAAGATGATCAAATTAGTGACAGCCAATTGTATATTTATATAAACCAGTGAAAAACACAGAACTCCCTAGACAACAAATCAGATCAGACCAGTGAGATTATTTCATAAATGAGTCCTCCCTCCCAGAACTATTACCTCTTAGCCTCCATCTACAGCATAATTTGATGAGCAAAGAAGAACATTGATGAACTTTTTTAATTATGACGCCGCTTGGGAGTCGGCTCAGGGATCCAACAAACACGTCAAGCTATTCTGCCTTTTATTCTTACCTCAAGTGCGTTCAAAATGGAACCCTATTCCCTACATAGTAGACAACTTTTGACAAGGCTCTGGTCAAAAATAGTGCACTATATGAGAATAGGCTGCCATTTGGGAAGTAGGCCTCTTTTTTAATTCAGCCAATTTGTCGGTCCAAATGAAACAGGGAAAGGTTAGAGTGTGGAGTAATTAACACCAGACAGCCTAATGAAATCAGGAGGGGCTAGCCACTGGTACTGGGGAGGATCAATATGTAGCTCTCTCTCTCTCTCTCTCTCTCTCTCTCTCTCTCTCACTCTCTCTCTGTCTCGCTCTCTCTCTCTCTCTCTCTCCCTCTCTCTCTCTCTCCCTCTCTCACTCTCTCTCTCTCTCTGAGTGCTACTGGGTGGCTGGCTGCTTTGAGAGAAGGGGATTGTTCAGGGGAAACACTCACCACTTAATAATAATAAGCTGATGAAAAGAAACATGTCCACTCAAAATAGGTTTGAACATGGTGGTGAAATTATTGCTTTGAGTAAATGTAATGAAGATGCACTATGCAGAAATAACTCTCACATTACCATCTAAACCACTGTAATAAACTAGTATAGTGTAGAGAATCATATTACCATCTAAACCACTGTAATAAACTAGTATAGTGTAGAGAATCACATTACCATCGAAACCACTGTAATAAACTAGTATAGTGTAGAGAATCATATTACCATCTAAACCACTGTAATAAACTAGTATAGTGTAGAGAATCATATTACCATCTAAACCACTGTAATAAACTAGTATAGTGTAGAGAATCATATTACCATCTAAACCACTGTAATAAACTAGTATAGTGTAGAGAATCACATTACCATCGAAACCACTGTAATAAACTAGTATAGTGTAGAGAATCATATTACCATCTAAACCACTGTAATAAACTAGTATAGTGTAGAGAATCACATTACCATCTAAACCACTGTAATAAACTAGTATAGTGTAGAGAATCATATTATCATCTAAACCACTGTGAATAAACCAATATATTTTCTATAACCAGGAATATAGTATATAGTATTTTCAGGTTTTTTAAGTAAAATGAAAAACTCAATTTAAGAAGGAGAAGTATAGAAATAACACACATAGAACAGATCTACCGCTTCTTAGACTTGTTTCAATGAGAATGACAGATCTATAACACACATTTCTATGTTAATTTGGCCGGGTCACCCAAAAAGTGACATATTGCCAATTTAAGGGAAACTACAACACCTTTACACACTCAGGCCAAGGCAGTATATCACCCTTGTAGTGTAAAGAGATCTTCCTTTATTGAGTGTGATTAACTAGCTATAGGTCGTTAAGCTTTGAAAAAGAAAACCCAAATATAATAGCGGACGGTAAAATGGTGAAACGTTTGTTAGCCATATTTTATTTTTATATTAGTAGATTTATTGTTTAACATTTCAAACAGACTGATTGCCTATAATCTGAAGTTTATAAGAAATGTAGGTTATAGCAAGGAATGTACACTTGATCCATGTTTGAGAGAAATACCATGTCTGGTTCATACAGTATGCATTGAAATGTTAGCAAATGGGAGTAGGCCAGTACATTTAAAACACTGACACTGACAGTGCAGACTGAGCTGTGAGAGAGCCGTCTCCTATCCTGTGTTAATGAACGCAGGCAACCCAAACCCGTCGGGCTTGACCGTCATTTCACAGAATTCACACATTGAACTGCAGTTGACTACAACTGCTCTCACCACTCACTACTCAACACTGAGAACCTCCGGTCATGACTGAAGTAATTTGAACGAAAGAGTGGGCTTGCTTTGGCAGCTCAGCCAAGACGAGCCCTCTCTACTGTCTCTCTGTTTCTGTCTTCACGTCTTTAAAGTTATTTACACTGTGAAATAAATTGTGAAGTGAGCAGACTGACTGCACAAGACTGTAGTGACTGTAGTGACTGGAGGGAGGGAGGGAGGGAGGGAGGGAGGGAGGGAGGGAGGGAGGGAGCACCCAGATCTCATTAGTGTTAGACCATTAAGTGTATAAAGGCCCCGGAGTCAAGGTTTTAATTTATCGCGTCATTCACTACATTTCATATCATTCTCCCAATCTATTCTATTTTCAGTAGAAAACGAATGATTCAGTTCTTCACTCACTGCCTAGACAGACAGTACAGAGATCTGAACTCACTGCCTAGACAGACAGTACACAGATCTGAACTCACTGCCTAGACAGACAGTACACAGATCGGAACTCACTGCCTAGACAGACAGTACAGAGATCTGAACTCACTGCCTAGACAGACAGTACACAGATCTGAACTCACTGCCTAGACCGACAGTACACAGATCTGAACTCACTGCCTAGAGAGACAGTACACAGATCTGAACTCACTGCCTAGACAGACAGTACACAGATCTGAACTCACTGCCTAGACAGACAGTACACAGATCTGAACTCACTGCCTAGACAGACAATACACAGATCTGAACTCACTGCCTAGACAGACAGTACAGAGATCTGAACTCACTGCCTAGACAGACAGTACACAGATCTGAACTCACTGCCTAGACAGACAGTACACAGATCTGAACTCACTGCCTAGACAGACAGTACACAGATCTGAACTCACTGCCTAGACAGACAGTACACAGATCTGAACTCACTGCCTAGACAGACAGTACACAGATCTTCACTCACTGCCTAGACAGACAGTACACATATATTCACTCACTGCCTAGACAGACAGTACACATATATTCACTCACTGCCTAGACAGACAGTACACAGTGTACTCTTCAGCCTTCAAACAGGCTATCCTTTATCATTCAGCCCTGCCAGGCTTGTGATCCTCTTTGACATGGTCCTGTACTGTACAGATGCTTGGGAAAGTTGACTAGCTGAAGGATACATAATACAAGCAGTCCCCAGGGGCCCTCATAGCAAACATGCCAGGGCTTCTCTGACTCCTGTGACCTCTGCAAGGACAGCTAACAACAGACAGAGGTAGGGTTGGCTGGTGAACCAACGACAGTACAGTACTCTGTGGCACCGCAAACAAATTAACCAGGCAAGTCAATTAAGAACAAATTCTTATTTACAATAATTGTAGACAGAGGGTTATAACCATATCATCAAGGGAGAAAGAGGGTTATAACCATATCATCAAGGGAGAAAGAGGGTTATAACCATATCATCAAGGGAGAAAGAGGGTTATAACCATATCATCAAGGGAGAAAGAGGGTTATAACCATATCATCAAGGGGGAAAGAGGGTTATAACCATATCATCAAGGGAGAAAGAGGGTTATAACCATATCATCAAGGGAGAAAGAGGGTTATAACCATATCATCAAGGGAGAAAGAGGGTTATAAGCATGTCTGTATAGATAGTGTATGTGACCTTGAACAATTTCAGCAGCAGCAGAAGTGCTTGTTGTTCACATTAGATCTACAGACCGTAAGTGATGTCAGTCATGATGTTCATATTAGATCTACAGACTGTAAGTGATGTCAGTGACGATGTTCATATTAGATCTACAGACTGTAAGTGATGTCAGTCATGATGTTCATATTAGATCTACAGACTGTAAGTGATGTCAGTCATGATGTTCATATTAGATCTACAGACTGTAAGTGATGTCGGTCATGATGTTCATATTAGATCTACAGATTGTAAGTGATGTCGGTCATGATGTTCATATTAGATCTACAGATTGTAAGTGATGTCGGTCATGATGTTCATATTAGATCTACAGATTGTAAGTGATGTCGGTCATGATGTTCATATTAGATCTACAGACTGTAAGTGATGTCAGTCATGATGTTCATATTAGATCTACAGACTGTAAGTCACAATGTTCATATTAGATCTACAGACTGTAAGTGATGTCGGTCATGATGTTCATATTAGATCTACAGACTGTAAGTGATGTCAGTCATGATGTTCATATTAGATCTACAGACTGTAAGTGATGTCAGTCATGATGTTCATATTAGATCTACAGACTGTAAGTGATGTCAGTCATGATGTTCATATTAGATCTACAGACTGTGTGTGATGTCAGTCTGGTTGTTTTATGTATTATTTCATGAAGCTGGAGAGGCACAATTCATCCATGTACCTCTCAGAGTTGTACCCACATGCTTACTGATAAAAAGCGAAGGACAAGATGAGTCTCGAGGTTGGAATAAATCAGGATCTATATACAGAGCAGCACAATGAGCTCTGGTGTTTTTAATCAATTATTTATCCAATATTTTAATGATCAGAAATCTGAGAATGATCAAAGCCGCGGTTCGAGCCCCACTGCCTCTGCTCTTCTACCACTTTGATGTGGGGAGCCATCACATGCACTTATCTCCATCTCTGTGCCAGGCATGGCTGTGGTGCTTGGAAACCACTGGTCTGGAGAGGCATATAGATGGAGAGGAGAGGGTCAGTGACCCAGCACTACAGAGATGGATCACACATTATTCTCTCCTGTAAACTGTGATATACATATACCAGAAAGCTAAGGCTACATTAGGTCAGTTTTTGAAGAACTTTCTCTGTTCAACTGTGTTGCGTTATCACACATTTAATTGGTTGGTGAGGTCTGTAACATAAAGCTATTTGCGTCGTGAAATGTTGAATATTATAAAATGGCGCCGGAGGTAAAGGCAGCCGTTTTACAAGCGCCTAACCAATTGTGCTATTATGTGTGTTTTTTCGAGTTATTTGTAACTTATTTTGTACATAATGTTTCTGCCACCGTCTCTTATAACCAAATAGAGTTTATGGATATCAGGACAGCGATTCCTCACCTCGTACTGGACAATGTTTTATTTTTCTCCAACAAACAATTATTTTTCAATGAGCCCAACTCAGAGGATGTACTTCAGAGACCCGACAAGGCCCAAATCCCCGTCATTGGCAGGAGAAGGAGACGGAGGTATCGAGGACGGAGTTCGGGGTGCCTTATACGGATCTGCCGTCGGCGAGTGGGAAATCTGCCTTTACCATCAGTATTACTAGCCAACGTATAATCATTGGAAAATAAATTAGACAAGAAACAATCACGAATATCCTACCAACGGGACATCAAAAATTGTTTTATAGTAAACTGTATTATCTTCATCGAGTCGTGGCTGAATGACGACATGGACAACATTCAGCCGGTGGGATATACGCTGCAATGGCTAGATGGAACAGCAGACTCCGGTAAGACGAGGGGGGTGGGGGAGGGGAGGCGGGCTGTATATATTTGTAAACAACAGCTGGTGCACAAAATCTAAGAAAGTCTCTAGATGTTGCTCGCCTGAAGTAGACCACAAGATAAGCTGTAGACTACACGATTTGCAAAGAGATTTTTCATCTATATTTTTCGTGGCTGTTTATTTACCACCACAGACGGATGCAGGCACTAAGACTGCACTCAGTCAGCTGTATAAGGCAATAAGCAAACAGGAAAATGCCCATCCATGGGTGGCGCTCCTAGTGGCCGGGGACTTTAATGCAAGGAAACTTAAATCAGTCTTACCAAATTATTATCAGCATTTTAAATGTGCAACAACAGGAAAAAAATAACTCTAGACCACATTTACACCAAATAACAGAGAGGCATACAAAGCTCTCCCTCACCCTCCTTTTGGCAAATCTGACCATAACTCTATGCTCCTGTTTCATGCTTACAAGCTAAAACTAAAGCAGGAAGTACCAGTGACTCGGTCAATAAAGTAGTGGTCAGATGACGCAGATGCTTAGCTACAGGACTGTTTTGCTAGCACAGACTGGAATATGTTCCAGAACATCACATCAGACACTGGCTTCATCAATAAGTGCATCGATAACGTCGTCCACACAGTGACTGTACGTACATACCCGAACCAGAAACCATAGATTACAGGCAACATCCGCACTGAGCTGGGTAGAGCTGCCGCCTTCAAGGAGCGGGACTCTAACCCACCCGGACACTTATAAGAAATCCTGCTACGCCCTCAGACGAACCATCAAACAAGCAAAGCGCCAATACAGGACTAATCGTACTACACCAGCTCTGACGCTCGTTGGATGTGTCAGGGCCTGCAAACTCTTACAGACTACAAAGGGAAGCACAGCCGAGAGATGCCCAGTGACACAAGCCTACCAGACGAGCTAAATCACTTCTATGCTCGCTTCGAGGCAAGCAACACTGAGGCATGCATCAAGGCTGGTCATGGCTCATATTAACACCATTTTCCCAGAAACCCTAGACCCACTACAATTTTTTCCCACCTGGACAAAAGGAACACCTAAGTGAGAATGCTGTTCATTGACTACAGCTCAACGTTCAACACCATAGTGCCCTCAAAGCTCATCACTAAGCTAAGGATCCTGGGACTGAACACCTCCCTCTGCAACTGGATACTGGACTTCCTGACGGGCTGCCCCCTGGTGGTAAAGGTAGGTAACAACACATCTGCCACGCTGATCCTCAACACGGGGGACCCTCAGGGGTGCGTGCTCAGTCCCTTCCTATACTCCCTTTTCACCCACGACTGCATGGCCAGGCACGACTCCAACACCATCATTAAGTTTGCAGATGACACAACAGTGGTAGGCCTGATCACTGACAACGATGAGACAGCCTATAGGGAGGAGATCAGAGACCTTGCCGTGTGGTGCCAGGACAACAACCTCTCCCTCAACGTGAACAAGACAAAGGAGATGATTGTGGACTACAGGAAAAGGAGGACTGAGCACGCCCCCATTCTCATCGATGGGGCTGTAGTTCCTAGGTGTCCACATCACCAACAAACTAGAATGGTCCAAACACACCAAGACAGTCGTGAAGAGGGCATGACAAAACCTATTCAGGAGACTGAAAATATTTAGCATGGGTCCTCAGATCCTCAAAAGGTTCTACAGCTGCAACATCGAGAGCATCCTGACTGTTTGCATCACTGCCTGGTACGGCAACTGCTCAGCCTCCAACCGCAAGGCACTACAGAGGGTAGTGTGTATGGCCCAGTACATCACTGTGGCCAAGCTTCCTGCCATCCAGTACCTCTATGCCAGCCGGTGTCAGAGGAAGGCCCTAAAAATTGTCAAAGACTCCAGCCACCCCAGTCATAGACTGTTCTCTCTGCAATCGCACGGCAAGTGGTACCGGAGTGCCAAGTCTAGGTCCTAAAGGCTTCTCAACAGCTTTTACCCCAAAGCCGTGAGACTCCTGAACAGCTAATCAAATGGCTACCCGGACTATTTTCATTATGCCCCCTCCCCTATACCTACATGCACATATTACCTCAATTAGCCCGACTAACCGGTGAACCCATACATTGACTCTGTACCGGTACCACCTGTATATAGCCTCACTACTGTTATTTTTACTGTTATTTTACTGTTTTTAATTAATTAATTTATCAATTGTTTACTAAATACTTATTTCCTACTTAAAAACTGCACTGTTGGTTAGGGCTTGTAACTAAGCATTTCACTGTTATATTCGGCGCATGTGGCAAATAAACTTTGATTTGACTTAATAATTCATAGTTCCAAAGGTAACTGTTTGACAGCTACTTACCAAAAATGTACGTTTAAGAATTTAAATTAAACACCTCTTCAAACAACGTTGACAAGTACAGAATGTCAGTTCCTAACTTCATGTTTGATGTATTAAATCTTTTTTTTTTTTTTTTTTATCTGGTTTCAGTCTCAAAGGCAAGCTAATATTAAAGCTAGCTAAGTGCACCAACTACAGCCCACTAATTCTCTGAGGTGATCCAGCTATACTTAGCTAGCTACCTACAGATAGACAGAATTAGCTAATCAGACTAGCTTTGGATGTTCTATAAGCAGGCAGTTCAGATCAATCAAACTTCGTTCTATAATCAACACATCTCTTCTGACATAATACTACCACAGTTCCTTTCATGGTTTGACAAGGTATATGCTCATTAATTTCTTACTCTGCCTGAAGAAGGATTGTTACTTGGCTGTGTTTTTCCCTCAACATCCTATCCATTTAAGGGCATTAAATCTTAAAAGTAAATTTGAACTTCTTTACCCTAAAGGATTTCACTATCTATACCCGTCCTCCAATGCATCCAATCCTCCACTGCTAGCCTCAGAAAAGAGTGTCTATGTCCCAATAGGCACCCTATTTCCTAGTGCACTACTTTTGACCAGGGACTTATGGGTCCTGGTCAAACGTAGTGCACCATATTTTGGGAATAGGGTGTAATTTGGGATGCTGGCAGTGCGCGGATGACATATTGACATTTTCCATTACTGAGCTGCACACACACGTATGGTCCTCTGGCTACCCAGACGGCAGGCTCAGTCGCATTTATGAATGTTAACAGGTTGCTCTATTTTTCACTACTATGAGACAAGAACACAGTTTAACTTGGCCAAAGCATTCTCATCGTTCTCCGGCAAATTGGTTTGCATAGGCTATAGGAAATTCATAGCTTGGGATGAAGTCTTCACCAGTATCATTTAATCTGTAATAGACAGTGCTAGCCTGTTAGCTTGTTGCTACATTACACCCCTTATTTTATGACCTAACAAGACACATGTTTCTATGTCAGGGATATTGTGTTTGTATTGTAGCATACACTAGGTTCTGTTGCTGTTGTATCTCATTCACAACACATATAAAACCCAGAGCTGACTGTACACACTCACAGCTCCGCTGTCCTTCAGTGAACAACTGTGGTGTCTTGATTTGTTGACATGTACTGTACTTCCTGTTCATCAGTAACCTTTAGTGGGGTTGGTTTCTTGATGTGTTGATACTGTACTTGTTGTTAATCTTCCTCATCAGTGTTGTCCTTCACCCTCAGACCTCAGTCAGTAACCCTCTCAAAGTGTCTTCCTCATCAGTGTTGTCCTTCACCCTCAGACCTCAGTCAGAAACCCTCTCAGTGTTTTCCTCATCAGTGTTGTCCTTCACCCTCAGACCTCAGTCAGAAACCCTCTCAGTGTGTCTTCCTTATCAGTGTTGTCCTTCACCCTCAGACCTCAGGCAGTAACCCTCTCAGAGTGTCTTCCTTATCAGTGTTGTCCTTCACCCTCAGACCTCAGTCAGTAACCCTCTCAGTGTCTTCCTCATCAGTGTTGTCCTTCACCCTCAGACCTCAGTCAGAAACGCTCTCAGTGTGTCTTCCTTATCAGTGTTGTCCTTCACCCTCAGACCTCAGTCAGTAACCCTCTCAGAGTGTCTTCCTTATCAGTGTTCTCCTTCACCCTCAGACCTCAGTCAGTAACCCTCTCAGAGTGTCTTCCTCATCAGTGTTGTCCTTCACCCTCAGACCTCAGTCAGAAACCCTCTCAGTGTGTCTTCCTTATCAGTGTTGTCCTTCACCCTCAGACCTCAGTCAGTAACCCTCTCAGAGTGTCTTCCTTATCAGTGTTCTCTTTCACCCTCAGACCTCAGTCAGTAACCCTCTCAGAGTGTCTTCCTCATCAGTGTTGTCCTTCACCCTCAGACCTCAGTCAGAAACCCTCTCAGAGTGTCTTCCTCATCAGTGTTGTCCTTCACCCTCAGACCTCAGTCAGAAACCCTCTCAGCTTGTCTTCCTCAACAATGGTTCCCTCCACCCTCAGACCTCCGCTTTTTTCTTTGCAAATCAAGTCATGTACTCAGATTATTATACACAGTACAAAGAAAACAAATTTGGTGATCAAAAAAATAGTGAAATAATGTTATCTCTCTCTGAGCTAATATCTGCTCCCCTGGGAGAGAAGGCTCTATTCTGAAGCCTTCAGGTTCTCTTTTGTTCCCAATTTAGAAGCTTATCACCATTTATTGTTAATTGGTTATGCTTTATTTGATATTCAGTGCTCTTGTACCACTGAGATGACAACGCATCTTTATCATTGTCAGTTATTATTGGCTTGTGTTGTCGTGGTGATGTCAGGTTCTGCATTGAACATGCATTTCATTTCTTACAAGGGTGTATTTTCCAACTGAGCAGTATAACACTTTGACTTACAACCTTCGTTCTCTCCCTATGAAATCAATATACATCTGAAGTCTTAATTCTATCTGAAACAGAAAGCCATCTTTGAGCTTATAGATTAACTTTGACCTGCTTATATCGAAAAAGATTTATCAGAGCGTTTTCCAACGACAACCAGACAAAAATAACGTTTGACATCAATTGTCTCCCTGGGGATGGCATTCCATATTAATCTTTAAGGCTTGACTCTTAATTACAGCTAAAGTCAATACTGTGGTTGAATGTAGCATTCATGTAATCATGGACGGCATACAATAACTTTATTTCACCATGTGTTATTACAGGAGGGCTGTCATCTCAGCAAGATAACCTCTGCAAACGTAAGTCTAACAATACCGCATGCCATTTTTGAACAATTTCCCAACCCATTTTCTCAACCATTTTTTTTTATTCACTTTTTTTTAGCAGACACTCTTATCCAGAGAGACTTACAGTAGTGAGTTATTTATCAGACACTCTTATCCAGAGAGACTTACAGTAGTGAGTCATTTATCAGACACTCTTATCCAGAGAGACTTACAGTAGTGAGTCATTTATCAGACACTCTTATCCAGAGAGACTTACAGTAGTGAGTCATTTATCAGACACTCTTATCCAGAAAGACTTACAGTAGTGAGTCATTTATCAGACACTCTTATCCAGAGAGAATTACAGTAGTGAGTCATTTATCAGACACTCTTATCCAGAGAGACTTACAGTAGTGAGTGTGTACATTTTCATACTTTTTTTTCATACTGGTCCCCTGTGGGAATCGAACCCACAACCATGCCATTGCAAGCACCATGCTCTACCAACTGAGCTACACGGGACACATCCATCGTTAAGCCATTTCAATTCATTCCATCTGTAACTTATGAAGTTTCATGCTATGTTCTATGTCTATTAACCTTATGATTTGGGCCTGTTGCTACCTGTCAGTTTAACTTTAGAACTAAGATCAAGACAGCTGATGGAGATAGTAATTAAGGCACTGTTGACTGACATTAATAATATGTTTAATGAAGGCACTGTTTTCAGCAGGATATTAACAATATGTTTAATGAAGGCACTGTTTTCAGCAGGATATTAACAATATGTTTAATGAAGGCACTGTTTTCAGCAGGATATTAACAATATGTTTAATGAAGGCACTGTTTTCAGCAGGATATTAACAATATGTTTAATGAAGGCACTGTTTTCAGCAGGATATTAACAATATGTTTAATGAAGGCACTGTTTTCAGCAGGATATTAACAATATGTTTAATGAAGGCACTGTTTTCAGCAGGATATTAACAATATGTTTAATGAAGGCACTGTTTTCAGCAGGATATTAACAATATGTTTAATGAAGGCACTGTTTTCAGCAGGATATTAACAATATGTTTAATGAAGGCACTGTTTTCAGCAGGATATTAACAATATGTTTAATGAAGGCACTGTTTTCAGCAAGATATTAACAATATGTTTAATGAAGGCACTGTTTTCAGCAGGATATTAACAATATGTTTAATGAAGGCACTGTTTTCAGCAGGATATTAACAATATGTTTAATGAAGGCACTGTTTTCAGCAGGATATTAACAATATGTTTAATGAAGGCACTGTTTTCAGCAAGATATTAACAATATGTTTAATGAAGGCACTGTTTTCAGCAGGATATTAACAATATGTTTAATGAAGGCACTGTTTTCAGCAGGATATTAACAATATGTTTAATGAAGGCACTGTTTTCAGCAAGATATTAACAATATGTTTAATGAAGGCACTGTTTTCAGCAGGATATTAACAATATGTTTAATGAAGGGACAGAGTTGTTGTTTTGCTTTTTCATTAGTCAGGTCAATGAAATACAAGTAGCTTCAACCAAAACCATTCATTTTAAGCAGCTGGCACTTTGTGAGTTGTTTGTAAGGTGTTCGATCCGTCTTGTCTTGCATGCATGGGTAATTCTTTAATTGTCATGAAAGGACACTCTTCTTCACAAGAATGTTGTTTTCTTCAATAGCTGCTTTGTACCACATCAAAGCCCTGAAGGTGCGGAATATGTCCAAGTCAGTTCTTGAAATTTAAAAAATATGTTATATTCTCTGTTTGAATTGCTTATTTTATAGTTTCTAATTTAAAGTTTTCTGTAAGACTCAGCGATGTGGAAACAACGTTCCTTTCAAATACTCTCAGTTGCTCTACGTTTGATGGCACAGCTCTGACTTGGCCCTACGGCAACAAAAGACACAGCACCCTTTTTTTGCTCTTACAGAGGCCAGACCACATAACAGCAAATGGAATTATATTGCGACACATGACCTTCATGTCTTCTGTTACCTTTCATCTATTTTTCACTTTCGTCTTCTTACAATGAATCTATTTTTCTCACATATTGTATATTGCAACACTTAACACGGGCCTCGAAGTTCAGTTCACTGAATTATGTTCGGTATATAAAGCCTTCAGCTTGTCCATATCTGACCGACAGGGATGAAACGCGGCCTCTTGCAAGACCCACCACAATACTGTGTTAACCCTTTGAACTAAAGTCTAGCCTTTAGCTTAGGAAAGCTAATCCAAGTCTCAAGGTCTCAGGCAAGGTATCTCATCTCTTGACTGGTTCACTGATCCTCCTCCATTACATAGTTCTCATCTCTTGACTGGTTCACTGATCCTCCTCCATTACATAGTTCTCATCTCTTGACTGGTTCACTGATCCTCCTCCATTACATAGTTCTCATCTCTTGACTGGTTCACTGATCCTCCTCCATTACATAGTTCTCATCTCTTGACTGGTTCACTGATCCTCCTCCATTACATAGTTCTCATGGTCAGAAGGTTAATGATGAAGTAATTACTGTTCTGACCAGGAAAATCATATAAGTCATATAAAGTGATGCATTACACGACATCTAACAAGGACAACGGTTTCTTCGTCTCACCTGTGCATTGCATGGTTGCAGAGTGCAAAATATACTTGTTCTACAACTGAGTAGGCTTGCACTATGATCTGGACTGTGGAGAGATGGTTGTTGGTGAATGGTGTTCTGGTTTATTTTGCTATGTTTCAGATCCTCCTTGCTGTGTAACTGCAGTAGTTCAAGACATAGTCCACTGATATAAAGTGGGGAGAACAAGTAGAGAGACGGAATCTAAAACAAAAATCCAGAAAATCACATTGTATGATTTTTAAATAATTAATTTGCATTTTATTGCATGACATAAGTATTTAATCACCTACCAACCAGTAAGAATATCGGCTCTCACAGACCTGTTAGGTTTTCTTTAAGAAGCCCTCATGTTCTCCACTCATTACCTGTATTAACTGCACCTGTTTGAACTCGTTACCTGTATGAAAGACACCTGTCCACACACTCAATCAAGCAGACTCCAACCTCTCCACAATGGCCAAGACCAGAGAGCTGTGTAAGGACATCAGGGATAAAATTGTAGACCTGCACAAGGCTGGGATGGGCTACAGGACAATAGGCAAGCAGCTTGGTGAGAAGGCAACAACTGTTGGCGCAATTATTAGAAAATGGAAGAAGTTCAAGATGACGGTCAATCTCCCTCGGTCTGGGGCACCATGCAAGATCTCACCTCGTGGGGCATCAATGATCATGAGGAAGGTGAGGGATCAGCCCAGAACTACACGGCAGGACCTGGTCAATGACCTGAAGAGAGCTGGGACCACAGTCTCAAATAAAACCATTAGTAACACACTACGCCGTCATGGATTAAAATCCTGCATTGCACGCAAGGTCCCCCTGCTCAAGCCAGCGCATGTCCAGGCCCGTCTGAAGTGGTCTGATGAGACAAAAATAGAGCTTTTTGGTCTAAACTCCACTCGCCGTGTTTGGAGGAAGAAGAAGGATGAGTACAACCCCAAGAACACCATCCCAACCGTGAAGCATGGAGGTGGAAACATCATTCTTTGGGGATGCTTTTCTGCAAAGGGGACAGGACGACTGCACCGTATTGAGGGGAGGATGGATGGGGCCATGTATCGCAAGATCTTGGCCAACAACCTCCTTCCCTTAGTAAGAGCATTGAAGATGGGTCGTGGCTGGGTCTTCCAGCATGACAACGACCCGAAACACACAGCCAGGACAACTAAGGAGTGGCTCCGTAAGAAGCATCTCAAGGTCCTGGAGTGGCCTAGCCAGTCTCCAGACCTGAACCCAATAGGAAATCTTTGGAGGGAGATGAAAGTCCGTATTGCCCAGCGACAGCCCCAAAACCTGAAGGATCTGGAGAAGGTCTGTATGGAGGAGTGGGCCAAAATCCCTGCTGCAGTGTGTGCAAACCTGGTCAAGAACTACAGGAAACGTATGATCTCTGTAATTGCAAACAAAGGGTTCTGTACCAAATATTAAGTTCTGCTTTTCTGATGTATCAAATACTTATGTCATGCAATAAAATGCAAATTAATTACTTAAAAATCATACAATGTGATTTTCTGGATTTTTGTTTTAGATTCCGTCACTCACAGTTGAAGAGTACCTATGATAAAAATTACAGACTTCTACATGCTTTGTAAGTGGGAAAACCTGCAAAATCGGCAGTGTATCAAATACTTGTTCTCCCCAAGTGGTCTATGGGGAAAGACTACTAAGATTCACTATTTATATATATATATATATATATATATATATATATATATATATATATATATAAATAGTGGATTTTAGTATAAAGTCTTTCCCCATAGTTGAAGTCGGAAGTTTACATACACTTCGGTTGAAGTCATTAAAACTCGTTTTTTAACCACTCAACAGATTTCATGTTAATAAACTATAGTTTTGGCACGTCGGTTAGGACATCTACTTTGTGCATGACACAAGTAATTCTTCCAACAAATGTTTACAGACAGATTATTTCACTTATAATTCACTAAATCACAATTCCAGTGGGTCAGAAGTTTACATACACTAAGTTGACTGTGCCTTTAAACAGCTTGGAAAATTCAAGAAAATGATGTTATGGCTTTAGAAGCTTCTGATAGGCTAATTGACATCATTTGAGTCAATTTGTGGTTTACCTGTGGATGTATTTCAAGGCCTACCTTCAAACACAGTGCCACTTTGCTCGACATCATGGGAAAATCAAAAGAAATCAGCCAAGACCTCAGAAAAAATATTGTAGACCTCCAAAAGTCTGGTTCATCCTTGGAAGCAATTTCCAAACGCCTGAAGGTACCATGTTCATCTGTACAAACAATAGAACGCAAGTATAAACACCATGGGACCATGTAGCCGTCATACCGCTCAGGAAGGAGACGCGTTCTGTCTCCTAGAAATGAACGTACTTTGGTGCGAAAAGTGCAAATCAATCCCAGAACAACAGCAAAGGACCTTGTGAAGATGCTGGAGGAAACAGGTACAAAAGTATCTGTATCCACAGTAAAACAAGTCCTATATCGACATAACCTGAAAGGCAGCTCAGCAAGGAAGAAGCCACTGCTCCAAAACCGCCATAATAAAGCCAGACTACGGTTTGCAACTGCACATGGTGACAAAGTTCGTACTTTTTGGAGAAATGTCCTCGTGTCTGATGAAACAAAAATAGAACGGTTTGGCCATAATGACCATCGTTATGTTTGGAGGAAGAAGCAAGCCGAAGAACACCATCCCAACCGTGAAGCACGGGGGTGGCAGCATCATGTTGTGGGGGTGCTTTGCTAGAGGAGGGACTGGTGCACTTCACAAAATAGATGGCATCATGGGGAAGGAAAATTATGTGGATATATTGAAGCAACATCTCAAGACATCAGTCAGGAAGTTAAAGCTTGGTCGCAAATGGGTCTTCCAAATGGACAATGACCCCAAGCATACTTCCAAATTTGTGGCAAAATGGCTTAAGGACAAAAAAAATTATAAGTGGGATACATGCCAGCAAAGACAATACACATACAACACAACACAAAACAACACAACACAACACAACACAAAACAACACAACACAAAACAAAACAACACAACACTAAACAATACATTAATTGCACTTTCACGGTGACAAACGGTGCCACAAACTGCCTACATAAAGCTGTCCCAACATCTTAACCACTGCTACACCTGACTATCAGAGGAGCATTGTCTGGTAGAGAAATAATTCCTTCAGCCTCATTTACTGCCTTTTTAAAAAACATAGCTGATATATATATATATATATATATATATATATATATATATATATACAGTACCAGTCAAAAGTTTGGACACACCTACTCATTGCAGGTTTTTTTTTTGTTGTTGACTATTTTCTACATTGTAGAATAATAGTGAAGACATCAAAACTATGAAATAACGCATATGGAATCATGTAGTAACCAAAAAAGTGTTAAACAAATCAAAATATATTTAATTTTTTAGATTCTTCAAAGTAGCCATCCTTTGTCTTGATGACAGCTTTGCACACTCTTGGAATTCTCTCAACCAGCTTCATGAGAATGCATTTCAATTAACAGGTGTGCCTTGTTAAAAGTTCATTTTAATGTGTTTGAGCCAATCAGTTGTGTTGTGACAAGGTAGGGGTGGTATGCAGAAGATAGACCTATTTGGTAAAAGACCAAATCCATATTATGGCAAGAACAGCTCAAATAAGCAAAGAGAAACGCTTTAACATTTAATAATTTCTGCCATCCGAAGTCATATTCATTATATTAAAAGGCCTGTTTAATTCTGTCTGGTTTGCCATTCCAAATAAAGCAGAATATTTTTTGCTCATATAATTTAAAACACTGGTTGCTAGGTGCAGGCAAGACCATAAGAAAATAGGTAGGTGTTTCCACAAATGGACATGTATTTGCCTTTCCATGGTAGCAAGATCTTATCTATTGTTGCTAACTTTCTATTATAATGAATTGTAGTAAGATAATTTATTTATTTATTTATTTCGGAATATGTATACCGAGTTCAGCCCACTCCTGTACTCCCTGTTCACCCATGACTGAGTGGCCAAGCACGCCTCCAACTCAATCATCAAGTTTGCAGGCGACACAACAGTAGCATGCTTGATTACCAACAATGACAAGACAGCCTACAGGGAGGAGATGAGGGCTCTGGGAGTATGGTGCCAGGGAAATAATACCTCACTCAACGTCAACAAATCAAAGGAGATGATTGTGGACTTCAGGAAACAGCAGAGGGAGCACCCCCCTATCCACATCGACGGGACCACAGAGGGGAAGGTGGAAAGCTTCAAGTTCCTTGGCATACACATCACTGATAAACTGAAATGGTCCACCCACACAGACAGTGTGGTGAAGAAGGCGCAACAGCGTCTCTTCAACCTCAGGAGGCTGAAGAAATTTGGCTTGGCACCTAAAACCCTCACAAACTTCTACAGATGCAGAACTGAGAGCATCCTGTCAGGCTGTATCACCACCTGGTACGGCAACTGCACCGCCCTCAACCGCAGGGCTCTCCTGAGGGTAGTGCGGTCTGCCCAACGCATTACCGGGGGCAATCTACCTGCTCCACAGGACACCTACAGGACCTGATGTCACAGGAAGGCCAAAAAAATAATCAAAGACATCAACCACCCGAGCCACTGCCTGTTCACCCCGCTATCATCCAGAAGGCGAGGTCAGTACAGGTGCATCAAAGCTGGGATCGAGAGACTGAAAAACAGCTTCTTTCTCAAGGCCATCAGACTGTTAAATAGCCATCACTAGCACATTAGAGGCTGCTGCCTATAGACATAGATTAGAAATCACTGGCCACTTTAAGAAATGTAACACTAGTCACTTTAATAATTAACATTACTCCTCTCATATGTATATACTGTATTCTATGCTATTGTACTATAGCTTAGACTATGCTGCTTTGACATCGCTCGTCCGTATACAGTATGCATATATTCTTAATTCCATTCCTTACTTAGATTTGTGTGTATTGTGAAATTCTTAGATATTACTTGTTGGAGCTAGAAACACACGCAATTCTCTACACCTGCAATAACATCTGTTAAACATGTGTATGTGACCAATAACGATTTGATTTTCTTTTGAGTATGGCCACATCACCATCAGACCACTTTATTGGTAAACTACATGGTAATGTAAAAGTTGTATTTTTTACTGATCCAATATGTAATATATTATACTTATCATAATGTGGTTGTAATTTTGGTTAGAAACAGTATGTAGATCCTCTATGAGGCTGTGAAGGGATTCAAGTTGTGGATTTAAAAGAAAACATGAATCATCAGCGTACAATGACACCTTTGTTTTTAAACCCTGGATTTCTAATCCCTTGATATTATTGTTGGATCTGATTTTGATAGCTAACTTTTAGATGGCCGTAATAAATAGATATGGTGATAGTGGACAACCTTGTTTTACTCCTCTTGACAGTTTAAAACTTTCTGAGAAGTAGCCATTATTTACTATTTTACTAGAATTTTAATTTTTGCATCATAACACTGAAGTGTAAGGGGCCTCCAATTGCTTACATGGACTGGATCTTTATATTTACCACTTGGATCCTGTTTCAGTAATAGTTCATTCAGACCTTCTTGTTGAGTATCTGTTAATCTACCATGTTATAGGAGTGGTTAACACATGCTAACAGTCCTCTGAGCATATAAATAAAAGGTTTGGTATACTTCGACTGGTATTCCATCCAGCTCTGGAGTTTTCCCAAACTTAAAGGATTTAACTGCATCAAGTTCCTGCTCTGAAATGTTGCCTTCACATGAGTCTTTCTGAGCATGGTGAAGTTAATGGTAACACTTTGAATTGTGTACCAATACAAACATTTACTACAAAGATACATGTGTTCTTCCTAGCTTACCAAGACGACGTTGAATGTTCCTGAGTGGCCTAGTTACAGTTATGATTGAGTCTAGCAAGGATCAACCAACTTGACGGAGATTTTATTATTTTATAAATAATAATATGCAAATATTGTACAATCCAGGTGTGCAAAGCTCATAGAGACTTACCCAGAAAGACTCTGTAATAGCTGCCAAAGGTGATTCTAAGGGGTGTGAATAGGTTGACTCAGTATTGAATAGTATTGACTCAGGGGTGTGAGTAGTTTGACTCAGTATTGAATAGTATTGACTCAGGGGTGTGAATAGTTTTGTAAATTAATTATCTTTACTTACTTTTTTATACATTTTCAAACATTTCAAAAAACTTGTTTTCACTTTGACATGGTGGGGTATTGCGTGTAGACTGATGAAAAAAATACAGTCAAGGAGTATGAATACTTTCTGAAGGCATTGTATGTATATAGCCATTGATTTCAAAGATAGCTAGGTGATGAAAAATCACAATTTTCACCAAACGGATTTGTCCAGGTCTAGGTGATGGATCCAGGATTATATTTATCTGAGACAGCACAGTATACATGCTCTGATCCACTTTTACGTGAGCCCGGTTTATCGGTCAAAGAGATGGGGGATTGGAAGGCAGACTGCTGTTACCATGCAACATGGTTTCTCTCTCTCTTTTCTATATGTATAATGTTGGGATGTAGAAGTGTATAGCAGGGAGAAGGTCGATATATAGGTAAGGTAAAGGGGAGATACTAGTCAGTTGTACAACTGAATGCATTCAACTGAAATGTGTCTTCAACATTTAACCCAACCCCTCTGAATCAACTCATTGAGCTGTCTTCTCCCTGTATGAGGTGGTGTATAGTAAGTCCCACTCTACAGTACCTCCTCTCATATCCATGAAAGTACAAGGGATTCCTAATCCCTCACCCCACCGTAAAGCCAGGTCCATCTGCACATTGTCTGGTTCGCTACCAGAGAGTGGCTTTGGTTTGGATAGGGCTGGCTTGTTACAGAACTTGGCTTGTTTCTCCTGTTTTTTTATCCCTCTCTTTGCACATAGTTTTCAAGGCACTGTTTTATCTGGCAGACTCTGCTTAGTCTTGATATCTCTTATACCAGCTTGTGTTTGATTGCAGGATCTCTGGCATGTAATGCTTTAACCATATGTACACCATGACCTGTGAGCCAATGTTTATGTTGTTGTCGTGTGAATCTTTTCTCTCAACACAATAACTAGAAATAAAGATGAACCATGAAAAGCACGAGGCCTATTGTGAAAATAAATATACACTTATCTTGACCCTTCGGCCAACAGTTTCTGTGCAGATTTAAAACTCGATTGATTGATCTTTTTACACCTGAATTCAGTTTGTATAAACATCGGACAGAGATAACAAAGCTCCATGCTACGATTATGTCCTAATCACCATGGGCAGCTGTTTGTTTATCAACATGTGGAGAGGAAGTGGGGTCTGCCTCCCAAATGACACCCTATTCCCTAATAGTGCACTACTTTTGACCAGAGCCCCATAGGGAATGATTTAGGATGCAGGAGGCTTCTCATGGAGCTGCCAAAGCTCTGTGACTATGATCCTGTACCTTCCCTTCATAAAGACTTGACATTGCTGTGGTGGAGTAGCAAACAGCTTGACATTGCTGTGGTGGAGTAGCAAACAGCTTGACATTGCTGTAGTGGAGCAGTCAACAGCTTGACATTGCTGTGGTGGAGTAGCAAACAGCTTGACATTGCTGTAGTGGAGCAGTCAACAGCTTGACATTGCTGTGGTGGAGTAGCAAACAGCTTGACATTGCTGTGGTGGAGTAGCAAACAGCTTGACATTGCTGTGGTGGAGTAGCAAACAGCTTGACATTGCTGTAGTGGAGCAGTCAACAGCTTGACATTGCTGTGTTTAAGTAGTCAACAGCTTGACATTGATGTGGTGGAGTAGCAAACAGCTTGACATTGCTGTGGTGGAGTAGCAAACAGCTTGACATTGCTGTGGTGGAGTAGCAAACAGCTTGACATTGCTGTGGTGGAGTAGCAAACAGCTTGACATTGCTGTAGTGGAGCAGTCAACAGCTTGACATTGCTGTGTTTAAGTAGTCAACAGCTTGACATTGCTGTGATGTAGTAGTCAACAGCTTGACATTGCTGTGATGGAGTAGTCAACAGCTTGACATTGCTGTGGTGGAGTAGTCAACAGCTTAACATTGCTGTGGTGGAGTAGTCAACATCTTGACATTGCTGTGGTGGAGTAGTCAACAGCTTGACATTGCTGTGGTGGAGTAGTCAACAGCTTGACATTGCTGTGGTGGAGTAGCCAACAGATATACCTGTGGGGGAGAAGTCAACAGATATTACTGTGGTGGAGTGGTCAACAGATATTACTGTGGTTGAGTAGTCAACAGCTTGACATTGCTGTGGTGGAGTAGTCAACAGCTTGACATTGCTGTATTGGAGTAGTCAACAGCTTGACATTGCTGTGTTGGAGTAGTCAACAGCTTGACATTGCTGAAGTGGAGTAGTCAACAGATATACCTGTGGGGGAGTAGTCAACAGACATTACTGTGGTGGAGTAGCCAAAAGATATACCTGTGGTGGAGTAGCCAACAGATATTACTGTGGTGGAGTAGCCAACAGATATTACTGTGGTGGAGTAGCCAACAGATATTACTGTGGTGGAGTAGCCAACAGATATTACTGTGGTGGAGTAGCCAAGAGATATTACTGTGGTGGAGTAGCCAACAGATATTACAGTGGTGGAGTAGCCAACATATATTACTGTGGGGGAGTAGCCAACAGACATTACTGTGGGGGAGTAGCCAACAGATATTACTGTGGTGGAGTAGCCAACAGATATTACTGTGGTGGAGTAGCAAACAGATATTACTGTGCGGGAGTAGCCAACAGATATTACTGTGGGGGAGTAGCCAACAGACATTACTGTGGGGGAGTAGTCAACAGATATTACTGTGGTGGAGTAGCCAACAGATATTACTGTGGTGGAGTAGCAAACAGATATTACTGTGGGGGAGTAGCCAACAGAAATTACTGTGGTGGAGTAGCCAACAGATCTTACTGTGGTGGAGTAGCCAACCGATTTTACTGTGGTGGAGTAGCCAACAGATCTTACTGTGGTGGAGTAGCCAACAGCTTGAATAAATGTGTGAAAAACATTCTAAGGCTGATATAATTGAATTACTTTCTTTGTGGAATAAACTGTCCGGCCATGTTATCTTTGATGGAAGGACTAGCTAAACAGTCCCTTCTCTTATTGATCCTGTCAAACCTGTACCTAACCTTAACAAACCTGTACCTAACCTTAACAAACCTTTACCTAACCTTAACAAACATGTACTTAACCTTAACAAAGTTGTAACTAACCTTAACAAACCTGTACTTAACCTTAACAAACCTGTACCTAACCTTAACAAACGTGTACCTAACCTTAACAAACCTGTACCTAACCTTAACAAACCTTTACCTAACCTTAACAAACATGTACTTAAACTTAACAAAGTTGTAACTAACCTTAACAAACCTGTACTTAACCTTAACAAACCTGTACCTAACCTTAACAAACCTGTACTTAACCTTAACAAACATATACTTAACCTTAACAAAGTTGTAACTAACCTTAACCAACCTGTATCGAAACTTAAGGCCAACTGAATACTTTTGGCTTCAGTTTTGGAAGAAGAGTAAGCGACTGACAGGCTTGAAAAGTAATTTACTTGAGGTGATTAGCGCAATAAAAACAGATCTTCGAGGTGTTTAGGGACTGTGAAGTATAAAGGAGAATTCTCTCCTCACACTGGTGGTGGTCCTGGAAATCTGTGTTTTCAACACGAATGAACAAACCCACACATACAACCGATTCAATGAATACGCCCACAAATACACCGGATTCAATGAACACGCCCACAAATACACCTGATTCAATGAATACGCCCACAAACACACCTGATTCAATGAACACGCCCACACATACACCAGATTCAATGAATACGCCCACAAATACACCCGATTCAATGAATACACCCACACATACATCTGATTCAATGAACACACACACACATACACCGAATTCAATGAACACACACACACACATACACCTGATTCAATGAACACGCCCACACATACACCCGATTCAATGAATAATCCCACAAATACACCTGATTCAATGATCACGCCAACACATACACCCGATTCAATGAATAATCCCACAATTACACCTGATTCAATGATCACGCCAACACATACACCGGATTCAATGAACACGCCCACACATACACCTGATTCAATGAACACGCCCACACATACACCCAATTCAATGAACACGCCCACACATACACCTGATTCAATGAACATGCCCACACATACACCCGATTCAATGAACACGCCCACACATACACCTGATTCAATGAACACGCACACAAATACACCCGATGCAATGAATACACCCACAAATACACCCGATTCAATGAACACGCCCACACATACACCCGATTCAATGAATACGCCCACAAATACACCCGATTCAATGAATAATCCCACAAATACACCTGATTCAATGATCACGCCAACACATACACCGGATTCAATGAACACGCCCACACATACACCTGATTCAATGAACACGCCCACACATACACCCAATTCAATGAACACGCCCACACATACACCTGATTCAATGAACACGCACACAAATACACCCGATGCAATGAATACACCCACAAATACACCCGATTCAATGAACACGCCCACACATATACCCGATTCAATGAATACGCCCACACATACACCCGATTCAATGAACACGCCCACACATACACCTGATTCAATGAATACGCCCACACATACACCTGATTCAATGAATACGCCCACACATACACCTGATTCAATGAACACGCCCGCACACATACACCTAATTCAATGAACACGCCCACACATACACCTGATTCAATGAATACGCCCACACATACACCTGATTCAATGAACACGCCCACACATACACCCGATTCAATGAACACGCCCACACATACACCTGATTCAATGAATACGCCCACACATACACCTGATTCAATGAACACGCCCACATATATACCTGATTCAATGAATACGCTCACACATACACCTGATTCAATGAATACGCCAACAAATACACCCGATTCATTGAATACGCCCACAAATACACCTGATTCAATGAAGGAAATACATCTCTCTTTCTTTTAGCTCATATTGGCATTATAAAATAGTTATTCTTTCAGGTTTTAATTGTTTTAATTCTTATAGGGTTTTAATTGTTTTAATTCTTTCAGGTTTTAATTGTTTTAATTCTTTCAGGGTTTTAATTGTTTTAATTCTTTCAGGTTTTAATTGTAAGGATTTAGTTTAGTCAACCCTCTGATATTCCTAAATAAACTGGTCAGCTGTTAGCGAAGCTCTGTTTTTGGCAGTGATGGGGACTCGTTTGAGCCAAGATTTCTTTGCCTCCACCCCATTCTCTTTTTCTCCCTTATTCTGTCTGCCTTATCAAAGAACAACAAGGGCTTTATCTGTACTTTTCCAAAGAGGCAAGATGACCCCCCGTGGGCAAAAAGGACCATGTGTTAATAATGTTTTTAATTCAGAACTCCCATTTGGCTTTAGCCACTCTAGAGGTGGAGAAAATGTATATTATTGTGTTGAGGCCATGATATTGTTTTATGAAACATTTGTTCTTAACACGTATAAGGTAAGACCCAGATGCAGACAACGTCGAAGTAACAACAGTTTATTAAATCCAACCAGGGCAGGCAAAAGACAGGTCAAGGGCCGGCAGAGGTCAGTAATCCAGATAGGTGGGGCAGAGGTACAGGACGGCAGGCAGGGTCAGGGCAGGAAGGTCAAAACCGGGAAAACTAGAAAACAGGAACTATAGAGAGACAGGAGCAGAGGGGAAACCGCTGTTAGACTTGAAGAAACAAAACCAACTGGTAACAGACAAACACAGAACACAGGTATAAATACACTGGGGATAATGAGGAAGATGGGGACACCTGGAGGGGGTGGAGACAAGAACACAGACAGGTGAAACAGATCAGGATGTGATACTTATACATAGATTTCTTATATATGTTATATTATTTAAAGCCATTTGTTATAGATGTTAAATTATTTAAAGCCATTTGTTATAGATAGATGACAATCACACAGACAGGTGAAACAGATCAGGATGTGACATTTCTAATCTGTTTGAATAATAGGTTGAATACGAACTGAAACGCAATAACAAAACAGAGGGCAATATAATCAAGTTGTCAGGGTTGAATTTTCCTCATGAGATGCAATGTGAGACTGAGAATCATGTTATACAATGGAATCATATTCACTGTGAAACTGCCATGGTAACCAAAAACCTCCTCACTTTTAGAAAATTGCATGTAATAATACTTTAGTCTTTTCACTGGTAATTGTCTTCAATGTAAAGCACTTTTTTTGTTTTACTTGGGCAAAGAATGACCTGACAACATTTAATATTTATTAATTCAGTTTTGAAATATGATTATAGTCAAAGGTGTAGAATGTACCGGAGGTTAAAAAAATAGATGTTCACGGATTACCCTTTTTTTGTGGTTCACAATGTGACTCATCTATGTTCTCTTTTCATGAAGAACGGCTAGCATTTTGTGGCTACAGACCTCCCTATGGAGTGTTTCCCTTTGTAGTGCTACCATCCTGCTCCTGAAAAAGGTCACTAAATGAACTTCTGTAACTCTCCAGAGAAATCAAAGAGCTGCTCCCTTTGAGAGGAGACGAGAGGAAATGTACAAACTGGAACAATCCTTAGACAGACCTTTCCTAATCAAAGTCACTTCATCCACTCCTCCTTCACTTTATCTAAATTGGACCAGAGGGAAAAGCAGGACAAGGTGAAGCCTGGTCAACAGGGTTAATCTATTATAATCATATCATGGGCAGTAACTGTCAATTAAAACTCTTAAACTATAAGTAGTCACCATTGGTTTTTTTGAATAGTATGTCATTAGCCTTGACTGATATATCTCAGAAGGCCGCTGATTTTAGGTTCTAAGAACACTGTATCAATTAGGCTGCCGTGACGTAATACGATATTCCTCAGAGAAGATATGAATATCGTATTCAGAGAAGACTTGTCTTGTTAGACATGCAAGAACAATCCCATAATATGCAACCAATTAGTCTGACATTTTCCCCAAATGCCGTTTCCAAGGTGATTGAATTAGCTGCCTCTGCAGCTGAACGCACCAACAATGTCCACCATACCAAGACATGTGAAACGACATATTGTACTGTGGTGTTTTCAGACCCAGTATCATATGACATTAAATAAACGTTGTGTTTCCATGTGTTTCCCCTCCAGACCCAGCATTGTGTGATGTTAAAGTATTACAATTACTTTCTGTTTTGGTTTTGTGTTTTTGGACCAACCACCAGTGATGTTAAATGAACGCTGTGTTTTGGTGTGTTTCCATCAGACCCAGCGCCGTGTGACGTTCCACCTCCCGGACGGTTCTCAGGAGAGCTGTAGCGACAGCGGCCTTGGGGACCACGAGCCCAGCAGCACTGCCAGCACCACTCAGCCTCTCCCCCTCGGCTTCCCCCAGGAAGAGTACTACCAACAGACCTCGCCCAACAGCCGCACCGAGGGAGACGGCAACTCTGACCCTGAGTCCAGTAAGTGGTTTTACTGTCCAAGGGTTTACTAGCTTTAATTTATTTATTTTCCCATTGAGTTCAAAATACCTTTGAAGAGGGAAAGAGCTTCTCTCTGTAATAAACTGGCCATGCTAATTCATCACATGGTTTATCTTATAGGAAGAGCACACTATTGTATCTTTATTTACTTGAACAAGAAGGACAACACTGTATGATCAATTTCCCAAACTGTCCATTAAATAAGAAAGACCTGACCCTTGGCCAAGAGCAGCTTGGTCTGGCCAATAAACTAGCCAGCTATTTAATCACATATTTATTTTCTATAGGGTTTAGCAATAAAAGGAGCACTCTATAAGCATTATATAATGGGTTAGCAATAGGAGGAGCACTCTATCAGCATTATATACGGGGTTAGTAATAGGAGGAGCACTCTATCAGCATTATATAATGGGTTAGTAATAGGAGGAGCACTCTATCAGCATTATATAATGGGTTAGCAATAGGAGGAGCACTCTATCAGCATTATATAATGGGTTAGCAATAGGAGGAGCACTCTATAAGCATTATATAAGGTGTTAGCAATAGGAGGAGCACTCTATCAGCATTATATAAGGGGTTAGCAATAGGAGGAGCACTCTATCAGCATTATATAAGGGGTTAGTAATAGGAGGAGCACTCTATCAGCATTATATAAGGGGTTAGTAATAGGAGGAGCACTCTATCAGCATTATATAATGGGTTAGTAATAGGAGGAGCACTCTATCAGCATTATATAATGGGTTAGTAATAGGAGGAGCACTCTATCAGCATTATATAATGGGTTAGTAATAGGAGGAGCACTCTATCAGCATTATATAATGGGTTAGCAATAGGAGGAGCACTCTATCAGCATTATATAATGGGTTAGCAATAGGAGGAGCACTCTATCTGCATTATATAATGGGTTAGTAATAGGAGGAGCACTCTATCAGCATTATATAATGGGTTAGTAATAGGAGGAGCACTCTATCAGCATTATATAAGGGGTTAGTAATAGGAGGAGCACTCTATCAGCATTATATAATGGGTTAGTAATAGGAGGAGCACTCTATCAGCATTATATAATGGGTTAGTAATAGGAGGAGCACTCTATCAGCATTATATAAGGGGTTAGTAATAGGAGGAGCACTCTATCAGCATTATATAAGGTGTTAGTAATAGGAGGAGCACTCTATCAGCATTATATAATGGGTTAGTAATAGGAGGAGCACTCTATCAGCATTATATAATGGGTTAGTAATAGGAGGAGCACTCTATCAGCATTATATAATGGGTTAGTAATAGGAGGAGCACTCTATCAGCATTATATAAGGGGTTAGTAATAGGAGGAGCACTCTATCAGCATTATATAATGGGTTAGTAATAGGAGGAGCACTCTATCAGCATTATATAAGGGGTTAGTAATAGGAGGAGCACTCTATCAGCATTATATAAGGTGTTAGTAATAGGAAGAGCACTCTATCAGCATTATATAATGGGTTAGTAATAGGAGGAGCACTCTATCAGCATTATATAATGGGTTAGTAATAGGAGGAGCACTCTATCAGCATTATATAAGGGGTTAGTAATAGGAGGAGCACTCTATCAGCATTATATAAGGGGTTAGTAATAGGAGGAGCACTCTATCAGCATTATATAAGGGGTTAGTAATAGGAGGAGCACTCTATCAGCATTATATAATGGGTTAGTAATAGGAGGAGCACTCTATCAGCATTATATAATGGGTTAGTAATAGGAGGAGCACTCTATCAGCATTATATAATGGGTTAGTAATAGGAGGAGCACTCTATCAGCATTATATAATGGGTTAGTAATAGGAGGAGCACTCTATCAGCATTATATAATGGGTTAGTAATAGGAGGAGCACTCTATCAGCATTATATAATGGGTTAGTAATAGGAGGAGCACTCTATCAGCATTATATAATGGGTTAGTAATAGGAGGAGCACTCTATCAGCATTATATAATGGGTTAGTAATAGGAGGAGCACTCTATCAGCATTATATAATGGGTTAGTAATAGGAGGAGCACTCTATCAGCATTATATAATGGGTTAGTAATAGGAGGAGCACTCTATCAGCATTATATAATGGGTTAGTAATAGGAGGAGCACTCTATCAGCATTATATAATGGGTTAGTAATAGGAGGAGCACTCTATCAGCATTATATAATGGGTTAGTAATAGGAGGAGCACTCTATCAGCATTATATAAGGGGTTAGTAATAGGAGGAGCACTCTATCAGCATTATATAATGGGTTAGTAATAGGAGGAGCACTCTATCAGCATTATATAATGGGTTAGTAATAGGAGGAGCACTCTATCAGCATTATATAAGGGGTTAGTAATAGGAGGAGCACTCTATCAGCATTATATAATGGGTTAGTAATAGGAGGAGCACTCTATCAGCATTATATAAGGGGTTAGTAATAGGAGGAGCACTCTATCAGCATTATATAATGGGTTAGTAATAGGAGGAGCACTCTATCAGCATTATATAATGGGTTAGTAATAGGAGGAGCACTCTATCAGCATTATATAATGGGTTAGTAATAGGAGGAGCACTCTATCAGCATTATATAAGGGGTTAGTAATAGGAGGAGCACTCTATCAGCATTATATAATGGGTTAGTAATAGGAGGAGCACTCTATCAGCATTATATAATGGGTTAGTAATAGGAGGAGCACTCTATCAGCATTATATAAGGGGTTAGTAATAGGAGGAGCACTCTATCAGCATTATATAATGGGTTAGTAATAGGAGGAGCACTCTATCAGCATTATATAATGGGTTAGTAATAGGAGGAGCACTCTATCAGCATTATATAATGGGTTAGTAATAGGAGGAGCACTCTATCAGCATTATATAAGGGGTTAGTAATAGGAGGAGCACTCTATCAGCATTATATAATGGGTTAGTAATAGGAGGAGCACTCTATCAGCATTATATAATGGGTTAGTAATAGGAGGAGCACTCTATCAGCATTATATAATGGGTTAGTAATAGGAGGAGCACTCTATCAGCATTATATAAGGGGTTAGTAATAGGAGGAGCACTCTATCAGCATTATATAATGGGTTAGTAATAGGAGGAGCACTCTATCAGCATTATATAATGGGTTAGTAATAGGAGGAGCACTCTATCAGCATTATATAATGGGTTAGTAATAGGAGGAGCACTCTATCAGCATTATATAATGGGTTAGCAATAGGAGGAGCACTCTATCAGCATTATATAAGGGGTTAGTAATAGGAGGAGCACTCTATCAGCATTATATAATGGGTTAGTAATAGGAGGAGCACTCTATCAGCATTATATAATGGGTTAGTAATAGGAGGAGCACTCTATCAGCATTATATAATGGGTTAGTAATAGGAGGAGCACTCTATCAGCATTATATAATGGGTTAGTAATAGGAGGAGCACTCTATCAGCATTATATAAGGGGTTAGTAATAGGAGGAGCACTCTATCAGCATTATATAATGGGTTCTAATGTTTTTTATGATCTTCTACAACAATCTAAATATCTAGTAGTTACTTTCTCTTTGACCTTGTGATAAAAGCCCTAATATGTTTGGAAGAATAGAGGAGTCAAAAGGTTACGTGAGCTGCCTGAACACACAATGGCAGCTAGCTTGATTCTGAGACAACCTCCACCCTATAATCACAGAGCAATAGGGAGGGGAGTCAGCATAGATCTCCCTCTACTGCCTACCTCTCCCTGTGTCTGTGTCCTACACATCAATGACATGAATTACCATCCACAGCTCCTGTTGTCAGCCACAACTCAATTGACTTCTTTACTTACTTTTTCTTTGTTCAAAGACTGAACACGGTGAAAACTGATTGTTTTGCCTGAACCTACATATACAGAATATTATTTTTGTCTTGGCTACAAGTGAGAGAACACCCATTCCTCCTGCATCTACCTGCATGCATCTGTCCTCTCTGGTGTTCCTCTGACAGAACCCTTGGGTGTCAGGACCCTGTCCTCTCTGGTCTTGCTCTGACAGAACCCTTGGGTGTCAGGACCCAGCCCTCTCTGGTGCTCTCTGACAGAACCTTTGGGTGTCAGGACCCAGCCCTCTCTGGTGCTGCTCTGACAGAACCCTTGAGTGTCAGGACCCAGCCATCTCTGGTGCTGCTCTGACAGAACCCTTGAGTGTCAGGACCCAGCCCTCTCTGGTGCTCTCTGACAGAACCTTTGGGTGTCAGGACCCAGCCCTCTCTGGTGCTGCTCTGAGAGAACCCTTGAGTGTCAGGACCCAGCCCTCTCTGGTGCTGCTCTGACAGAACCCTTGGGTGTCAGAACCCAGCCCTTTCTGGTGCTGCTCTGACAGAACCCTTGAGTGTCAGGACCCAGCCATCTCTGGTGCTGCTCTGACAGAACCCTTGAGTGTCAGGACCCAGCCCTCTCTGGTGCTGCTCTGACAGAACCCTTGAGTGTCAGGACCCAGCCCTCTCTGGTGCTGCTCTGACAGAACCCTTGAGTGTCAGGACCCAGACCTCTCTGGTGCTGCTCTGACAGAACCCTTGAGTGTCAGGACCCAGCCCTCTCTGGTGCTGCTCTGACAGAACCCTTGAGTGTCAGAACCCAGCCCTCTCTGGTGCTGCTCTGACAGAACCCTTGAGTGTCAGGACTAGTATGAATGTGAATGCATTTGTTAAACATTAGAAAATATGGGTGGAGGATTTTACATACATACATAGTATTTGCAATCTTTTTATTTTGTGATGAGCTATCTGTTGGTGAGAATAGAGAGAAGTCTCTGATGATAATAATAACCAGTCAGATAGATGGTCTTTTTCCATCCAATAAAAGGATCCTGCTTCTACTCAACGACTTTCTATAAAATCAAACCCATGACTATAACGGTGATTCATAGTGATTGTGATTTATATCTGGATGTAATTGCTGCTCACCTTCTGATTAATATTCAATGATGTAAACATTGTATGGTTCATAAAACTGCCTTCTCAAACAGTGGAATACTGTCTGTATTACATGCTAGATACCGTTAGAAGAGCATGTGTTGCACATTAAGTTGGAGATGGGAGAATTTCATGGTAATTTGAATATATTTTGGTGTCATTCTTGCGTTGATGTCATGGTGGTGGATGTGATATTAAAGGAGGACTCAGTCATTTGACCAGAATGTCCTCCTTAACATTGTATAGCAAAATAGTCCCTTTTCATGGTATTTTCACCAAATTTAATTAATGTCAATTTAATATTAACTATAGCAGAGTACGACTAGTTCATGATATAGAAAAGTAACCTTGGTTTTATGACTCACCAGCACCTGCATTCACCAGAAAATGCAGGTTTGAACCATCAGACACATCTCTACCACACAAATCAACAAGACCTGGAAACATGGAAAGACAATCTCCTCCCCCCAAACGTTCACAGATAAACGTGACACTTTCGTTCCCGGTTCTAAAGGAGAGTATGAAGTGACAGATTCTCTCTCTCTCTGTTGACAGACTCAGAGATGAGTGCGTTGATGGAGAGTATGAAGTGACAGATTCTCTCTCTCTCTCTGTTGACAGACTCAGAGATGAGTGCGTTGATGGCGCCTTGGGCCCTAGATGGATTAGATAAGGTTTTATCAATGGGCAGCAGGCTGCAACGGCATGGGCAATCTCTTATCTCGTCGTCTCAATTTGTAAAGAGCAAGAACAAGGGAAAAAGAGAACAGGAGAGAGGGAAGAGGGGTGTATGAACAGGAGTAAGCAGGTAGAACATGGGAACAGAAAGAGAGAGGTGAAGAACCAAAACCCAACTTCTAAGGCTTTGTATTCTGAAAGGTGCTTGGTGTGAATGTCAACGTTGGGTTGAGTAACTACCTAGGAACAGGCTGGGGATGTGGCCTTCTTATGCTCCTCTTTACAACGGCATCTTTATTAGACCACCCGCTCTTGAAATAAAGTTCATATGACATTTTACGTTTCTGTTATTTATGAGCTAAGAGGCCATTCATTTTATGGCCTCTTTTGTTTCCTTCCCCAGGCTTACTTTATCAGACTGTCAGCACTGTTATGTTGTCGTCTCCGCCACACAACGCTCTGTTTTTTTTTTGTTATTTCCTCCTCCTCCTCCTCCTCCTCCTCCTCCTCCTCCTCCTCCTCCTCCTCCTCCTCCTCCCATCTTGACAAACAAATTTTAGGTACAAATTAATGTAATTAGCATGTCTGTTATTAGCTCCATCCTCCAAGCCACCCAACAGCTGGCATTTACAAACGTACACATCCAAGACAATTAACACAACGTTACATCTTACCTGTCCCTTTTGGTTATAAAGCAACGCTTTGTACATAACTTCAAATACAGACAGATGTGCATAATGATGTGTGTTAGATCTATCACCATGGAAACGGGCGAGGTAACAATAAAAAAAAAAAAAGGTGTAGTTGGTGAGTTATCATTGCCATGGTGGCTCATTGTGTGCCGGTCATCAACGACAAATGTAATGCCTGCAAAAAATGCTTTTGGAAAGGAAAATGTCTACCTAGTTAGTTACATGTCAATCCCTTTTTGTTCTGATTCTATGGTACTCTCCAGCATCTGAACAGGCAGACTGTAGACTGAAGACTGTAGACTGATTCTATTCTACTCTGCAGCATTAATTTGGGCTTTAATGAGGGTCTTCATAATCATATGACTCAGTTTGTTGTTTTTCTCCAAATAAGGCAAAATAATTATATTGTCAAAATGTGTAGATCGATAAATGTAATTTGTTTATCGTCACAGCCTTTCCAGACATCCTGTATTTGATGTGATAATAATTATCGGTATTTCTCTCAGTGAGAATGCCCATTATTAAAATCAATTAAGCTTTCGAGTTTGCATCAAAATTACCAAAACAAAAACAATTAAATCTTGTGCGTGGGTTTTAGGGATAGTTATTATGTTAGTATGTGGATCCCTAGGTAATAACATACAAAAATGGCTTTGGGGAATGACGGTTCTCAAGTCGTGATGTGGTTATAAGCTCTGTGCTGAAAAGTCTGCCTCGTCAATAAATCTCTCAAAACAAATCCTTCAACAATTTTCAAACAATACACAGTTTGTACGCTGGACAATTTGCAATGTTCTTATTCTGCGCCTATAGTCAGAGGATTTGAGAGCACTAGCTTTCATATGAGAGGAAGATAAAAATACCATGAACTATATATCTTAATCTGTAGCATATGGCTTTCAAATGTCCAGTTTATGCCTTTCTAAGATCTAAAGCCGCTATTAAAATAATCCAATCCTTTTTATACACTGTAAGTATAATAAGATTACAGATCTAAACATGCATAGACGTACAGTTGTAGTTTTACAGTAAGAGGAATACAGATCTAAACATGCATAGACCTACAGTTGTAGTTTTACAGTAAGAGGAATACAGATCTAAACATGCATAGACGTACAGTTGTAGTTTTACAGTAAGAGGAATACAGATCTAAACATGCATAGACCTACAGTTGTGGTTTTACAGTAAGAGGATTACAGATCTAAACATGCATAGACCTACAGTTGTAGTTTTACAGTAAGAGGAATACAGATCTAAACATGCATAGACCTACAGTTGTAGTTTTACAGTAAGAGGAATACAGATCTAAACATGCATAGACCTACAGTTGTAGTTTTACAGTAAGAGGAATACAGATCTAAACATGCATAGACCTACAGTTGTGGTTTTACAGTAAGAGGATTACAGATCTAAACATCCATAGACCTACAGTTGTAGTTTTACAGTAAGAGTTTTTGATGTACACTTTCTGGGTAATTTTAAGCATGATTATTCTTTTTGGGAGTATTATTTATTCAAGACCTGGATTTAAATTTGACGACCTTTCCCGTCTTCATTGTAATGTTCAAAAACCAGACAGAGGACCTGCGTTCTGTCTTCCGGAGTGCTTTAATCTGATTAAAGGCTTTCAGAGTTCAGTATGTTGACACAGCCTCACACAATTAACTTTTTACTATTCTGAATTTGATGGGTACAATATTTTTGATAAAAGCATGCTTGTAATACTGTTTCAACTATTTCAACGGGTACCTGTTGAATTGACATGCCCTCCCTCTATGTGTGGTGCTCTGTCTATTTTAGCTCAGAGAACTGCCATCTGTCAGTAGTTGGGATAGATTCACCTCACGTCACAACAACAGACAACGTTTTTAGGAAGCATTGCAGTCAGTCATATCTTAGACGAAGAGGATGCTACTCTACTGTACACTAAACATATCTGATCTGTGTTTCAGTTTCTGAGCACTCATTACATTACGCAATTAGAAGTAATGAATGTGGTTGTTAATTACATTAATTTATGCAAATCTCCATTCCCTGTTAAATGTCTCTATGGAAACATTGTGACACTGACCAATGACTTATCATTTGCAATGTGATCACATCCATTCAGCCCACTGGAATTATGTATAATTAGCGGTACAATGTCATTAGCAACCAAGGGAACCCTGAACAGACATACTGAGAAAAGAGATCTGTAGTTCAGATGTTTCATCAAGCCTGCCATTCTGATCCATTATGCAGTTAGCTAGCCACAGTTTAGTAATTAAATGTATTGATGTAGTATATGTCAGTTAGCTAGCCATAGCTTAGTAATGATATGTATCTATTTAGTATATGTCAGTTAGCTAGCCATAGCTGAGCAATAATATGTCTCGATATAGTATATTTCTGAATAGGTTCTCATACTTTATTGGTGAATGTGGGGCTACAGATTAGCAGTTCTCAGAAACAACACAACTTTAAAAAGTGTTATACCGTACATGGCACTCTATCTAGCTACCTCATCTTTATTACCTGTATTAACCATCTTCCATTGACCTAGATACCTCATCTTTATTACCTGTGTTAACCATCTTCCATTGACCTAGCTACCTCATCTTTATTACCTGTGTTAACCATCTTCCATTGACCTAGCTACCTCATCTTTATTACCTGTGTTAACCATCTTCCATTGACCTAGCTACCTCATCTTTATTACCTGTGTTAACCATCTTCCATTGACCTAGCTACCTCATCTTTATTACCTGTGTTAACCATCTTCCATTGACCTAGCTACCTCATCTTTATTACCTGTGTTAACCATCTTCCATTGACCTAGCTACCTCATCTTTATTACCTGTGTTAACCATCTTCCATTGACCTAGATACCTCATCTTTATTACCTGTGTTAACCATCTTCCATTGACCTAGCTACCTCATCTTTATTACCTGTGTTAACCATCTTCCATTGACCTAGCTACCTCATCTTTATTACCTGTGTTAACCATCTTCCATTGACCTAGCTACCTCATCTTTATTACCTGTGTTAACCATCTTCCATTGACCTAGCTACCTCATCTTTATTACCTGTGTTAACCATCTTCCATTGACCTAGCTACCTCATCTTTGTTATCCATGTTATCCATCTTCCATTGACCTAGCTACCTCATCTTTGTTATCCATGTTATCCATCTTCCATTGACCTAGCTACCTCACCTTTGTTATCCATGTTATCCATCTTCCATTGACCTAGCTACCTCATCTTTGTTATCCATGTTATCCATTGTCCATTGACCAGCTACCTCATCTTTGTTATCCATGTTATCCATCTTCCATTGACCTAGCTACCTCATCTTTGTTATCCATGTTATCCATCTTCCATTGACCTAGATACCTCATCTTTGTTATCCATGTTATCCATCTTCCATTGACCTAGCTACCTCATCTTTGTTATCCATGTTATCCATCTTCCATTGACCTAACTACCTCATCTTTGTTATCCATGTTATTTATCTTTCATTGTTAGGTTTTGATTATAGTGTCTCTTTTTCAACATTATGAAGGCGCCTCTCTAAACCGCTTTGTTCGAATGTTTACACCAGATTGCTGTTGCTATTTTCTAATGGTTAATAAAGTAATGACTTTAATAATAAAAAAGCCCTCAGGCTCCCAGAATGCTTTAGTGAGACACAAACAAAGCTAAATGAAGCGGTAGTCAGAATTAACCTACATACAGTACTCCAATCCTTACCAGACCATTTCATATTGGTTTATTCTCTTTTTCTGACCAGTTAAGGTCTCAGCCTGAGTCTGTGGGGAATTTCATCCATATCCATCCTAGCCAGTGGGATTTTACGGAAGTGTCTGAGTCTCTCAGAGGTGACGTGGAGGGGAACCCGTGTTTCATCTGGTTCAAATGCCACATGAGTGGTTTGGCTGAGAGACAAGCTATTGATCTGGCAGAGTCAACTCAAATCACTGGAATGTCATTCCCTAGAAGAGCCTGTTAGAAACCTTTCAGAGCGTTAGGAGTTACTTTGTTGTGCTGCCAAACACTGACTGAAGTTGATACTGTCCATATGTAGCCCATGATGCCAACATGCTAAGTCCTAAATGATGGAAGTTGATACTGTCCATATGTAGCCCATGATGCCAACATGCTAAGTCCTAAATGATGGAAGTTGATACTGTCCATATGCAGGGTTGGCTAGGTTACTTTCTAAATGTAATCAGTAATGTAATTTTATCGGCTATGTAATTTTTGGATTACCCAAACTCAGTAACGTAATCTGATTACATTCAGTTACTTTTAGATTACTTTCCCCTTAAGAGTCATTAGAAGAAGACTAACATGTATGTTACTGATTGAACAACATGTATTGCAGGATAAATCAATGTTAACGTTTACATAGCTGGCCATATATGGATGTTAAATGTTACTTTATGGGTTGGTTATGTAGGCTTCTTCTAACCCGTCACTTTCTACTACATATAATAATATGATTAAATTATAACTTTACATTAAAAACTAAAGTCTATCAGAATTCCAGTCATTCCAATAAATGTTATACCCCTTGATCTTCAAGAATAGGACTTGGAAATATGGAAATATAGATTAGCCAAAATGTTTTACCTGATCATGACCCCAAAACTAAGGAGTTATTATCCAGCCCTACTCTGTTGTTTATGATGTTGTTGTCATGGAGGACTGATTGGGCTCATTGATTCAAGTTGAAAAATAAATGCTGCGCTCATGGAATGGCATGCGTTACCAAGAGTGTGCAAAGCTGTCATTAAGGGAAAGGGTGGCTACTTTGAAGAATATAAAATATAAAATATATTCTTGATTTGTTTAACACTTGCTTGGTTACTACATGATTCCTTATGTGTTATTTCATAGTTTTGATGTCTTCGCTATTATTCTACAATGTAGAAAATAGTAAAAAATTAAGAAATTAGTAGGTGTGTCCAAACTTTTGACTGGTACTGTATACATAATTTATAAGTCCAAAAATGGATGTATAAACTACAGATTGCCCCTTAAAGTCTATCAACAGATTGATCAATAAAAGCCCCACTTTTATTCCATAGGCTTGGATCCGCACTATGCAGCTGTTGCAAGAGCGCGTTTTTCTCTGGCTGTCCACTGGTTTCAAAAACAATGATTGATAGGCAGCTTAAACCTCTTGAATTATTGGGTTCAAATACACATTTAGAATTGTGAACAGCCATCCACAACAACCTCAATCCATAAGGTGCATATAGCTAAATGAGAGAGCAGCAGTGTGATTCACATCAATATGTTATGTACAGTAGATCAATAATAACAAGTGATATCCATATCGCCGTTATCCTTACCTCGAAGCGTTTATTCAAATTGGAAAATCTTTGGATGCTGACAGCAGTCACACCATTGGAAGACATAGCTTGGACTGTAGCCTACAAAAGTCTATTCCTGCTCTTTTCCCGCGATCCATAAAACACATTTGGTGTGTCATCGTAGTGGTCTCTGACTTGTAGTCAGACTCGCTCAGGTGGAAATAAATGTAATTTGCGCCTTTTTTCAACGCTGATTTGAATGTCATTGAGAAAACAGAGAAGTGTCAAAGATTCTTTCCCGCAAACATCCTTTCTGAATTTAAAAGTAATCCTTGAAGCAATCATCTAGTTTTTCAAAAGTATCTGTAATCTGATTACAATATTTTAGCTGGTAATGTAACGGATTACAGTTACCGTTTTGTTGTAATCCCTTACATGTAATGGATTGCAAGTAATCCATTACTCCCCCAACCCTGTACATATGTAGCCCATGACGCCAACATGCTAGGTCTAAAAGGAAACAGAGCACTGTAGTGTACAGCAAAGTATAGGCCTACATCTTTACATTAAATATAATCTACTTCTTCAAAACAAACATTTGATACTGTCTTTTTATGAGTCAGTTTTTTATATTTTTGTATTAGCTCTGCCCCCAAAAATCCCAGATTAGCTTTTTTTAATTAACTTTAAAATATTATACAACTTTATAATGAGAAACGGATTTTAGCGATAACAACATATTCATCACTGCCTTTAAAATCCACCATTTGTTGATGGTGTGTCCTACATTATGTTAATATTTAAAACTTAAAGTTAAAGTCTCCTTCCTAGGACAGGAAATCAAAGTTCAGTGAGAGAGGAAAAAGGATGTTAGCTACTTGGCAGGATATATTCTCTGTTCTCTATGTAGAGCTGCTGGTTTACATTCTCCACCACAACCGTGATGACTTGAATGGGTTTCAAAAACCTGTTCAATTAAAATACCCATTCTCAACATGTTAACATGTTCAGTAAATCTCACGTCTGGTTTGGAAGCGGATCAATAGCTGCCAAGTTTGATCTTGTCTCCGGACAATGTATTCTGAACTCTGCAGGGGGTAAACAGCCCAGCACAAAATCCCAGGCCAATATTCCACTGTGTTACATTTCACTGACGCTGTGATTCCTAAACTGGAATCTACCTTGTCCTGGATATTAAACCTACTAGAATATATGAAGGTACAAGAGAGGGCGAATATTCTTCATTTACACCTTGCTTCATTATCAAATCAAATCAAATGTTATTTTCTCACACGTGCCGGATACAGGTGTAGACCTTACCAGTTAAAGTGCGGATTACTTTCATCATAAGAACTGTTATGTGGTGCTTCATGATCTAAGACTTGACTTATTTAATTATTTCTTAGACTGGATATATCTAATGATGTCTTAGACTGGACATATATTTAATTAGGTCATAGACTGGACATACTGGACATATCTAATGATATCTTAGACTGGACTTATCTAATGATGTCTTAGACTGGACATATCTAATGATGTCTTAGACTGGATATATCTAGTTATGTCTTAGACTGGATATATCTAATGATGTCTTAGACTGGATATATCTAGTTATGTCTTAGACTGGATATATCTAGTTATGTCTTAGACTGGATATATCTAGTTATGTCTTAGACTGGATATGTCTAATTATGTCTTAGACTGGATATATCTAGTTATGTCTTAGACTGGATATATCTAGTTATGTCTTAGACTGGATATGTCTAATTATGTCTTAGACTGGATATATCTAGTTATGTCTTAGACTGGATATGTCTAATTATGTCTTAGACTGGATATGTCTAATTATGTCTTAGACTGGATATGTCTAATTATGTCTTAGACTGGATATGTCTAATTATGTCTTAGACTGGATATGTCTAATTATGTCTTAGACTGGATATGTCTAATTATGTCTTAGACTGGATATGTCTAATTATGTCTTAGACTGGATATACTGTACTGTACAGTACGCTGTATACTTTGACAGTATCCCATATTGCACCCTATTACCTATTAAGTACTAATAAGTGCACCATATAGAGAATAGGGTGCAATTTAAGACACAGTTAGACTAGACACTACCTCTGTGTCTTAACGTCAAATCCACTCAGACAAAAGTCTTTATCTTCATAAATGATCTGGCAGAGTCAAGATAATAGTCTGTTATTGGGTCTGTCCAGAGAATAGCCTGTTATTGGGTCTGTCCAGAGAATAGCCTGTTATTGGGTCTGTCCAGAGAATAGCCTGTTATTGGGTCTGTCCAGAGAATAGCCTGTTATTGGGTCTGTCCAGAGAATAGCCTGTTATTGGGTCTGTCCAGAGAATAGCCTGTTATTGGGTCTGTTATAGATATGCTGATGTTACATGATTTAAAGCCATTTCTTATTATCAACGTTACAGGCAAGACCCAGGCCAGACAACGTCAGAGTAACAACAGTTTATTAAACCAACAGGGGCAGGTTGAGGTCAGTAATCCAGATAGGTGGGGCAGAGGTACAGGACGGCAGGGTCAGGGTCAGGGTCAGGGCAGGCTGAGGTCAGTAATCCAGATAGGTGGGGCAGAGGTACAGGACGGCAGGGTCAGGGTCAGGGCAGGCTGAGGTCAGTAATCCAGATAGGTGGGGCAGAGGTACAGGACGGCAGGCAGGGTCGGGGCAGGATGGTCAAAACCGGGAGAACTAGAAAACAGGAACTATAGAGAGACAGGCGCAGAGTGGAAACCGCTGTTAGACTTGAAGAAACAAAACCAACTGGTAACAGACAAACACAGAACACAGGTATAAATACCCTGGGGATAATGAGGAAGATGGGGACACCTGGAGGGGGTGGAGACATGAACACAGACAGGTGAAACAGATCAGGGTGTGATACTTATACATAGATTTCTTATATATGTTATATTATTTAAAGCCATTTGTTATAGATGTTAAATTATTTAAAGCCATTTGTTATAGATAGATGTTACATTATTTAAAACCATTTCTTACAGACATTACAGTATTTAAAGCCATTTATTATAGATGTTACATTATTTAAAGCCATTTATTATAGATGTTACACAAATCCCTTACAAGTTTGACTCAGATAACTCAGACAATGGACTGTTGATTACAAACAGCTGCCGGCTGGACCTTATATCTAACATTGCATTATTAATCTACCAATTTTGAATTATAAGTAGCTATTTGTATGATATTGTCAACGCAATAGAGATTGATACATACAGTATACACAGTGTAGAAACATTAGGACCTTCCTAATATTGAGTTCCATGGACTCTACAAGGTTTCTAAAGCGTTCCACAGCGATGCTGGTCCATGTTGACTCCAATGCTTCCCACAATTGTGTCATGTTGGCTGGATGTCCTTTGGGCGTTGGACCATTCTTGATACACAAGGGAAACTGCAATACAGTTCTTGTAAACGCTAATATTTTGTCTTGCCTATTCACCCTCTGATGCACATATGTGACTCACCACCTGGATTTGGTCTTATGTAAGCAAAATTTGAATCTCAGTTTTTTTTTACATTGGATAAAAGTTTAAAGTAACTCACTTTTGAGAAAAGGGCCTTTGAAAGTTTTGGTACCTAGTGGAGAGATCTCCTTTGTCTCCACCCATTCAGCATTGTTCACACCCTCTTAAGCCTTAGCCCCACCCATCTCTTCAAGGATTCACATGTGAGGTTATGTGCTAAACATTGAGTAGTGTAGTAAAGATTAAGACTAAAAGTGGTATTAGCCTACAATAAGGAAACATTCCAGGTAAACAGAAAAGATAAAAATATGTTATAAATATTTTTCCCAGACACACGTGTATAAATTGATGGGTCATGTGAAAGAAATGCTATAAACCCCCAGCCACATCCAGTGCTGGAAAAAGTTTCAAATTGTTATACTTGAGTAAAAGTATCAATAATTCCAAATTCCTTTATTAAACCAGACATCACGTTTTATTTTATTGACAGATAGCCAGCGGCAAACTCCAACATCATTTACAAACAAAGCATTTGTCTTTAGTGAGTCTGCCAGATCAGATGCAGCAGGGATGTTATCTTGAAGTGTGTGAATTGGACAATTTTCCTGTCAAAATGTAACGAGTACTTTTGGGTGTCAGCGAAAATATATGGAGTAAAAAGTACATTATTTTCTTTCGGATTGTATTGAAGTAAAAGTAAAAGTAGCCAAATATATAAATAGTAAAGTAATGTTCAGATTTCCCCCAAAACTATTCATTTTATATATGCTTTTCTAAGTTTTGCTAAGTGGATGGGTTTCTACAGAAGGTGTGAACGGTACAGCCAAATGGTTACCTGCATAGTAGCAATATAGTGTCAATTTAAATAAAATATACAGTATGTACAAGAAGAATATCAATAACGATATCAGTGATAGATGAGGTAGTTATATGCATACAATCAGGGGTAAAGTGGCTGAGCAGCAGGATAAAACATGAATAAAATAGTAGCAGCAACGTATGGCGTGTGTGTGTTAGGAGACAGTCATTTGAATAGAGGCACTGCAGATAGTGCTGATATCTGGTCCGTCCGAACCACGCATGAACAAGGAATCTATATTCAGAGAGCCTGTTTATGTCCTGCCTGTGACACCGGTGCAGGGCATGTGATGTCCACAGCCTCTTCGTCGCAAAACTCCCTGATCCTCTCAAAAAGATAAGTTTGCCTAGCTGTGTCCAGTCCAGGTGGTGCTTGTACAGGCAGACCATCTATGGGAGGAAAGATGTCAGTCCGAACGCTCCTTGGCGACAACACCACCAGGCTCCAGAGCATCGAAGCTGTAAAACAGGAAAGAACGAAAATAAATCATAAGACATTATAACCCTGCACAACATCAATTCACCTCCCAAGTTTAGATAAGAAGAATAACCTCATACAGTCCAATGCTAATGATTTTCACCTGAAGTACTGGTACTGCTTGATCTGTGGCAGCAGACTGAAGTACGGAGTCAGGTGTTGTTGCCAGCCATAGCTTGCTTGGGCCAGCCTTCTCTTTGATGGGAGGTATTAGACCATTCTCCTTGTATGACTGGTGGAGGAGAGTCAGGCGCGTTCTACTGATGCTGAAAGACAAATTCCAGATACAAATATTTTAGCTGGATGTGAAATGGCATTCTGAGTAAACATCACTACACACAGTTCGTATACGTATTGTTAGCTAGTTAGCCAGCCATCTAACTTCAGCTGGCTAGCTAACAGCAAGCTTTAATTAGCAATAAACTGATTTTCGGAGAAAACATCACGAACGTTACACACACACTTCACACACGTAAATTAATGTTAGCTAGCAAGTCAGCCATCTAACCTCAGCTAACGTTAGCTAGCTAACAGCAAGCTTTAACTTTGGGTCTTATGTTTAGACATGTCACATTAGCTAGCTAAAAAATGTATTATAATCCCAATCCATTCAAACTTACTATACTTTACCCCTTGTCATAGGTAAAGTTAACCAAATAAATTAGGTTCAATGTTAATGTTAGCTAACAGGTCAGCCATCGAGGCAAGCTTTAAGTTGCAATGCAAACAACTTTCTGACAATTAGAAACATATAATATCTGAAACTGTAGCTATATTCTTAACTGTATGTATACATGGATGAAAGCTTCACTCCAGACTGCAACCCATTTTCTGAAATAAGACTTCCTGTGTCGTTTCCGTTTCCGCAGCTTGTTTGGCCCGCGTTGTGTTCCTCTGATTTCAAAACTCGGTCAACTTCTTCCGTGACAACAACACTGTTGATCGACATTTCTTTCCCATCACCATCATCAGAAGACTCTACTAGATGTCTTCTTCAATGAAATTGTTTTTACCTAAATCAGGGATTTCCTCATCTTCTGATTCATTTTCAGAGTCAGAGAGAGTCAGAATGGCACGATCTTCCTCCAGAAAGTTGTCCATCACAACTTTTTACCACTGACCTTTGTCGATAGCGCCAGATAAATTCAGGGCAGCGATGTTATTGAGCGCAGTAGCAACATATTTGCAGTTCTCCATGGCTAACGTTATATCTTTCGAAGAAACTGCAGTAGAAAGGAGTATCTTATAGACACTAGATGCTACACCGCAGACCAATCTGAAACTCATCTCTCGGCATGTCCAGCTCACTCATTATCTCAGCCAATCATTCTATTTACAGATGACATACAAGTTTGGTATTAAGGCACATGAAAGTTCACATGTTCGAGAAGGCATTTCTGCCAAAAAATGTAATTTGATAAAAAAATATGTTTTTTACGGCTCTCCTTGAGACATACGCCTAGTTTCCTGAATCGGGTCACATATACACATTCCATGTCCCAAGGCTTCTTTAACCTGTCTTTTCCCATTCATTTACAATGATTTGAAGTGGATTTAACAAGTGATATCAATAAGGGATCATAGCATTCACCTGGATGCACATGGTCAGTCTATGTCATGGAAAGAACAGGTGTTCCTAATGTTTGTGCACTCAGTGTATGTTACTCTGTTGATATCTGCGTTTAAGAAGGCCTGAGGTCAGGGTTGGTTTGTCTTTCCTTTCCCTTCAAGATATGAATAGATTCAAACGCTCAGTCTCATCCCTTCCTTTCTCATTTTTCACATTCAGACTGTCTCGCGGATGACGATGGGTTTTGCTCAGCTTTAGAAGGACTTATTGACCAAAATAACTGTGCATCAATTTGTCCCCCGAAGGCTGAACAGGCTCCACATCAGAGGGGTTGTTTTTCCAGGTGACTCGTCCCAAATCTCACCCTATTCCATATATAATGGCTCTGGTCAAAAGTAGTGCCTACATATGGAATAGGGTGCCATTGGGGACACAGTCTCAGACGTAACGTCTACTGACCTGTACTGTCCTTATATCCGGCGAACAGCATGTTGTTCCAATCTAGAAAATATGGTGTGGGCATTTTAAAACCTTCACTAGTATCATTGTCACAGATATTTGTTGTTTATTTAGCCCTTATTTTAACAGGTAAATTGACTGAGAACCCATTCTAACCTGGGGAATAGTTACAGGCAAGAGGAGATGGACGAGCTAATTGGAAGCTGGGGGTGATTAGGTGGCATGAGGGCCAGATTGGGAATTTATCCAGGACATCGGGTTTAACACCCTTACTCTTACAAAAAAGTGCCATGGGATCTTTAGCGACCACAGAGAGTCAGGACACCTGTTTAATGTCCCACCCAAAAAATGGTACCATATCTCCAATCGCTGCCCTGGGGCATTGGGGTATTTTAATAGATCAGAAGAAAGGGTGACTGCTACTGGCCCTCCAACACCACTCCCTTCCAGCAACACCTGGTCTCGCATCCAGCAACCAACCCTGCTTAGCTTCAAAGGTAAGCCAGCAGTGGTATGCAGGGTGGTATGCTGCTTGATAAAATATATTGTTTTATGAACATAACAAGATACATGAATGGCTGTATCTTGTTAAGTGTATAATGCATGCTGGGTAACACGTTTAAGGAAATGAGTCTGTCCGAGACCTGTATAGAATAAATCCTGACAGTCACAATACTCATTTTTAAATTTTATCAAAAACCATGATGGAAATAATAGTAACTAATACATTCTAAATCTAAAGGAACTCTGGACTGAAATGCAATGACTAATCACTATAAGTTAAAGGTATGTCATTTGGAATTGAGTTTTGACATTTCATTAATTATTTTTACTTTCTAGGTACTGTGCAAAAATCACCAAGAACATTATCTATTTCATATTTCTGGGTCCGAACCTGATCAGAAAACTAAATACCACAATGTCACTTTACGCAATGCAACTTGATCAAATGGCAGCAGCACTACTGCCGTGTTGAAACCCAGAGCACTCTACGGCGTCTCCATGGCAGCAGCACTACTGCCGTGTTGAAACCCAGAGCACTCTACGGCGTCTCCATGGCAGCAGCACTACTGCCGTGTTGAAACCCAGAGCACTCTACGGCGTCTCCATGGCAGCAGCACTACTGCCGTGTTGAAACCCAGAGCACTCTACGGCGTCTCCATGGCAGCAGCACTACTGCCGTGTTGAAACCCAGAGCACTCTACGGCGTCTCCATGGCAGCAGCACTACTGCCGTGTTGAAACCCAGAGCACTCTACGGCATCTCCTCTCCTCTCCTCTCCTCTCCTCTCCTCTCCTCTCCTCTCCTCTCCTCTCCTCTCCTCTCCTCTCCTCTCCTCTCCTCTCCTCTCCTCTCCTCTATCCCCTCAGTGATCAATGTATACACGGACGCTCTGATAAATTGTTGTCCTCAGACAAATAGATCTCTTCAGAGGACCACTCACTGGCCGATAACACAGACAAATGGAACGAGTTTAGAAAAAGAAGAGCTTTGCTGAATGGGTAGAAAAGGATTTCAGTTAGGACACCGCAGACACGCAGGATGGGTTTGAGGAGAGCAGAGAGTTGAGGGAGGGGTGAGCTGAACTGAGGGGAGGAGAGTTGAGGGAGGTGGGAGCTGAACTGAGGGGAGGAGAGTTGAGGGAGGTGGGAGCTGAATTGTGGAGAGGAGAGTTGAAGGAGGTGGGAGCTGAACTGAGGATATGAGAGTTTTGAGAGGTGGGAGCTGAATTGTGGAGAGAAGAGTTTAAGGAGGTGGGAGCTGAATTGAGGAGAGGAGAAGAAGGTGGGAGCTGGGAGCCCTGTAGTTAATTGCAGGAAATATTTGTCCTAACAGAAAATGACAGGAGGCTTTTTAAAGGGCTTGACATTGTACACATAAACCTGGCAGTTGTGCTCCATCATCATTGTGACATTTGCCATGGTCAAGTTCCCAGCCCTAGCTAGCTTCTCTTTCTTCTGTGAGGCGAGAGAAATTCAAGAGGCTGAGGCAGAGACATCTGTGAGACCTCAAGGCTATGTAGCAGCCACGAGGTCAGTCATCTGCCTGCCATGCCATGCATGCTAGAGCAAACCTGGCTTCAGTCTCCCTGCCAACAAACACAGGCAGTCTGTGTCTAACGGTCCCTTTGTCCTCCAGACTCCTGGCTTCAGTCTCCCTGCCAACAAACACAGACAGTCTGTGTCTAACGGTCCCTTTGTCCTCCAGACTCCTGGCTTCAGTCTCCCTGCCAACAAACACAGGCAGTCTGTGTCTAACGGTCCCTTTGTCCTCCAGACTCCTGGCTTCAGTCTCCCTGCCAACAAACACAGGCAGTCTGTGTCTAACGGTCCCTTTGTCCTCCAGACTCCTGGCTTCAGTCTCCCTGCCAACAAACACAGGCAGTCTGTGTCTAACGGTCTCTTTGTCCTCCATCCCCCCAGACTCCTGGCTTGATTGCACTGATTTCTCCTCATTGTATTTAACTACAGCTCCCACTGGATGTGGCTGTCAGGCATTTGTCAAAGAGTAATGTGTGTAGACACCTGAAGACACAAAACACATAATAGAAATATAATCTCAGAATGAATCATGAATACTGTGGAGAAGAAATGGCAGATATACATTTTATTTTAGCTATATTTTTTTTGAGGCCATATTTGAAATTCTCTCTGTCCGCAATCCGGTGTGTCTATTGTGCTAGAAAACATGCATTTGGAACTAGACAATGAACATTGCTGAATAAATTATGTCTGAAACAATAATCTTTAAATGCTGTGTGATGTACAGTGAATAGCATAAAGTGTATACTTAGAGAGAAGGGAGACAGACATGGACAGGAGGAAAGGAAATGCACATATCAAGACAGACCCAGTTAAATAGAGTTGTATAGAGAGTAGAGCATCTCCTGAAGACAGACCCAGTTAAATAGAGTTGTATAGAGAGTAGAGCATCTCCTGAAGACATACCCAGTTAAATAGAGCTGTATAGAGAGTAGAGCATCTCCTGAAGACAGACCCAGTTAAATAGAGTGGTATACAGAGTAGAGCATCTCCTGAAGACAGACCCAGTTAAATAGAGTTGTATAGAGAGTAGAGCATCTCCTGAAGACAGACCCAGTTAAATAGAGCTGTATAGAGAGTAGAGCATCTCCTGAAGACAGACCCAGTTAAATAGAGCTGTATAGAGAGTAGAGCATCTCCTGAAGACAGACCCAGTTAAATAGAGTTGTATAGAGAGTAGAGCATCTCCTGAAGACAGACCCAGTTAAATAGAGTTGTATAGAGAGTAGAGCATCTCCTGAAGACAGACCCAGTTAAATAGAGTTGTATAGAGAGAGTAGAGCATCTCCTGAAGACTGATCCATCCAGTGTTGCTTTGTTAAAATAGATCAAATAAAATGCATGCAGTTGTGCCCTTGATTCTACAGTTGGCTTAACTCAGTCAGACACCAGGGGAAGCAGATGTTGTCTCGCGGCGTGTCCCTGTCTCTCTCTCTGCTGCTGCTGCTGTGCTGGTTGTTGTCACTGAGCTTACAGGTGCACCCAGCCACTAAGCTGGTTCAGTCTGGTTTGGTCTCACCATAGGCCAGGGCCTCAGCTCCAGAGCTCCAGAGCTCCAGAGCTGGAGGTGTTGGAATAGGGGAATATGCTAATTTGATCCACTGAGGTATAATAATTGATGATCAGCCCTGCTGTCAAAGCTGAAAATCACTGGCCCGTGCCGTAATGCCCTGCAAATGCAGAAACACATCCTGGCGTGTGTGCACTGACTGAACACACTGCACAGACACACACTACACAATGCAGAGACACACTACACATTACAAGGACAACACACTACACAGTGCAGAGACACTGCTGCATACTGTACACAATTCATTTCAGTGTTGTAAATAAAGGTATAACTGACCAGGCAGGCTTTACTGAACTGGTGGATAGAAATTGCCTATCTTTTGTATTATTTCTAGACAAAGCCTGCTCTACAAAGGCTTGATTTACATTGAAATGATACGAAAATCACACCGCACTCATACAGTAGATACTATGCATGAGCCACTAAATAAACCTCCCACGTTGTTCAGAGATCCAGTGAATAACATAGTATGTGTCCCCCGAGGTCCTCTTAGTGCACTAGGTAGGGAGTAGGGTGTCATTTGGGATACATCCATGATAATCTGACAAGCATCACCATGGGCAGCCCAGAGAAATATCTGTCCATAATAAATCATTTCTAAAACCCCTTTAATCAGAAAACTCATATTTGGTCATTTGTCTGTCGGTCAAATACAAATCAAATCAAATCACATGTGCCGAATACAACGGCTATAGACCTTCCCATGAAATGGTAAGCCCTTAACCCACAATGCAGTTCAAGAAATTAAGAAAATATTTACTAAATAAACTAAAGTAAAATAATTAAATTAAATAAAAAAGTCAAATAACAATAACGAGGCTATATACAGGAAGTACCGGTTAGTAACAAGGCTATATACAGGAAGTACCGGTTAGTAACGAGGCTATATACAGGAAGTACCGGTTAGTAACGAGACTATATACAGGAAGTACCTGTTAGTACCGGTTAGTAACGAGGCTATATACAGGAAGTACCGGTTAGTAACGAGGCTATATACAGGAAGTACCGGTTAGTAACGAGGCTATATACAGGAAGTACCGGTTAGTAACGAGGCTATATACAGGAAGTACCTGTTAGTAACGAGGCTATATACAGGAAGTACCGGTTAGTAACGAGGCTATATACAGGAAGTACCGGTTAGTAACAAGGCTATATACAGGAAGTACAGGTTAGTAACGAGGCTATATACAGGAAGTACCGGTTAGTAACGAGGCTATATACAGGAAGTACCGGTTATTAACGAGGCTATATACAGGAAGTACCGGTTAGTAACGAGGCTATATACAGGAAGTACCGGTTAGTAACGAGGCTATATACAGGAAGTACCGGTTAGTAACGAGGCTATATACAAGAAGTACCGGTTAGTAACGAGGCTATATACAGGAAGTACCGGTTAGTAACGAGGCTATATACAGGAAGTACCGGTTAGTAACCAGGCTATATACAGGAAGTACCGGTTAGTAACGAGGCTATATACAGGAAGTACCGGTTAGTAACGAGGCTATATACAGGAAGTACCGGTTAGTAACGAGGCTATATACAGGAAGTACCGGTTAGTAACGAGGCTATATACAGGAAGTACCGGTTAGTAACGAGGCTATATACAGGAAGTACCGGTTAGTAACGAGGCTATATACAGGAAGTACCGGTTAGTAACGAGGCTATATACAGGAAGTACATGTTAGTAACGAGGCTATATACAGGGGGTACTGGTACCGAGTCAATGTGGGGGTACAGGTTAGTTGAGGTCATTTGTACATGTAGGTAGGGGTAAAGATACTAGGCGTAGATAATAAACAGTGAGTAGCAGCAGTGTAAAAATAAAGGGGTGATATGATAAATAATAGTTCAAGGTCCTAGAAAGTTATATATAATGTAATATTTTCAACATTTTAACATAAAAAATGTACCGAAATGTACATGTTTTTGTACATGTTTTTCAGAGTTTTCTTACAGGCTGTTAGTTAGAATGTCTTGTGTTGTTGTCTAAAGTAAAACTTATTTTCTCAACAACAGACCAATCTGTCATTTATCTGAAATCTTGATTGGCTCCCAATACACCTGCCCTTCCAAAGAAGAAGTGTTTACCGCAGTGAAGCAGAAAGATCCAGCCTGTTGCGAATGTTAGGGCATTTCACTGATTGTATTGTACTGTACCATGCTAGAAGCAAGCTACGAACTGTTTGACATCTTCACCCCACTTCACCAACTGTGTCTTCTAGTGCTAGGATAGTTACAGAAAGCAAGAACAACCATGTATTCCCTTCCAAAGGTTCAGGTTCTGCACTATATTGTCTTTATTTTTTGACAATCTATGTTTTGGAATTGATTTATATCCTTGATTGAAAGCAAGAACAGCACTGTATTTGCTGCCAAAGGTTCAGGTTATTTAAATAACAACACTGTATTTGCTGCCAAAGGGACAGGTTATTTAAATAACAACACTGTATTTGCTGCCAAAGGTTCAGGTTATTTAAATAACAACACTGTATTTGCTGCCAAAGGGTCAGGTTATTTAAATAACAACACTGTATTTGCTGCCAAAGGTTCAGGTTATTTAAATAACAACACCGTATTTGCTGCCAAAGGTTCAGGTTATTTAAATAACAACACTGTATTTGCTGCCAAAGGTTCAGGTTATTTAAATAACAACACTGTATTTGCTGCCAAAGGTTCAGGTTATTTAAATAACAACACTGTATTTGCTGCCAAAGGTTCAGGTTATTTACTTGTTATTACATTTTTTGGTAAATATTCGTTTGGGGAATGAGTAAAATTAATATCAGTAATATTAATTTAAATAAATGCACATAGTTGCACTATAGCAAAGTAGTGAATAATCCCATCTTGTGTGTAGTTTTGGAGAGCATCTGCCATGGGTTACAGGCCGGGGGACATTCACCTGTTGAGTCAGAGGGACCACGGGACAGCTGTTCCAACATACAGGCCGGGGGACATTCACCTGTTGAGTCAGAGGGACTACAGTCCCATGTAGCTCAGATGGTAGAGCATTGCGCTTGCAAGGTTCGATTCCCATGGTGGACCAGTACAAAAACAAAGTATGAACATGTATGCACTAACTGTAAGTGGCTCTGGATAAGACTGTCTGCTGAATGACTACAGTATAAATGTAGGACAGCTGTCCCAACAGACAGAGAGTTAGGGTTGTGACTTCTCCATTCTTTCTGTCACTGCTCCAGCTCTGTGTTATGTTCACAATAACTTGTTATGCTGTATCCCAGAGAATATTGCAGTCTTCAGTGCAGTCATTGGTTGTAAGGCCACTCAGCTAACATAAGCCCAGCCATAATGATGTATTATCCTGATAGATGTGTGATATGACAGTGGGTAGGGGATTTCCCTAACAATTTCTGAGGAGGAGTTTGGATATTTAGATTATTTTATGTTGTTTGAGAGAGGACATTAAACTATGGGGAAATTACTTTGTAGCTATCTAACATAACTTATGTTTTATTACAGAATTGTTTGCTGTGAATTATGTCAGACGTCACATGTCTTCTATGATTCATTTTAAATGCTAAATTGTGAAAAGTAATGTGAGGATTTGTGAAGGAGGTTTGCAGTCTTTTCAGCTGAATAGTTTCCTATGCTTCTATAGTTTCAACTTCTCAGTGTCACGTATTGGCCGAGCAGGGTTACACCTAAAGCTTAAAGTTTCCATATTTTCCTCAAACTCATCCCTTTATTAAGCTTGTTCTCCTCCACAGTGACCTGTATATCCACAATACCCTTTTAGTTGGAAAAAGAAAATCAGAATTAACTTGTTTTAGAAAACCCCTCCAACCCTCCCTCCCTCCCTCCCTCCCTCCCTCCCTCCCTCCCTCCCTCCCTCCCTCCCTCCCTCCCTTCCTTCCTTCCTTCCTTCCTTCCTTCCTTCCTTCCTTCCTTCCTTCCTTCCTTCCTTCCTTCCTTCCTTCCTTCCTTCCTTCCTTCTCCTCCCTTCCTTCCTTCCTTCCTTCCTTCCTTCTCCTTCCTTCCTTCCTTCCTTCCTTCCTTCCTTCCTTCCTTCCTTCCTTCCTTCCTTCCTTCCTTCCTTCCTTCCTTCCTTCCTTCCTTCCTTCCTCCCTCCTTCTCTCCCTCCCTCCATTCCTTCCTTCCTTCCTTCCTTCCTTCCTTCCTTCCTTCCTTCCTTCCTTCCTTCCTTCCTTCCTTCCTTCCTTCCTCCCTCCCTCCCTCCCTCCCTCCCTCCCTCCCTCCCTCCATTCCTCCCTTCCTTCCTTCCTACTCTCTCTGTCTGCTAAGGGGTAATCTGTGTCAGGCTAATTCCTCTAATGGTAAAATATGCTATCTGTTTCTTCCTGCCAGTCTACATGTATGTGTGTTCCTTTTCCCTGTGTAGTGCACTACATAGGGGCCAGATAGGGAAAAGGGTTCAATTTGGGATACACCCTATGTGAGAGTTTCATGTTAATCCTCATGAATACATGACTTTATGCGCATGAATAAATAAAAAGCTGCTGGGCGGGTAATTGAGGTGCTGTACCCACTAACAAACGACATTACAATTTGTCAATTAGATTTTTCTTCCCCCCAATCTGGGGCCCTGCGATGATTTATATAAATTAAATTGTTTACTAAAACCATGAGAGTAGGACTCGGATCCGGCCTGTTTTCCATTCAGATGACAGTTAGCTATTTAGCCTTTAAAGGCCCCTATTATAATATATTATTCTGTCCTATTTTTTCATTGAGAATGTTATCTTAGATTCTGTGTCTAACTCTATTGATTCAGTGATTAAATAGTATACCTTTCAAAGTAAGATAGCTATTGTATATTTCCTCAGTATGTTTTCCCCCAGTATAGACTCTTAGAGATTGAATTGCAAATGACCGAGTAGACAGTTTAGTAAAAAAAAAAAAGTGCTTTGTTTATCAATGTGAAAACCTGAGGGCAACAAAGTGAAGACAGCAGATTCAAGTTAATTTACCTCAGTAGACGTGATATTGGCAATCTCCTGGAGCCGAGTACTGTAGATGATCATTGTAAAAATACCTAGGGGACTTTAAATTTAGATATACTGTATGCTTTAAACCAGCCTTGTGGGTGGCTGACTGAGAGTTTCACAGGGATACAAGCAGTGGTCCTGCATCATTTAAATAATTACCTAAATTATTTTTAACAAACAAACACAGAACAGCAAACCTTTGATTCATGATGTGATGGACATGGGCTGTTTTTGGAACACGGTATCTTTCACACTATCCTAGCAGCTATTCCTGTTAAAGATATCACTGCTATTGAGTGTTACTTATGTCCTGTGATTTGAAGCCTCCTATGAACCACATGGGAATAGAATAATTAACGTTAATATAGCTTATAGCTTTTAGCCATGTCATTTACTAACTGAGCTACTCAGTTTCTAGGTGTTCAATATCTCCCCACAAAAGCAAAGCCTTGGAAGCTGCATTGATTTCCAAGGTCCTCTTCCCCACTCCTGCCCTTATGCCTGCTGCTTGACCCACTAATTCTCTCATCTTTCCTGATTTTGTCAGGAGGGTTATACTTGCATACTGCTTCTCCCATTACAGAGTGAACAGCGGCCAGCTACCCAGAACAACCTCTCCTTGACTGAGTTAGGTGATACCGGCTCAGTTAGTCAACATCATAAATCATCATACAAATTGGCGTATGTGCCACAGGAGAGAAGATCCTTATAGGAGTCTTGCAGGACCACATAGAGGCTATAATAACCTCGGTGGTGATGCTAGCTGATGGGTATTGACAAAGCAATGAGTTAGACCTAAACCATGGCCCTTTTTCCCCTCTGCAATGATCCAGCAATCCAGCAGTGTCCACTGTAAAACCCATCGCTGATGCTATAGCTTTACATATTATTATACACATCAATGTTTATTGATCAGAACCCTGTCAGCAGAGAAATAAAACGCTATTTAAACTTCAGAGTGGAGACAGGGTGTAAACGCCAAAATAGAAAAATAAAAACTTCTGGTGTTGTCCTGTGGTGTATGGATTGTGTTTCATTGAATGTTTTGTTTTGGGACGTATCATATCATATCGTATCATAGTATTGAAAGAGCAAGGATTACTCTAAATCCTGGCACTATAACTGAATGACCCTGAAAAACACTCACTATATCCCACCAAACAGAGAGGTCTTGTTTTTCCTCCATTCAATACATTTTGGAGCTGGCAAGAAATGCATTTCACTGTACGTGACGTTGAAACTTGAAATTTGAAACCTACATTTTTGTAAGACCAACATTTTGAATGATTTCATTAAAACGTGCTACATTTATTTTATTAATAAATGAAAAAACAAAGTTGCACACTCTAATTATACTCCCAAATATTTAATGGGTAGAGCAACCAACTTTTCAGCACTTTCAGAGCCTTCTTCAGGGTTACATGGAGAATGCTTGAACCAGGTTATGTAGACAAACAATCAATGCAGCCAATGAACACAGTCAGGGTTGTGTCATAGTAATTAAAGTAATGAGGGATGAAAACGTGGAACTGTCCAGCATGTCAAGGTGTTGAATACATGAGAAACACTTTACCTCATCTGTCCAGCATGTCAAGGTGTTGAATACATGAGAAACACTTTACCTCATCTGTCCATCATGTCAAGGTGTTGAATATATGATAAATACTTTACAACATCTGTCCAGCATGTCAGGGTGTTGAATACATGATAAATACTTTACAACATCTGTCCAGCATGTCAGGGTGTTGAATACATGATAAATACTTTACAACATCTGTCCAGTATGTCAGGGTGTTGAATACATGAGAAACACTTTACCTCATCTGTCCATCATGTCAAGGTGTTGAATATATGATAAATACTTTACACCATCTGTCCATCATGTCAGGGTGTTGAATACATGATAAATACTTTACAACATCTGTCCAGCATGTCAGGGTGTTGAATACATGATAAATACTTTACAACATCTGTCCAGCATGTCAGGGTGTTGAATACATGATAAATACTTTACAACATCTGTCCAGTATGTCAGGGTGTTGAATACATGAGAAATACTTTACATCATCTGTCCAGTATGTCAGGGTGTTGAATACATGAGAAATACTTTACAACATCTGTCCAGTATGTCAGGGTGTTGAATACATGATAAATACTTTACATCATCTGTCCATCATGTCAGGGTGTTGAATACATGAGAAATACTTTACAACATCTGTCCAGTATGTCAGGGTGTTGAATACATGAGAAATACTTTACATAATCTGTCCATCATGTCAGGGTGTTGAATACATGAGAAATACTTTACATAATATGTCCATCATGTCAGGGTGTTGAATACATGATAAATACTTTACAACATCTGTCCAGCATGTCAGGGTGTTGAATACATGATAAATACTTTACAACATCTGTCCAGTATGTCAGGGTGTTGAATACATGAGAAATACTTTACATCATCTGTCCAGTATGTCAGGGTGTTGAATACATGAGAAATACTTTACAACATCTGTCCAGTATGTCAGGGTGTTGAATACATGATAAATACTTTACATCATCTGTCCATCATGTCAGGGTGTTGAATACATGAGAAATACTTTACAACATCTGTCCAGTATGTCAGGGTGTTGAATACATGAGAAATACTTTACATAATCTGTCCATCATGTCAGGGTGTTGAATACATGAGAAATACTTTACATAATCTGTCCATCATGTCAGGGTGTTGAATACATGATAAATACTTTACAACATCTGTCCAGCATGTCAGGGTGTTGAATACATGATAAATACTTTACAACATCTGTCCAGTATGTCAGGGTGTTGAATACATGAGAAATACTTTACATCATCTGTCCATCATGTCAGGGTGTTGAATACATGATAAATACTTTACAACATCTGTCCAGTATGTCAGGGTGTTGAATACATGATAAATACTTTACAACATCTGTCCAGTATGTCAGGGTGTTGAATACATGAGAAATACTTTACAACATCTGTCCAGTATGTCAGGGTGTTGAATACATGAGAAATACTTTACAACATCTGTCCATCATGTCAGGGTGTTGAATACATGAGAAATACTTTACATCATCTGTCCATCATGTCAGGGTGTTGAATACATGAGAAATACTTTACATCATCTGTCCATCATGTCAGGGTGTTGAATACATGAGAAATACTTTACATCATCTGTCCATCATGTCAGGGTGTTGAATACATGAGAAATACTTTACAACATCTGTCCAGTATGTCAGGGTGTTGAATACATGAGAAATACTTTACATCATCTTATGTCAACATAATTAGATATAATAGAAAACATGTTAATATCAACAATCATTATTGTTACAATGAAGTTACTTTCATCTCTGTTTCATTATATAATGTCATATCCTCTCGTAATGAGCATTACCAACATGGGAAACATGATATGCAGTGTAAGCTAATAAGCTGTCGACAAAACATTTTCATTGGGTTGAGATGTTCGTAGAAAGGGCCTAAGATCAGTCATATTCAAACCACTAGGGGTCAGCGTTTTTAGGTAGGAGATCCAGTGGGCCTCCCTCTGTAGGTGTAAGGTCTCAATGTTACCTCCTCTCCTTGGTAGGGTAACATGTTCCATACCTCTGTAGTAGTAAGGTCTCAATGTTACCTCCTCTCCTTGGTAGGGTAACATGTTCCATACCTCTGTAGTAGTAAGGTCTCAATGTTACCTCCTCTCCTTGGTAGGGTAACATGTTCCATACCTCTGTAGTAGTAAGGTCTCAATGTTACCTCCTCTCCTTGGTAGGGTAACATGTTCCATACCTCTGTAGTAGTAAGGTCTCAATGTTACCTCCTCTCCTTGGTAGGTAGAGATAGGATGGTTATCTTCAACAAAGTGGGCTGCTCCTGGGTAGTCAGTGTTCTGAAACCTGATTGAGTTGTGGTGTTCAGCTATGTGTTGTTTTAATAGTCAGTGTTCTGAAACCTGATTGAGCTGCGGTGTTCAGCTATGTGTTGTTTTAATAGTCAGTGTTCTGAAACCTGATTGAGCTGCGGTGTTCAGCTATGTGTTGTTTTAATAGTCAGTGTTCTGAAACCTGATTGAACTGCGGTGTTCAGCTATGTGTTGTTTTAATAGTCAGTGTTCTGAATCCTGATTGAGCTGCGGTGTTCAGCTATGTGTTGTTTTAATAGTCAGTGTTCTGAAACCTGATTGAGCTGCGGTGTTCAGCTATGTGTTGTTTGAATAGTTTTCCTCTTAGCTTTACCGCAGAAACAGGTGATGAGATAGATTACCTTCTTTGTCTTAAATGAGATTAAACCCCTGACAGGGAATTTTCGGCCAGTATGTGGGTGTCTGAAGAAGGATGTTTTTATGGCGCTGTTGCATTGTCCGCATGAACCACATTTGTAATTCCAATTTGGGATGGGTGCCAATAGTGTCTGAATTGGTTTAATGTCAAACTTGCTCAATTAAAGACGATAAGGGGAGACTAGCGGAGGCTAGGGGAGACTAGGGCGGACTAGGTGAGACTGGCAGGCTGAGTTTAAGCCAAGTTCCTCTGGAAAGCTGCATAATACTTCTTTATAGCTTTGAAAGCAGGCTTGGGGCAGGTCTGCTGAGATCCTCGCTTCCTCCCTAGGATTAACATGTTTAAGAGGCTTGCTTTCAACAAACCAGAATGGATGTTGTAACTATAAGGAACAGAGGTGAGGAGAAAAGGGCTTGGTAATGTCTTCCTATTTTCAAATTACTTGTAGCTAGCTATCCTTATATGAGTTTGTTGAAGTCTTAATATGACTTGGATAGGCACCACTTGACTTTGCTTGCTGTCTGCAAAGCGCTAGCTAGCTAAGTAGGACTTCCAGTATGTTTCCAAACTCATTCCATGGACACATACCACTGCTTTGCCTTCTCTAGCACATAGCTGTGCCTCCACAGTATTTCATAAAGAAGGATGAATTGTAATGCAGACGGCAAAATTGTTTTATTATTATTATTGTCAGGCTCTGGCCATAGAGAAGCTTTGCTTCTCTATATTTCCATGGTCAGAGTCTGGCAGATCTATTATTTCTACGTCTGTGTGGTGTTGTGTGTGGGATCCCTAATTAGAGGCAGCTGCTAGGCATTACCTCTAATTAGGGATCTTACTTATATGTCTGTGTTCCACTCCGTTGGCGTGGTTCATTGTTATATGTATGTCCCGTGTTTGTGCTACGTGTGTTTTATATTGTATTTGTTATTTTGAATAATCCGTGTCCAGTCGCCTACTCCACTCCCGTGAAAGAGCAGTCCGCTTTACCGGTGCCCAGTCGGGGTCCGGCCGTCTGCTCTACTCCAGTGCCAGAACAGTTCGCTCCAACGGTGCCCAGTCCGGGTCCGGCCGTCTGCTCTACTCCAGTGCCAGAACAGTTCGCTCCAACGGTGCCCAGTCCGGGTCCGGCCGTCTGCTACACTCCAGTGCCAGAGCAGTTCGCTCCACCGGTGCCCAGTCTGGGTCCGGCCGTCTGCTACACTCCAGTGCCAGAGCAGTCTGCTCCACCGGTGCCCAGTCTGGGTTCGGCTGTCTGCTACACTCCAGTGCGACTCTCCAGTCCGATACGTCCTGTGCCTGCTCCCCGCACTCGCCCTGAGGTGCGTGTCATCAGTCCGGTGCCATCAGTGCCGACTCCACGCACCAGGCTTCCAGTGCGCGTCTCCAGTCAGGTACGTCCTGTGCCTGCTCCCCGCACTAGCCCTGAGGTGCGTGTCATCAGTCCGGTGCCATCAGTGCCGACTCCACGCACCAGGCTTCCAGTGCGCGTCTCCAGTCAGGTACGTCCTGTGCCTGCTCCCCGCACTCGCCCTGAGGTGCGTGTTATTAGTTCGGTGCCACCAGTGCCGACTCCACGCACCAGGCTTCAAGTGCGCGTCTCCAGTCAGGAACGTCCTGTGCCTGCTCCCCGCACTAGCCCTGAGGTGTGTGTTATTAGTTTGGTGCCACCAGTGCCGACTCCACGCACCAGGCTTCAAGTGCGCGTCTCCAGTCCGGTACGTCCCGTGCCGACTCCCCGCACTCGACCTCCAGTGCGTGTGCCCAGCCAGGTTCCTCCAGTGCCGGCTCCACGCACCAGGCCTCCAGTGCGCCTCTCCAGTCCGGTACGTCCCGTGCCGACTCCCCGCACTCGCCCTGATGTGCGTGTCATCAGTTCGGTGCCACCAGTGCCGACTCCACGCACCAGGCTTCAAGTGCGCGTCTCCAGCCCGGAGCCTCCCGTGATGGTCGACAGCCCGGAGCCTCCCGTGACGCTCGACAGCCCGGAGCCTCCCGTGACGCTCGACAGCCCGGAGCCTCCCGTGACGCTCGACAGCCCGGAGCCTCCCGTGACGCTCGACAGCCCGGAGCCTCCCGTGACACTCGACAGCAGGGAGCCTCCCGTGACGCTCGACAGCCCGGAGCCTCCCGTGACGCTCGACAGCCCGGAGCCTCCCGTGATGATTGAAAGGCCGGAGTCGCCTGCCACACCAGTGCTCAGTCCTGGCCCGGTTATTTGCCCCGCTCCATGGCCTGAGCTTTTTGCCCCACCATTATTATTTCCAGGACTGGTGGGTTGCCCCTTTACATGGCCGGAGTCGCCTGCCACACCGGTGCCCAGTCCTGGCCCGGTTATTTGCCCCGCTCCATGGCCTGAGCCTTTTGCCCCACCATGGTCATTTCCAGGACCGGTGGGTTACCCCTTTAAATGGCCTGAGTCGCCTGCCACACCGGTGCCCAGTCTGGGCCCAGTAGAAAGGAGGAGGAAGACATCCACTTCGCCGGGGCCGGAACCGCCACCGGCGATGGTTATTGTTTGATGTTTTTCCCTCCCTGACCCTTCCCTCATGTTTTTGTGTTTGTTTTTCTTGCGGCCGGGAGTCCGCGCCTTTGGGGGGGGGTACTGTCAGGCTCTGGCCATAGAGAAGCTTTGCTTCTCTATATTTCTATGGTCAGAGTCTGGCAGATCTATTATTTCTACGTCTGTGTGGTGTTGTGTGTGGGATCCCTAATTAGAGGCAGCTGCTAGGCATTACCTCTTATTAGGGATCTTACTTATATGTCTGTGTTCCACTCCGTTGGCGTGGTTCATTGTTATATGTATGTCCCGTGTTCGTGCTACGTGTGTTTTATATTGTATTTGTTATTTTGTATAGTTCGATGTCCAGTCTAGTTTATTTATTTAATAAACGATGTCGAACTATCGCTACGCTGCGCCTTGGTCTCTCTACACACCCGAACGTGACAATTATTAATGGTTTGGGAATAACACAAATCATATATTCATCCAAATGTTGATACAAAGAAGCATACTATTATTTTATTTAATAATTCATCTGAATTCTGTATATTGAGAAAATAACTATAACTCCATGATACTTGTGAGAGGCTTGATCTCTCCCTGGGCTGTAGATATTTCATTGCCAATAATATGATAAAGAAATATCTTGGTTCATGGCATTATAAGGGTTGGCATGTGTGGTTGGAGATACCAATACAACTTGCAGCATTGAATCATTAACACAATCTCTCTTTGGAAGAAAATATTAATTCCACATTCAGTTCAATTATAAAATAATACAATACAAAATAAACTAAGGCATTGGACTCAATTAATTTGAAAACCACATTGTCGTTTTTACGCAGTAGTTATTTTTCTCATTCATTAAAGTAACGGAATGTTTTGTATAGTCTGGTATAACTACTTTCAGACAGTTTCAAAAAACATGGGATGTCAATACACAGTCAGTGTCAAGACAGCACTGCTAAGGGGGGTCTGGTTGAATGTCTGTGTGACGTACTACATGTAACTTTATTCAACATGTTAAAAATACATGAAAAACGCTTTTAACGGGGTCCTGTAGCAGCAAGAAACCCAGAGCTCAGTGCTTGTGAAGTTTCCACTCTCTGACCTCCTTTCAGTGCAATAGGACTTGCATTTTGATATGAGCAGGGTTTGAGTAAAGAGTATATTGCTCTATTCACTAATTAAATGTTTAAATAAGACATGCAATTTGAATTGGTGCAGAGCTCATCAATATGAAATTGGTGCAGCAGAGTGAAACAGAATGGAAGGAGACAGGCCTGGATGGACACTCTCCATTCCTCTTAACCCAGTTGGCCATTTTCTGAAGAAATAAAATATATCCCATTTCCCCAGTATTATATAACCCCCAGTATATCCCATTTAACCAGTATTATATAACCCCCAGTATATCCCATTTAACCAGTATTATATAACCCCCAGTATATCCCATTTAACCAGTATTATATAACCCCCAGTATATCCCATTTAACCAGTATTATATAACCCCCAGTATATCCCATTTAACCAGTATTATATAACCCCCAGTATATCCCATTTAACCAGTATTATATAACCCCCAGTATATCCCATTTAACCAGTATTATATAACCCCCAGTATATCCCATTTAACCAGTATTATATAACCCCCAGTATATCCCATTTAACCAGTATTATATAACCCCCAGTATATCCCATTTAACCAGTATTATATAACCCCCAGTATATCCCATTTAACCAGTATTATATAACCCTCAGTATATCTGTTATTCAATGTGTTTGTATTGGCTAACAGCAGTAAGGACTATCTGTTGTTCCATAGTGAATATTTTATTCAACGTGTTTGTATGGAAAATATTATTATTTTTTTTCAAGGGGTCCTACAATTCCAAATCAAATAGCAAAATTATCCTTGGTATGACCTTCTTAAAACAATTCCATACAGCTTAGTAGAACCCCCTCCCCGGCTTAGACAGGGCCTAGACTCTCAAGGGTTGAAGACAAAAACAATGTTTCAAGTGAGAATTAGTCTGTTGCCGAAAAAGAAAGAGAAAGATTGCCTATTTCCCCCCTATTTAATTTATTTTTGGCCACTACAGCAGTTAGATACACCAATACACGGCAATAGAGTTATGGCTTAGTTCAACTACCGCCAAGCTACTACAAAATGTAGTACAATTACTAGTTGAACTACAGTACAAGTAGTTCACTACTCCCCAACACAGGCCATTTAGGATGCACCCTAAGAGTGCAACTGTATATTCATAACAAATGTGATTATTTCCTGTTATCACTCGTACTGAGCAGAAACTGACCAATAACCCTTGTTCCATCACAAAGATTACAGCGGAAGGAATCATTTGTATTTGGGGGGACAGTCCATAGACTTTCTGTCATCCAGTCTCTTTAACTGATAAAATGCACACGCCAGCAGCAAGTCAGCCAGACAGGGTTAGGGTTAGGGTTATAGTCAGCCAGACAGGGTTAGGGTTAGGGTTATAGTCAGCCAGACAGGGTTAGGGTTAGGGTTATAGTCAGCCAGACAGGGTTAGGGTTAGGGTTATAGTCAGCCAGACAGGGTTAGGGTTAGGGTTATAGTCAGCCAGACAGGGTTAGGGTTAGGGTTATAGTCAGCCAGACAGGGTTAGGGCTAGGGTTATAGTCAGCCAGACAGGGTTAGGGTTAGGGTTATAGTCAGCCAGACAGGGTTAGGGCTAGGGTTATAGTCAGCCAGACAGGGTTAGGGCTAGGGTTATAGTCAGCCAGACAGGGTTAGGGTTAGGGTTATAGTCAGCCAGACAGGGTTAGGGCTAGGGTTATAGTCAGCCAGACAGGGTTAGGGTTAGGGTTATAGTCAGCCAGACAGGGTTAGGGTTAGGGTTATAGTCAGCCAGACAGGGTTAGGGCTAGGGTTATAGTCAGCCAGACAGGGTTAGGGTTAGGGTTATAGTCAGCCAGACAAGGAGAAAAGGAGGGAATGACTTTAGAATACCTGAGAGCTGCTCTGTTCTAGTGTGTATGTCCTCTGAGAGCTGCTCTGTTCTAGTGTGTATGTCCTCTGAGAGCTGCTCTGTTCTAGTGTGTATGTCCTCTGAGAACTGCTCTGTTCTAGTGTGTATGTCCTCTGAGATCTGCTCTGTTCTAGTGTGTATGTCCTCTGAGAGCTGCTCTGTTCTAGTGTGTATGTCCTCTGAGATCTGCTCTGTTCTAGTGTGTATGTCCTCTGAGATCTGCTATGTTCTAGTGTGTATGTCCTCTGAGAGCTGCTCTGTTCTAGTGTGTATGTCCTCTGAGAACTGCTCTGTTCTAGTGTGTATGTCCTCTGAGAGCTGCTCTGTTCTAGTGTGTATGTCCTCTGAGAACTGCTCTGTTCTAGTGTGTGTGTCCTCTGAGAGCTGCTCTGTTCTAGTGTGTATGTCCTCTGAGAGCTGCTCTGTTCTAGTGTGTATGTCCTCTGAGATCTGCTCTGTTCTAGTGTGTATGTCCTCTGAGAGCTGCTCTGTTCTAGTGTGTATGTCCTCTGAGAACTGCTCTGTTCTAGTGTGTATGTCCTCTGAGAACTGCTCTGTTCTCAGTGCCCTCTGTGACCTAGTGGGGATGATGAATCAGGGTTTATAGGCCTTCATGAGGCCAGGGAGACCAATCTGTGAGATTGGCTGTTAAAATAAGACATTGCATGAACAGACTTCTTTAGCTAGCTCCCAGGCTCCCAGGCATATGGACTGGGCCTCAACCACAGACCTGACTGCACATTAGTGTCCCCCAAACATCCAAACATACGTCCCGTGATGAGGCTAGTTGATTTCCAAAGTAATAGTCAGGCTGGTAGTCCTATATCTTATAATCATGTTCAATGAATGGGTCCATGGTGTACCTTTCCATTGTTGTTCTGACTTCTACAAATTATAAAACAATGTTCTAGACAGAGCTACGAATCAATGTACGTTCCCTAAACTGTTAATCAGCGTGTTCTCGCTTCTCGTTATCATCTGCTTTATATCAAACAGGGAAATAGATCTGCATAATCAAATGACACAACATTATATCTGTAGTGGCTGGGACACAGAATAAATGTGACACCTTGATGTTACTGTTGTCTAAAGCTGATGAGATGGTCTCTTTGATGTGATGTCCCTTTCATCATTAAAGCCCCTGAGCACAACACTGCTCCCCTCTCCGCACCGCAGGCTGACTAACACAATATTAACAATTCAAAAAGTTGTTGAATATTACATTAACATTTTATTTGATTATTGTTTATTATTAATATTATTAATTTGGGGACATTTGATCGAATTGAACAAAAGGAGTTCGTCCTCGTGTACTCGTAGCAGACAGAGAATTACAAGTAAATGGGAAATTATGAGCAAGGCTAGTACTGTATGTTTAATATCAATAACTGCACCTACAGTCTATAATACAGTATTTTATAATGAGATGTTGCTGTTGTAATCGAAGCACCATCGCCAATATTAGCTCATTTATCTGGGTTTATCCATACAGCACCTTCAGAAAGTATTCATACCCCTTGACTCATTCCACATTGTGTTGTGTTACAGCCTGAGTTCAAAATGAATTACATTGATTATTTCTTCGCACATGTACACATAATACCCCATAATGACAAAGTGAAAACATATTTTGAGACATTTTATCTAATTGATTGAAAAATAAAATACAGAAATATCTAATTTACATTAGTATTCACACCCCGGAGTTAATACTTTGTGGACGCTCCTTTGGCAGTGATTACAGCTGTGAGTCTTTCTGGGTAAGTCTGTAAGAGCTTTCCACCCCTGAATTGTGCATTCACTGTCTTCTTGGTAAACTCCAGTGTAGATTTAGCTTTGTTTTTGAGGTTATTGGAAGGTGAAGTCATTTCCCAGTGTCTGGTGGAAAGCAGACTGAACCAGGTTTTCCTCTAGGATTTTGCCTGTGCTCAGTTCTATTAAGTTTATTTTTTAACCTGAAAAACTCCCCAGTCCTTAATGATTACAAGCATACCCATAACATGAGTGGTACTCGTGAGTGGTACTCAGTAATGTGTTGTATTGGATTTTCCCCAAACATAACACTTTGTATTCAAGAAAAAAGGAAGCATGTTTTGTAAGATTTTTATTCTATACAGGCTTCCTTCTTTTCACTCTGTCAGTTAGGTTAGTATTGTGGAGTTACTACAATGTTATTGATCCATCCTCAGTTTTCTCCTATCAAAGCCATTAAACTCTGTAACTGTTTTAAAGTCACCATTAGCCTCATGGTGAAATCCCTGAGTGGTTTCCATCCTCTCCGGCAACTGAGTTAGGAAGGACGCCTGTATCTTTGTAGTGACTGGGTGTATTGATACACCATCCAAAGTGTAAGTAATAACTTCACCATGCATAAAGAGATATTTAATGTAATCTACCAATAGTTGTCCTTCTTTGCGAGGCATTGGTAGAATCTGTGTTTGAAATTCACTGCTCGACTGAGAGACGTTACAGATAATTTTATGTGTGGGGTACAGAGATGAGCTAGTCATTCAAAAATCATGTTAAACACTCTTATTGCACACAGAGTGAGTCTATGCAACTTATTATGTGACTTGTTAAACACATTTGTACTCCTGAACTACAGTATGTATTAATCTTGCCATAACAAAGGGGTTGAATACTTATTGACTTTTCAGCTTTTCATTTTTTATTAATTTGTATAATTTCGATACACATAATTCCACTTTGACATGATAGGGTATTGTGAGTAGGCCAGTGACACAGCATATCAATTAACCCTTTAATTTACAGCATTCTGAGATTGCATGGCCATCTCCCAAATAGCACCCTGTTCCCTATTGGCACATAGGGCTGTGGTCAAATGGAGGGCACTATGTAGGGAATATTGACCTCAAGCACCGGCCTCTTCAAGACCAGGGTCAAGTCAGTTGGTTATTTTCCAACTGACACAAGCATATTAAAAGTCATGATAAATCACAGCAGGTAATGATTTCCTGTTTGCCAGAAGCTCATAATGTTCGACTATTGTCAAGAGACCATCTAGCTTAGACCATGTTGGGAGCAGCTATAGTGCCCATTGCCTCCCCTTCACTGTATGTGCTTTGTAGTTCAATCTCTTGGTTTGGAGTTGTTACTGGCTGGCTTTATCTGAGAGCGTCTTGAGTCAGTAAATGCAACTCCAACGTTGCCTATTTGTCACGTTGCCACGACAACAGGCCTGTAACGGATGTTACATAGCCATCAAAGGTAACTGACGCACTAATGAACTAAACATTTGAAATGCTTTTTTAAATAACCCCTGTAAAGTCTTATACTGTAGATATTTTGGTAGATTGTAGTTGTGTAGTCATTTGTTGTAGATATTGTTGTTAGGGCTGTGCTTCCTGGCAGCCAAAGATAATAAGACAACATGATGATTGCACAGCTCCTTTGAACAAGTCCGTTTCCATGTTGAACTCAAACAGCACAGCCTGAGGCCGTTCCACAAAACTTGATTTCCATATCCATAACATATTCCTCGATGGCTAGATACGAAACTTGATTTCCATATCCATAACATATTCCTCGATGGCTAGATACGAAACTTGATTTCCATATCCATAACATATTCCTCGATGGCTAAATACGAAACTTGATTTCCATATTCATAACATATTCCTCGATGGCTAGATACGAAACTTGATTTCCATATCCATAACATATTCCTCGATGGCTAAATACGAAACTTGATTTCCATATCCATAACACATTCCTCGATGGCTATATACGAAACTTGATTTCCATATCCATAACACATTCCTCGATGGCTATATACGAAACTTGATTTCCATATCCACGACATATTCCACGATGGCTAGATATGAAACTTGATTTCCATATCCACGACATATTCCTCGATGGCTAGATACGAAACTTGATTTCCATATCCACTACATATTCCTCGATGGCTAGATACGAAACTTGATTTCCATATCCACGACATATTCCTCGATGGCTAGATACGAAATATACATAAACAAGTCAACGTCTTAGTCACTATAAAATACTTTAAAATACCAAACTCACAATGTATACAGCTTTATTTATGCACATTCTTTATTTACTTTTTTTTTACAAACATTGAAAAATCCCTTTTTCTATGAAAATATTATTTGAGGCATGTCGAAACAGGTCACATCTCCATCCCGATATCAATTGTTTGGTCTTTTCCTGGAGCCTTTTAAACTGAAGTGCTTTTCTTCTCACTAAATGTCACTGACAGCTTTTGACAAGAAAACTTAAGTTAGCAACCTGTCATCCTGTATTTGTAAACAGCTTATATTTTCCTCTCAGATAGAAGGTGAATTTTGACAGCAGGGAAGGTTTAACTCCAAAAACACCAACCCATGCATATACAATAGTGTCCAAAGTTTATTTTAGCAGTTCAGCTGTTGCATTATATACCCAATAACCCATAGTTCACCCAAACTACTTCACATTTCTGCTAAAGCTCTGCTTAGGTCAAAAGCGCATGCTAAATCTACGTAGCCTAGATAGTAGGGGTTGGTCAGCGAGGAATACTCATGTTTAAGTAGAGTCAAAGTTCCCTCACTACTTCTGTCTCATGATGAATTAGTTTTGGTTTGTGGGACTTGAACTTGGATGATCTTGGTGATAGCCCAGTGGTTCATTGGCTACATCAAGCAGTACATGTGTTTTATTGTTTTGCATGGATATTGATTGATGTCTCTGAGTGAGGAGTTTGCTGTCCTACATAGTAGCAGGGTATCAGCACTAGGCCTAGCCTGCATTGCTGCCTGCATTGCTGCCTGCATGTGGAATCCTGTAGCTCAGAGGTTGGTCCTAAATGCCCATAGTGCACTACTTTGACTACTTTTGACCATAGGACTCTGGTCCAAAGTAGTGCACTATGAAGGGAATAAGGTGCGTCAAGGTTTTATTTGCAGGTTTAAGTCATCAGCAGAATGAAAGCCTCAGGGAGAGCTGCAGAGATCAAGGACAGGTGTAACAACATAGACAACCTTTAACCTTTGTACCTGCTCTGTGACCTTGCTACAGTATTGCCGTCTCTGACCCGGGGCGTAGGACTTCCCCCACTAGATCAATTTGATGATGTATAGGTGTCTGTTTGAAAGCCTGCAGAGCGTATAGTTCAATATTAGTGTGACTAATGAAACACAATGTGAGTCCCAAATGGCACCATATCCAGATATAGTGCACTCTTGTTGGTCAAAATAAGGAGTAGGGTGGGATTTGGGATGCAGAACAGCCATCCAAGTATGGACAAACACTGTGGTTGACAAATGTTAATAAGGAAGTGTTATTTATTCAAAAGTGATATTTCAGTACACCTGAAACCGTTTTGATTTTGAATATTTTGGCCATGTTATTCACAATGAGACCACAAGCCAGGCCGACAAGGTGACAAAACCTGTCTGTGTCCTTGAGCAAGGCACTTAACCCTAATTTGCTCCAGGGGCGCCAAACTACTATGGCTGACCATGTAGGAAGGCCGTCATTTTAAGTAAGAATTTGTTCTTAACTGACTTGCCTAGTTAAATCAATAAAGGTTAAATTCTACATTCCAACAAATGTTGGACTGGTGCAACTCACTTCATCCGCAGAACCTACTATCCACCCTAAATAATACTTTCTTTTAAAACATATATTATTATTTTTTTGTGAGTAGCCACAATATTTCTGTACTTTACAGAACATGGCAAAACCCCATTTCCAGGTAAGGGTCGGTAGATTCTCACCTTTGAAAAGAGTGAATTCTAGCAGATGGCAAGCCTTTAGGGTCCATAGCACATTGTGGACACTGAATTACAGTCCAGAGGGAGATGAGATGCCTGATAACCTCCAAACCTTGGTTCCATCTGGTGAATCTTAAGCAAGGACAGTGCAATCAAACATGTAACGTACGCTGGCTAGCTGTTGGGCGACATCTTGCAATGCAAACCTGATCCAGAATTACACAAAATAAATCTTTTTAGTTCAAGATAAATTGCCTTATCCATTTATTACACAATGTTTTGTTGGGAGGTAGTGGCTGCACCACCAGAAGCAATCATGTACTTGAAATATTAATTAATCTAATTCATTAAAAAAAATGTATTATTCATGCCTTCTATGTGAGAGTGGACAGTATGTTATTAGTTGTCATGGGTGAGAGAGACTGTGGTGAGACATTACGTCTATGTGAGAGTGGACAGTATGTTATTAGTTGTCATGGGTGAGAGAGACTGTGGTGAAACATTACGTCTATTTGAGAGTGGACAGTATGTTATTAGTTGTCATGGGTGAGAGAGACTGTGGTGAGACATTACGTCTATGTGAGAGTGGACAGTATGTTATTAGTTGTCATGGGTGAGAGAGACTGTGGTGAGACATTACGTCTATGTGAGAGTGGACAGTATGTTATTAGTTGTCATGGGTGAGAGAGACTGTGGTGAGACATTACGTCTATGTGAGAGTGGACAGTATGTTATTAGTTGTCATGGGTGAGAGAGACTGTGGTGAGACATTACGTCTATGTGAGAGTGGACAGTATGTTATTAGTTGTCATGGGTGAGAGAGACTGTGGTGAAACATTACGTCTATGTGAGAGTGGACAGTATGTTATTAGTTGTCATGGGTGAGAGAGACTGTGGTGAAACATTACGTCTATGTGAGAGTGGACAGTATGTTATTAGTTGTCATGGGTGAGAGAGACTGTGGTGAGACATTACGTCTATGTGAGAGTGGACAGTATGTTATTAGTTGTCATGGGTGAGAGAGACTGTGGTGAGACATTACGTCTATGTGAGAGTGGACAGTATGTTATTAGTTGTCATGGGTGAGAGAGACTGTGGTGAGACATTACGTCTATGTGAGAGTGGACAGTATGTTATTAGTTGTCATGGGTGAGAGAGACTGTGGTGAAACATTACGTCTATGTGAGAGTGGACAGTATGTTATTAGTTGTCATGGGTGAGAGAGACTGTGGTGAGACATTACGTCTATGTGAGAGTGGACAGTATGTTATTAGTTGTCATGGGTGAGAGAGACTGTGGTGAAACATTACGTCTATGTGAGAGTGGACAGTATGTTATTAGTTGTCATGGGTGAGAGAGACTGTGGTGAAACATTACGTCTATGTGAGAGTGGACAGTATGTTATTAGTTGTCATGGGTGAGAGAGACTGTGGTGAAACATTACGTCTATGTGAGAGTGGACAGTATGTTATTAGTTGTCATGGGTGAGAGAGACTGTGGTGAGACATTACGTCTATGTGAGAGTGGACAGTATGTTATTAGTTGTCATGGGTGAGAGAGACTGTGGTGAGACATTACGTCTATGTGAGAGTGGACAGTATGTTATTAGTTGTCATGGGTGAGAGAGACTGTGGTGAGACATTACGTCTATGTGAGAGTGGACAGTATGTTATTAGTTGTCATGGGTGAGAGAGACTGTGGTGAAACATTACGTCTATGTGAGAGTGGACAGTATGTTATTAGTTGTCATGGGTGAGAGAGACTGTGGTGAGACATTACGTCTATGTGAGAGTGGACAGTATGTTATTAGTTGTCATGGGTGAGAGAGACTGTGGTGAAACATTACGTCTATGTGAGAGTGGACAGTATGTTATTAGTTGTCATGGGTGAGAGAGACTGTGGTGAAACATTACGTCTATGTGAGAGTGGACAGTATGTTATTAGTTGTCATGGGTGAGAGAGACTGTGGTGAAACATTACGTCTATGTGAGAGTGGACAGTATGTTATTAGTTGTCATGGGTGAGAGAGACTGTGGTGAGACATTACGTCTATGTGAGAGTGGACAGTATGTTATTAGTTGTCATGGGTGAGAGAGACTGTGGTGAGACATTACGTCTATGTGAGAGTGGACAGTATGTTATTAGTTGTCATGGGTGAGAGAGACTGTGGTGAGACATTACGTCTATGTGAGAGTGGACAGTATGTTATTAGTTGTCATGGGTGAGAGAGACTGTGGTGAGACATTACGTCTATGTGAGAGTGGACAGTATGTTATTAGTTGTCATGGGTGAGAGAGACTGTGGTGAAACATTACGTCTATGTGAGAGTGGACAGTATGTTATTAGTTGTCATGGGTGAGAGAGACTGTGGTGAAACATTACGTCTATGTGAGAGTGGACAGTATGTTATTAGTTGTCATGGGTGAGAGAGACTGTGGTGAGACATTACGTCTATGTGAGAGTGGACAGTATGTTATTAGTTGTCATGGGTGAGAGAGACTGTGGTGAGACATTACGTCTATGTGAGAGTGGACAGTATGTTATTAGTTGTCATGGGTGAGAGAGACTGTGGTGAGACATTACGTCTATGTGAGAGTGGACAGTATGTTATTAGTTGTCATGGGTGAGAATGACTGTGGTGAAACATTACGTCTATGTGAGAGTGGACAGTATGTTATTAGTTGTCATGGGTGAGAGAGACTGTGGTGAAACATTACGTCTATGTGAGAGTGGACAGTATGTTATTAGTTGTCATGGGTGAGAGAGACTGTGGTGAAACATTACGTCTATGTGAGAGTGGACAGTATGTTATTAGTTGTCATGGGTGAGAGAGACTGTGGTGAAACATTACGTCTATGTGAGAGTGGACAGTATGTTATTAGTTGTCATGGGTGAGAGAGACTGTGGTGAAACATTACGTCTATTTGAGAGTGGACAGTATGTTATTAGTTGTCATGGGTGAGAGAGACTGTGGTGAGACATTACGTCTATGTGAGAGTGGACAGTATGTTATTAGTTGTCATGGGTGAGAGAGACTGTGGTGAGACATTACGTCTATGTGAGAGTGGACAGTATGTTATTAGTTGTCATGGGTGAGAGAGACTGTGGTGAAACATTACGTCTATGTGAGAGTGGACAGTATGTTATTAGTTGTCATGGGTGAGAGAGACTGTGGTGAAACATTACGTCTATGTGAGAGTGGACAGTATGTTATTAGTTGTCATGGGTGAGAGAGACTGTGGTGAAACATTACGTCTATGTGAGAGTGGACAGTATGTTATTAGTTGTCATGGGTGAGAGAGACTGTGGTGAGACATTACGTCTATGTGAGAGTGGACAGTATGTTATTAGTTGTCATGGGTGAGAGAGACTGTGGTGAGACATTACGTCTATGTGAGAGTGGACAGTATGTTATTAGTTGTCATGGGTGAGAGAGACTGTGGTGAGACATTACGTCTATGTGAGAGTGGACAGTATGTTATTAGTTGTCATGGGTGAGAGAGACTGTGGTGAAACATTACGTCTATGTGAGAGTGGACAGTATGTTATTAGTTGTCATGGGTGAGAGAGACTGTGGTGAAACATTACGTCTATGTGAGAGTGGACAGTATGTTATTAGTTGTCATGGGTGAGAGAGACTGTGGTGAAACATTACGTCTATGTGAGAGTGGACAGTATGTTATTAGTTGTCATGGGTGAGAGAGACTGTGGTGAAACATTACGTCTATGTGAGAGTGGACAGTATGTTATTAGTTGTCATGGGTGAGAGAGACTGTGGTGAAACATTACGTCTATTTGAGAGTGGACAGTATGTTATTAGTTGTCATGGGTGAGAGAGACTGTGGTGAGACATTACGTCTATGTGAGAGTGGACAGTATGTTATTAGTTGTCATGGGTGAGAGAGACTGTGGTGAGACATTACGTCTATGTGAGAGTGGACAGTATGTTATTAGTTGTCATGGGTGAGAGAGACTGTGGTGAAACATTACGTCTATGTGAGAGTGGACAGTATGTTATTAGTTGTCATGGGTGAGAGAGACTGTGGTGAGACATTACTGGTCCTTGTGTCGTCTGCATACCATGTTACATTATGACATTACTGTATTATTAGGGCTAGCGGTTAGAGTGTTGGGCCATTAACCGAAAGGTCGCTGGTGCGAATACCCTAGCCGAGAAGGTGAAAAACCTGTCGATGTGTCCTTGAGCAAGGCACTTAACCCTAATTTGCTCTGTAGGTAGGCCGTCATTGTAAATAAGAATTTGTTCTTAACTGACTTGCCTAGTTAAATAAAGGTTCAATAAAAAGTAAATCAATTAAAATGATTCAAAACCAATTCTAGATAGGCCTACACCATGATATGTACATTAGTGTAACTGCAACTTTATGGCCTAATCCTAACTTGACATCTGTGTGCAGATTTCCAATTAACATGAATGCTCATGAACGTTGTGCGACTGGACTGACCAAGTTTCAACCATGGCTTCATAATACACATATACAGAGAGACATACATTTCATAATACACATATACAGAGAGACATACATTTCATAATACACATATACAGAGAGACATACATTTAATAATACACATATACAGAGAGACATACATTTCATAATACACATATACATAGAGACATACATTTCATAATACACATATACATAGATATACATTTCATAATACACATATACATAGAGACATACATTTCATAATTCACATAGACATACATTTCATAATACACATACACATAGACATACATTTCACAATACACATATTCATAGACATACATTTCATAATACACATAGACATACATTTCATAATACACATAGACATACATTTCATGATAGACATATACATAGACATACATTTCACAATACACATATACATAGACATACATTTCATAATACACATATACATAGACATACATTTCACAATACACATATACATAGACATACATTTCATAATAGACATATACATAGACATACATTTCATAATACACATAGACAGAGACACATACATTTCATAATACACATAGACAGAGACATACATTTCATAATACACATTCAGAGAGACATACATTTCATAATACACATTCAGAGAGACATACATTTCATAATACACATAGACAGAGACATACATTTCATAATACACATTCAGAGAGACATACATTTCATAATACACATTCAGAGAGACATACATTTCAGAATACACATAGACAGAGACATACATTTCAGAATGGACACATACTGTGTATTAGTTGGACTTGGAAGTAAGCCATTGTTACCCTACTAAAATCACAATATTACCAACAACAGCTTTTAAATCCCAATACAACTACACCATGTTTTGAAGTTCACTTTTGTTGCTTTGTCTAACAACACTCTCATGAATCAAGTAAAGACGTTTTGTGGGTCAGAGTGCAGTATTTATTTACTTTCATAGCACAAATATTGAACCCACTTTCAGACACATTCAGCATTTGCAGTTAAACATAATTGCAAACATTTGCAAGCAAGTTTCTCACACTGTCTTTGCCCGGGCAAGTCCAGGGGGGTTGCCTAGCAACACGTGCCTCGGAGGGAGGCAACTCAGAGTTTCTAAACCCAGAGGCACAACATCGCCAACCTTCTAGGAACACTTGCGAAACAGACCAAGTTTGGGGTTTGAGAAGTAAATGAGAGAAGTGGAAAATTATTCCATAGTTGTTAATTTTCTCGAAATCTAAAGGCACAAGCTACATTTGAACATATCATTACTCCAATCTCGTGAAAGTGACTGACACCTTTTATATTTTCATCAAAACTACTTAATATCGAAGGAATGCCTTTGATTTGACGGCCTGCACATGGGCATTTCAGCGCGAGATGACCATTAGACCCGATGATGTGTTTCTGTGCATGAGCTTAGAGAGCCAACATCGCATACTAGTGTTATCTGGGATTTCTATTGGAGAAGCAGTTTCTTCATACTGCACTGTCTTTGGAGCCAATGTCTGAATAGCGGATCAAACTTCCATGATTCAATGCTAGGTTCAGAACGAACAGCTAGCGCTTCAGCTAAAATTACCTCAGCTAATAAGGAGAAGTATCTTACAAAACTACAGTAATCCATTAATTAAACTATTAAACTATTTACATATAATAAAAATGTGGGTTCATTTATGGACAAAATTCTGACTTACTCAACCTTTAAGCCCAAAATGAATAGGCTTTAAATGGTATTGTGAGAAGACACATGCAAAAAGACAGACCATTGTCTCTATAAAACAATGTGGTTTGTCATTCTTCCCTACATTCACTAGGAATGAAAACAGGGACTATCTAATTCCTATTGTTGTACATCAAGGGAGTGTTGTCCAAAGTGCATAGAACGAAAAGATGATGTGCCACTGTTCCATTCTCTCTTTTTTGCTGTGTATAATCTAGCCCCCATTCAAGCCTATGTTAATCACTACATGCTCACAAGCAGTGTTCTTCATAAACACAATGCACTGCTGCTTATACAACAGGCGTTGGCAGTAGGAAGCTACAGCCGCCATATAAATAAACTGCATAGATATGATTACGACAAGACAGACACACAGATCCATTCAAAGCCCACTGTTTGGCTAGTGCTATCCCATGGTGTTGTAGACAAAACACCACAAAATGTATTGGTCTTTCTATAGTCATTAACAGTTACTATACGACCCTCTCCAGAAAAAGCTGAACGTTTCCACTTATGTGAATCTTGTCCGTCTCCCCCAAACACAAAATGCAATCTCAACATTATTTGTTGGTAAGACATATTGGTCTTTCTATTGAGTAACAGTTACCATACGATGGCTCTCCAGAAGAAACATCTGTTTCCACTTATGTAATGGCTGTAAGATGTCAGTTCATGTTGATGCCGGTGGAGCTGTCACAAGGCATTAATCCAGCCCTGTCCGTGGGCCATGCAGTCTGTCAACTTGTTTAGTAGACTACATCTGAGGCTAGATAGACAGAGGAAAATACAGTTCAAATGGACTTCGCGCCTTCACAGCCTTAATACAGCACGTTAAAAACACCTCAGATTGTCCTTCACAGTCTTAATACAGCATGTTAAAAACACCTCAGATTGTCCTTCACAGTCTTAATACAGCACGTTAAAAACACCTCAGATTGTCCTTCACAGTCTTAATACAGCATGTTAAAAACACCTCAGATTGTCCTTCACAGTCTTAATACAGCATGTTAAAAACACCTCAGATTGTCCTTCACAGTCTTAATACAGCACGTTAAAAACACCTCAGATTGTCCTTCACAGTCTTAATACAGCATGTTAAAAACACCTCAGATTGTCCTTCACAACCTTAATACAGCACGTTAAAAACACCTCAGATTGTCCTTCACAACCTTAATACAACATGTTAAAAACACCTCAGATTGTCCTTCACAACCTTAATACAGTGCCTTTAAAACACCTCAGATTGTCCTTCACAGCATTAATACAGTAAATAAATAATACAGTCAATAAAGTACCTATCTATCTATCTATCTATCTATCTATCTATCTATCTATCTATCTATCTATCTATCTATCTATCTATCTATCTATCTATCTATCTATCTATCTATCTATCTATCTATCTATCTATCTATCTATCTATCTATCTATCTATCTATCTATCTATCTATCTATCTATCTATCTATCTATCTATCTATCTATCTATCTATCTATCTATCTATCTATCTATCTACAGTTCCATTAAAACACCTCATATTGTCTTATGAGGCTAGTCTTGCGCTATATGAGGCTAGTCTTGCGCTATATGAGGCTAGTCTTGCGCTATATGAGCCGTTGACAGTCAAGTGTTATTCTGTTTATTTGTTCGAGCTAGTTTCAGAACAACATGTAGTTGCTGCCAGTTTCAAAACTATTTCATATCTTCTTGGTTTCATATTTGGAGGCCTGTTATACAACATGTTTCATTTCTTACAAAACACAAATCATCTATTTTACCTGCATTTATCAAGGTATGCGTCCCAAATGGCATCCATAGTGCACTACTTTTGAACAGAGCCCTAAGGGCAGAGAGATAGCATCCTGTGCACTATACAGAGAACAGGGTGCAGACTCAGACACGATTCTAAAGTATGTTACAGAACTTTCTGGACTGTCTAAACTGGCTCTATTCAGATCGTTGTACCTTTGTCGACATTGTCACACAGAAGTCCCTTTACAGACAAGAGTACATCACAAGGCTACACTGCAACTTCAATGAGTAACTTTTTATTACATTAAGAGACTGATAGAGGATAATATGCCTTCTATTGGCTGAATTATGGATATGAGTTGTGGTTACTACCAACTATGGATATGAGTTGTGGTTACTACCAACTATGGATATGAGTTGTGGTTACTACCAACTATGGATATGAGTTGTGGTTACTACCAACTATGGATATGAGTTGTGGTTACTACCAACTATGGATATGAGTTGTGGTTACTACCAACTATGGATATGAGTTGTGGTTACTACCAACTATGGATATGAGTTGTGGTTACTACCAACTATGGATATGAGTTGTGGTTACTACCAACAATGGATATGAGTTGTGGTTACTACCAACTATGGATATGAGTTGTGGTTACTACCAACTATGGATATGAGTTGTGGTTACTACCAACTATGGATATGAGTTGTGGTTACTACTAACTATGGATATGAGTTGTGGTTACTACCAACTATGGATATGAGTTGTGGTTACTACTAACTATGGATATGAGTTGTGGTTACTATCAACTATGGATATGAGTTGTGGTTACTACCAACTATGGATATGAGTTGTGGTTACTACCAACTATGGATATGAGTTGTGGTTACTACCAACTATGGATATGAGTTGTGATTACTACCAACTATGGATATGAGTTGTGGTTACTAC